>OX336395.1:94274886-94874886 GCA_946902985.2 Meconema thalassinum | reverse complement strand
TAAATTCCCATTTTGAAAGCAATATCATAAGATTTATGACGCGAGTAACATTTTGAATGCCTGAAAAAGTGAATCCGAGAAAACAGCAATTTTCTAAAATGATGCACAATTTACAAGGTTTCAGCTTACCAATGACATTAGGATTGTCCTACAGCATAGGTGACACCCTCCTTCTTCTGTTTTGCAGCCTCCTCCTTCATTTCTGTTAGTTTCACCTTCCGTCGACATGCCTTCCGCTTCTCCAATTATGACCGCGGACTTACATTCTTCCTGCGACTGTCACATCTTTCAAGTGTTTATGCTGTGACATGAGATACTGAAGTTAGTCTTATTCCTGATTTCAACTCTGTTGTTGCACTACACCCCATCTAGAATTCTGCTACATAATTACTAACAGCAATTTCAAATATCTTCCGTGAAATAAAAATCTCCTTTGGGCACTTCCTCCAGATAACAAAAAGCAGACTCTCATACTGATTTTCAGTAGCACCACGGATGTATCTGGATAGTAGCTCATCTGATGCCAGCCTTTGATAAACAGGCATAATCTTGACAACTAAGGGTTCTTAAAGTTCTACAGCCATTTTGTCATGACTCTGTGGTGTTTTACCAGCTGCGATACTTCGATTGTAGAAACACCAAGACTCAGAACCTTCAGGACACTTACTGTGCTGGGGCGATTAAAGGACACACCGTGCATTTTAAAGCTTCGCCAGGGCTTTAAAAATGGCGGAATTCGGATAAAAACACTGCTATATGATCCGCAGGGGATAGGGGTGTATTAATATGGAAAATACCGAAAATCGACATTTTCCACAAATTTCACTAAAATTTCAGTCCCAGTGTCCCTTAAGATATTGAACGTAGCTATATCGCTACCTTTATTTAGAAGCCGCTACTGAGGTGTTAAAAATTAAAAGTGGTATTTGATGGCGCTTTCCCTAATATTTTACTTCTGGCACTAAAGACCATGAAGGGCCTAGGCCTATCATGCGACC
Organism: Meconema thalassinum; assembly: GCA_946902985.2. Taxonomy (NCBI): domain Eukaryota; kingdom Metazoa; phylum Arthropoda; class Insecta; order Orthoptera; family Tettigoniidae; genus Meconema; species Meconema thalassinum. Next base: position 94,873,888 of record OX336395.1, on the reverse strand, counting down.
GCTTCCCAGCCACTTGGCCTGCAGATATTGTGGTGACGCGTGGTCAGTGCATCGTGTCCCCTCGGCCGTTAATCTTGTTCTTCGTGACAGGGGCGCTGCCTCGCTATTAGACAGCTACTCAATTGTCCTCACGAACCTAAGTGCACTCCGTTGCTGCCCTTACTTTAGTATCTAAAATCTCTGATGGAGCCGGGAATCGAACCCGGGGCCTCCGGATGAGAGGCTGGCGCGCTACCCTGTTCTTATTGTTTATATATATACATCTTGAAAAAGTTAATAAATGGATTGGCATTGCCTCCTACAGGGATATATAGAAAATCGGATGTGATACCTTGAGGTTCAGTTGCCATGGTAACGGACTTGCCATTAGTTCATCAGTTTATCAGAGTGAAGATAGTTTTCTGAGAATATCTTTGAAACTACTGGAATTTGATCCTTAAAATGTGGTTTTCGGTGTCCCGAATTGTTTCTTGCATCGAGGGGCGTAAAATGAGCTTTGTCCGGTCTTTATGCGACAACTTCGATATTTTGAACCGGTTGAGTACTTTTGGTGATCTTTCAGTGATGTTGCCCGATCCACGGGAACAATGATTTATTTCCAGATGAAAGGTAGCCTATATGTTATCCTAGGGTATAAGCTGTGTCCATTTCAAATTTCACCCAATCCGTCCAGCCGTTTTAGTGTCAAGAAGTAACAAACTAACACACAGACGCACACACAGATTTTCACAATTATAATATATATAGGGAATATAGGAATATAGGGATTTGCTAATTGGCGAATTTAAATATGTTGAAGAAATGAAAATAATCCAAAATCTGTGCATGTAATAACACTTAATGTCACCATGTTACTCTTCGAAAAGACACACCCAATCTTCCCGCGGCTCATACTTTTGCGGGTAATTTCTCAACACCTGGAGGTAAATTACCGAATGTACTACCATTAAAATTCAATTTTAGTGTTGGCAACCCTGCCAAAACCCGATATATTTTGTTTTTGTTTATAATCCAGTGTTGAATGTCAATATCGTAAAGTGGTTGTGAAATTGGTATATTTTGTAACTCACAGCGCAATGGGCCGTTTCAAATGTTTTGGGAAGAGGAAGTCTAAGAGAAATCGTTAAACAAGGAACATCAACGCGTAAATAACGTTGACATTTGATCTGTTGAGGAGGTCAGTGTTTTAGGCAACGTTGCCACGTGCTTCCCCCTGTGACAAGCATGAAGCTGTAAACAGCACTTATTCTTTAAGTTCCTCCAGGAAAGAGATTAAGTGGTTGAAGACATGACCGAATAAGCAAGGATGAGAAAGAGAAATGAAAAGAGAACCAAGGAGGATGCATATAATCCAGTTTACGAGGCAAGAAAATAATAAATAACACTGACAAAGGTAAGCTTTATTTTCCTTTGCTGTGTATTTTCTTGTATTTTTATCTGGATTAATATATCCGCTGTGAACAGTAATAGGAAGTGATTTCCCAGTATGTTACATTAGAATTAAATTGTGACTTTTTTTACACATTATAGGGAAAATATAAGAATAAAAAAATTCTCAGAAGAATATTTAGTCACCGTAAATAATCCTTCCTAATATTACAGCTCAAGATGTGTATAACAATCCTTGAAAATTCCATTTTAATAACTGAAATAGTTTTACAGTAATATGCCCAGAAAATGGATAATTTAACCTAAGCAAAATATATAAGTGTTTCTCATCTTAATGTAACTATTATCCACAATGAATCAACATATGCTTTTTGAGGCTATGATTATCGGCGTATAAAGCACCACATGTTTCACAACAATACGGCTTGATACCGTCATGAATTAGTAGATGCCTTTTTAAAGTACTCTTCAGAGAGAAGTCCTTCCCACACAAATTACAGTGATAAGGAGTATTTGCATCATTAAGGCAACGCATGCTTCAGTATGTGTCTTTTTATAGTTTGTTTCACAGCGTATGAAGTACCACAATTGTCAACAGTACGGCCTTATACCATCATGATTCATGATATGGGTCTTTAAATTAAGTTTATCAATAAATGCCTTTTTGCATATATTACACTGATAAGGCTTTCGGTTACTATGAAGGAAAATGTGTCTTATTAGGCTATCTTTCTCAGTGAACGTAGCTCCACATGTATCGCAACAATATGGCTTTACGCCACCATTAATAACCATATGCCTCTAAGTTTTTCTTCCCAGCGTACTTCTTACCACAAACGTTACAACAATGGGCCATTTGATCACTATGATGTTCAATGTGTCTTTTAAAGTAACTTTTAACAGCAAATGAGGTTCCACATTTGTCGCAACAGTATGGCCTTGTACCACCATGATTTAACATATGCTTCTTTAAGTCACCCTTTTGAATAAACGCCCTCCCACATATGTTACAGCGATGTGGCCTTTTGTCACTATGAATAAAAGTATGGGTCAACAACTTAGACTTGCTACGGAGAGCCTTTTCACATACATCACAGGAATGCGATTCTTGCTCTCCATGAAGAACCATATGAGTCTTTAAGTGTCTCTTATGGACAATTTTCCCACAAACTTTACAGCCATTGTGTGTTTCAGTATTTCCTAAAACGTAAGTCTCGTTAATAGGATGATCCGACATATCCCTGCATACATTCCTAAGAACAATCATAATCATAATATTCTTTATTGAAGAGAATTCCTCAGAGTGATTGGTAGAGAAGCGAGCCATCATGACGTAACAGTGTTGCTTGCCAAATCACAGAACAATCTGCTTCCACACATAATATTCACACCAGTTTCTCTATTAGAAGTGCATAATGGCTCCAAATACTGTAGCTTCAACATCTATACGAGAAATGTAGAGTTTCTAAGTACTTGCTCCCACGCCGTTAAGGGGTGAAGCACGTAAGATGATAAATTTGTTAACCCTGCCTAACCTATCATTTATAACGCAAATCTTAGCTGATTTGTCAAGTCATGTGTATATCTTGGCGTCACTCGTCATTCTACCGTATGTTAATGTGCAAGTTTTGGTTGTCGAAAGGGGCAGATGACCTCGTAGTTCCGCCCCTTAAAAACAATAAAAAAAATTGGTTGTGGAGTGTGGTCACCGGCCAAATGCTCGCTCTTTAGTTAAGATGTGCAGTACCTGTCAAATGAGAATAATACGATGACTCCTGCCATACATAATTTATGAAGGAAATCTCGGAAGTTTACCCTACATGAGTGAAAGATATTATACAGGACGGTAACGAATAAGAGCGACAAACGTTTAATTATTGCAGAAGGTTTCAGATAAATAAGCTCAAAATCACCCCTCGTGAGCGGAACACGTCGCTGTTGAAGATGCATGGAAACATCCTGTCAGTTAATAGCGCAGGAGTTAGAGCATAAATTTGTACTGCATTATTCATTTACTTCTTAATTTATATATTGCTCAAAGCACTAATTGCTCCATTATGCAAGTGACTGATCAGTGAATGAGTAAATTAGTGCCAACTGTTTGACACATTGTACGTAACTCAAATTCAGAAGCACTAAACTCCACATACGGCCACAGCTGTACAAGTAAGTGTGTCACTTTCCCAGCAATTGTTTAATGTCAACCTCCTAGATCTAGGATAAATGTGCCATCTCATATACTGTAACAACTACAGAAATGACAAGCGTATGGCCTATGATAACAGGGAAAGGATAACAGGGTGAATGATCACCCAACCAACCAAACGGCTCTTGAAACACTATACAGGATAACTGATCCTAGAGGATTGAGGTTGGGTGCTCTGATAGACTGCTTATCGGACCATTATTTCCTATCCAAAAATCTCCAAATACTACAAGGACATTGCGTTATTCCCAGGCAGTTGGTTGTACCGTAATTCATGCGCTTCTTTTGGTTGGGTCTTTGCTTCCATGTCTCTTCAGACCTGAAGCGAGCAAATCGCGTGGGGTTAAATTTCAGATTAGCACATAATTAAGTAAATTAATTCTGAAAATTTCGTCCTTTCTCCTTTGAATCCTTGGGAAAACGACAGAAATAAGGGTCTAATATGCCGGTTTCCTATACTAGAATGACAGAAATCTATTATTTAGTTCTATTACAAATTTATTTTATAGTTCATGGTTCTCTAAAACTTTCAAGTCAAAGTTCTAACCTCTATTTGCACATTTTTTTTTTTGCGATTATTCGAAGTTAGCAGCTTGCAATTACCAGGTGATGACCACTTCCTCCGTCCGCACCCATCTTTTTCTTGCATCCAGGGGCAACCATCTTAAGTTTTCCATGTTATAGTCTTGGGACACTCACGTAATTCTATGAATATCATTGTGGGAGGAACTGCTTCATTTCGTTTTCTGCACTGAAGTCGACACTCAACTAGCCATTTTATTCATTTTCCCTATGACATATTTGTCCATAACATGTTCTAACCCTTCATTTTCTCAACCAAGTTTGGCATTTAAGTCTTCCACCACTATATGCTTGTCCTTATTTTGTAACATAACTTGCCGTAGTTGGGAATAGAATTCCAATTTTACTGCAGTTTCCGCAACTTCTGTTGGAGCATAGCACTGTACAAGTTTTACATTTCTTATCTTAGTTGTGATCCGTGCAGTTATGATTCCTTCAGAGACAATTTTGCATAATTATTATCATACTTTTATAGACCATCTTGCTCAACAAAATTCCTACCCCTTCCTTTAAAATTCGTGATCCTCCACTCTACTCGAGAATCCGTTATTGGCTTATATCTCCACAAAATCACTCCATCTGGATTCAGCAATTCCTTGAATATATAACACATATTTTATGTCAGCATTGAGGCAACTGCTTGATGAAGTCCACTTTTCTCTCTCAAAGTTCTCACATTCCAGCATCCTAATCGTGTTTAAAGTTTCAGATCGTCAACAATTGAAAGTCCAGCTATTCTTAGTGAATGTTTCTTTAATAGTAATGATGATATTAATTATTTAGCCCACAGCACCCTATCTTAGTGCTGGGAGCGCCACCTAAGCCTCTAAGAAGGATAAATTTAATTCAGAGGTTTTTCTATCAGCCTTTGAGGATCCCTCCTCCTTGCGAGGCAGCAGTTTCTCTCTTTATTAATCCCAAGAGAGAGGGCTGCCCCTTCTGCCAACTTTGCCATACCAAATGTCTCCTTTGCTGCCATAGTTGCCATCGCTTTTCCGAGTTAATGTAGGGCCTCCACAACTACTGTAGCAGGCCCTACTGTTCTTCAACCCTACAGACACTTCCCTATGTCGTGCCGGTACGAATCTACCATAACGTGAACGAGTGGTTGAAGTTCTTAGAGACAGATCATTCTAGAACTATCTAAATTAATATAGACCGAAGATTCTCTACCTCGATTAAACAAAGAGTTGTGACGGATTTATTTTTTCGAGCTTAGGACAAGATGTTCACCGGTGCTTAGGAAGTGACTGTAATCATAAGAGTCAGGGGATAAGGTAGGAGTAGGGGTAGGTTAAATAAGGAACATTCCATAATTTGCCTTTAGGGAGAGTAAAAAAAAATGAGGAAAACCACAGTCAGTCAGTGTCAAAGACACTTGCCCCACTCCCATCTACCACTCCTCACACACCTGCACACTCACAGTCCTTCCTCGGCTACTAGCCAGAAATATTCTGTTCTTCGCCTACATGTTCGCGTTTGCGAAAATACAGATTAGCGTTATTTTACTTATCATTGAAGTATCAAATTTAAGATAGCTTAATGTTCCACCCCCGTTTTTCTCAATTACCGTCAATGACGCAAGTATTTCAAATTTAACTTCCAACATTTACTCTTAAAGGTTAATAATAATTCTTAGAAAACTTAACCTAACTTAACTATACCAAACTGCATTATTTATTGGGGAATTTTCTAAGAGGCATAACTTGGGCATGTTTAAGAACTAATTCACATTGTACGCGGACGTGCTATCAACTGATTCTCGAAAGAGAGCGTCAGGCTCATTCGCGTAGTGCAAAGCCACCGTCTCTTAATTTTCCATTGACTGTTTCAACATCCTCGTGATATTGCTGCGTGTGCAAGCACTTTCTAAATGATGTAGAACTGCCTACGTCCGTTTTGTACCGAACCTTCCTATTGGCTTTAAATGGCCACTGTACTCACCATCTATTCCTCAATCAGCGATCACTCTCTTCAGGGTTTCGCCTGCTACATCTCACCAGAATCATGGACCGTCTGCGAAGATGGTCGACCCTCCGATGTGAATCTCAACATCAAGAAGTTTACGTAGAGATTTGTGTCTGTTTCAAACGGTTTTTATGAAGCATCTTATGAACAATTTATCTGACAACTCAAGTTAAGTAAATCAAGTAATCAGACCATCTTCTAAATTATTGAATTAATCACAAGTGTCAAAATCAAGGTAAAACTCACCTACAAACTTAATCAGGATTCTGTGTATCAGGCCTCAAATATTGAACTTAGAATACATTTTCATTAAAAAATTCTTAAAACACACAGTGTTTCTAAGTGTGTAAGGAAGGAAACCTCCGTCACTTTATTCAATTTGTCCAATTAACAATTCATGAACTTTAATAAAAGCAGCTAACTTTTTCAGGCATCAGCACTTGCAATCCTCGCAAATATCTTTTCCCTTAGTTAATATAAACATGTCATCTTATAATGCATATGTTCCTGTGTTCAACGCCTGAATCCCATTCTATTCCCCATATGTTATTGTCAAGTTCCAAACTTCTTTTTACCTGTCTAAACCCACTTTGTATTCCCTTTCCCAATACAATGCCTAATGGATCAAAGAATAATTTTGTTTCTATGTAAAGTCACTTACTTGATACACTGGTTTTATACAGTTTTATAGTTTTATTCAGTAAAAAATAGGTTTTTGAGGGAAAAAAGATTGTTTTAAATGTAAAAAGAAAGGGAAACAAATGATTTATTAAGATATTTCAAGACTGAAGAAGGCAAATATATGCCGATACATGTATCGTTGATGTAAGGTAGTGGAAGTAAAATTGACTTAGTTATTGAGATTCTGAGGGTCGGAACTACGAGGTCGTCTGCCCTGAAGTAAAAGTATTATATTGAAAATGGACAAATAGCATTAAAGATCTAGACTTCAATACGGGAAGAATAATGACCATGACTAAAGTCACTAGTATACATTCCCAACCCTATCCCCTATTTACAAATACCCACTCTTGTACACCAGTTTGAACTCAGATCATGTAATGATTTAAACTTTGAACAGACCTATAAATGAAAGATCTTGGGACAGTTTTTCAGCGGAAACTCCATCACATCTGGGATCTTCCATGCTTCCACGGCTGGAACTGATAAAATTTAAACTTTTCGTGTCGCTCTCACAATGGTCGGTGATCAATTCGTTTAGTTTTATGTCAGGATTTTATGTGGAATCACTTTAAAATGTATTATAACTCATAATTACATGAAATTTATCAGACGTTTTTATTTCCCTTTTCTTCTTCGTCACGAATGGGTCTCTGAGACCAAGCAGTAGGCTATCTACATTGGCCAACATTTCCTTTAGCCTAGTATTCCTTCATACACAGCGAATGAGTTTGCTTTCATTGCATGGACCTCGTCTCTTCGTTCTCGAAACACAGTGGGAGTGCAAGTTTCTTGATATCAGTTCGAAATAGTAAATTTGGCGATCCTTATTCATTCACTCTGTTTGTACCAATTGTATCTAGTTAATTTGTTAATTGTTCTTCAGGTAAGTCATTTCACGTCTATATTTCAAATTCAAAAATAATATTTAAAAAATATTTATGGTTGTTCCTACATTTCAATAGAGTGCATTTGCTTTGTTTTGTCTTCACTGCTGGATGTATACATTGGCACAGTGCATCGCACCACTTGCTTCTTAGTTAAGAAAATTATCCTGCTCCTCTCCTGTCTGAACCAAAAGATTATCATTATGAAGGAGAACAACCTTTAAACTTCGCCTGGGAGTGCCAATGAACAGTCTAAATTCACTTGAATCATACTTTAGAAGTCCAAGTTTTAGATCAATTCAGCCCGCTTTTCATAATTCCACATCAACAGATTTAAGTTCGGAATTCGTGCATTACCCAGAATCCGACGCCATGAAAATCCGAAATAATTTCTGCGGAGAGACTTTGCAGACGCTCTGTACTATAGGCCTAGTATTCATATAGTGATTTCTCTATATCAACAAGAAGTTCCGTGACGATCTAGTGAGTCTACTTTTCTCGAAATGTAAGATTCATTCCAATGGTTAATCTATATGGACCTAATTAGAATAATGACGAAATAAAGTTGGTAATAAAGAAATTTCAAATTAGTTCGAAATACTGTATACATGGCATAATGTAGCCTAATGTAGCCTAATAGAGCACTACAGTTGGCAGCCCTGGTTACTAAATATATTCTTAGTACCATCTCTTAAGGTACAGAATACAAAATTTGGTTGAAGTCCAATGGATAGCATGGACGTTACATGCAGTTAAACATTGAATCTAACAGCGCGCGTAGAATCATATTGGCAACAATGTCATGTATGTATTTGTCAGATATAATCTGAAATAATATGATCTATTGTTGTGCCAATTTTGAATGAAATCCATTAGTTAGTATAGAAGTTACAGGCATTTTAAAATTGGAACTATCAGCAGGATTAGAATCATGTTGGCAGCACTGACGTATATTAGTTACACCAAATGAATGTAGAATGCCAGGTACTATACGTGTGTAACGTTTAGAGCTATTGGATTGCATACTTTCTGATATATTGATATTAGGGTAACAAAAATAGCGATAGCATTTATTAACAGTTGGCAGCCCTGGTTGCTCTTCAGAATAAGCATAGTCATATCTGTTATGGTACACATAGCACATACGAAATTTGGTTGAAATCCAAATGATAGTATAGAAGTTACATATATTTAAAGTTGGAACTCTCAGCAGGCTTAGAATCATGTTGGTAGCACTGACGTATATAAGTTACTCCAAATTAAGATAGAATGTCAAGTACTATTAGTGTGCATAGTTTAAAGCTGTCGGCTTGCATACTTTCTGATATATTGGTATTTGTATAAAATAAATTGAGAGCATTTATTATCAGTTGGCAGCCCTGGTGGATCTTAAGAATTCGCTCAGTCATATATGTTTATTTACACAAAGCACATACAGAATTTGGTTGAATTCCAATTGATAGTGTAGAAGTTATATGCATTTAAAAATTGGACCTATCAGCAGGCTTATAATCATTTTGGCAACACTGCCATATATGGCCTCCTGGAAATTAAACTGAAATATTATTATCTATACGTGTGTCAATTTTGAAATAGCTCCCATTCATATCTTCCAAGATATCCAACATGGAGCTGAAATTTCAATTGCAAGATTTCAGCAGTTGGTAGCACTGATATCATTTTCAGATATGGGCTTGATATATTCAGGTATAGCTATTTACTCCTACCAAATTTTGTTTCGATTGCTGCAGCCGTTTAGGAGTTGATAGAGGGGGACAAATACACAGAGAGACAGGCAGACAGACAGAAGGACAGACATTGCCCGGATCGATCTCATAAGTCTACTTTATTTTCATTTTTGCAAAATGTGAAAAGTAGGTTAAAAATGATATCAGAGCAGCTTGTAGACATTCCATAATTTCAGGTAAGTCTCCATTTCAGATCTTTCTACATGTTATCAGTATATAAACACTGATTTTGTATGTTGCAGTTCAAGCTGTTTACCATCATCTCAACAGAGTACTCGTAGGCCATATCTGTATTAATTAACAATTCTACAGTAGTTTAGGACTTATACCTTAAGTACATCACAGCAATAATAGCTACACCTTCATAGATTAATTGGTGGAGTGAGTCTGTGATTGTCATTTCTCAGTCTTGCAACATTGTTGGTACCTTAAATATATACAGGGTGGCGCACGAAATGAGTCAAAATTTCTTGTTGAATAAAACCCTCATTGTCAATCCAGACTCAAAGAAACACTTACCGTACTACAATGAAAAACACACTATGGAGAATTGTTCCAACTCAACACATGCTCTATATGGCCTCCATTATAATTTCTAACGTTCTACAAAGGAACACTGATATTAGCAATTGCCCTACGGAAAACAGGCTTTGTCGAGGTCGCTTCGTTTCCAATATTGTTCCTTCCCGTTCAATTTTCTCATACAGCATGCGAGTAGTTCTATTGAAGGAGGAAACTGTTGTCGAAAACGCCTCCGAGTCAAAACAAGACTTTTTGTTTCATGAAAGAGTGACACAACTACTGATCGCTGCTGCTCGTCCCTTGTCGGCCATTGTTAAAAACACCAGTCTCTCATAGTACGCGTCATTTCGTACCGGTAACTAATTTGTTTCTCCATGCTCCATTCATACTACTATTGAGATTCTCAACAGAATATCTGGTGTGACTGACAAATTATGTAAGAAACAAATTGTGCACCACGGTGTAGTTCTCTTTCTCAGATGCTTAATGCTTTAGTATTTTACCAGCAATAGTTGCCACACTGTCAAACTTTTTGATGGTTCTTATGGAGGGCAGTAACTGTTAGTGGGTGTCATTGTAGGATCGGTAGTGTTTTGTAGAGATATTTTGTCTTGTATAGATTTGGATCTGATGATGCTCACTGGACGGGCGAAATTTGTCAACCCTTGGTTTTCTCCCTCTTCTCTAGTCCAAAACATATATATTTTAATCACATGTGTTTTTTCAGGTTATTTTCCACATGTTCTAGTAATTGGGATTACATTGTGTTGGCCGACTTAATATCAATTACGTATTGACTACTACATACAACCCTCAGATAAATAACAGTCACTATGTTACTAAGGGGGAGGAACTTTTTAGTATATTTTATAGAAAGAATGTGAATATTTATAGTGTAGTAGTATTTCCTCGTGCGTTTCGCAACTCCCATCTCCAAAGAGACGTCCAATGTCCGGTGTCCTCGGGCTTGACTATAAAATTGATTTTCATATTCGAACATCCTAAAACTATATATGTTAAGGTTTTAAAGTCGAATAATGACACTCCTTATATATTATAAGGATATTAAAATAGCACAAGAATTGGTAACAAGAACTTTCTGGCTTTGAATATGATTTACAGTAAGTATGCTAAAAAATACCCGAAGAATATTAAAAATTTTGAGGCAGTAATTTCATCGCAGAAAAGTGTAATCGGAGTTTGAAGCCACATTTGGTGAAATGGGGAGAACCTCACCTTCTCAATTTCACAGCTTCTCCTAACAAAGCTTCTCACGAATCATACGAAAAAGAGAAGGTGAACAACTTACTCAATTAAATGGCTTTCACTTGCATCTCTTAACCCCTGGGTTTCTTCTGTCGCATCCTAAGGAAAACAAGGATCAATTTATTTATTTATAGTCATGGTATACCTTGACACAATAAATGACAAGAATTGAGGAGGGCAGCTCAATTCAAGAAACTATCTGCAACAACGTCTTCATATTGCTGTTATACACGAGTGTTACATCAGATATAACAAGAAAAGAAATGTTAATTCCTCATCAAGGCCATCTAATTCTAACAGAAAAAGTAAAAATTTCAAATCAAAAAATGAGACCAGTTTCTTAATAGTTTATGACAGCTTCTATATTTCTCCTAAGACAGAAATAATTTAAAAAATGTATCAGTGCCTATGTTAATTCTACTTGTGTTCTAATTGAGAGACAGGATATACTGATCATTGAGTAACAATTTACTCGGCCATTACACCAGTTACCGATGAACAAGGGGATACCGATACTTAAGAAAACTGAGTATAGATAATGTCCCAAACATTTGAGAGGTTGGGAGCATAGAGGAGCTCACCTTACTTCTTATATTACTCAAACATATGATAAGTATTTCATCCAGCTCCACATAGATTAAGTAGTGTTCTTTATTTTTCTGTGGAACGATTAAGATTTCAGCTCGAGGTACCAATTTATATACAGGCTATTCACATTCACACTGGTGTTCATAAACAGGAATCATAAACATAAACCGACCGCGGTGGCCGAGAGTGCAAATGCGCTACTTCGTGTCTTGCTGGCATCGAGAGAGCGTGGGTTCGAACCCTACCTCGGCCGCTCTGAAAATAAAATAAATGGCCATTGGCTGCATTAAAAAAATTCATAAACAGTAACTTAATATCAGGCAAGGAAAATTTAAAATTCTAATCTATATCCAGTAAATTTTCAAGGGTGATTTCCTTTAGTAATCTTCAATGTCTTCAATGTCGTACAGAGCAGAGGTTTTTGACTAATCATTCACATTGCCGGGAATCCCATTTTTATACTGCTGAAAGCTGATATCTTAAAAATGTTCTACCGTTCTTAATGTTGAAACTGTACCCTAATTTATAAAATTCGGAAGAAAATTGAGTTCCATGATTTAACAATTTACATGATCAGTCAATGAGGTTGGATAGAATAGATGATGTAAAGCCAATACTTTTGTTTCCAGTTATATGTCTTTGTAACTAGGCAATATTTGCAGTGTAATGGGAAACTGCCAGTATACTTCATAAAGCAGTCCTGATGGGTCACATTTTCACTTCATGTTTTCATCCATTGTTGTATATACGCACTGCATTTTTTGCGGAGTTAGTAAGTGACTCAGTTAAGTATTGTTGCTACATTAGGTTAATTTTACTCGCAGAAAGCTCTGAAATTCCACCAACAAAACTTTTAAAATCACAGCAAGGACTGATCCAGCTTAGTTTCACTAAGCACTGTGGAATGAACATGAACCTTGTGATCCCCACATGATCAAGGTTTATAAATTACCTTTAACACGAGTGGATCCAACAGGTTAACAAGGGTCTGGTTTGACAATGATGAACTCGGAATTACATTAATGTGCTGGGTGTTAGTTTGATGCAAAATAGGTTTCTGATGAGGGACGTATCGGTACATTAACACTATCTCCAAAAGGCACTCATTGCATTGCCTCCTTGGACTAAAATAATTTAATTGTTATTTGGAAAGAAAGAATTCTATTAACTTAAAATTTTGAGTCGGATTTCAAAAAGCAATCATCACTACGGAAAACTACAGAGGTGAAGTTATGAAGCACCCAGATCATCGCCCATTCTATCGCAAGTTGACAAATGAGCTATCTAGGGCGTAGACTCTTCAAGATATAATCAGTTTACACATCTTCTGAGATAGCAGGGATTGAGGTTCGAGTCCTAAAGGTAATATAATTTCCAAATCTTATGCTTCAAAGTGCCTTGACCCATTTCTGCCTAGCAACAAAACACACATTGTTTCAGACATCGCCATCTAGTGCCAATCATTCACCCCTGTTTGCCTAGGGGTTCATCTCACGGTAGGTCTCAGGAGTGGCTAAACATGTTTTTAAGAACTCTGTAGGACAAATATACCTACGGAAATCTACCCACAGATGGTCAATCAACAACTAAACGGGTCAGCAGGATCTAAGTCGCAGAACATTTAAGGTCTCAGTCTTGACTGGGAAGAGCTCCAAAAAGAATTTACTCAGAGGTTCGACTAAGAATTTGTCAGGGCCACTATCCAGAAACAATTCCTAGCCGAGACACCACCCAGTGGAATGGGAGCAGGCGCTTTTGTAAATCAAAAACTCCAACTCTGTAAAAGGGTTCAAGGAGGGTGATGACATCGACACTAGTGTCCCGTATATGACTGAACTATTGCATGACAAGATCCGATCACTGGTGAAGGTGGCGAATCCGAGAACTTTCGAAGAGCTCCATCACAGCGTAGCAACAGAAGATAAAGTGGCAAGTTACCATGCATCCAATACGAGAATTACTCTTCAACAGTCAACATTGCAAATATGACCAATTAAATTGGGTTGGGAGTAAAGCTCTACTCATACCTACTAGAATTATCTTGATAATGACCATGATAAAAATTGATCAATGGTTTTATGCAGACTTGCTCAAAATATTCACAAATGAATAAGGAAATGTATTTCTACAGCCAAATGAACACTGTAAGAACCCAACTAATAAGACAAGCTTTGATATTTCACCACAAAACTCAAGTCTTTGTCAACCAAAATAAATAATGGTCAAAAACATCAATGATCACAGCCACTTCAAACAACTATAAAAATACACAACTTTGTGTCTTGCTAATATAGCACCAATAAACCACATGTTCATATATTCAGAATGGTATGATGCCAAATTATTGTTTCGACAATTTTGACAATTATATGTTTTGGCTGACAAAGACTACCTTGCAGTCAAAAATTGGCATTAGTTGTGGGATTTCAACGTTGATTAGGCTGGAGAATACATTTTGTTATTCAATTGTAAATATTTTTATCAACTCAAGCCTACGAACCTGAAAACAAAATTATCATATATATAAAAAAGGAAATGTATATCTGTCCGAGGCTAATGGACTCCGACACCGTTTAACCGATTGCAATGAAATTTTGTAGGGTAATAGAGCACACCCCAAGGAAGGTTTTTGGCAACAATAATTTTAGATATCCCTCTCCATTCCGTTCATTTAGGCCCTTTGGCACAAATCTACACCATTTTTCTTGGCTCAAATCAACACCGTTTCACCGATCTGAACCGAATTTTACGTAGTTACCATTTGGAACAAGACGAGTAACACTATCTACTTGAAAATTCGGACAGCCCTATCCATTCCCTTCATTTAGGCCCTTTGGCACAAATACTGAATCTCCATGCCCCACAAGCTTTATAATTTAATTTAAGGGCGTCGTCACGATGATGGGGTCTTACAGCATTGGCAAGGATTCGTTATTTTACGGTATGATTGAGGAATGTACAAATTTTATATCCTTAGATGAACTGTATTATATATAAAGGTGGATTGTGGGGTCGGACACGATTGTGATTTTGAGTCTAATTTTATAGTCTCTGTGTCGCTTATTGTACGTGAGTATTTGTATCTTTACGATTGTTTACCAGGATATTATTGTTTCCATTTTGCACGGGATGCTTTCTTATTGTTTATAGATTTTTTTGTCACTTGAATGCTTTTATTTGTAAATAATTAACTACTTTTTGGTCGTTTTCTGCCATTATGTGCAACCTAAATGCACAGACTACTGTGGCGTTTCCTACCGACCCTCCCATTAGTTTATTAAGTTTGCCTAATAAATCTTACTGGTCAAACCCGTCACAAGACACGGCACAAACTTAAAAATATTGATATCTTTAAAATGGTTTTGTTATTTATTACTTGAAATGATTATAGTTTGTTTTGTTACTTTTATTCTAAATCATGACATGATACGTAGTTTGCACAATATTACTTAGTGCGGGTATGACAATTGCTACCATATTTGATAGGGTTAGTTTGTCTCGTGGCCACAAGGTGTCTCTGCACTCCTATGTGTGGTTCTTATTCAAGTGTGCGTGGACATATACATTCTTAGATGATATTTTGTTTGTATTCTATTTAGTATTCGTTATTCCCCTAATCAAGTGCATATATTATTATGAAGCTGGGATTTTAAGAGTTTATCTGCGGACTGCCATTATCCTCTTGAAATGTTGCTTTTCGGCAATACACGCGATGTAAATACAATGAAGTAAAATTAATTCATTGGCCTTTAAAATGTAATGGTTAGGCCTAGGATAATAATGCACATTTAGATTAAAATAGGCTCCTTAAATATTGAGTTATATAAGCGAAATTTGAGAATTAATCTATTATAAGCAACAAGCAGTATAGAGCCGTCGTACCCACCTACTTATCAATTTCAGCACAATTGTTTATCAGGTAAAAGAACACGCACAACGACTTTGAGTGGCAAAATATTGCTCATTATAACCTGCTTCCGGGTTGCACACAATACGTCACAGCGAGGAAAGCTACGATATCCTAACATCCAATTTTAATCCCGAGCAACGCCGGGCTTAAGAGCTAGTATTATATATAATTATACATTTATTAAATGGACTTAAACCATACAGTACAATAAGTTATCCTGACAGAAAAGTCCCTGGTCCTCCAGGTTGGGGGTTGTGCTTAGAGTTAACAACCCTCTCATGTAAAAAAAAAGAATTGTTACCAATCTCTCACTTAAGCCTCGGAACGATTTAAGAATGGATACCCTACGAAGACATGGCAAAGGATATGAGGACTTATGAATTGGTACATGGAATGCACGAAGCTTATATAAGCCTGGACACATTCAAAGATTGAAAGATGAGCTCGAGAAGTATAACATACAATTTGCTGCTATTCAATAAACAAGATTTCCGGGGGAAGACATACAGAACTTCGGAGAGTACACTATGTTTAACAGTGGAACTCAATCCGGAAAGCATGAGTTTGGAACAGCATTCCTCATATCAAAGGAATGTGTTGAAACAGTAATCCGGTTTGAGGCAATCAATGAAAGAATGTGCTACATACGAGTGAAAGGTCGACGGTTTATTATATCCATTATCAATGTACATGCACCTACAAATGATAAAGAAGATGTGGTGAAAGACAGCTTTAATGAACTGCTGGAGAGGGTGTATGAAGGCCTACCACAACATGACATCAAGATAGTACTAGGAGGCTTTAATGCCAAGGTAGGAAAAGAAAAGCACCTACAACCGACGATTGATAGTGAAAGCCTTCATGAGGAAACCTCTGAAAATGGGCTTAGAATGATCTCATTTGCAGAATCAGAAAGCATGAATGTCAGGAGTACGACGTTCCCACACAAATATATACATAAGGAAACATGGTATTCAGCAGATGGAAAGACGGCAAACCAAATTGACCATATACTAATTTCAAACCGACACAGAAGCGCCATCACTGATATTCGTGCTAACCGGGGAGCTGACATAGGCTCTGACCACAACTTGCTGGTTGCATCCATGGAGGTGAAACTGAAAACTCACCACAATCAACAACAACAAGGGCGCGCAATACAGTATGATCTACAAGCATTAAAGGAAACTCCTCAAACTTGTCAGCACCAAGTGGAAGTGAGCAACAGGTTTGGCGTACTTGATGAAGTAGGAGAAGAAGTGGATGAAAGTGGAACTACAGATATTAATAGATTGTGGAAGGATATCAAGAAGGTGATTCAAGAAGCAGCTAAAAACGCATTACCAAAAGTGGAACGAAAGAAGAAATGGTTTAATGGTACATGCAAAACAGCAGTAGCAGCTAGCATCTCAACAAGGAAAGCATGGCTACAGGACAGGAGAAATGAAGAATTGGAACAGCACTACAGGGAAACACGAAGAGAAACAAGCAGAACCTTACGAAAAGAAAAGAAGCATTACCTTAAACATATGTTAGAGAGTATTGAGAATGACCAGAAGGAGAACAACATTCGTAAAGTATATGGGACGGTGAATAACATTAAGAAAGGTTACCAACCGCGATCAGCAGTTCTCCACGACAACAATGGTAACATCATTGCAGGAACAACCCACATATTACATACTTGGAAAGAGTACTTTGACCACTTACTGAACTGCCCTGAACCAGAAAACAAATTCGAGAGAACCGCTCTTTCAACGGTAGAACCTTTCATAAATGATCCTTCATATGAAGAGGTAACCAGCAGTCTGAAGAAACTGAAAAACCACACAGCTGCTGGATCTGACGGTATACCGGTTGAATTGCTGAAATATGGGGGTGAGAAGCTTCATGAAAAACTGCATAAACTTATCCTGAAAATATGGCACGAGGAACAAATACCGGATGAATGGAAGGAAGCAATTATTGTTCCAATACATAAGAAAGGAGATAAACATAACTGCGGAAATTACAGAGGAATATCCCTACTTATTGTCATTTAGACTTTCACGGCCCGTGTTATTATTCATAATGTTGAATTTTGGGCTTATGCCGTGTTTTATTATATTGCAATTCGACGCGTTTCGAAAGACACCATGTCTTTCATCGTCAGGAATAATCTGGAATACGACAATGTTGCTAAGAGAAAGCAACGAAGAACATATAGAAGGTGCCCAAAGATGGACGCCATTATAGCCCCATGTTAGGGACAACGGAAAGCAGCAGTGAATTACTTTCTCAGGGTTCTGATAATAGGTAGCCAGGATTCACTGAGATTGTAGCCGGTGTCGCGGTTGAAATTATCTGGGAGTTTACGTATTTCAACCGCCTCCCTGATGATTCTGGGACGATATTGCTTTATACGGGCAAGAACATCCACCCCTTGGAACATGACATCATGGCCAGGTGTTAAAGCATGATCGGCAACAGCTGATTTATCAGGTTGAATGAGCCTGATACATCTATTATGTTCCTTAATGCGAGTGCATATTGTTCTCGAAGTCTGCCCGATGTAAACCTTGCCACAAGTACAGGGAACTCTGTAGATACCCGGTTGTTGCAATTTAGGCAAACTGTCCTTAGTTGGTCGCAGGAGTTGCCTAATCTTAACAGAAGTTCCAAATACAGTCCGTATGTTGTATCGACGTAGGATTTTAGCAATACGATCCGTTGTGTTATGTATGTACGGAAGGTAAGCAGTTCCTCTTACATCTCTTTTCTCAACTGACGTCCTATTATTATTTGTTGGATTCAGAACCGTAGAAATCAAAGCCTTGCTATAACCGTTGCTCTCAAAGGTGGTTCGCAGGGTGTTAATTTCTTCTTGTAAAGAAGACACTTCACAAATCCTCCTAGCCCTGGTAGTTAGAGTTGTAAGGATACCATGTTTCTGGGCAGGGTGATGGTGAGAACTTGCGTGGAGATATCTATTGGTGTGTGTTGGCTTACGAAAAACGCTGTGTCCTAAAGATCCATCCTCTTTCTTGGTGACGAGAACATCTAAAAAAGGTATTTTGCCGTCAGATTCCTTTTCCATGGTGAAACAAATAGAAGGGTGCTGGAGATTAAGGTGATCCAGGAAATGGCTAAGATTTTCCTCACCTTCCGTCCAAACAACGAACGTGTCATCCACATAACGCCACCAGATCTTCGGTTTGAAAGGAGCCGACGACAAAGCTTTCTCTTCAAAGTTCTCCATGAAGAAATTAGCCACAACAGGAGAGAGAGGACTACCCATGGCCACACCATCAGTCTGCTCATAAAAAATCCCATTCCATAGAAAGTAGGAGGAGGTCATACAGTGATAAAAAAGTCTTGTGATGTCTTCAGGAAAAAAGCCATTAATGAGAGACATAACACCATCAATAGGTACTCTCGTAAACAGAGACACCACGTCGAGACTCACTAGAATATCACCCGGCTGAAGTGTTATAGCTTTTAACTTTTCCACGAAGTGTGTGGAATCCTTAATGTACGAAGGCGTGTTACCCAGAAGCGGCTGAAGTAGTCTACCTAAGTATTTGGAAAGGGCATATGTGGGAGAACCAATCGTACTAACAATAGGTCTAAGAGGAACATCTTCCTTATGTATTTTAGGAAGACCATAGAGTCTCGGAGGAATAGCATCCCCTGGAAGGAGAGTCTTCGCTGCATCCGCTGGTGTCTCTGTTTACGAGAGTACCTATTGATGGTGTTATGTCTCTCATTAATGGCTTTTTTCCTGAAGACATCACAAGACTTTTTTATCACTGTATGACCTCCTCCTACTTTCTATGGAATGGGAATTTTTATGAGCAGACTGATGGTGTGGCCATGGGTAGTCCTCTCTCTCCTGTTGTGGCTAATTTCTTCATGGAGAACTTTGAAGAGAAAGCTTTGTCGTCCGCTCCTTTCAAACCGAAGATCTGGTGGCGTTATGTGGATGACACGTTCGTTGTTTGGACGGAAGGTGAGGAAAATCTTAGCCATTTCCTGGATCACCTTAATCTCCAGCACCCTTCTATTTGTTTCACCATGGAAAAGGAATCTGACGGCAAAATACCTTTTTTAGATGTTCTCGTCACCAAGAAAGAGGATGGATCTTTAGGACACAGCGTTTTTCGTAAGCCAACACACACCAATAGATATCTCCACGCAAGTTCTCACCATCACCCTGCCCAGAAACATGGTATCCTTACAACTCTAACTACCAGGGCTAGGAGGATTTGTGAAGTGTCTTCTTTACAAGAAGAAATTAACACCCTGCGAACCACCTTTGAGAGCAACGGTTATAGCAAGGCTTTGATTTCTACGGTTCTGAATCCAACAAATAATAATAGGACGTCAGTTGAGAAAAGAGATGTAAGAGGAACTGCTTACCTTCCGTACATACATAACACAACGGATCGTATTGCTAAAATCCTACGTCGATACAACATACGGACTGTATTTGGAACTTCTGTTAAGATTAGGCAACTCCTGCGACCAACTAAGGACAGTTTGCCTAAATTGCAACAACCGGGTATCTACAGAGTTCCCTGTACTTGTGGCAAGGTTTACATCGGGCAGACTTCGAGAACAATATGCACTCGCATTAAGGAACATAATAGATGTATCAGGCTCATTCAACCTGATAAATCAGCTGTTGCCGATCATGCTTTAACACCTGGACATGATGTCATGTTCCAAGGGGTGGATGTTCTTGCCCGTATAAAGCAATATCGTCCCAGAATCATCAGGGAGGCGGTTGAAATACGTAAACACCCAGATAATTTCAACCGCGACACCGGCTACAATCTCAGTGAATCCTGGCTACCTATTATCAGAACCCTGAGAAAGTAATTCACTGCTGCTTTCCGTTGTCCCTAACATGGGGCTATAATGGCGTCCATCTTTGGGCACCTTCTATATGTTCTTCGTTGCTTTCTCTTAGCAACATTGTCGTATTCCAGATTATTCCTGACGATGAAAGACATGGTGTCTTTCGAAACGCGTCGAATTGCAATATAATAAAACACGGCATAAGCCCAAAATTCAACATTATGAATAATATCCCTACTTGTCACGGCTTACAAATTACTGTCGCACATAATACTACAATGACTAATTCCATACACCGAAGATATAATGGGAGACTATCAGAATGGTTTCCGTAAAAACAGATCAACAACAGACAATATATTTTGTATTAAGACAATCAATGAAAAAGTTTGGGAATATAACAAAAACGTCCATTACCTATTTATTGACTTCCAAAAGGCCTATGACTCAGTCCACAGAGAAACGGTGTGGGAAATTATGGCAGAATACGGAATCCCACAGAAACTCATCAGCCTGGTCAAAATGGTATGGAGGAGACAGTGAGCAAAGTGACACACTGTGGATCCGTATCAGACGGTTTTGAAAACAGAACAGGACTAAAACAAGGTGATGCGCTCTCCCCATTTCTCTTCAACATCGTTCTGGAAAAAGTAATTCAGGAAACCAAAGAAGCTGCAACTGGACACCTAGTAGATAACAAACACAACATCCTGGCATATGCAGATGACATTGTATTAATAGGAAATGATGGAGGAGAAATTGAGGCTTTATTCAGGAAATTAAATGAAACTGCTGCTAAAATAGGTCTAAAGATTAATGAAGAGAAGACAGAATACATGATCATACAGAGAGAAAACATGACTACAGACCAACGCAACAACCTTCATATAGGCAATTTTACCTTTAAGAACACTCCAAACTTCAAATACCTTGGGGTAAATATAAATGACTGCAATAGAAGACAAGTTGAACACCAAATTAGATTACGGAATGCAAACAAAGTTTACTTTTCCCTGCATAAATTACTTTCCTCCGAACTTTTGACCAGGAAAACAAAACTAAAACTATACAACACGATCATCAGGCCAGTACTGCTATACTGAGCCGAAACATGGAGTGTGACCAAAAGGGAGGAACACCAACTTACAGTCATCGAAAACAAGATATATAGAAAAAGTTTTGACCAGGAAACACAAAGATGGGTTCTCAAATCAAATCACGAGCTGTACAAGTTAGCCAATCAACCCAGGGTAGTGGACGTCATGAAAGCGAAACGGCTGCAATGGGCAGGGCATGTTATCAGAATGGACGCTGCCAGAATAGTTCGCCAGTGTACGAGAAGAAGATCGAAGGCTCGAGACCCCCTGGAAGACCTAGGAGTAGATGGCAAGATTAGGTGACCTCTGACTGCAGACAAATGGGTATTACTGGATGGGAGAATACTGCGCTGGATAGGAGGAAATGGAGGCAGATAGTGAGAGCGGTACGGGATCGCCACGTCCCAGATAAGCCAACTGAGTGAGTGAGTGAGTGAGTGAGTACAATAAGTTATGTAAGCCATTATTTTAGGTTAGTAGGATTGAGTTTTAATACTTACTCCCTGCCCTAAGATCAATTTAATTCAGTCCATTAATGTGTTGACTAAATAAAGATTCTTTCATAGATCAAACTGAAAAAATTGCTCCAGAATTCTCTACTTATATGACATTTTTACGTCAAAACAATTGGAAAATATTTTAGCATAGGAAATAGTGTATAGAGGTACCTGGATTTCAAATTCTTCTTTAACAAGTGCAACCTCATCTATTATCGAAGTATCTTCAGACTCTGCCATCTTATCATTGGACTCCTGGAAAGTAATAAGCTAGTATGACTTAATGTAAGAAAAGATGCTCTAAATAACAATTAGTATGGAAAACGAAATATCCTAGTTACTGCTTGGTAGCATTATGTGACTACTCCAAATTCCAATTATTTGTCAAGTAGAGTCACCAACAGAGAAAGTGAGCGTCCCCTAGAAGGTATGCTTCGCTGCAACTCATACCTATAAAGGACAGGACATGCAACACGGCGTTGTCGAGTTACATTCTATTTTGTGTATATTTATGGTCACAAGACATAGCTTGTACCGCGATTCGGCCTTGGACATATATATGGTGTAGCGAAGTAGCTGGGAACATTCGATAATTTTGAGATACCATCATCATCATCATCGGCTTTAACTCGAATCCGAGTATAAATCTTCTTCCTTCAGTCCGGTTTGTGGATGTGTTTACGGTGACTAAAGAGTCCAATCCTGGCATGAAACATGCGTCCTCACAAAGCACATGCTATTGCTGGAGGAGGACGTGGTTGGGCTGCTCGAAGTTTCCTAGCTTGACGCTTGGCCTCTTCATGTGTGCGTCGATCCCTTTCAAACGTTTTAACAGTATCCGAGATGGTACGGCGCCAAGTTGAGCGGTCTTCAGCAAGCGTGTCCCAGGTTTGTGATTCAAGACCTGTCATTTTCAAGGTCTGCTTAAATTGGTCCTTGTAGCGCCTCTTAGGACCACCATGAGGTCTGGTGCCATAGCATAACTCACCATATAGCATTTGACGAGGTAATCTCACATCATCCATCCGATGGACATGACCAATCCATCTAAATTGGTGACCTATTATGGATGAGATACCAACAAGACACAATAAGGTGCTTCAGTGGCGTAGTCGGTAGTACGCAGAATTGCTATGCCCAAGATCGTGGGTTCAAAACCGGCCCTCAAGTTAGCCTTCCTACAGAGGGGAAATAAAGCCGGCTGGCCCATGTCATAGGTTTATGGCAAGAGAAGTTACCACCACGACAATTGGTAGTGTGTAGCCAAATGTGTCTCTACAGTGTGTAAGGTAGTCAGCCCGAAGGCTGGTTGGATCCTCAGAAAGTACCGCCGTTAGGTTATGTGAGTAGATACCCACAAAAACCCAAGACAGCGCTATTTTGAGGCGTTCTAGGCAAGAAGAGGAGTGAGGTAGTTTGCCATTGCTTTCCTCACTGAGTCAGAACAGTAGTCCTAACCCTATGAGTAGAACCTTTCACAGCATTCACAGGCACGGACTGTGCCCCGAATGCCATTACTAAGCACCACCCATACCTCAGTAGCTTCCATATAATCACAGCAATGAGAGAGACTGAGACATCGGTGAAAAGCCACCTTTTACTCTAGCCTGTGCCAACTGACAAATGCAAATGTACTGTATTCATCAAGAGATGGCAACAGTATTTCGTTAGAAACATTTAAAGACAAAATGAGCGAAGCGCGTCCTCGCCGGTCTGGGCATGTCACTATAAGTGATAAGAAATCTGTGATAAAAGCGGCCCTCCGATACGATCCTGGAGGGCATCGACCCCTTGGGTGGCCCAAAGAAACAATGGACGGACAGAATCAGTTAAGCCCTACTGGTGTGTGGCCTCAAACCTGAAGATGCCCCTAACAGGAAGAAGTGGCGAACAACTAAGCAAGCGCACCCTGGGCCAACGCAGGAAATACACTAGGAAGAAAGAAGAAATGCTCTATCAATTTCCAACGTTCGCCGCAAGATGTCAGTGGCATCTGGTAGCCAACTATTTGAAATTGAACTTGCCCAGTTTCATTCATCGTCATTCATTCCATCTCGTCCACACGCGGCGGTACTGGTTGTTCACCCCATGGGTGTCCGCATAGAAGCAGCTACAAACTCTGGCAACAACAACAAAAAAGTAGAACTGATTTTAAGCACCTTATTCTGCCATATATATGCGAGCGCGGTCACCGGCTACTGAGCCGTCACTGGCGGAGCGCGTGAGCGAGAATGTCCTTGCCAAGCAAATATAAAGACCCTGCATAACAACAACAAAAATTAAGACCTGAGCTTTAATGGTCATTGTTACGTGCAAAGCCCGTCCCAACATTTCTATTATGCATCTATTTCGATGTCCTGGGTACCTTCGCCTTTTAAAGCGCCCGCCTAGATGGCTTGGTTTGGCTAATGAACTCGAGATGGCAGCATCTATCGGCTTCTCTAGCTGGGGTTGTGTCTTCTGCCGCTAGAGTGAGTCATTGGTGTCTTCTGGCCTCGTCTCATCCCGACATATTTAAAAAATATAGTATTCTACGTCTTTAAACAAAAGACTATATATGCATCATGCCGCCAAAATAACTATATAATACGCACATTGTTAAATTGTGTGTCACTCTGTGATTGGACAATTTCGATTAACATTAATGCACTGCGGCCTATACTTTTGGGTCTCCGCCATGTTGGTAGTGGACTTCTGAAGATAGCAAGAACCTAGCTGGTCGTGAAAAGGTGTCTCCGTTTGTGCCGGGGGCTTGCCCCCTGGCCTCCGTGAAATGTGGATCTATTCTATCTAAAGGAAATAATCTGTGCACTGAAGGATATAAATTCGAGATTTCATCTTGAAGAGGAAATGTGGGATAATTATCGTAACTTGCTGCAAGGAAAAGTTGCTTGTGTACAAAACTGCGCGTGTGCTGGGGTAGCCATGTTGAGGCAAATCTGGTGCCTTTTAAAATTATTTAATGTGTGTTAATGATTTTGTTATTATTGTGTCTCCACAAAAGGAGGATTTAAGGTACGTTTTATAAAATATTTATATTTATATATATTGTTATGGGAGCTCCGATAATGGCCATATATTGATGTTTTAATGCTGTATTTAATTTCGTGTTCTAGGCCTAATTTTCTTTTTTTTTAATGTTACCTGATATGTAAATTTTTGGTTTTTGTCTGCGCCTTCTGGAAACACGTTTCTAGTTTATCGTACATTGTAATTTATTATTTATTTAGTTTATTTTCCTTACGGGTATTCTCATTGTGATTAGTTGGTTCTTTTATTTTCGTAATCTTAGGGATTGGCATATTGTTTATTTGTTTTACGATCCGTAGCATCCTAAATTGCCTCGTTTTAATCGTGTTAAGGTGCAATTATTTCCTCCTTTTCTTTTCTCTCTGGTGACGTTTAATTTTAAAAAGTAATTGTTTGCCGTAATTCGACTAGACATGCAGTCATCTGTTTCGTGGCCATGCTTGTTTTTTGGTTTTGCCAGAGTGCATTGTGGTCTGGTGAGTGTAATTCTCTTGGCGTCGAGCTGGACACTCAAACGTGTTGTGGTGGGAGATTAGAATGTTTTTTTTTGTTAATCTTGTTGATTTTCCTTTGTGTTTTTTTTTGTGAGTGTTCCTGAGTATACCGCCGTCATGAAAGTTTTGGATTTGTAAATTGGTCCTTTTTTTTTTTTTTTTTTTTAACTTTTCGTTTCCTCGTGGCTTTGATGCCTGCATGTCGAGTCAGTTTTGCGTACCTTAGTGGTTTATCAAGCCCTTTCTTATTTGGTGATCCCTGTCTGCTGGCTTTCTTTCTTTCTTTCTTTTGGGCTTTATTATATTTTTTTTAAAATTAAATGTTTTCGTTTTTGCTCAGCAAGCTAGCATGTAAAGCCTTCTCTTGTTTCCATAGGTAATTGACTTGTTTTGGCCTTAAGCCAATGTGCATCACCAGAGAGTTTTTTTTGTGGCAATAAGAGTTTTTTTTTCTTATGTTGTGTTTGCTGGAGGATCTTATTAAATTATATTTTCTTGCCCCTTTTTCGTGATTAAATGTTTTTTTTTTTAATATTAAGCAACTGTTGTGGCATTATTTCGTCAGTGGCAGTTCTGTGGGTAATCGGAGTGTATCTGTAGACGAGCCTGTGCGTTTTCCTCTTCTCCACCTTCCTTCGCCTCTAGGTGTTCTTCTGTTGGGACATGTCAACTTGCTGTGATTTTGCAGTTAGCGATGCGGACCTCTGAAATAAGGTAACCATCCACCCCCAACAGCCAACACCGGTGTCAGTTATCATAGCCAGTAAAAATGCAATAAAAACACTGTTCATTATTAAAATTTTGATTTATTTTACATCGTTTGGAATTCGTAACAATAAATAAGGATACTGCCAGTGATCAATTTTGAGTTATTGTTTTACCGAGTTGTTGATCTCGCATTAATGCAGACTGAATTGATTAACACACATTTTTAAGAAGCAGCTCCAAAGTTGGCAAACACTTTTATGTATGGTAGAAATCTGGTAGGGAAACTTGAAGTACCGGTAGGTACATTGTAGGATGACTTTTATTTCAGAATATTTTGTATAGTTAGCTTATGAATATGATAGCTTCCTCTGTAGTTGGACTGGATCTTCATTTGAATAAATCAAGGATGAAATTTCCTCCTAATCATAATTATCAAACTCATCATTTTTAATTTGAGTCACATATACATTTCTTGATGTGCTTGTCAACTCCACGGTCATTCCCTTTTGGGAATCTTGTGTTTCTTTCTTTTGGTTTTAACCCTGTATTCACAATTATAAGCATTCTATTGGTTGAACTTTCCAGTTGGTGGGCACAACATATGTATATATACTCTCAAACAGGACCAAACTATTGTAAATTACTCAGGTGTAACACAAAGATATGGAACACTATTCACCTGAATGTCAAGTTTGTCTTTGACTCCCAACACACTTCCCTCTTGTACATTTGGATCATCAAATACCTCACTTGGCTCAGCTTTCATCGCCTGATTATCAGTATCTTGCTCCTGAGAAAAGACAAGCAAATATATAAGCTCAATATTTTCTTTCATCAATGGGCCATGAGTACCTAGAGCCTAGATAATTATAAGTGTACATAACGTTACCAATTCTCACCACCATGTTATCAGCTCATGGATATCAGTACTTCACTCTCGGGATATGACAAAATCAAATGTTAATTGGTTTATTGCTGGTTTCCACGCTCCGTATATTGTGATAATCCTTTCATCTTCACATACTTATACCCTGCATCAGGGTCAATCCAGCTCTCTAGCTTCCCAGCACTGTTTCTTCTATTACTAGAACAGGTATTCCTGGTGGTCACAAAATGTGGCATGCCAACCCTTTACATCAGAAATGCTCTCCGATCCAGACGATCAGCAATGAGAACAGCCAGCAGTCTCACAGAGCATAATTCCCTTCTCAAACAGGCTAGGACACAAGAATGGTGTAACAATGTACCTCCGTTCCTTCATATCAACAGCAAGTCTCGCAAGACGTGGTCAAGACTTAATAGGATACCGACCAACCACGGCAGGTGTGGTGATCTACTTTCCAAATGGGGAAAAATCTCGTCGCCAGCATGCACGTGCGGCTTTCCAAAACAGACAGTTTCTCAAATTGTTAAAGAGAGTCCTCTGAGCTCTTACTCTGGTGATTTCTCTGACTTTCTGTATGTTACCCCAGAGGCAATAGACTACATCAACAATACCATGTCTACAACCTTGTAAATATTTGTGAATCATTATGTATCATTGTAAATATTAGACCTTTGTTCATTGTATTGTAAAGTGATGTACCGCCATACGAATAATAATAATATAATCAGAAATGCTTACGAACAACTCTTCAATTTTTTACTCCACCTATACAAATTCTTCTATTCCCTTCCTTTCAGCATCACCCAGCGTCTGGGTTTTTCATACATGTGCTATACTCCAGGCAGATAGCTTCAAATTATCATCATACTTACAGTAAACATTTGACCTGTCCTCATTTCCTGTTGAATGCAGTATTTTCGAATTTCTCGGTAAGGCACAGGCTAGAGTAAAATGTCTCTTTTTACTGGTTTCTGTCTCATTCATAGCTGTGATTATAAGGAAACTACTAACGTATGGGTAGTGTCTAGTAGCGGTGTTCAGGACACAGCCAGTGTCTGTAGATCCAATGATAGGTTCTACTCATAGGTTTAGTGATGCTAGACTGGCTCAAGAGGGGAAAGCAGTGGCAAACGACCTCACTCCTCACCTTGCTTTGTATGCCTCAACATAGTGCTGCCTTGCCATGCTTTTTGGTTCTCTAAAATGTCATACCAATTTAGACTTATAAGATCCCATGCCTTTCCTTTTAGAAGGAAGCTGTAGTCTCCAAGTAGGGATGAGCAGAACAAGTAGTTCAGCAGTGGCCTCCAAAGTTCACAGTATCGGGTTGGATCCCTGTTCAGACTGATGTAACAACTTATATTTGTATATTCCCCTCCAAGTCTTAAGGTAGCTCCGGCAATAAGGACATCAAACCCATTACATTATCATAATTAAAATATATAATTCTTAAAGTATATATAATGCCAGGAAGCATCTACCCATGGAGACAAACCTTACCATACACAAAAGTAGCATCACATCTCATACCACAAAGCGGACAAGAGTACTCGATATACGAAGGATTGAGGAATCTACACCTCGGATCATGGAAGCATTACAGCACATACACGACGGGTACCTTGACACCTCACTGGATGAACTAGAAAACATAATTGGTGCTACAAAAATAATGACATTTAATAGAAAGGTCAAGCCCTGGTTAACTGCAGCCTGCTACCAATCCAGAAAAATAATGATTCATTCGCTGCACATAGCGTTAACATCACCTTTATCCAACTATTCTAGGAAAATACAAAGTGCTGATCATAGAAAAGAAGTGTTATGAGGAAACAGAAAACAAGCTAGTAGATGAAGTCTTAATTACGAGAAATTACACCTTCCCAAGAAATATTCCAATAGAGGGATGGCATGACCACTTTAACAAAGTGTTACAATCTAAAGACACCCGACCTTGCGAAACTACCGCCATCCAGACGAGAATCACTGAGACATTCACTCCCGAAGAGACACTGGAAGTAATGTCATCGCTGAAACTCAATTAGACCTGTGGACATGATATGATGTTCAAGGAGTATCTACAGAGTGCAGCTAAAAAATTAGCAGAAGCATGGACTGTCAGGTTCAATGAATGTCTCCAACAGTGGACAATTCTAGAAAAGTGGAGTATTTCAATGGTTCAAACACTGTGAAAGGGGAAAGGGTGACTCGTGTAGCCCAGACGCTTACAAAGTCATGGCGTTGGAATGTGTGTTATAAGACGCTAACGAAACTTCTTGCTCGAATGTCTCTGACATGATCGATGAGGCAACAGGTGTCCTTCGATGGGATCCTCTTAGTCCCTTCTATGTAATATTGTCACGTACGATGTCAACGAAGTCGTAGGACGTATAAATATACACGACACGTTCTGTATCTGCATGCCCATTGACTGCAATAAACATGTTCTTCTTCTGTGCGAATGGGTCTCCTAGGACCATGCGGAATAAACACTTATTATCCTTGATGTTTGCCCAATAACTCTTCATGCGCAACGATTATAATTCAGTAGCAGTCACTAGCTAAATACTGGTGCCAGAGAAGTAAACTAATTTAGCCTGGTCTTCAATTTCACCACAATCGATGCCTTTTCGACTACAGCTTCCCGAGTTATTCAGTCATGCAATCAGTACATACCTAAACCACTACTAGCGATATGATATCAACGACTTCGCAGCCAACAGGCCAAGATCTCTTCGTGGTATATCCTGAAACTGCTCATATAGATTAATTTAAATCCGAATGCCCGTAAAATATACATGTATAAGAGTCTGATATTTATATTACAAATTACTTTAGGCGCGGCTTCGGTGGCGTAGTTGGTAGCGTGCTGAGCTTCTATGCCCAAGATCGGGGGTTCAAACCCGGTCGATGTTGTCAGATTTTTTAAGAGTGTTAAAAATCCCTCAGTATGCCTTCCTCCGGAGGGGAAGTAAAGCCAGCGGTCCCATGTCATAGATTGATGGCATGTAAAATAACCTTCCACTAACTAAAATTGTGTGAAGCTAAAATATGTAGGTTAGATTTGATTAACGACCTTCAAGTTCCAATGTTCGGCGCCACATGCTGGTTGCGGTGGCATCTAGTCGCCAAGTTCACAGCTATGTGTCTTTGATGGTAGCATTTGGTAGCAAAAGTAGGACTACATGAAAATTGATCATCTGCATTCCTTACCTGAATTACAGATATAGCCATCACAATTAACACCGATTATCAGACAGATTCTATGCACACCCAAAGTACACGGGGCTACATGAGTGCATTGTCGCAGCTCCTAAACTGAGGAACCAACCGTACTTTAGCCCTGAGAGTTTGTATTTGCTGTGAGTGTATCCTGCGTTACTGTGTTTGTATATTCGTGTAACACGAGAAAACATAAAATATGCACACATGCTCTGCATTAACTGCGATATGTGCTTTACCAGGCTACTCATATTTAAGACACTTACTGTTACAGAGAATTCTCTTGAATCTGGTAGCCATTGTGGCTCGCACTTGATGAAGGCAGGTTCGTCCATCATGTTGTAGAATCTATAGGGGAAGAAAGCAACATCTTGAGTGAATGCATTAAAACAAATGAATTTACATGAAAAAAAGTCAAGTTCACTGTTTTAAGAGGGCATGGAATTGTAAATCGACATTTGCCATTTTGTAATATTGGGCAATATATAACAGAAAGTGTTTTAGGTATTTCCTAAAAAACTTCCCTGACATAATTACACAGAGGTTCAATATGCTGAATTTTCTATGCTACTAAACACAGTATCAATTTTCATTAAAAGTGAAAAAATAAGAATTTATGTTTTACAAATGCTTACATTTTCTCAAAAACTACGGTAGGCCTACTCAACTTCGTATACCGAAAATATTTTAGGTACAAATTTTTTGAATCAAAGACCAAGTCATTGTTCGGGGATGTTAGAACTGATTACCTTTTTTTATTGTGGGGAGAGTGGGGCACATTTGAACTATAGTTTAGGCTTCCACATTTTTTTCTTCTTCCGGCCAAATAACACCTTTACAATGTGACAATTATTTCTAATGTTATCCTTTGCAATAGTTATGATAACTTATACTACAAAACTGATAATTACCGGTATGCAGTATGTTTATTGAGTACAGTGACCGTGCAAAGGTGCCCCAGAAGGGGGTAGGTTTAAACAGAGGTGGTATACTATTGAACTTTGCTGGGGTACAATTGAACACATACGTTATTTTCAACAGAATACCCCTATAATTTTGCTCAATGTACAAATCAACTGTAAAATACATATTAGGCAAGACGAATTTATAAATGATTCATGTAGGCATAATATAGTTAACAGTGAGAGTCTAGAAATGAAATGATAAAAAAAATTGATGACACTGTTCATCCCAATTTAAAATTTTTGAAATCGAATTTCAACATCTTAGCAGCCCATGCTGTTCCTCCAGATGGGACAAGATTTGGAAGTTTCCAGTTAAGTCCTCTTTAGAAATCGGCCATCTGTCTTATTGATCTGGGAATACTAATTTGTTTCCCCTGAAACTGCTTGCCCAACCTGTTTTATGCCTCTTTCTGCAACAACGGTTGACACTGCTGTTCATCTAA
Organism: Meconema thalassinum; assembly: GCA_946902985.2. NCBI lineage: Eukaryota > Metazoa > Arthropoda > Insecta > Orthoptera > Tettigoniidae > Meconema > Meconema thalassinum. The sequence goes on along the minus strand of OX336395.1, from coordinate 94,841,960 downwards.
GTGGTAAATCTGGTGTGGTGTGAATTTAAATTTCCCAACAACTGAATAGTTTCTTGAAATTTACTCACATTTTGTTTAGCAAAACTAGTTGCACATGAAAGGCTTGTGTTTTGTGGTTCCCTCAAACTTTGTTTTATGACGTTTCATGAAGCCATTCATCCATTCTGTGCTTGCTACTTCTTTACCTTTCCAGTTATCTTGACAACAAACAATTTGTTCTGCATAATCGAATGGTAATTCGCGAATCTGAAGGTAAGAGTCTTTTTTGAACTGCTCAGAATATATTTTTCTAGTTGTTCTTCTTCCTGGTTTGTAAATATCTTCTTAACGGTGTACTTTGAAGAGTATTTTCCGCTACTTTCTTCAGATGTCCTAGCTTTCCTTTTGCGATAGAACAAGGTAGTATGTTGAATTCCATACATAGCAGCTGCTGTCCTCAGTTGTACCTTGTTTTTAAAGAAATCATTAAGGGCGTTCTCTACGTCAGTTGCGTTTATATGTCGACCATCTCATTTCCTCTTGTCGTCCCTCACCATTTTACATAGGTCTAGAAAACAAAAATTAACATTTACGACAAGAATATTGCTTCTGTGTTGAGAACAGCCACAAAATGAAGCACACGTTGACTCTTGGTTCAAGTATATAACTTACCGCGATACGTACGTTTCTAGGAGATTTTTTGGGTGTATTCAATGATGGCATGGATGACTCGTGGACGTTGAAGTTCGTTTGTTTGAAGTTGCGGCTTGAATTGCCGCCATATTGCTCAACTGTATGAGGTTTCAGTGCGTAGTTATGCCGATGCAGTCACGTGTGTTCAAGTGTGAGGTTTCATGGTGAGTTACGAATGTTATTTAATAACATTTAGTTGCACTGCACTCTTGTAAAATCATGGTGAATCAAAGCTATTGGTCGCTACGTATACCACGGTCTAGCCGAAACCATTGGCCGCTGCTATGTTAGATCACCAAAGTCACTGCTTGTAATACAAGCAAGGGGGTCTGGGGCGAAAGTCCCTGGTTGGGTTTTCTTTTTTGTAAGTAAGCCCTTAATAACATAATTTCTTCTTCTTCTCTTCATGGATAGTTTTGGGCCTGAGGTAATTTTTCACCCAGTCACCATCAGAATTTAACATGTATGCATCGCTTAAACCTTTAGTGTCATCCATGACGTCATGGATGCCACCATTTGTGTCAAGGGAATTCTTTTATTTTTAAGTATTGGGATCTATACTATGGACCTACTCTCAAACTCTCTACATATGACTGCTAAAATGCCGTTTACATTTCAGGATATGTCAAGTTAATATTTCTAATTCTTTTTGAGATACGAAAGATCAAATATAGGAAGCTGAATATTTTTATGTTGATTCAGACTTCCCGAAGCCCTTAAAATTGCTAGTCCTCAGTTTGAAGTATAATGCAGAAATATTGATTGAAAACAGGTACGGTAGCCTACACATGAAATTCGAAGAACAGCTGTTCAAATACACATGGGTTATAAATGTTACCTATTATGAACAAGGTTCCACTTACAAATGTGCCCCTTCCTTCGGAGGGGAAATAAAGCCGGTGGCCCCATGTCATAGATTTATGGCAGGTTAAAGAACCTTCCACTAATTACACCCGTGTGAAGCTAAATTAGATACAATCATGATAAAATGCAAAATAAATTAGTTTGGTCTAAGCCTGAGTTACAACCTACTTGATTACACAAATGGTGACGTTCTGCTATCAGGTCGTGCATGGTACAGATAGATGAAATCAATGTAATTTAGGGAAATAACATGATTTTACCGGTATGGTCCATGCAGGACCCGAAAACTCTTCCGCCATTCCTCGTGTTGTTGTAACAACCCCAACCTGGTAATCGATTGTCAGCTATTGGACGAAAATATTCAACGTCACTTAGGTTATGTCTGAATACAAAAACACAAGAGGATGGGGTCCACAAGTAATTGTTACGGAATACTTATACAGAAATACCATACCGTATGCTTCTAACCGTTCGTTTACGAATCACAAGACGCTCAGTTCAATCAAAAACTCGGTTTTGTCGAAACCGTTTTTTTTTGTAGTCCAATAGACATTATAATTTACATGAAGGCTACAGTGGCATTCAGCCAGGCGGCCACATTCAGGACTCTTATGAAAGTAATATTATTGAATAGAATGAAAGTGATAGCGTAAATATACTGCACTTGTCCCTTCCTTCCATGAGCAACGACAGTTCTATTTGTGCACGCTTATCATTTCAACCCAGAATGCCCCAATACAGTTGGGTATCGTTCTCCAACCTGCCTCATCTGGCTCCTTTAAATATATTGGTAACAAAATGTCCCATATAGCATCACAGTTCCCTTCAGAATATTTTGTACAGTTGACACTCACCGCCAGTATGCTTCTACCAACTGTACAACATTTCCTCCATGAGCTAGGAACCTAAAGAAAAAGAAAACCTTACACACTTGAAGCAAACATTTAAGTTACTTCTTCTTCCTTTGCTTTAGAGTTCGTTCCGCCTTGTGGCAGGGTCCGCTATGTGAATCCACTGTCTCCACTTTACTGGGTCATGGACCATGTCCGGATGTAGGTAGAGGCTTTTCAGAGCCCTGTGCAGTGTATCGGCCTACCGTTGTCTCGGTCGCCCCCTTGATCTTTTCCTGGCGACCTCTAGTGTGCAGCCCTGTTTTGCAATGGTGTCCGCTCCTGACCGTTGCACATGCCGAAATCATCGCAGATGACCCTCATGCTTTTTGTTGTTGATTGCCGCCATACCAAATCGTTCCCTTATCTTTCATTGGGGATGTGATCCAACCTAGTAATTATTAAACTCAGCAATTTTTCTAGGCTTGTGCCGTGTCTTGTGTGGAGTTTCGCCTAGGACACCAAGCTGGCTCATCAGCGGGCTCTCGGTGTCACTGCCCGGACCCCCACAGGAAAAGCGAACTGCGCGCTACCTCCCTTTTTATGAAGTGCACCTGTGCCTCTTATCTGCAAGAACTAAAAGCTCAAGCAGCCATAACCTCCCTATGAAGACTTCCAAAATGATGGTATATTGGCTTTCATGGCCAGTGCGCTTCATATAAAAGGGAGGTAGCGCACATTTCGCTACCCCTGTGGGGGTCCGGGTGGGGACACCTAGAGCCCGCTGATGAGCCGGCTTGATGTCCTAAGCGAAACACCACACTTGACACGGCTCAAGCCTAGAAAAATTGCTGAGTTTAATAATTACTAAGTTGGATCACATCCCCAATGAAGACACGGCACAAACCTAGAAGAATTGCTGAGTTTTAATTCACTGGCTGTGAAAGCCAATATGTTACTATCTTTCTAGTAATTACTGTTTCATTTTGATTGTTTTAAAAGGGCACAACAATTACGTAGGCTGAATAAGAAATATTCATTTCGATGGCATTTTAGAATTTGTGTTTTATTTCCCCCTTTGAGTCACTTAGCAGATGATCTCCTTTTAAAATAGAAGTACGAAGATATTCAATACACTCATACAGCATGAGTATTTATGTTCATTTGACACAATTAATAATCAAATTGTGAAATAAAGTTCATGATAATTTAGTTTAGTGCGACAACTGGGAAAGCTTTTTACCGGTACATTTCTTTCCACGTAGGATCGAACTTAGTTGTACCAATCATCAGTGGCGGATCCAGGCCTTGCGGGGCCGCGGGCGATATGACAAGGTGGGACCCACAACAATAGGAAATTAAAAAAATATCAAATCGACTGGAAAATAGTTTTGTAATAATAATAAAATAAAGAATATTACAATATTCTGAACACTACAGTACATTATTTTTTATAATATGAAAGAACCCTTTTAGTGCCCTTGAAGAAGCGTATGTAAACTATGAAATATTAAAATATTACTTTGCGACTTTTTGCCCGGCTGAAGTCTTCCAAACAAAATCATATTCCAGTATCGCAGGGCGGATCAGGGCAAATTTCAGGGGTATTTGAATGAACCATTTGTAGTATGGGCATCGGAAGAAAATCACTTTAATATCCTGTGGACTAACTTTTTGAAAATTTTAAATAGCGCCATCGATAAATTTGTCCCATTTAAATTTCACAAACAAAACCCAGATCCTGAGTATTACACACGAGAAATCAGGAGTCTAAAACGGAAAATTAGGAAATTATACAATAAAAGATATTATAGTGACAGTGTATGTTGAAATTTAAGTCCTTATCAAGAGAGCTCGTCTTAAAAAACAGGGCTGTTCATGACAATTATATGCAAGGTTTACTTGGTTCGGGAAGCGATGGGTGGAAAAAAAATTACAGTTAGGAGAAGAAAGGGGAATTCAAATAATTTGTCTATGTCCAGTGACGGTAAATTAATTACTGAGAAACAGGCCATTGCCAATGAATTAAATGTCTTTTACGGTAGTGTGTTCAATAAATCCAATAGCTGTGTGTTGGACCTTAACGACGAATCAGGGGCTCCCCTTTACCAAATAAACCAGTCAGCAATTGTAAAGCCAATACAAAAATTACGTTACAATATATCGAAGGGTCCTGATAATATTGTTAGTGAAGTACTTAAACTAGGAGGTAGGGCCGTGGCACGATACTTAGAGGAGATGTTTAATGTGTCCATAAACAATGCGCAAATCCCGGATGACTGGAAAAGAGCTACGGCAGTCCCAATATTTAAGGGAGGGAGCAGACTTGAATTGGGCAACTACAGGCCGGTTAGCCTTACGTCCATCGTTTGTAAACAGATGGAGCATCTCATGTGCGACAACTTGAGGGAGCAGTGGGAAGGATTATCATGGTTTAATGATAGGCAACATGGATTTCGGAAAGGTTACTCATGCGAGAGTAAGATGCTATCACTTTTTTTTTTCAAGAACCGGGTGAGTTAGCCGTGGTGGTTACGGCATGACTGCTGGCAGTCGCTCACATCCGGGAGGCGAGGAGGTTCGAATCCCCCCCACCGGCAACCTTGAAGATGGTCTTCTGTGGTTTCCCATCTTCCTTCCAGGCAAATGCCGGGGTTGGTCCCTAACTAAAGGCCACAGCCGCTACCTTCCAACTCCTCGTCCTTACACTCCAACTTCCCTCCTTCCCTCCCCAACGGTACTTGTAGCTCACCCATTGGGTGTCCGTCTCAAAGCAGCTACAAAAACTGGCGAGCAGAACATGTCCTCGGACACTCCCGGCACTAAAAGCCATACGCTAAAAAAATAAAAATAAACTTTTTCAAGATATTAGCGAATCGTTAGACAATGGAGTTTCAGTCGACGTCGTAGTTATAGACTTTGCGAAGGCATTTGATGTCGTACCACACGACATGCTACTCCATAAATTAGCTTCAACGAAGATTGATAGAAGAGTAATTTTATGGATCCAAGAATTTTTGCCGGGTCGTTCCCAGATAGTAAAAGTCGAAGGCCTATTCTCGGATGAAATTACCGTAAAGTCAGGTATCCCTCAGGGCAGCGGATTCGGAACATTGTTATTTTTGGCGTTTATAAATTACTTTCCAAATGGAATTCGTAGTGATTGTCGATTGTTTGCGGATGATTGTGTAATATATCGAAATATACATGACTCGCAAGACAACGCACTACTTCAAGACGACCTGAATCTGGTCTATAAGTGGGCGATTGAAAATAAAATGAAAATAAACACAAGAAAATGTAGTCTCATAAATATAGGGAAAGAGCGAAGGCAAGATTTTCAATATAATATTGGCTCGGAAATACTTGTAGAAGAAGATTCTTGCAAATATTTGGGCGTTCACGTAAGGAATGATATGAAATGGAGTAGCCATGTAGGATGTGTAGTTTCTAAAGCTTACAAATCCCTGCACTTTGTAATGAGGGTATTAAAAGGAAGTAGTACCTCTGCTAAAGAATTAGGATATTTGTCACTTGTAAGGCCTATTCTGGAATACGCCTCGGCGGTTTGGGATCCATATCAAGTAGGGCTTATCAATGAGTTGGAAATGGTAAAAAGAAAGACCGCTAGATTTGTGCTCAGTGACTTTAATCCCAGGAGCAGTGTGAGCCGTATGTTAAAGAAACTTGGGTGGGAATCACTGGAGGCTAGGAGGATGAAATCCAGACTCTGCGCTATGTACAACACGTATACAAATCAACCAGCATGGGGTGAGCTTGGCATACATATGGGAAAGCCCACTTACATGAGCAGGGGTGATCATCATTTCAAAGTTAAGGGCCGACCACAGCGTACAAATTATGGTAAATATTCTTTCGTTAACCGAGCCATTGATAACTGGAACTCTCTACCTGCTGCAGTCTTAGAGCCTTTTCCCAAACATATGGGTGTGTTTAAGAAAAGACTGACTATTTGTGTAAATACTCCAGTTTAATTGTTAATTGTTATTGAAGTGTTATGGATACCCAATTTGCCACTGGGGGACACACCCCCAATTGCAAATAAATGAATGAATGAATGAATGAATCATTTCACTGAAATATAAACTTGCTAAACGGTCATGGGAGGTCATAGCTGCACTGAAAAAAAAAAGAATATGAATTATAAATTAGTTTGAAAAGTTTGAAATGTATAGTTAATTAATCAATTAAATTTAAAACAATCCATTGCGCGGGGCCACCCGGACCGCGGGGCCCTGGGCGGTCGCCCGCCTCGCCCTCCCCAACATCCGCCCCTGCCAATCATTAATAAGGATCAGTGAGTCAATGACCTGCTTTGTCCAGTTGGCTTTAGTTGTTTCTACGTTTTGGCGACATGGCGGGGACGCTGAACGACGGGCCGGACAAAATAGTCTCGCGGGCCGTAGGTTGGGCGGTCTGATCTAATTAATACATGTCATTTTTTCCAGGAGTGTAATTACATATTTATATCTTGTATACCGCTTATTCATTGGGCAAAATCGTGTTGACCGACTGAAGAGCAAACATTTAACAATTCTGTATCGGCAACACTGAAATGTATGGCTTCAAATCTCTACACTTATCTTATATGCAGCATAGGCCTATACGCCAGCTTAAAAGTTGTTCCACTTGAGCTCAAGACTCTTCATACCGTTCCAACTTATATACCACATTAGAAGTTGTTCCTATATTTCACCTAAATACTTATTCCCCTCTTAACTTGGTACCGCTTAAATACACTGCAAAACCTGATGCAAACCTTCAGGAATCTGAGAGCAAAAGAAGGCAGAGGAAGCACTGTTGATGTGTTCCTAGTACACACTCTGAGGATTTGAACATTTTCGTAGCAACGAGGGAAGTGAACGTACCTAAAATTCCCATTACTGTACTGCTCGATTCCAAGCTCTGTGAACTTGCGGGATGAAGGGCAGAGGCAGAGTAGTAGCAAGCGAGAATTGAGAAGCCTGTCGACAGTCCGCCGTGTTACCAGACATTATCGTCTATTCTAATACTCTAATATTCTAACCAGTGATGGACGAAGCAAAGAGGATATAAAAAGCAGGTTGGCTCAGGCAAGAAAAGCATTTCTACAAAAAAGGAATCTGCTGACATCGAATATAGATTTAGGTATTAGGAAGTCATTTTTGAAAGCCTTTGTCTGGAGCGTGGCGCTCTATGGAAGTGAAACTTGGACTATTGGTGCAGCAGAAAAGAGGAGAATTGAAGCATTTGAAATGTGGTGTTACAGGAGAATGATGAAGATCAGATGGGTAGATAGGGTTACAAACAAAGAGGTATTAAGACGAGTGGGAGGGGAGAGATGTTTCTGGCGACTGCTAATGAAGAGAAGAGATAGGTTGGTAGGACACATACTAAGACACCCAGGAATAGCAAGCTTAGTTATGGAAGGAAGGGTCGAGGACAAGAACTGTAGGGGTAGACCAAGGTTAGAATATGTTAAACAGATTGCCTCGGATGTAGGGTGTGGTAGCTATGTAGAGATGAAACGATTAGCTCAGGACAGGGAGGCATGGAGAGCTGCATCAAACCAGTCAAAAGACTGAAGACTCTAACAACAACAACTAATACTGCTAACATAGGGTCTTTTCTGAAACCAGTTGGTGTTACGAATAAGTCAGTGAGTCACCGACCAATGTATTTGGTACGGTACTATGCACGGACCGAGAAACCTCATCACTCGTCAACACCATTTCTCATAGTCCGCGATGCACATTCCTCTCAGGTTCACGCAGCTTAGACTCGAGCAGTACTAGATACAGCCCTGGCGACACACACCAATTTTTGTTCGAGCTGATTGTCTTGTGATTCATTAGCAAACAGTTGAGCGTACGGTATTTCTATTCTGGTATTCTGTAACATTTCCTTCGGGGCCTCTTCCTATAGTGTTATTGTTAATCAGGCTTATACTATAAGCGATGGTAAACGTTTTCGTCCAAAAGCTGATAATCTAATACCAGAGTGGGGGTTTTGAGACAAAATTAGGAATGGCGGAAGGGTTTTCGAATCCTGAATGGGCCATGTTATTCCCTACATCTGTACCATTCACGACCTGATAACTGAAAGTCACCATTTGTGATAATCAAGTAGGTTGTAACCCAGGCTAAGACCAGACCAATTGTTTATGCATTTTATCATTTACATTTATAAGGTGGGCATTGTTCATTGAAGATAACATTTATAACTCGTGCCTATTTGAACAGCTGTTTTTTGAATTTCATGTGCACTGTGTACTTGTTAAATTACCGTATATCAATGAGGCTTTGTATACTAACACAAAACCCCTTGCTTGTCATACAAGCAATAATTTGTCTCCAGACAGTGATCTAAGTAGCGACCCATGGCTTTATCCGAATGCAGTGCAACGTTTCAAGTAAATTGGACAACTAATATGCTAGTAATTAATGAACATTCGTAACTCACCACCAAATCTCGCCCTTGAACACGCGACTGCATCGGAATGAAACAACGCGCTGTTTGAAACCTCCAAGAATTGAGCAGTATGGCTGCAATTCCAGTCACAACATCAAACGAACAACTACGTCCACAACTCATTCATGGCATCATTAAATGCACTCAAAATTTCCCGTAGACACGTACATATCGCGGTATTTACTTGAATTGAGAGTTTCAGTATGCTTCATTTTGTGGTTCTAAACACAGAAACTTAGCATTCTTCTTAGAAATCTTACAATTGAAAATTGCTCACTTTTTGTACCATATTCACAGAAATCATGCGAAGTTAAATGGCACACGCTGGACAATGTCACAGAGTTTCAATACTTGCGTTGATTAGTATCCAAAGATAACATGTGAAGTGAACAATCGAATCAGCAGAGCAGTGAATTTTTTTTATTACCAAGTAAGACAACAGCTCTGGGATAGGCAAGTGCCACACAAAACCAAGGTGACATTGTACAAATCCTACTACACACCAATCCTCACATAAAGAAGGCTACACCACACTAACCAGGAAGGTCACTTCGAAACTCTAAGCAGAAATTAAGTTCCTGGATATTATGATCCAGAAGATCAGCTTTGATAAAATCAGAGAAGAGGTGATAATAGAAGATTCTATACTGCAAAAGATCCAGAAGGCTAGAATGAAGTGGTCTGGCCATGTGAAGAGAGTGAGTGCCACTAAAACTGCAAGAAGGGAGTATGAAAAGGACCTAGGAGGGAGGCTACCGGTTGACAGACCTAGAAAATAATGGCCAGATCTGTGAAGAAGGATGTACAGGAGAGAGGCCAGGATTGGGAGAGGATTGTGAACGAACGAAGAATGGTTCATGGATCGACGGAGATGGAGGGGGTCATATACCACTCCCGGGAAACTGGAGTGGATCAACGATGATGATGATTCTCAGAAATGATTACACGGCCAGCATTTGTTGTTTATTGCAACAGGAGCCTTGCAGGACAAGCAGGGGGACGCAGTGGTGATGGAGTGCCGTCTGCGCGTAAGCAAAGCCGCTTTGCGCGTCTCAGGAACTCAAGTCACCACGGACAGTTGAACGAAGACTGAGGCTACTGAAGCTGAGTCATATCCTACTCGCACAACCGTACCTGTCAACAAAGCAGGCTTACAGTATGACACAGGTAAACAAGAATAGTTCCCATCTCGACCGCCGCAAGGCTAATAGCAATAGTTTGTAATATGTGCTTGTAAAATTTGGTATTCGAAATCCGGCAAGCAACTGCTAAAAAATTTATTGAAATTTTAAGAATGAATATACGATTAAGAAAATATTTTTCCTTCCTTTGTAATCATTCCAGCTCAACAGGTGTAGCACGTTGACTCAGACTCTAATTCATAAAATATATAACTTACCTAAAACCTTTTTGGTACACAACAAGTCGTTTCTGAGAAAATGGTACAATAGGTAAGCATTTTTAAAACATACATTCTATACTTTTAAATGAAAATTGCTACTGTGTTTGGAATCTTAGAAAATGCAGCATATTGAAACTATCTAAGAGTCATGTCGGGAAAGTTTTTAATGAAATATCTAAAATGTCGTTATACATAGCCAATTATTGCTAGCTGTATATTTTAAATGTCGATTCACAATTCCATGCCCCCTTGAAACAATCAACTAGTATCTTTTTCATCTGAATTTGTTTGTTCTACTGTTTTTGTTCAAGATGTTACCTTCATCTACTGTAGGCTCCGTACGTATGCTGATGTGCTGCTGTAAGTGGACGTTCCAAGAAGCTATGGTGTTTGTCGGTCCGAGTGTTGTATGACGCGATCAGCTGGCGAACTGTATGAGGATTTATTCACTCTCTTAGAAAATGTCAAAACATTCTTCCCTAACATTGTGCTGTGTCGTTGATGCAATAATAGATATTGTAACACACAAAAAAATATGCAATATTCTACATTGTTTCCCTTCACAAACTCACAAAATTTATTTGAAAACACGGTGGATATTGACGGTGAAGCGGAAACAGTAAGTTTAAATTGTGCATTTGGGATTTCATTAGCCTATCTCTAACTAGATTTCTTGATGTTAAAAGATAGTTTGGACTTTCAGCACACGTTTGAACTCATGAAAACTATAGGTCATCGCTTTGGAAAACAAGTTAACCTATGGGTGAAAGCACGCTTGCGTACTTACTTCGAACTACTTCTGAAACCCAATTTATAAGCTCATCAGCTCGGTCCCCTAACAAAACATTTAGATATTTAGATTTTCCTAGAGATTTTGTGGACATCAGCTTCCCTGGTACCTAGTTTTAAGTTTCTAGGATACCTGGAAGTGTTGCATTATTTCATGACTATTTTCATTTTTGTCTTTATTATACATCGTTACACCGCGACATTACCTCCTTAATATCTCGGAAATTGTCCTCAACACTTCCTAGAGGTTTGATGTTAAAAGGTAGTTCGATCATTCAGGAAATGTTTGAGTCCACAAAAACAATAAGTTATTGCCTTGGAAAAAGAGCTAATCAACGGTTGAAAAATTCTTGCTTACTCCGTTCTTCGCCAATTCAAATCCCTCCCAACTCGGTCCCCTCGAGATATGTAGAATATTTTAGACTCTTTTAGCGATTTTGTAAGTATCAGCTTCACTGGTATAAAGTTTCACATTTCTAGGATGTTTGGAAATTCCTCATTGACTCATGTTTATTTTTAGAATTTACCTGCACTTCGCTCCAACTCGGCCATGGTAGCATACCCGAGCTTTTAAATCTGGCCACTCATAGTGTGGCAGCGCATTTCTCACCCCAACGCACGGAGCCTATAAATTCTACAACATCATGGAAGAACCAGCTTTCATCAAGTGCGAGCCACAATGGCTACCAGATTCAGAAGAATTCTCCAATTTAATACCAGTAAGTGTCTTAAATATGAGTGGCTTAGCAAAACACATGCCGCAGTTAATGCATAGCATGTGTGCATATTTCGTGTTTTCTCATGTTACACGAATATACGAACAGAGTAACGCAAGGTACACTCATAAGTCATAAAAAATGTCAAGCTGTCAGACTTTTCTACATTATTTTATGTTTCATGGGCATTTAGATTAAAATTAATCTATATAAGCGACTTCAGGATATACCTAAGGACATCATGTACTGTTGCAAGGCTGAATGAGTCAAAAGGTACAGCCGAAACAGCATAGTTTGCGGTCCAGAATAATTTAGTTCACTTTTAAGGTATTTGGCCTGGGACTGCTACTAAGAGTTATAAAAATATGTTCATTACAGCCAATGGCCATACAGATTCTCACAGAAGATATAAATACATAACTGTGTACATAATACAATTGCCAGTCTGTAAGATGAATTAAGTCTCACTGTAAACCATGTGGTAACTATTGGATGGCCTTCCACGCAAGGAACATGTACAGTCAGCACATGGGTTATGGAATCGATCAATACAACAGACTTTGAATTGAGAGCCGTGAATCGCGAACCATGTCTCAAGGTGCCTGAGCTTATAGTTCACTTCCTTCCAGTGATTTTTTTCACTATTGCATCCATACTGTAAAATTCAATATAAATGTCTTTCTTTTACCTCTGTTGCTCAGAGACTATGTCTCCTTACACCGGCGTGGATGGCAGTCTGAACTGGATTGTTTTGCGACACAGCTCAATCTTGATTCAGAGAATTTTGAGATGCCGGGTACATGCTCTGTTTATGTGGCCTTTATTTTTTTTGATATCCCTCAAGTTTGACTTCGTAAGGCATTCCCAAATAAATTGTATTCCTTATGTGGGTCAAAACGGAGGCAGACAGGTTTTTCTCCGGGTACTCCGGTTTTCCCTGTCAAAATTTCATTCCAGCAACACTCTCCACTATCATTTCATTTCATCTGTCATTCATTTAATCATTGCCCCAGAGGAGTGCGTCAGGCCTCGGCAGCCGGCACAGTTCATATCCTCGCCGCTAGATGGGGGCTTCATTCATTCCATTCCTGACCCGGTCGGAGACTGGAAGCAGGCGGTGAATTTTCATTTTTCATGTGATTGTGGGTACGATCTTGAAATGAAAAACTTATTTCCTAATCGAAGTGAGCTCTTTGTCATGTACCGTTTATTGCAATCAGAGCTGCAGCCATGCGCAGAAAATGCTATTCCTTGGATCTGCTGACTGATACCTACGTATTTAAATCTGTTGTCAATGCATAGGGTTTGTAGGCCGCTAGTCTTCCTACTTTCTTAAAGGTTATTTTCACCGTCTTCAGCTCGTTGAGTTGGAGATCCTTGCCATGGTCCCAGTCTACCAGGTGATAGAACGCTATCAGTAAAGAAGTGATCGATTTCGAAACTAAGGTTAAAGTTTAAAATCATTTAACACACCTTTTTGTCTAGTTAATACTTTGCTGTTTGTCGTTTATTTACACTTATTGTTCAGTTCATGTTTCGAGGCATTTGAATCTAGAAAGATTTCGCCCCTTCATCAGCTCATTGTCTCTAATAAGTGCTTCCTAATAGGTAAGCCTCTCACCAACTGCTTGGTGCAGTGCTTGCTATCTTTAATTATATTGAATCTCTTATTGGAGTTTAATTTGAGGAAATCTTGGCATTTGTATAGCCTGTGTTCTTCTGTGCAGATGTAGCATTTCTCTGTTGACATGTATGCTTGCTGTTGAGGAATTAACCGTGGGTTTGGCCTGGGTTTTGGAAGATGGGGCTGATTAAAGATTTGCACTGGCGAACATAACTGCAAAGTTTGGCATTTCCTTTCCTAAAATGTAATTAGGTTATTAAGCATGATAACATCCTGATCTGCAAATTTGTTTTCGAACTCTAATCTCACTTCTCTTTCGATACATGACAGTAGTAATTCACTTAGAATTAAGTCCAGTATACTAGGCTGAGCATTTATTGCTTTAAGTGCCTCTAAATTACCTCGGAATGTGTTAATTAATGCACATAACTGCGACTCGGTGGCTTTTGGTTTACTTGGGGCCTCCAAAATTCGTTTAATGTGTTCAGAACCATTCAATTTGGAACAGTGGTATCTATTCTTTACTATGCTACTATGAAATTCGAGTCAGAAACACTTATATTGTTTATCGTATCCTTTGCTTCGTCTTTCAGAGATTAGATAGATTTTGTTCATTTACAACAAGATTTTCAAAGGTATCTCTAAAGTGTAGTCATGTAGTTAGATCGCCGTCGAATGTTGGTAGGTTGATTTTCGGAAGCCTAATTTATCTTTCATGGTTAGGACCGTTAAATGTGAGGAACTGAGAATCATCTTCGTTTTTAAGGCTTGTTGTTAGTTGCAAAGCGTCTTGTAGCTTAGCTTCTAATATGTCATATAAATCTTCGAATTCCTCTCGAAGCGTTTCATGCTGAGTGTCTTCTGCATCATCATTCAGTTCTAAATTCGACTGTATTAATTGAAACTCTTCATTTAAAGACCGCGATTTATTTAATATTGCATGTACTAGAGTAGGTTGTGAGTCACCTAATTCCGCATTGATAAATATTTCTATACGTCCGAGACCGGCTTTTAGAATTCCTCGTTTTTAATGGCTTGCCTTTTATCGATTTCATCCATCTTAATAGTTTAAAGGTAGCCACATGTGCACAATGGAGAATCGAAGCCTGGTTGTAATTTGCTTCAGTGAAGTCGCTCAAGAGAGGATTGTAATAGTCGTGAATAGTTGTTCCGTAGTAGTGACGATAATGAAACGTGCCATTTGGTAACAGGTGGGTCTGGTAGCAGGGTGCAGAGAGCGCTGGCCGCAGTAAATATTGTAAGATGGATGTGGTTGGTTGTAACTTATGACAGGAGATGTCACTAGTTTTGTCTGAACGATGTCATACATTCAGGTGTGAAGCGCAGGATTTGGCCTGTTTGGTTATGTAACGTAATATTGGCTTCAATACCTGTGTGCTACCATGCGCATTTTGCAGTGGACTGTATAATGAATGTTAATTACTGTACCTCATGTTACGGCGGCTGGATCTTTGGAATTAAGTTGAAAGTAATCCAGGCCGAGAGGACCATAAAATAAACACGTAACATATATTCCGACTGAATACTTTATTGATCTAGTTGCTAAGATACAAGAAACATGAAAGGAATAACTATCAAGGTGTTTATAGCAATGATATCTAAAGCCTGTAAAGAACCACCTTTACTCTGGGCTGTGCCAACTGAGACTTGCAAGAACACTTCATTCATCAGAAGATGACAACGTGTCAAATATTTACTATAGACATGATATTTTTTAAGCTATCTGTCTGGAGTAAGACACTCAAATGGATATGCGAAAGGAAGGGAATAGATGAATTTAAATGTTATGTTTTACGAGTTGATTTGGTGGAGTAAAAAATTGAAGAGTTGTTTGTAAGTATTTCTGATGTAAAGGAGAGATGGGTTGGGAGGTGACATTTTATGACAACCAGGAATTAGTAATAGAAGAAAGAGTACTAGGGAAGCTAGAGAGATGGGTTGACCCTGATGCAGTGTGCTGTTAGTACTGTATGTGGAGATGAAAGGATTATAACAGTAGGCTTATAGGGAGCATGCAAAGCAGCATTAAAAAATCAAAATTTGCTTTTGTCATTTCCCAAGAGTGAAGTACTGATAACCAGGAGCCGTGAAACATTGTATACTTTATTTTGAATTTGTATCTATTAGCTATTTTTCAGGAGTTTGATACTGATATCCTGGTAGTGTTTAAATATTGAGTCTGTATATTCTTGCCATTTTACAGATACTGATAATATGGTGGTGAGAAGCTGTAACGTTATCTATGCTAAGAATTATCCAGGCTCTAGGTACTCATGATCCACTGATGATAGAAAACATAGAGCCTACATATATATATACTCGTCTTTTCTCAGGAGCAAACTGCTGATAATCTGGCGACGAAAGCAGGGAAAAGTGAGATGTTTGAAGATCCAAATGTAGAAGAGGGAAATGTGTTGGCAGTCCAAGACAAACTTGACATTCTGGTGAATAGTGTTACATTTAGTGTTACACCCAAGTAATTTTCATTAGTTTACTTTTATTATGTTTAAACATATGTTAGGTAGATTTCATTAGAAAGCTAACTATTGCAATGGGTCCCATGTTTCGACTTCCGTAAAATTTCGACATATCTTCGCGTTTCTCATCCCCCAGACCCCAAAACCACCGTCAGTTCAAAAGTTTATATATAATTTATGTATATATATATATATGTATATCAGTTTCTTGTGGACACGATAACTGCCGTAATTTTGCACCAATCACTTTGAATTTTTTACATAATATGTATACCCTTAAAATCTCGGACGAGTTCGTTAATGGGCAAAATCGATCAAAGAGGGTGAAAATGGGAGGCTTTTTTTCGAAAAAGTGAAATATCGCTATAACACTCTTAATATCTGAAATATTGAATCCATTCAAAGTTCATACTATGTGTCGGACAAGGCCCTAAAATTTATGTTTGAAAAGTTTTTTGATAGCACTAAGCATTGACTAAAGGGGTGGGAAAAAGTGTTTTTTTCGGGAAACATTAATCATATCTCAGTTAATAGGCACAATATCAAAACCGTACAAAATGGACAATATTCCTCCAATAATTACCTAAAACTTTTGTCTGAAAGAATTTTTGATATGACCCACCATTACGTCACGGGTGAGCAAAATGATTTAAATTATAAGAAAATGCCAAGTGCCAAGAGAGGTTGCCATGACAACTTTACTTTTAATTGATAAGGGATGAGCCATCAGCAGTTGCTATGACAACGCCACTGCACGAGATAACATTCAGTTTTCCATCTGTCTGAGGGAAGCGACTTCGGTATCTGAACTGGTAGCATGCTGAAATTCTATGCACAAGGTCGCGGGTTCAAACCTGGCTGAAGTCGTCGGATTTACTAAGAGCGCTAAAAAAACCCTGAGTTTGCTTTCCTTCGGAGGAGAAGTTCCAACGTTCGTTGCGAGTTGATGGTTCCGGTGGCATCTAGTAGCCAAGTTCACAGATAGGTGTCGTTGATGGTAGTATTTTAGGTAGATTTCATTAGGAAGCTAACTATTGCAATGGGTACCATGTTTCAATTTCCGGAAAATTTCGACATATCTTCGCGTTTCACATCCCCCAGACCCTAAAACCACCGTCAGTTCAAAAGTTTATATATAATTTATATATATATATAGTCTATAATGACTCATCAGCGCAGGGCTCATACCACTATACCTAGAAAGCTGAAATTTTGCATGTTGGTTGATCCGAGTATGTTGAGGCTCACTTAGAAACGGTTTTTGAAAATTCAATTTGTAAGTGACTTTTTTCGGACCTTTGGCATTGACAATCCAAAATTGACTCATCGACGCAGGGCTCAAACCACTAGACCTAGAAAGCTGAAATTTTGCATGTTGGTTGATCCGAGTATGTAGAGGCCCAATAAGAAACGGTTTTTGAAAATTCAATTTGTAAGTGACTTTTTTCGGCCCTTTGGCACTGAGCAAGGGCAGTCGGAATAATGTTCGGATTTAGCTCATTTTAAGCCGCCAGTTACGAGAAACAATACTCGGAGGTCCTGTAGGGACCCCGAAACACACTTTTTAAGTTCCTAAAATGAACGGTTTCGGAGATGTTCCCAAATAACTGTGTTCCCTCTGAGAAACAGATCAACGTTACTATGGCAACCGCTGAAATTTCGCAGACCGGGGATAGTTTTCTGGCAATATCTCAAAAACCGTCCGTTTTAGGGCCTTAAAACGCTGGGTTCGGTTCCCACTTCTAACCACGAACGTTGCTCCTCGCATTGATACGCGTAAAATGAGATATATTTTATATATAGAGGTTGCTTTTGGGGCTCGGATACGATCGTGATTTTGAGTCTAATTTTATACTCTTTCATCTGGTTGTTGTAAGCGAGCTTTCAGAAGTTTACTCGAATTTACAATGTTAAGATACTTTCTATTTTGCACGGTATGCTTTCATTTTAGGTAGATTTCATTAGAAAGCTAACTATTGCAATGGGTCCCATGTTTCGACTTCCGGAAAATTTCGACATATCTTCGCGTTTCTCATCCCCCAGACCCCAAGATCACCGTCAGT
Source organism: Meconema thalassinum (assembly GCA_946902985.2). Classification (NCBI taxonomy): domain Eukaryota; kingdom Metazoa; phylum Arthropoda; class Insecta; order Orthoptera; family Tettigoniidae; genus Meconema; species Meconema thalassinum. Next base: position 94,824,031 of record OX336395.1, on the reverse strand, counting down.
TCAAAAGTTTATATATAATTTATGTATAAATATATGTATATATGTATATCAGTTTCTTGTGGACACGATAACTGCCGTAATTTTGCACCAATCACTTTGAATTTTTTACATAATATGTATACCCTTAAAATCTCGGACGAGTTCGTTAATGGGCAAAATCGGTCAAAGGGGGTGAAAATGGGAGGCTTTTTCGAAAAAGTGAAATATCGCTATAACACTCTTAATATCTGAAATATTGAATCCATTCGAAGTTCATACTATGTGTCGGACAAGGCCCTAAAATTTATGTTTGAAAAGTTTTTTGATAGCACCAACCATTGACCAAAGGGGTGGGAGAAAGTGTTTTTTTCGGGAAACATTAATCATATCTCAGTTAATAGGCACAATATCAAAACCGTACAAAATGGACAATATTCCTCCAATTATTACCTAAAACTTTTGTCTGAAATAATTTTTGATATGACCCACCATTACGCCACGGGGTGAGCAAAATGATTTAAATTATAAGAAAATGCCAAGTGCCAAGAGAAGTTGCCATGACAACTTTACTTTTAATTGATATGGGATGAGCCATCAGCAGTTGCTATGACAACGCCACTGCACGAGATAACATTCAGTTTTCCATCTGTCTGAGGGAAGCGACTTCGGTATCGGAACTGGTAGCATGCTGAAATTCTATGTACAAGGTCGCGGGTTCAAACCTGGCTGAAGTCGTCGGATTTACTAAGAGCGCTATAAAACCCTGAGTTTGCTTTCCTTCGGAGGAGAAGTTCCAACGTTCGTTGCGAGTTGATGGTTCCGGTGGCATCTAGTAGCCAAGTTCACAGATAGGTGTCGTTGATGGTAGTATTTTAGGTAGATTTCATTAGGAAGCTAACTATTGCAATGGGTACCATGTTTCGATTTCCGGAAAATTTCGACAAATCTTCGCGTTTCACATCCCTCTGACCCCAAAACCACCGTCAGTTCAAAAGTTTATATAAAATTTATATATATATATATATAGTCTATACAGACTCATCACCGCAGGGCTCAAACCACTAGACCTAGAAAGCTGAAATTTTGCATGTTGGTTGATCCGAGTATGTAGAGGCTCACTAAGAAACGGTTTTTGAAAATTCAATTTGTAAGTGACTTTTTTCGGCCCTTTGGCACTGAGCAAGGACAGTCGGTAAAATGTTCGGATTTAGCTCATTTTAAGCCGCCAGTTTCGAGAAACAATACTCGGAGGTCCTGTAGGGACCCCGAAACACACTTTTAGGTAGATTTCATTAGAAAGCTAACTATTGCAATGGGTCCCATATTTCGACTTCCGGAAAATTTTGACATATCTTCGCGTTTCACATCCCCTAGACCCCAAAACCACCGTCAGTTCAAAAGTTTATATATAATTTATGTATGTATATATATATATATATGCATATCAGTTTCTTGTGGACACGATAACTGCCGTAATTTCGCACCAATCACTTTGAATATTTTACCGAATATGTATACCTATAAAATCTCGGTCGAGTTCGTTACTGGGCTTAATCGGTCGAAGGGGGTGAAAATGGGGGGCTTTTTTCGAAAAAGTGAAATATTGCTATAACTCTCTTAATATGTGAAATATCGAATCCGTTCAACGTTCATACTATGTGTCGGATAAAGCCCAAATATTTATGTTTGAAGAGTTTTTTTATAGCACCAACCATTGACCAAAGGGGTGGGAAAAAGTGGGTTTTTCGGGAAACATTAATCATATCTCTCTTAATAGGCACAATATCAAAACCGTACAAAATGGACAATATTCCCCTAATAATTACCTAAAATTTTGTCAGAAAGAATTTTTGATATGACCCACCATTATGCCAAGGGATGAGAAAAATGATTTCGGAATTATAAGAAAATGCCAAGAGCTATGAGTGGTTGCCATGGCAACACTACTAAATTGATGAGGGATAAGCCATCAGACGTTGCCAATATAACGCACTTGCACGAGATCATATTCAGAATTCCATCTGACTAAGTGTGAAGCGGCTTCGGCGACGTAACTGGTAGCAAGCATGCTGAATGTCTATGCCCAAGGTCGCGAGTTCAAAGCCGGCCGAAGTCGTCGGATTTTCTAAGAGCGCTAAAAATCCCTCAGTATGCTTTCCTTTGGAGGGGAAGTTCCAACGTTCGTTGCGAGTTGCTGGCTGCGGTGGCATCTAGTAGCCAAGTTCACAGGTAGGTGTCGTTGACGGTAGTACCTGGTAGCAACATTAGGAACTACTGCTTGAAATTGACCGTCTGCAGTCCTTACCTGAATTACAGACTAATACAGCCATCCCTAAGTACACGGGGTTACATGACCGCGTTGTCGCAGCCCCTAAACTGAGGAACCAACCAAAATCTCTGTGGGAGATATAATTTTGCGTGAAGAAGTAACAGACCGTTACATAGTTACACATCTGTGTCGAAACCTTGCATAAAGACAGTGTGACCACAAGTATTAAAATGGACCCCAAATGACAAGAAGGTTACCGTTCCCATAAGACAATAAAATGTTTAAAATAAGCATAAAATGACGAAAAACGAAGTTAATTAAGCTCCAATTATAAAATACCTTCTTGCAATAAATGAGGTCTGATCCTTCTACGAAAACCTGCATATTCTGCCTATTTTCGCCTATCCCCAAGTTTGTCCGGTGAAATCTACCTCCGCCTTCCGGCGTGCCGAGATGACTTTTATTTATATATATGTTGTGTCCACCAACTGGAAAGTTCAACCAATAGATTTTTTATTATAATCGTGAATTTGAGACTAACAGCAAAATGAATCACAAAATTCTGAAAAGGGAATGCTGGGTAAGTTCACAGACACATCAGCCTCAAATGTAAATAGAACTCAAATTACAAATGGTGAGTTTGATCATTACGATTCGGAGGAAAATTCATCCTTGACTTTTTTTTAAATAAAAAATCGAGCCCTACTATCGAGGATGTTATTCTATTCTTAAACTGACTATACAAATTATTCTGAACTAAAACACATCTTGCAATGTACTACTTGAAGTTTTCCTATCAGAGTTCTGCCATACATATACGTGTTTGCCAACTTGGAGCTGCTTCATAATAATATGTGTAAGTCAATTCACACTGCATTAATGTGAGATCAATGACTCAGTAAAAGAATAACACAATAACGATCAATGGCAGTATCCTTATTTATTGTTACGAATTCCAAACTATGTAAATGAAATCAAAATTTTAATAATGAATAATTATTCATTTTATTTAACTATTTATCGTATGGATTTTAGATCTGGAAGTGTGCGAGGACATGTTCGGCTCGCCTGAGTCAGTAGTTGCTTCCAGCGGACAATTTCAAGTAGTTCCAACTTTCGCTACCAGATATCAATGGTACCTAGTGCTGAACGTTGGAACTTTGATATAGCGTTCCGAAGATATGTAACCTAACAATTTAGCTTCAAACAAGTTTAGACTGTGGAAGGATCTTTTACGTGCCATAAATCTACGACCTGGGACCGCCGGCTTTACTTCCCCTCCGAAGGAAGGCATACTGAAGAATTTTTAACGCTCTTAAAAATCCGACGACTTCGGCCGGGTTTGAACCCGCTATCTTGGGCACAGCAGTTCGGCATGCTACCAACTACGCCACCAAAGCCGCACCTAATGTATAGTGTGTTTGTTGCATTGAACTGAGTATAATAACCTTTAATGCTCTGGTCATAATTTTATGTTGCTGTTGCATATTTACTTTGTCTATTAAGGAGTTGCTGACTGTGATGCCTTGTTGGTATCTCAAGATCATCGAATGTTCCCGCTGCTTAGCTATACCACAGCCACTCTGTATATTATGTCCAAGGTAACAAGCTACCGGTATGTCTTGAAGACAATAGCATATAGTTTTGCAACGCCGTGTTGCATGTTCTGTCCTTTATGTATACGAGTTGCAGCTAACTATACCTTCTAGGGGATGCTCAGTCGGTGACTCGACGTGATAAATAATTGGAATTTGGGGTAGTTACTTAATGCTACCAAATAGTAGCCAAGATATTTCTTTTTCCAAGCTAACTATTATTTAGAGCTCATATTCTCTCTTTTCTTACATTATGTCTTACTTGCTTATTAATTTCCAGGAGTCGAATGAGCAGCTACCTTTTGATAGTTTGGTGAGGATAAAGTCTGAAGATCCTGATGATGTATTTGAAGATACTTCTTACATAGATGAGATTGCTGTTGTTGAAGAACAACTTGTAATCCAGGTAACTCTAGGCACTATTTCCTATTCTGGAATAATTTCCAATTGTTCTCACCTTAAAACGTCATATGTTGTTTTAGGAGAAAATTCTAGAACAATATTTTCAGTGTAATCTATGAAAGAATCTTCTAGTCATCACTAGGCCCGCATAGTTATGTGTTTTTTTATTTAACTGAATATTTTCTCTTTATTTACATATTTTTGCCGTTTTTCTAAATAAACACATATTTTGGCATATTTACTCATAAGCATATATTTCTTATATTTGGTGGTATGTTGTACTTCTTAGATGACTGCTGCCCACATTTTTGGCCCTTGGCAATTCCAGTAATTTGCTTCTCAGTCCACCCTTGTCTCTGTATTGTAGTGGTACCCTATCTCAAGACAGGAATTTCCCGGACATTAGGTACAGCAGAGGGGCAGGAGTCGACTAATCCTTACCTTGTCGGGAAATTTTACTTGAAATTTCAGTGGTTTGTGTAACTTGTGAGTATAGGCTACAGACAGAGTGGCGTTCTCGTTTCAACGAATACGATGCATCCCAAAAGGGCGAAGAGTGTTACTTTGAACCAGTTAGTGCGGGGAACTGGCGGAACTGTATTATTTATTAACATTTCTGAGAAACCTGTCGTGGCAGACATGCGTTCACAAGTTACACAACATATTGTGACAGCAAAACACGCGAAATGTGCATCGTTGAAGAAGCCGACATAACGTTTGCTTCCTGAAATGCAAGATGTGAGACCAGTTCCAGCAAACTGCCAGATATTTGTCATCCCTTTCTTGCGCTGATACACCACTAAACAAACTTCAGCATCCAGTTCTATGTGGTACGTTAGAAATGTTTGTAAAGCTCCTTCTCGCTGACAAGTCAACACTGTGTAAGAACTGTTTACCAAAACGTTACTCTGACACAGTACACTGAAATTGAGGCAAGTCCAGGCCTGTTAAGTGGGAATATTTGTACCGTGGACTGGATTATTCAAGCAGCTGGACGTTTCAACTATTTTTCGAGTAATTGGGAGACATCAATATGACAAATTTAAGAACATATTTTGGAGACTTAATCACATATTTTCCACTTTTAGGCACATAATTATCCGGGCCCTGTACCACGTTAATGGACTAAATTACATTGGCTCTAGGGCAGGGAGTAAATATAATTACTCAAGCCCACTCACCTAAAAGAAAATGGCTTACATAACTTATTGTACTGTACGGTATTCTTAAACTCTATTTAATTAGCCTATTATTAATATACTGTATGCTGCTTTGTTTTCAGGTTGGTAGGCTTGAATATTCACAAATAAAAAGATGTAATTTTCCAGCCTTAATCAACATTGAAATCACACAACTAATAGGAATTTTTGTCTGCACGGTAGTCATTGTTTGCCAGAACATACAAGGGCAGATTTGAATTTAATGCACAATAATGTTTTTCCCAAAAAGTTTAATAGGTAACAAAACCAAAACAAATCACAATTAAATGAACTTACATTATGACCTACTTTCCTACATAGTCACCAACTTTCTCAACTCATTTCTGCCAACGTATTACTAGTTTCAATAATATGCCTTGTTTGTAGAAGTCCGTTTGGTTGGAGTCATGCCATCTGTGGACTGCTGATATTACTTTTACGTCTGTCGCAAAGTGTTGGCTGGGCAGGAATATCTTCATGAGACCAGTCAGATGAAAGTCCGACTGTGCCAGGTCAGGTCTTTATGGTGGATGCTGAAGCACCTCCCACCCAAATTGGGCGAATTTCTCACGAACAGGAAAATTGTCATGAAGAAGTTTGACACCGTCAGCATTAAGGTTGTGGCATTTGTCACAAAGGGCACAACGCAACTTTACCAGAGTTTTAATGTAGGCTTCAGCATTCACAGTGGTCCGTGTCCAGCAAAGTCCACCAATAACACTCCACACATATCCCAGAACACAGTTACAAGCACTTTCCAAGCTGATTGAGTGAATGTTTTTCGTACTGGAGAACCAGCATATTTCCACTCCATAGAGGCCTGCTTGATTTCAGGTGTATAGTTGTACGCCCCTCACTCATCACCAGAAACGATTCATTTCAGAATGCCTTTCTGCGGCACAATGTGTTAAGTAATCAAAGTTTATCATCATTCGCTGGCCCTTGTGGTTGTCTGTCAGGTTCTTGGGCACCCAGCGAGTACTAACTTAACGGAATTTCAACGTGTGATGATCACTGTAGTACACCGCACCATAGGAAATGTTGAAGGTCTGCGATAAGATTCGCAGGTGCACACACCGGTCTTTCAAAATTGCTGCCTCAATGGCTCGGATATTCTGCGGGGTTGCAGCTGTTACAAGTTGCCCGAAACGAGGCAAATCACTTAGGTTCACACGGCCTCCTGGAAGAAGAATAAGAATAAACATCACCTGGAGAATTCGTATGGTCCTTACAGTCGTCCCTATATACGCCACGCATGTCTCTGTGGATATCACTCGACTAAGATTCTCTAAATTATTTTATTAATAATAAGAGAAATTGTTATTAAATGTTTACTTACAAGCTACTAATATTTCCAAAATATTAATTAAGTTTGTAAAATATTTATTATTTAGATGTTTATTAATTATTAGAAATAATTATTAATCGTATTAATTCACATAATTGTATGTCTACCCCTTATTATTCCCGTTTTCCAACGGGGTCAGGGATGAGATGCGATGGAAGTCTTTGTGGCGATGGTTTTTACGGCCGGATGCCCTTCCTGACGCCAACCTCATGAGAGGAGTCAATGAGAGATGAAATGAATGATGGTGAATGAAATTGGGCAAGGATGTGGAAGGAAGCGGCCGTGGCCTGTCAGAAGGTACCGTCCCAGCATTTGCCTGGTGTTGAAAATGGGAAACCACGGAAAACCATTTCAAGGACGGCCGACAGTGGGGCTCGAACCCACGCATCTACCGAGTCAGCAGAGAGCTTGGCCCCATGACCTAATGCTGCACTTTAGCCAGCGTAGCCACTACTGCCGGTATTAATTCACATAATAAACAATATTATTATTATTGTTTTAGGATCAGCTGTTTATCAAGAAAGTTATTCAGATAATTTTATTATATCGTTAAATTCTCCTAGCTAGTAGTGATATTATGTTTAAATATTATTAACAAAATTGCATATATTATTTATAACACTCATTATGATTCTCAATCATCCAACCATCCTTCTCTTGTCAACTCCTGACAATCCTTGCTCTTAAATAAAGTATCACTATTACAAAATCATATCACATCGTCATCATCATAATATTGCGGTTTCGTTTCATAATTGGGCATATATGCATAGCCGAACGATGAAGTTAAGCTTATATAATTGCTGTCTTATTATTGATAATGTTTTACAAATAATTAACAACATTGTTACTTTCAATCCGTTTCCCAAATATTTTCCGCCAATAGAACTAATCAATTCGACTGAGAGTCGTTTCAAAATAATAATAGACAACAAAGGTCTTTCTTAATTATTTACTGTAATATAGTTACTTATAATTTCCAAATAAACGCTTACAACGCGTATAATGACCTTCCCTTCTCTAATATACTGAACAAACATCCACAGAATAGTTAAACGACGACTTCTCTCAATAATACAGGTAAATTCCGTATACAATTTTCCTCAGCTTGTTATCAAACAAATATAGCTGATATAATTCTTCACTTCGATCTCTTAATACAGTATTCTTGCGTACCAACTTATTTAAATTGCATATAATGCCTTGCTTTCATAATATATTCATATATAGTAATTACAGTTATAATTATTTAATATGTTGTAATAATACATAATAGTCGACTCTAATAAACAGCGATGACGTAATGGTTTACTAATATAAGTTACTTTAGATTTTAAATAATTGTTGTTAACATTTAATAAATATAAACATTTGTTACTTCTATCTGGTCTTTCCAAAATATTGCGTTAATGCAATCAGTAGTCAACAACAATCTCTAATAGTGTTGCATAAGTTTCGTAGAATACTCAAATGTGTTGATGTGTCTAAGTAGATAAGATCTCTCAAAATAAAATAATTTATTCACTGATAAGTTGTTATTAGTAATAATGAACAGCTAAAGTTGGAATGTCCAAATAATGTTTCATTCTTTAACGAAACCAAAATGATCGATCAAATAATTCATTGAGTAGCATCATCCTAAGATTTGCAATAAAATCTTGGAAATGTCCAAAATAAATAATTCATTTCCAAAGAAATATCCTTTTCCTAGTCTGGATTGCTTAGGTAAATTAATATCATATTCCATAATGCTAAATAGAATTCAGTAAAATTCGATAAACTTCAATACAATTCCCAAAGAATTCACGGCTCGAAATGAATTCGAAAAACAAAATTATATATAAAATGAGCTTAAATCTCGAAGCCTTAAAGTCAAAAATCCATATGTCAGTATCCAAAATCTCACTGAAAAAAATTTAAAATTTAAATATCCAACGTTGAAAAATAATTTCTGTGCCTAAAATATATCAAACACAATAAAAATGGACTAGCGTTGAAATGATGCCATGCTCTCTGATATTCTAATCTACAACTAACTGCATAAAGAACCAACAACCACGAACGAAGGTTTCTCTCTCTACCTTACGATGACATCATGTAGAAATAGTGTGGTGGAAATTACTGATGACACCAGTAACTCCACACTCGATTATCTTCCTCCTCTGCCTCCGGAAAACTGCCCCGTCACGTCTCGAACCCTGGTCTCCGATCGCTAATCTCCCTGGCTGGTTATGAATGCGGACCTCGCCTCGATCAGCAACGCCGCACGAACCTCCAAGTCTTGAAGTATAATGAACTACTTCAGTTCGGGTTTGATAGTATCTAGCCATGACGCGACAATCAAGTTCCGACTCGTAAAGTTGGACTGTAGCTACGCAATAGTTACCTCATCTCGAAATTTTATGATTAATATCGGTTGCCTGATATTCTAGAATGACAATGTAACATCACCTTCCCTGCGCATAACTTGTCTTAGTTCATGATCAGAAATGAGTTAAACACAATGTTAATTATTCCCCTTAACGCTTGCATATCGAACATCTCGACAAAAAGTTTATCACTGAGCAGAAACTTGCTATGATTGTGTGCCACTCTCCTTCAAATGTGCCTGAGCAAACATACAACGGGCCATCCCCCGCACTCACTATTGTTCTCACAGCCGAGCGCTGGCGATGCTACAACGCACAGTGTGAAACGTGCTTAAATAACGCGATTGCTTTCAACAAAGAAAACTATCTTATTCTTTCCAATATCTTCCTGAGACTTTTACGAAATATACACAATATGTTTCCCTTTACTTTAGTCGAACTCTCGATACTGGTTTCACACGAGAACTGGTATTATAACGACTTTCCGTTTCCCACATCAAAAGCGGACTTCCCATGTTATATTTTGACCGGCGGAACCAACCTCCTTGCCGTCAAACTTAGTTCGCGCGAGACCCCTATCTTACACACGCTGGTTTCAGGACCCAAAGTATCGCAGGTCCAACCTCTACCACAGCTGCTACGCAAAGACCGCGATTTTATGCGCGTCACCACGCTCGTCCAAACCAATCGAATGGCGCCTCATCAGGAATGATCGGTAAATCATTCGTTATATATATCTTTCTACAGGGATCTCGAAATTCCTTCCCTGAGTGACTAACATATTTCCTTTTAATTTAGATCCTTTCTCGATAGCTTTAAATGTGCAGATTCTCTCTTCTTTTATAAATGGCAGTACATATTATCGCTGAAGCTTCTCCTTCCTTCGTGTTTCTCGAAATTGGATTAGCCAATCAGCGCATTTCTCTTCCAACTCTGCACGTTGCTATGAGCGCCCAAGCGAAAATATAACACAGGATTGCCTAACAGCGGCTTCGATCGCAATTTTGCTGTCGTCAAACACAATCCGAAGATTCCCCTCATAATAGAATTTTAAAAATATCGTAAATCCTCCAAAATACTGCAATCTTCTCCAAATTTCACCAAAACATCCAAAATAGCATCGTGTCCATCCTGAATCATTTAGAATTCCAGTTCAATATGTTGACATCAAATACGGATGTTAGTAGTAGGAATTCATATTTTAAGCCGTGGTTTGGAGCGTGGTACTATATTGAATTGAAACTTGGATTGCTTGTGCTAAAGAATAGAGAATATAGTTGCATTTTAATGAGGTGTACGATTTCCAAATTAATGGGTATTCAGATGAATAGGGGCGGGTTTAGATGTTTCAGGGAGTGGTTAAGTATGGAAGATATATATTGGTAGGGCACATACTAAGGCACAGTAGTTATGGGAGTAAGAGTTTAGAATATGAGAAATAGTTTTCTTGGGATATAGAGTTTTCGAATTAACGAATTAGCGAATAAATTGAATAAATCAAGAATGGGGCGACATGCAGTGTTATAATGAAACAGTCTAAACACTGAATTCTCAAACAATAACAAAGTAGCCTTAATTAGTATTTTTGCTCCCTGTGCGAAATCTCACACCATTATGCCCAAGAATAGAACCATTTACCTGAACATTTGTGCATCAATGAACTATTGTCAAAGGTCAAGCAGATTTCCCAAGGGTGGAGCCAAAGACACCTTGTACGTATAGATACCCGGTATGTTAAATTTAACATTTTGGGATCGATAGATTGTGGTAATTAACATACAATCCCAATACACTTATGCTCTGACTGTTATGACTCTAAAATCTCCGACAAGACACATTATATTGTAAAATATACATATTATTGAAAATATTCTGCCTGTATAATCAACATATTATTGAAGAGTAGAAATGGCATCAATTACCAGTATTTCTTGAAGACAAGTTTCCTGTTAGTGATATAATTAAAAGTTGGTCCAGAAATATTTTCACTAACTTGATATCTCGCCTTCCATAGGAGAGAATACTTCAAGAAACACATTCCAAACAAGGCGGCAAAGAACCCTACACATGTAGCGTATGTGAAGCCAAATTTTAAATGGAGAAGAAGATTAAAGGTTCACATGTTAATCCATAGCAGAAAAAAGCCGTATTCATGTAGTGCCTGCGAAGCTAAATTTAAATGGAGAAAAAGCCTAGGGAGACATATGGTAATCCATAGCCGTGAAAGGCCGTATTCATGCGGTTCATGCGAAGCCAAATTTTTGTATAAGAGGAACTTGAAGAATCACATTTTAACCCATAGAAGTGAGAAGCCATATTCATGTAGAGTATGCAGAGCCTCATTTTTCTGGAATCAAACCTTGAAGCGCCACATAATTACACAGAGCGGTAAGGGGCCATATTCATGTAGTGTATGCAGAGCCGAATTTAAAAGGATAGATAGCCTGAAGAATCATGTGGTAATCCACAGCGGCAAAGGACCGTATTCTTGTAGTGGATGCGAAGCCAAATTTTCGAATAGAGAAAACGTGAAGATTCACATGAAAACGCATAGCAAAGATAAGTCATATTCTTTTAGTGTTTGCAGAGCCAAATTTAAATGGAGAAATAGCCTAGAGAATCACATCGTTATCAATAGAGATGAAAGGCCGTATTCATGTAGCGTATGCGAAGCCAAATTTAAGCGGAAGGAATCTTGAAGGCTCACGCCTTAACCCATAGGGTTAAGAAGCGTTATTTATGTAGCGTATGCGAAGCCACATTTTCATTACGTGGAAATTTGAAAAAAACACTTGATTTCCCACAGCGGTGACAAGCCGTATTCCCGTAGTGTATGTAGAGCGGAATTCCTGTTTAACGGAACCTTCAATAGTCACATGAAAACCCATAGCAGGGAGATGCCATATTCATGTAGTGTATGCAGAGCGAAATTTAAACGGAAAAAGCCTGGAAAATCATATGGTAATCCACGGTGGCGAAAGGCCGTATTCTTGTAGTGGATTCGAAGCCAAATTTTCGAATAATGAACACTTGAAGAGTCACATGAGAACGCATAGCAAAGAGAAGCCATATTCATGTAGTGTTTGCAAAGCTAAATTTAAATGGAGTAAAAGCTTAAAGGATCATATGGTAATCCACAGCGGCGAAAAGCCGTCTTCTTGTAGTGCATGCAGAGCCACTTTTTCCCGGAATAAAAACTTGAAGAGACACATGCGTATCCACAGCAGTAAGACACTATAATCATGAAGTGTATGCTACGCCAAATTTGCCCTGGAAAGACACTTGAAGAGAAACACGTTAATCCATAGCGATAATAAGGCAAATTAAGTGCACCTCGTGCAAATCAAACTTCCCTCTCACTCCATAGCTGCTAGGAACCGTGATCATATAGCAATTGCAATGCGAAATTTGCTTGTATACGATATTTTAAGTTGGAATGCCATCAGTCTTTTGACTAGTTCTATGTAAGTAGAGAGATGAGGACAGTTCTAAATAGTCTCAAGGCCACCGCGCGCACGTGACTAGCGGTGAGCCTGTGGTGGTAGGCAACCCGATATCTCGCGAACCAATATTGTAGATGGATGTGACATGTCATAAGACTCGGAGTTACGCACCCTTTTCTATAGACGACATGTTATATTAAAAAAATATATTAAAAAAATGTTTTGTTTTTCAAAGTATGCTATATTCCCTAAACTATTCAGTGCAAAACGTTGTGCAATAGCTTAAACGGAAGGTCTCTATGCACTTATCGTTAGTATAAAACATGGAATTTTTTAACATTTTTCCAAAAAAGTTTAATTTTGAAAATTGGTTATTTTTCGGAAACTAAGAACTTTACAAAGTGGTGTGTTTGATTTAAACCAAAGGTCTTTGCCCCTGGTATATTCTTTGAATACACGGTACGTGAGAATCCAATTTTTAATGCTCTTTGCATGTCCATTTCTTCCTTTCTTATCAAACACCAACAGTGATCTTCTATTTTCTCTTTGTTGATCAGGTCTCTTATATCTTTTATGAGTCTGTTCTAGATATATATCTTCTATGACCCACTTAGCGTCATCTCGCAGCGAATCTCTGAAGCTCCTCAATTCTTCCTGGTGCAAGAGGATTTACTTATCCATCTGGCCACTAGATCTTGTTACCACCGCCAGCTATTTTCTCCGTGAGCAAGAGAACTACGTCTACTTTTTTACTCACCATGCTGTGCTAGTATCATCTGTTATCAACTCTTTGAAGACCGGCTTAGCAAGAGATCAATTTTTTGTTGTAATGTTGGCTATGTTTAAATGTTCTCCTTTTATCTCCTACCCCCACTCTTTCCCTTCCTTGGACCCTCCGTGCTCTGCTGAGTGGGTCTCACTTGTGTGCCGGCCGTCGACTCAGTTAAGGCTCAACTAGAGCCAGTCTCCTCAAACCAAGAGGCAAACTCTACTTTCTACGCCATGTTGGCATATTAAATATTGTAAAGGGGAACTTCGCCTTCAACATGCAACCAAGATAAGTACAGACTTAAGGTTTTAACCTCATCTTCATCAATTTTATCTACATGCTTTTATTGATTATTTTATAGACAGCGTGAGATTACTTGTGGGGCGGTAATCATTCTTCGCGGGATTTTTCATGTTGGGCTTTTGTCTAATCAAGCCAATCTGGGTGAAAAGCAGCATTTCTTATGCTTGCTAAATGAGAAATCTTCTCACCACGTGGGATATTATCTAATACCCGCTGTCTATAAATTATAAAGCAAGTTCCTCCGCTGGATTACTTTTGGCCCATTTTTCTATTAAGATCGTTCTGGAACCTTCCAGATCCTGTACTCTATCTGCGAGTCTTGCTGTCAGGTATCTTTCACTCACTTGTGAAAATACTGTTTAAAATGAGGAATCTTCCTTATAAATTACTGCAATAGCAAACTTTCGTCCACCGTTGGAATGTTCTATGGCGCATTTAATTGTAATTCCCAACTTTCTCAAGAAATACACTCTCGCCTACCTAGTGCAACCAGTTATTTTCATCATTGCAATAACTTTCTTTACATAAACTTTCGTGTCTCTACAGTGAACTTTTCATCTATTTAAAAGACTATAGTGATAACTAGTGCTTGTCCCACTTTTCTACCGTGTCGCGATCGTCCGTTTACATTAAATCAGGCCATGAACATTGATCCTAAATCCCAATGATCTTTCCTCAACCTTCTACTAACAAAACATATTAATAAAATTGTAACTTCTCCATAAGGTGTCACTCTTCGAAGTGCCCTTCCATTTTGTTGTTTATCATTGCTTAATATCTGTATAATTACGTGTTTTATACACGGTTCAAGCTCACATTGTTTCTCTTTTATAACGAGAGAATACAATTCTTTTAACTCATTAGTGAGTTGTTTCTAGGTCTCACGAAAGGGTACCTGCCCCATTTATCTAGTGATTCCTATCTAAATACAGGAAGTCTAGAACCTTCCTTGTTGATTTTTTTCTTCAGGTTTCACAGTAAGTGAATTGCCCTCCTTTGTATAATTATAATAGAAGTAATTCAGCATAAACATAAGAAGTAATAGGAACTTCTTCTTCATTTACTCGCTTCCTTTTTTGTTATTTTCGAAGTTGTAACTTTTTCTAAAATAATTACTTGTAAATTCCTTAAATACACTCCTTGTACTCAACTTGATGTTTAAACTTTAAGCATTTTATTTGTCTTTTTTAAATCTTACAAGGATTTTAGTACATATATAAAGTTTAAAACCTCATAAATTGTTAATTGTCTGGCGCAAATGTTTAATGCTATCTGAGGTCTGTGACCACAAATTTGTTAACAAGATTGAATATATGTTTGTTAAAGTTATAAACTTCTTTTGCATATTTAAATAAATTAAATATTTGTTTTTGGATTCATAATTTCGAAAACATAACGGTTAGGCAAGATCCGGTCTTCCTTGACTCTCCCTACTCAATGCCATTAAACCTATTGATAGGGTTTTTACCACTTGTTGCATTTGACCAAAAACTCTTAGTGGTAACCTTGTTAAAAGTTCTCTTAGCTTTAAAAGCTAATTCTAACTGGCCAGTAAGGCAAGTACAGTTCGCTACGCCAGCTACCTGCATGTGGAGATCCTCTCCAAAATCTTACGGTCAGTTTTCAAAAAGATAAGTGTTTCTCTTTGCCTAAACTTTTAGTCGGCTACTGGCTGGTTAAAAGCTTAGCCATTTCCAAATGCAACTACTGGTTTATTTACCAAATTTATTTTCAAAAGCTTAATTCCTTTATCACCATCCTTTTTGGAAGCACTTGGTTACTGTTCAGGAAGCTTATAACTTCTAAAACTGGAAATATCAAAATTGATACAAATTATTGTCATTCTTCGAATTACTTTGAAAAAACGAATTTCTTTGAAAGGACATACAATAAACCTGTCACTTTCAGTCATGTCAGACCAACACCCTTCCCCATAGTAGTCTATTGCCTGCTTGAGGGGGAATATACTAAGGCCACTCTCCAGCAAACCGCCCAAGTTCTAGCTGCGGTTCCCGTTAGCTTGGACCAAGTCCTTACCCACTTTAGGTATCCGAGAACGAATTTTCAGTGGCAACCGCCTCTGAGTGTATTTAAAGCTAAATTTATAACTTTTGTGGAACTCTCATCCTATTTCTCTATCCTTTTTCTCCAGTCCGAAACCCACTTCCTTTTATTAATCATCTTCCCTTGGTGGGTGGGTTATTCCTCAGCCAATAATCTACCCAAAACTTGGTCCCAGAAACCCGGGTGAGTCCATTTGTCATTTTTCTGTTTGGCAATACTTTGCAAATTATTAATATCTGCTTTGAATCTTTCAGCTATAACCACATCGTGCAAAGCCTGGGAAGGGGAAAGAGGTCGCTCCTGTCTCCTTTGGTGTGTCCCGTTCTTTCCACTTATTGCTGCTGCCAGCTTGACAGCATTTCCAAAGTTCCACAGTTTCGTGAGTTGCATTTCAATCTATTTTCTTTAATATGGCTCCTACTGATAAGGATAAGGATGAAAAACTTATTTCTAAACGAGCATCCTATAAAGGGCAAATTACCTGATTCAGAAAGTACATAAAAGAATTAGATCCCTCAGAAGCGCAATTAGACTTGTTGAAACATAGTGTAAGGGATTTTGAACGTTCTTATGAAAATTATTGTAACATTCAAACTGAAATAGAAACTTGCATGCTCAATCAAACCGAAGATCGTGTCGAAGTAGAAAACCAATATTAGGAAGGCATAGGTTCTGCTTTCAAAATAATACGCCAACTCGAAGAGGAGCAGAAAAAGGACGCTTCTGTTCTTGGTTCCCTTCACGAACCACAAACTTCTTTCCGTGATGGTACTCACAAACCCAAACCAATTTTACCGAAAATTGATTTATCACATTTTTCTGGAGATGAATCTACTTGGGATTCTTTCAATGAATTATTTTGCTCCCTTGTTCATGACAATGAAGACATTCAAGTCATTTACAAGTTTCATTACTTGAGATCTATCCTCCGAGGTCAAGCTTTAAATTTAGTCGAAGCACTTCCTCTACGTGCCGAAAATTACCCCATTGCCTTTAACTTATTAAAAGAAAGATATGGAAATTTACGGTTACGTATTCAACGCCATATGAAGGCTCTATTCAACCTACCTGCGTCACAGCACAATGACGTCACCAGTTTGCGCACTCTAGTTGATACTACACAACTTCACGTTAAGGCTTTGTCCCAATTAGATCAACCCACTGAACACTGGGACACTTTCCTAATACATTTAGTGGTTTCTAAAGTTGATGCTGCTACCCTCAAAGCTTGGGAAATTGAACTTTCTAAAGAAGACGACTATTCTTACGAGCATTTAGTCACTTTCATAAATGCCAGATGCCAGCTCTTAACCGCTTTAGCTAATCAAAGTGAACCCTCTTCCCCGAGTTACAAATTTGAATTAATGTCTATCAAACCTAAAAGCGATCGCATAGCGTCTTATACCCAAAAACCCGGGTCCAGCTCATCTAAATTTAAATCAAACACTACTGGTTACTCAACTAGGTCTAGTGAACGTCGTGTTGCTAGCTCTATGGATTTAAACACTCAAAGCGAACCTCGCAAGAGTTTAAACGAACCTTTAAAGTGCATACTTTGTAAAGATCCCCATGCCCTATACCTCTGTAAGTCATTTAAAGAAATGTCAGTCGACGACAGAAGAAAATTAGTTTCTCAGAACAAACATTGCTTCAATTGCCTAGCGCCCACGCATTCTGCTTCTAATTGTAAGTCCACAAGACTTTGCTACCATTGTGAAAAGGCTCATCATACATTGCTACATCGCCATGATCAGGCAAGGTCATCGACAGCATCTACTTCTCCGAAAAATGATAGTGCTAACAGTTCTAATGCTTCATCGTACATTCAAAATGCCAAGTCCATTCGCAGTGCTCAAGTATTGTTGTCTACCGTCCAAATCGAAGTTCAGGATAACTTTGGCAACTGGGTTCGTGCACGCGGTCTTCTAGATTCAGCGGCAACTCATGATTTTGTGTCTAATTCCTTAATTAGAAAACTAGGCCTACCTGTAAACCCCACTTCTATCAATGTGTCGGGCATCAACAGCTCAAAATCGCAAGCTTTACAATTCTCAAAGCTAACCATGAGAGATATTTGTCATAGAAACAACATCTTTAAACTTAATTGTCTAATTCTCAATAGCATTGGAGAAGACACTCCAAGTCACTCTGAGGATATTTCAGGGTTAAAGATTGCCTCGCATTTAAGGCTAGCCGATCCTTTGTTCAACATGCAAAACCCTATTGACATACTCTTTAGTGCCAATGTTTTCTGGAATTGCCTTCGTAAACAGGTTCGCAAGTTATCCTCAAACGTGGTCGCCAGAGACACTAATTTTGGATGGATTGTCACAGGTCAACTTCCCCATTATTCTCCCCAACCCGCATCGCAATGTTACTTCTCCAATACTGATCTGGAACAGTTCTGGAGGCTTGAAAGCGTTGATCCTCCTAATGTAACCTCTTCAGAAAATGAATTCTGTGATTAACCTTTTTTGAACACCACCACTCGTTCTTCTGATGGCCGGTTCGTTGTTCAAATGCCAAGATTACATAATCCTCCAAAACTTATTAATTCTCAGCCCAAAGCTCGAAAAGCTCTCTTTGCTATCGAGAGCAAATTCAAGAAAGAACCTCTTGTTAAACAGCAGTACACTGATTTCATGGATGAGTATGAAAGCTTGGATCACATGGAAATTGTTAACAAATCTGAGGATGAATTACACCCCCCACTTGAAACGGTCTATCTAAATCATCATCCTGTGTGGAAAAACCCTCTTGCAAAAGATAAAATCAGAGTTGTTTTCAATGGTTCATCACCCGACGTTAATGGCAACAGCCTTAACGACACTCTTTACTCTGGTCCTGCTATTCATTCAGATCTATCTGCTATACTCTTAAACTTTCGCTTATTTCCCATAGCTGTCATAGCTGATATAAAACAGATGTACCGTCAAGTTTTAATTCAACCGGAACAACGAGATCTCCAAAGAATCTTGTGGCGTGATGAAATCAGTAAGCCCATTAAGGTATTTCGCTTAAAAACGGTTACTTATGGCTTAAAACCCTCTGCTTTCCTTGCTATTCGATCTCTACACTTGTTAGCCTCACAAGATGGTCATTTATTTAATCCCAAAGCCTCTGAAGCGCTAACTACGTCATTCTATGTTGACGATTATTTGCAGTCCTTCCCCACTTTGGAGGAAGCTTCTTTTGTGTCGTTAGAACTTCAAGCATTGCTAAGGAATGGAGGTTTTCCACTCCATAAGTGGAATTCCAACTCCCCTGAGTTTCTCGCCCAGTTTCCCATCGAAGACGTAGATCCTTCTTCTGTCGAAATTTGTGGAAACTCCGAATCTATAAAAACTCTAGGAGTTCACTGGTGCACTAGCACTGACACTCTCATCTATAAAGTTTCGCTCGCAGAAGAGCTTCCTAATACAAAAAGACAAATCCTCTCTGAAATTGCAAAAATTTTTGATCCGCTTCAATTCCTTGCCCCAGTTATCGTTATAGCCAAACTCTTCATGCAAGAGCTGTGGTCGCTCAAATGTGAATGGGATGACACTGTCCCTCTTTCTTTTCTTAATCGTTGGCTTTCGTTTCGCAGCAATTTGCCGGATCTTTCCCTTATCGAAATCCCGAGGAATTTAATTAGCTCTCATTCTAATACACCCTTCTTCCTTCATGTGTTCGCGGACAGTTCCGAAAAAGCTTACGGTTGCTGCGCATATTTAGTTTATCACGGTTCATTCTATGGATCTTCAGTTTCCAACCTTGTTTGTGCCAAATCGAAGGTCGCTCCTCTTAAAACTATCACTTTGCCTAGGCTCGAACTATGCGCTGCACTCATGGCTGCAGAACTTGTTAAGAAATTACGGGAAGTATTAAAAGTCGAATTCTCGCAAATCTACCTTTGGAGCGATTCCATGATCACCCTTTCTTGGATCGCCAAAAACCCCTCTCACTGGCAAACTTTTGTTGCAAACAGGGTTTTCAAAATTCAAACTCTTTCTTCTGGATGTCAATGGAGGCATGTGCCCAGTGCTGATAATCCCGCCGATATTATCTCTCGTGGTTGTTTACCCTCTCAATTGGCAGCTTCCCAATTGTACTGGCATGGGCCCTCGTGGTTAATCAAAGACTCTTCTTCATGGCCTTCTAATCCTCCAGCTACAAACTCCAACATGCCTGACGCTAAAGTATCTTTACCTACTGCTTCGTGTCTTGTTTCCAACGTTTCTCATCCCTTGTTGTCCCGCTATTCTTCTTTTCATAAATTAATACGAATTGTTGCTTATCTCCTTAGATGGAAATATCTTGTGGTTGACCAACCTCTTCTCCCTAAACCACACCTTACCAATCATGAATTGAATCTCGCTACCATTAAGGTTTTACAACTGACACAGCAAGAAGCCTTTTCTTATGAATTGTCTTTGCTTTCTTCTAAAAGGGATCTTCCCAAATCCAGTCGTCTTCGTGCTTTAGCTCCGTTCCTTGATGACCATGGGTTACTCAGGGTAGGTGGAAGGCTCTCGCAATCTATGCTCTCTGAGGACAAAAAGCATCCCGTTATTTTGCCTACCAAGCATCACGTAACTTCTTTAGTTATACGTGACTTTCATTATCGTAATCTGCATGTTGGTACACGCACTCTGCTTTGCCTCTTAAGGGAAAAGTACTGGATCATAAATGGAATTCACGAAGTTTCTTCTGCAATTCACAAGTGCATTCCTTGTTTCAAAGCGAAACCTAAAATCAACACTCAATTAATGAGCGATCTTCCCCCCTTCCGCTCTTCTCCTATACGCCCGTTTGCTTTAACTGGTGTGGAATATATGGGTCCGTTCCAATATCAACGAAATTCCCCTGAAGCTAAACGCAAATTGTTTGGTAAGCTTTATGTTTCTCTCTTTGTTTGCATGATTACAGGCGCAATCCACTTGGAACTAGTAACGAATGCTTCTACTTCTTACTTTTTATCAGCTGTCTCTCGCTTCACTGCTAGGCGTGGTGCTCCTTCAGAGATGTTCTCTGATAACGCTTCCACTTTTCAGGGCGCAGCTTCCCTGTGGAAGAAAGCTCTCACTTCCTCTCCTGCCATGGAACAAATTTCTAATTTTTCCTATTCAAATGATTTCAAATGGCGCTTTATACCTCCCTACGCTCCTCATCACGGTGGTAGGTGGGAATCTTGTGTAAAGCTTACTAAACGTCATTTAAGAAAAGTCTTAGGTAATCGCATTCTGACTTATGAAGAATTCAATTCACTGTCCGTTCTGATTGAAGGTGTTGTTAATACTCGCCCTTTAACTCCGCTTTCCAATGACCATGATGACCTACTTCCACTTACACCTGGTCACTTCCTTATCGGCACTTCTCTTTCTGCTCCTCCTCCTCTTCCCAATTCTTTCAGGGATTCTAATTTACCTATTGTTTGGCGTAAACTTGAAGCCCTCCGCAATTCCATTTGGAAGAGGTGGAACTTGGAATATTTAACATCTTTGCAACGGAGACAGAAGTAGTTTCTTTCCAGTCCCGACATTAAAGTGGGGGATTTGGTCTTGGTTAGGGATGTTTCACCCCCTCTAGTATGGATCTCTGGTAGAGTGACCGAGTGTTATCCTGGAAGAGATGGGAGAGTCAGGGTGGCCAAAATCTTGACCACTAATGGTCCGATCACAAGACCACTGTCTTTGATCGCTCCGTTGCCTTTGAATGTGTAACTATTTGTTCTCTGTTGGTGTTTGTCCCTCCCAGTATGGTGTATTCTTTGAATACACGGTACGTGAGAATCCAATTTTTAATGCTCTTTGCAAGTCCATTTCTTCCTTTCTTATCAAACACCAACAGTGATCTTCTATTTTCTCTTTGTTGATCAGGTCTCTTATATCTTTTATGAGTCTGTTCTAGATATATATCTTCTATGACCCACCTAGCGTCATCTCGCAGCGAATCTCTGAAGCTCCTCAATTCTTCCTGGTGCAAGAGGATTTACTTATCCATCTGGCCACTAGATCTTGTTACCACCGCCAGCTATTTTCTCCGTGAGCAAGAGAACTACGTCTACTTTTTTACTCACCATGCTGTGCTAGTATCATTTGTTATCAACTCTTTGAAGACCGGCTTAGCAAGAGAAGATCAATTTTTTGTTGTAATGTTGGCTATGTTTATATGTTCTCCTTTTGTCTCCTACCCCCACTCTTTCCCTTCCTTGGACCCTCCGTGCTCTGCTGAGTGGGTCTCACTTGTGCGCCGGCCGTCGACTCAGTTAAGGCTCAACTAGAGCCAGTCTCCTCAAACCAAGAGGCAAACTCTACTTTCTACGCCATGTTGGCATATTAAATATTGTAAAGGGGAACTTCACCTTCAACATGCAACCAAGATAAGTACAGACTTAAGGTTTTAACCTCATCTTCATCAATTTTATCTACATGCTTTTATTGATTATTTTATAGACAGCGTGAGATTACTTGTGGGGCGGTAATCATTCTTCGCGGGATTTTTCATGTTGGGCTTTTGTCTAATCAAGCCAATCTGGGTGAAAAGCAGCATTTCTTATGCTTGCTAAATGAGAAATCTTCTCACCACGTGGGATATTATCTAATACCCGCTGTCTATAAATTATAAAGCAAGTTCCTCCACTGGATTATCTTTGGCCCATTTTTCTATTAAGATCGTTCTGGAACCTTCCAGATCCTGTACTCTATCTGCGAGTCTTGCTGTCAGGTATCTTTCACTCACTTGTGAAAATACTGTTTAAAATGAGGAATCTTCCTTATAAATTACTGCAATAGCAAACTTTCGTCCACCGTTGGAATGTTCTATGACGCATTTAATTGTAATTCCCAACTTTCTCAAGAAATAGACTCTCGCCTACCTAGTGCAACCAGTTATTTTCATTATTGCAATAACTTTCTTTACATAAACTTTCGTGTCTCTTCAGTGAACTTTTCATCTATTTAAAAGACTATAGTGATAACTAGTGCTTGTCCCACTTTTCTACCGCGTCGCGATCGTCCGTTTACATTAAATCAGGCCAGGAACATTGATCCTAAATCCCAATGATCTTTCCTCAACCTTCTACTAACAAAACATATTAATAAAATTGTAACTTCTCCATAAGGTGTCACTCTTCGAAGTGCCCTTCCATTTTGTTGTTTATCATTGCTTAATTTCTGTATAATTACGTGTTTTATACACGGTTCAAGCTCACATTGTTTCTCTTTTATAACGAGAGA
Source organism: Meconema thalassinum (assembly GCA_946902985.2). NCBI lineage: Eukaryota > Metazoa > Arthropoda > Insecta > Orthoptera > Tettigoniidae > Meconema > Meconema thalassinum. The sequence goes on along the minus strand of OX336395.1, from coordinate 94,801,071 downwards.
ATACAATTCTTTTAACTCATTAGTGAGTTGTTTCTAGGTCTCACGAAAGGGTACCTGCCCCATTTATCTAGTGATTCCTATCTAAATACAGGAAGTCTAGAACCTTCCTTGTTGATTTTTTTCTTCAGGTTTCACAGTAAGTGACCTGCCCTCCTTTGTATAATTGTAATAGAAGTAATTCAGCATAAACATAAGAAGTAATAGGAACTTCTTCTTCATTTACTCGCTTCCTTTTTTGTTATTTTCGAAGTTGTAACTTTTTCTAAAATAATTACTTGTAAATTCCTTAAATACACTCCTTGTACTCAACTTGATGTTTAAACTTTAAGCATTTTATTTGTCTTTTTTAAATCTTACAAGGATTTTAGTACATATATAAAGTTTAAAACCTCATAAATTGTTAATTGCCTGGCGCAAATGTTTAATGCTATCTGAGGTCTGTGACCACAAATTTGTTAACAAGATTGAATATATGTTTGTTAAAGTTATAAACTTCTTTTGCATATTTAAATAAATTAAATATTTGTTTTTGGATTCATAATTTCGAAAACATAACGGTTAGGCAAGATCCGGTCTTCCTTGACTCTCCCTACTCATTGCCATTAAACCTATTGATAGGTTTTTACCACTTGTTGCATTTGAGCAAAAACTCTTAGTGGTAACCTTGTTAAAATTCTCTTAGCTTTAAATGCTAATTCTAACTGGCCAGTAAGGCAAGTACAGCTCGCTACGCCAGCTACCTGCTTGTGGAGATCCTCTCCAAAATCTTACGGTCAGTTTTCAAAAAGATAAGTGTTTCTCTTTGCCTAAACTTTTAGTTGGCTACTGGCTGGTTAAAAGCTTAGCCATTTCCAAATGCAACTACTGGTTCATTTACCAAATTTATTTTCAAAAGCATAATTCCTTTATCACCATCCTTTTTGGAAGCACTTGGTTACTGTTCAGGAAGCTTATAACTTCTAAAACTGGAAATATCAAAATTGATGCAAATTATCGTCATTCTTCGAATTACTTTGAAAAAACGAATTTATTTGAAAGCACATACAATAAACCTGTCACTTTCAATCATGCCAGACCAACACCCTTCCCCATAGTAGTCTTATGCCTGCTTGAGATGGAATATACTAAGGCCACTCTCCAGCAAACCGCCCAAGTTCTAGCTGCGGTTCCCGTTAGCTTGGGCCAAGTCCTTACCCACTTTAGGTATCCGAGAACGAATTTTCAGTGGCAACCGCCTCTGAGTGTATTTAAAGCTAAATTTATAACTTTTGTGGAACTCTCATCCTATTTCTCTATCCTTTTTCTCCATTCCGAAACCCACTTCCTTTTATTAATCATCTTCCCTTGGTGGGTGGGTTATTCCTCAGCCAATAATCTACCCAGCCCCCTCTACCATCAAAATAAGTCCCAGGTCACTAGTACAAAAAAATAGATGGCTACGGGTAGTTTAAAAAAAATAATATCTCGCGAACTCATGGTCGGATTTGGCCATATGAGGAGTCTTAGGGCTCGGGGAGACGACCCCTTTTTGAATTTATTATTTATTTTGTAAATTTTGAGAAAGGGCATAACGACACATTTTGAAATGTTTTTCTTTTTTACCTTTTAAATTTTATTTAATATTTGTAGTAGAAAGAGAGACAAAACCGGTTGTGTTTAAACGAGCATGTTGCCAGCCTTGGTGGCCGTGCCCAATAGATCAATCGATATCTCGCGAACCATTGATCGCAGAGGGTCATACGGCGATTTGTTTAAGGGTATTTCTTTCCGATCTTTCCTAATGTGGTCTTATTAACTGAAATAACCCAAAACCATTAGGTCATTGACCTGAGGTTTTATAAACCAATAATCGTGAAACCGCTATGCGGAGTGTTGTTTTGCGCGGTGTGAAACCCTCTTTCTTATGGCTCATGAATTTACTCAAGTATTCCATAACTGCGAGGTCATTGACCTGAGATTTTATAAACCAATAATCAGATTTGTACCTATGAGGTGTTGTAGCATTTGTGGTGACGTTCTTTTTACTATGACACACTTACGTTATACATTTACCTAAATTTTAACATACAGCTAGGTCATCCGCTCATTATATTTAGTGAACCAAAAACGCTAGTGAGTTTTGTGTGGCTGAAACCAAAGCTTGTTATGACCCTTTTACTGAGGACCATGGATTTAACCTAAATGTTATACCAAAGAGTTGAACTACACGAGGGAGCCATTTTATTTATATATCAGTGTACTTGGCTTTGAGACACACGACTAGGGGTAAGACGTTCGCGGCTTTTGAAACTAATTTTGGATAATAGAGTTAGCGCACAGCGTATGCTGTGACTGTTAAAGCAGGCACTGCGACTACATATCAGAGCCCGTATACTATATGGTGTTAATGAGTGATATTTAAACACATGGAGCTTATGACCAAGATATCCCATATGCCCTATACACTTAAATACACAGAGCGCACGCATAATTCTTATGATCTATTCACAATCTCACATTGAATCAGACTGTCTCTCACTGAGCAGTTTGGCAGGGAGATAGCAGCGGATGCTGGGTCAGTTAAAACGTAATGCTGTGATGATAACCCAAGCACACTTACATCTCAAAGACTGTGGTTGTAGAGGTGTGGTAACACTCAGTATGAATATTTCAATGACTATTGATGTTGTAACTTATGAATTGTTTGCTGTATTGTTGCGAATGTTTGGGTTTGATTCCTGGCTCTGAAAACTGATTGAGAGCATGTTATAGAGTAAGATGAGATATAGCTTTTACTGATACTAGAAGCTCGGATACGCTTATTGCCCTGTAGCTTTATCTTAATATTGAAAGCGGTCAAATAGTTTTTCTTAGTACAGATGCATGCTCAAGGCTTTTTTAAGATGACAGGCTATTTAAATGAGTATTTATCGATTATTTACTTTTGATTTAACCAATAGACCCAACTAACGCACTCGCTATTCGAATTTATTATTAGTTTGCGAGCCAATTATTAGAGAGGGTTATGAGAGTTGCAATAGGACTAGGGATACAACCCGTTTTGCCATAAACCATATTTTTTTTTTGATTTTGACAAAGTTTAAACATAGTGACACTAGGCGCTTGTCTACACTGATTGCTGTGCAGCTTTCTTCCCCTGATATTTCGAGAACCTGTAAACGTACAGACTTGTATGGGATGTCATATTACTGGAGATGAAGCCCCGTTCTTTTTGGAACTATTTGCTTTACCCTAAGATATAAAATACTCTTACGTGACCGTGAAATAGGGATGTTTTATATGTGTACACACTCGCGACTGTGGCATGATGGGAGGCCTTTTAAATGATTATATATTAATTAATTTTTTATCTTACTAAAGCACTATATTATGATTTCCTGAATTTATAATTGTAAAAATTGATTTTGGATTTATATTAATGCGTGTAAGATTTTTGGACTTTAGATTTAGATTTTAGATTATAGATTTTGTGATAAATCCAAAATGTTATGACTTGAAATGTTGGTACCTAATTAATAAAGAAAGACATATAAGGAATTGCACTACTTGGAATTACATTTCCTTTACTATGCTTTTTTTCGATTTTCGATTTAAAATTTTACAATTTAGATTTAATATTTTAGATTTTGCCAAAAGACCAAACCATAATGGAACTAACTGGTAATTTTAGTAACTAATTATTAAAGAAAGACATATAAGGATTTGCAAAACTTGGAATTATGTTTTCTGTACTATACATTTTAGATTTTTGAATTTAGTTCTTAGGTAAAGACCATACTAATGTTGACTATTTACTATACATTGTATGCAGGTAGAAAGATGAATACGCTATACGTTAAGACTATTTTGTAGGTATTGACTGGCCTTACAATAAGAATCGACTAATCAGACATGAGTTACCTACCAGGGAAAAACTTTGGCGACTATGCTTGTTATTGACCAGTAAGTTGGGTTATAGAAAGCTGTTTGCTATTTTGGGTTATATGCAACACAACACCTATATAGAAACGGAGCGACCATGTTAGCTAAACAAGACATTATACCAGAGACGATTAGGATTCTTATGTGGGCTTACCAAAATAATGTTGTGTAACGGTAAATGCTATTCAAAGAACAGTGATGCATTATTATAACCCATGACACGATACCGGAGAGCTTTTCTAAAATTATTTTAAGATGCCTTTAACACTATATTAAACACCTAGTTCACAAGACTAACAACTGCAATGTTATGGAAAAACAAAACAAAAATTCTGCATTCATAAACGAACATGTGGTTGAGTCAATGTACACTGCAAAAAGATTTGTAAATACTCAAGTCCACAAGACTAATTAAATTAGTAACTGTAAGGTTGGCCGAGTGGTTAAGGAGTTTGACTTAATTTCAAATTTCCGATTATAAGGAAGAAGGGTTCGAACCCTTACCTGACATAATTATTGCTTCAACATTGCTTGGCGACACATTTTTATTATGATATTTGGTACTGAACCCGTATTTGACGGTGCCCAATGAATGACGTGAGATGAGGATCGAACCTGTCTATGAGTAACAATTCTATGTTTCGATTTAAAGGGAACGAGTTTTAACATTTTATGTTAAAAGACCAGTAAGGCAATATTTGATTATGAAGTAAACATCCATTGTTCGCGCTTATTGACGCAATTTTCTAAATTAAGGAGGGGAGACGCATAGCCACAGAGAGATTATTCCACTTCGAAGTCTAGTTGAAACAAGACGTGCATTTTTGACCTCCGAGAATTACACAGAACCGAGGTCTACGAGGAAATTCAAGTTGACGGGTAGGACGACGCCTCCTACGGTCAAGCTACGTGAAGCAGCTTCCCTGAAATTCTATTATACAACACAAACACTTAAATTGAAACCTACGTGAAATATTTACAATTATCGACGAAGTGAATTCGTTATTCTGCAGTTATAAAGAAAGCCGACATATTTAATATATATAAGGAGAAGCGCATGCACGATACAAATAAATCCATCGGAATATTACGACGAGTCTACAAAGAAACTCCTGCGACTTAGAATATTTTAACCATCATTTCAAAATATTCTCTATGCTATCGAATTTGAGTCGGCGAGGATATATTAGCATGAATATTTCAGCTTGAGATATGAGCTACTAACTACATGGTGGCGAAATAACCTAAACTTAATTATGTGGATTCCAGAGATGATCTAGGCAACGAAGGAATTAACATGAAGACGTTGAACTGCATTTCCATCAACAGTCCACTGAAATCACTAACAAATTTGCATTACGCGAGTTTCCGACGTCAATTCGGAAATATCAGTATATATACGCAACACAATATCAATTCATCGATATATTTTAGAGAATTACGACAGAACCATCTGGTTAGAAATGAACGAGAGATCCAGGTTCGTGACCCGAGGAACGAACGATGGCAGTATTGGTTCAACTCCAGGCGAGCGGGAGAGATGTCGCTTGTGGAGTGGGCCAGCTCAGCTGCTCGGAGAGCCTTTCAGTCAGGCAATACCGCCTGACATGCAGCAATTCCTGGAATGCTCTCAAGGAAAGCAGTCGTCTTCTTCATAAATAACCCTGGTTATCAGAAGAATTATGCGGGCTGAATGTATATGAGCGATTTTATTACATTAAGTAGTTGATTGCCATATTTGGGATATCTAGAAATGACCAATTTTATGTAGTTATGTGAGCATAGTATTTTACATGTATTTAGCTTTGTAAGTTCATTTTTAATTGCAATTTCAAATTAATACTTTTAAACGTCATCGTGTGTAGATTTTGACGTTGCGTAAAATTTATTTTTATTCTCCGTTACAATTTTTGATTGTGAATAATTTTTGGACTGTATTCAAATTCGTTTTATAGATTGTGGAATGCTTCTTTATAATACTTCAACATTTTTCGTAAATGTTTCAGAATGTTTTAACATATTTTATTAATGCTTCATCATTACGCTTCAGCATAATGTTTCATATACTCATTAATAAGGTTTTACAATGCTTTTGAAAGCATAAGATTATTATAAATACTTCTTTGTATTTAATTCGACGAATTTAAGGAATATGCCAGTATTTTGTGACTTAATCATATTTATATGTTATTTAAATTTGAGTATTTATTAAAGCAACTAACTGAGTTCAATATCTAGAGTCAGTGCATTTATTAGGAAGAAAGCAAGAGGTTGATGGCTATAATACATTTTGAATGAGATATTAATAGCTTAATTTTAAGAGCGGGAATACGACAACGCTATGCTAACGGTAAAATACGAAATAACGAGATATAATTGAAATACATCGACCCATTTTTATGAGAGGTTGGAGCATGTTGAAATGAACATTTGTTCAGTGAATATAACAAAAAGTGTGAGGGTATGGAATTTCTTTTTATTTATCCAATGGTTATATGCAGACGTATCTTACAAATTAATGGTTAAGTAAACGTGGTTTCTATTAAGTAAACGATGGCAAGGTAATATCGCAAATGAATCGCTACAGTGTGTAATGACATGAAATGTTTTATAATGAAATGATAATGCGTAGAAGTTGGAACAAGTTGAGTTTATTTACGAGCACGACATGGAATGTATAATCGTTAGTGATTACTGTAATCTGAAGTTCGGGGCGTGGTGGCTCAGTGGTCTAGCTGTATGCCTCTCACCAAGGCGGTCCGGGTTCGATTCCCGGTCAATGCATGTGAGATTTTCGAAGTGAAATGCCATGTCCTGTGGTTCGGATTCCACGTAAAAAGGAGGTCCCGTGGCTCATGATCTCAAGATTAACGGTCACGTTAAACTACAAGCTTCCTTTGTAATCTGAAGTTCGAGTAGAATTACTGAAACTCCCTGCTTTCGTAAGTTGCAATGTGGAGAAATGTTTAATGATAAAATATGTGCATATAAGGAAACGAAAAATGTGGAACTTGTTCGGTAAAAACAATGTATGAATATTTCAAATGTTTACGACGTGTATAACACGATAATGTTGTCAATGTGAAATAATGGATGAATAATGCGATATGTATAATGTAATGTGGAGTATCGCAAACCATTATGATCGAGTAAGGAAATAACCACAAAGATAGTCTGTCGTATAATTTATTATTTTTATCGTTTTATTAATGATTGTGACTAACTCTGAACAGTAATTAGCTTAATTGTTCGTTACATATGTTCTCAAGGAAATGATGAATTAAGCGATTGTAAACAGGATAGTTGTGTAATCTTATTACGAGAAATATGTAAAGAAATAGAGTGGTGATCTAGAAGGATCGATTTGGAGGCAGGAATATCGTGCGGGACACCATAATTTGAACATTGTTGTAAATATAATTAATAATAATAATAATTTGGATTTCTTTTTAAAATCTTTATTAAGATGTATTGTATTAAGAAACGACATATTAAGGAGTTTATGGATCTTGCAGGGTTGAAAAATGTATGTACAAGCGTATTTTTACGAGATTTAATCGATTCTCGAAGTACAGTATGATCAACATATGGTTGATATTTTTTAACATTCCATAGACACGACTTCTGTTAATTATATTTTTATTTTCTCCTTAATGAGGACAGAGAGAAGAACTAACACCGAAATTCACGGTATATTTTGCTTCTAGAAAAAAAAGTTTTTATTTTTAGCGTGTGATCTGATTAATTGTTATTGGACATTGTTATATGTGGTGTCCTTGAATAACTACTAGCAGGCACTAGTTAGTTTGTCTGTTCCTTTTTACAGAAATTTACGATCTCTGCATTTAATAAATAATTGCGGTGGTACTACCAGTTAGGTACTGGCTCCCACATTCTAAATCGTTCACCCTCGAGAGTCCGAGAATCTCGTCCTACCATACTTTGTCATAGGAATTTTTTGTACGTAACTAGGTAGTAGTACTATCGTGTTTTAGTAAATATATTTGTATCGAGAGGTTCCTAGCTAACCATCTAGCTGTGATTTGTTGGTTTATCTGGTTTGGTATCAGCGTCCCTTGCGATACTTTACATCCTTCGGATAATAGGTGGTGGCTATGTGAATTTCGGGTACAGTACACAAACCTCAAGTAGATTGTATTGTTTAAGGCCACTCTTTCAAAACTTAGCCAGAGACTATTGATGGTTAACAATTGCATTAATAGTGGGACATGGGGATCGCAATCAAGAAAAACTGACAATACCCATACAATATTTTTAGGCTATTTTCATTTTATGAAAAAAGTAGGCCTATGAGATCACCTTTTGTCTGTGTGTGTGCGTATGTGTGTGTGTGTCCCCTAATAACTTCTAAACGGCTTGAGCGATTACATTGAAACTCGGTGAGATCATAGCACTATTCTGGCCAACCCCGACCGTGCCCTTCAAATCTTATTGTGTCTTACCAATCCAACATGGCGGCTGTGCGAAATATTTCACCAGCAATCAGTATCTCCGAAACTATTACCTATATCGCCCTGAAATTGTGTACGGTGATAAAAACAATACTAGAAGTTCACCTATGAGACTTTCAAAAATCTTGTGACTACAAAACCAACATGACGGCCAAGCAAAGTTGAGACTTTTAAATAGACTTTTCTCGCGATTTAATTATCCAAACCTAATGAAACTTGGTACAGCAAATGTTTATACATATTGTAATGCACTGGAGTATAACTTAGTTCAATTGTTTACATATCCTCAAAATGGCGGCTGTGCGAAATTTTAAAATTAAGTTTTTATTTCTTTTGTCTTAATCATGCGATCGAAGCGAAAGTTTGAATAATGAATCAAAGCAATAATTGTCCTTGAATGGTACATAACTCTATAGCCTATACATATAACAATCCAAAATGGCGAGTGTCCGAAATATTTGGACGGATCTCAATATCTATGAATCTTTTACAGCAATCAAACTGAATATTTTATGTTCATAGAGGCTATGAACATATGTTCACCTATAGGACTTTCAGTAACCTAGTGAGCACACATCCAACATGGCGGCGACGCGAATTATAAATATTTAAATGGACGTTTCTAGCGAATTAACTATCCGAGTGCAGTGAAACGTAGCACATTAATTGCTTATACAAATGTTAATCCACTGGCATCTAATTTATTTCAATTGTTTGCATAATCTCAAGATGGCAGCTGTGCAAAATTTTCAAATCTCGGTTTTACTTCTTGTGTTCTATCATGCGATTGAAGTTTGAATACCAAACGTACACAATAGTACCAAAAAAAATCCAACCTGGCGACCATCTGAAATATTTAGACGGTTCTCAATATCTATGAATCTATCAAAACCTTCAAACTGAAATTTTGTATGTTGATAGATGCAATTAACATGAGTAGGATATATGAAAATAGGCTGTATAGTTTCTCACGGAACTACTTGTTATTTATTTAATGTAAGTAATTGTACAATATTTCCATAAAAATACAACTTTCTTTTCTCTTTTTAACATTGCTTGCTTTAGATTTTAAACACAAAGCTAGCCGTATTTTTTACGGTTAGCAATGACCAATGATTTTAAGAACAAACAGAGCTTTCATGTTTTTATACTCTTAAGAACCTCATTTTTTTCGCTATTACTATCTAGTCCTTTTTGATCGTCTTGCAATACTACCTCTTGCATATCAGGGGCAGATGACCTCGTAGTTAAGCCCCTTAAAACAGCAACAACACCACCTCTTGCATAGTGTGTGATGTTGGTGGCTCTTGAGAAGTGGAAGATGGATTAAACATGACTTTTATAAGAGGGGTTAAACGTTGCTTAATAAACATCTTTTTCTTGTACTAGCTTTTTAACCTTGTGACGATTTTTTGTCAACACTAACACTGTATTGTCTGGGGCACTACATTGATGATTACTCACACTTAAAACCTCACCATTTCTACTTGTCATATAGCCTCGATATTTTTCTGATCTCTGTTTTGAGCATCGCCAAATATTATTCCTTTTACATTTTGTCGTCTATAGTTATATGAGTAGCTATTATAGAGTACACGTTGTTAACCTTTGTTAGTTGTAGTAAGTTCCATAGTAGCAACTAATCTGTTAGTATGATTTGCACACTACAAAGGCTATAACTGTTCTGGAATTAGAGTGATTTAGTGTTGGTTTTTACATTTAATATGTACAGTTTAAAGTGAGAGCAAAGTGGTAGAAAAGTGGTAGCAAAGTGGTAGAAACGTGGCAGCTATGCGGTAGAAATGTGGTAGAAACGTGGTAGAAAAGCGGTAGAAAATATTGCATGTATTGTTAAGAAATAGTTCAAGCGGTTACGTGGATCCATTACACAATAATTTTGGCACGACGAAGCTCATTTTCTATATCCAATAGTTCTTCCTCATATTCAGTATGACCAGCCTGTTTACGGGCATGCAAGTGCTCAAGTCGCAGAATTAGCTTACCGGGATTGATCCAGTAAACAAATTTAACAAATGATTTTTAGGAATAAACAGAGCGATACCGTTATAATCATCATAATCATCATCATTAAAATCATCATCTTCATCGTCATCACTCTATCTAATCCTTTTTGTTGCTCTTGCAATGCAAAAACCTTTTGCATAGCTTGTGATTCCTTTGATAGTGTTTGGGGTTTCTCAGTTGTTAAAGACTGTCCTAACATGACTTTTTCAGGAGATAATAAATGTTTTAACAAACAATGCGCTATCTTGAGCCACAGTTTTTTTTCTTGGACTTGCTTTTTTACCTTGCTTAGAGTATTTTGTCCATTTAAATGAGTATTGTTTTGAGATTAACAATGCTGATTCTTTGATGTAAGTATGTTGGAGCCTTTATCTTAAGCATTCCTCGACACTGTTTTGAATGTTGTTTCGAACAGCACCAAATAACATTTCCATTTTTATTATATTAGTTCTTTTTACAATATATGTATATCTTTTATAGTAAGCACATGGCTTACCATAGCTAGCTGACATTTTCGTCAGTCGACGAACACTAATGTAACATCAATTAGCAATAGAAATATTTCAGTCACCATCTATATGAATATTTCTATAAATTATTTTCCAATGGTGAGGCTGATATATATCTGCGACGGAGAATGAAGATTCTACAGAAGAGATTTGTCAAGATGCTAGGGTAGCCCAGCAACAACAGAAGAATTTACCAGAAGGATGTCGTTCGAGCCCAGGCGAATGTTGGTGAATTCCGGAGAGGGAACGTTTTCCTATCTCTGAGGTCGCAGATCCGAGGTTCGAATGCAGATCCATCTCAGTATCTTGAACTGAGGAAATATCTAAAGTACTGTGTGAATACTTACATAGATCTTCAAGTTTTCGTCCAAATAAGGTAGCAGTGTCATTTACTTATAGTATAGAGCTTGGTTAGTGACATTCTGAGCCGACGTTCTTACTCCATATTTTTCACATTTCATGTTTTTCAGTGTTTTCTTGTATTTTACATTTCAGATGTGTGCTAAGATTTGTATGCTTCAAGATTATTTAGGAGATGATTGTCTTTCATCTATTTTTCAATTTTATTCTACGGATCAGTTGTTGAACTGACATTAAAAATTTTGTTTGAGGAATCAGATTTCCTTATAAAAGACGTGTCGTTTCGACTATCGAATTTTACTAATTTTATTTAAACCAAATATTCAGACATTGTGTCATAGCTTCAAATTAAATTCTTTTAAATTTAATTTGAGCACTTTAATGTAACAACATCAAACTTCAAGAACAGAAGAAACATCGAATGATATTGTCATACCATTATTGTACATAAACTGTCGACGATCTAGGAAATACTAGTCGTTTGATAAGACCGAAGTCTTAATCCCTATAGACATTCTTTGTGTAGAGTGGAAAAACATGACGACGTTGACAAACCTATTTATTACTTGTAAAGCTGAGGGCTTTGTTCATTTAATATGATAGAGGAAATATCTTTTGATAGAAGATCATACAAATCTTTGGCTAGGAATTCAAAGCTAGTTAATCCCGGTCAAGATTGAATTCTATTTGACACTATAAATAACATGTGTGTTATTTTACACTATATGTGTAATATCACGTCATTATATAGACCTGATATTACAACGATATACAATTTAAAGCGTGATAAGTGAGGTGAGACAGGAGTATAATTTTTATTACATGTATTTGCGACAGATGAGTTAACATTTAATTATTTTTTGTGTAGTAAACTTTAGGAGGTCAATCACGACAGTCTAATATCGTTCATTACGATTGGAAGTTTCGTTTGAAGAACTTAATGATGTATAATCGTAGATCAGTAGTCATGTGAAACGATATTGAGGGTCATGCCATTATTTGAGAAAAGTTGCTACTGAAGAAATGTTAATAACAATTAATCCGTTTTTGGTTATTGTTTAGCATAGTGGATGATAATTGCTTATGCCATATATACTGTTATATGAGGATTTGTAGAGCTATGGAGCGCTCGTGCGAAGTAAGTTCCGCATTTTAAGGGAGGTCAATGATATTATTGTTCTTTGATAAGAAGAAAAGGCATGGATCATGATAAGAGTCGTTGTATACAAGTAGTCCAGCTCATGTGAAGTAACGTTTTGGCTGTGTTGATAGAAGGGTTCTAGCAGAATGCAATTAGAGAACGATTTTCTACTCATGTCAATGATACCATTATTAAATTTTATTAAACTCGAAGTTATGTAATTACGTACAGTTAACCTTTGTCAGTCGACTGTATCAGACCGACATTATAACGAAACCTATATAAGACGATGTGTGAGCAGTATATGAAAACTACAGAGGGTTAGAAAATGTTTATTTGGAATAACAGTGTAAATAGTTAATTGAGAGTTATATAGTAACTGAGAATCCAGAATCTCGAAAGAAACGTGTTAGCAACGTTAAATATTGTCTACGATTATGAACAAAATACTTGTAAATATTTTTCGGAAATGATTTAATTATTTAAATAATTTTTAGTAGGATTTATTAATCGAATTATTTGGAATAGCGTGTGTTTTGTGACCGGATGTTTTCGTAAGGATGATTGCCCACTGTGAAGAGTGAATGTTGAACCGAATTGGTCTAGAACAATTCCGGGGTGCGAATGAAGGATTGTATGAAGATCTCAGAATGATTGTTAAAAAGAATGTAGAAGTTATGAGCATTTTTGTAAGATCTGAATGTTAATTTTATACGTGTATTTTAAACGCACACAAGGCAGTCTCAATACAAGCCGGACAGAATGATTCACCGTTAGGAGTGGAGAGCTTGGTGTGATATAATGCGAACAGGTGGCGACTCACAGCCTTGTATAAAATGTAAATAGTTCTGAGCGCAACGCTGTGCTAGCGCTCATTGATGAAGCAAGCTAATGCACGTGCGGTTTCCAGACTCGTGCCAATGAAGGTAACCAGTTGTCAGGAATGCCATGAATGTAAGAGCCTCTGTTGAACGTTTTTCTTTACGTAGTGTAGGCCTAGTTACGCCAAGGCTTTTATGCTGATATTTTGACACAACAATGTAGTAATATGTTTTGTGGAAAAGAAGTGTGTATGATTGTATGTTTTTGTTGTTGTTGTTAGATTAGTTTATTGTTATTTTGCTTACATTAGATTAGTTTACTTTTATTAATAAATTTATTCAGTTCGTTATCTGTCGTAGTTGACGCGTGATTCATTTTAAATATTAGGATTAGAGTATTGTGGATGTATTTTAGGCGAAGCTGAGTTCCCAGTCCCCGAGACACGTAAGTAAAGGTAAGTGTGCCCCGTGTAGTTTGTTGTTTATCCACAATATTCTTGTACCTGCTGTATGTAAATCCCTAAAGACCATGTTGGAACGATTTCTAATGTAGTAATTTGCCGGTGCTGTTAGAAATAGGCGATCCAGCTGGGGCAATGGATATACCAACAGGCTACTTTCTGGATTTAAGGGTACAGTACCAGTTAGCTTCTGAATAATATTGTTTCGGGGTTTCAGTTTCTTCGACAAGTTCAAAAGCAGTTGCTTGAAGGATAAAGTCCGATCCAAGGTAACACCAAGATATTTCGGAAACCTATTGTGATTAAGTACTCTATTGGAAAAGGTAATATTTAGTTTGAAGTTAGCAAGCTGGTTACTCAAATGGAAGCGAGACCTCCGTCTTGGCTGTACTGGGTCTGAGTCTCCAGTTCCTGAAATATTCTGTCAGGGTGGATAAATCCTTAATCAAAATATCTTCAGTTTTCTCAATGAACTTGTGTTGTGTGGCCAAGGTCAAGTCGTCAGCATAGCATAACTTTCTGGATATTGTTTCTGGAAGATCAGAGATATATAGATTAAACAGTAGTGGCGACAAAACTGATCCTTGGGGCAAACCATTATGCAGTTTTCTCACTGAGCTTTTCTTTTCACCTAAACAGACCTGAAATTTCCTGTTACTGAGCATGTTGTTGATAAGCTGTGCAATTGTTCTGCAGGGTATAGCTCTGAGTAATTTATAAATCAATCCTTCCTTCCATACGGTATCAAAGGCAGCAGTGAGATCCACAAAGACAGCAGATGTTTAAAGCTTTTGTTAGAATCCGGCCTCAATGTAAGATGTTGATGAGAGTACTTGATCACAGCAGTTTTGGTTAGGTCTGAAAACTGCCTTATCCACAGGAATGAGTTCTAAAATGGTTGACCCAATTCTGTGGTAGATAAGCCTTTCAATGTGTCTGTAGCAACAGCTAAGGAAGGCTATTGGTATGTAACTTTCAGTCTATTTGCAGGTTTTGCTGGCTTCAATATGGAAATGATTTTAGCTTTCTTGAAATCGGGAGGGATTTGTCCAGTCTGGAGAATATCTGTGAAGAACTGTGCCATCTATCTCTTTGCATTGTTTCCCATATTTATGAGGAGTTCTGGATGAATTCCATCGAAACCAGGTGCCTTGCCAGGATTTAGTTCTTTGAGGGCCTCTTGAACATCAAGGGCTGTAAAGAGACGTGAATAGCTAGACATGCGAGTTGTTGATAATTTCAGAGCACGAAGCTGGTATCTAACATACTTCATTTGCTTCTTATCAGATGGAGCTCGGGAAGTTGTTACAATATGGGAAGCTATTTTGCCTGGTGTCTCCTGAGGTTGACTCTTTACTACTGGTGTACCTCCTCCTAGCCTTCTAAGAAGACCCCAGACGTTTCTGCTACAATGTGTGAAATCTAAGCTTTTGACTGTTTCAACCCATCTTTGTCTTCGGCAGTCATCCAAGCTAGCCAGAAGTTTGTCAGCAGTTTTTGCATCTCTGTTTTGTTAGAAATTCTTCAACATTTCCTCACACTCGGTATTCCAGCCAGGAATATATTCTTTCCGTTACCCCCTGGACATACAATTCTTAGAAGTAGATATAACTGCGCCAACAAGACGTTGGTAGCTTTGGTGATTAGGGGCAATCCAACGAATGAATTTATCGAGCTCCACAGAGAATGCAGACCAATCGGCTTTCTGGAAATTCCACCGGGGACGTGGCGTTGATCGTGTAATGGGAACTGTGACACCAAATTCGAGTATTACTGGTCTATGCTGGCTATGAGGGAAATCTCCCATCACTTTGCGTGTAGTGTGTAATGGATTTCCATTTATATTGGAGCTGACAAGGCATAAATCTGGATTCGAATCTCTACTGCATGCAGCTGACCGAAAATTTCCTTGATCTTTAGCCTCAGATACTAGATGGAGGTTGTTACTTTCGCACGAGTCCATTAATTTAAGTCCACAATCATCTGTTTTAGAATACTTCCAGAGTTCATGATGACTATTGAAATCCCCCACATGAATTGCAGGATGTTCTGAAGTTGGTACAACATATTGTGGCCATAAAATGAATGGCAGTTTGTAGATGTTGGCGATTGAGACATTATTCAGTCGGATGACAACCTGATGAACGTTTTCTTCTGTGCTTTGAGATAGTAGCTCAGCTTCTTTGATGTTTTACGGACATATGTGGCCACTCCATATGCTTCATGGTAACTTGCTCCTAGTTCCGTGTACCCAGCAATACGACCTCTAGTACGGAGTTGTTCTTCATTAGCAGCATGCGTCTCTTGAAGGTCAACAACATCTATGTTGTTCTCTCTGAGTATTTTTGAGAGATAATCACACTTTGCTCTACTGATGCTTTCTATATTGAGTGGGAAAATACGAATAGTGGGACCAATGTTTCTTGTTCAAGAGCTCTGAGAAGAGCTGTTTCCAAATGGTGTATTTGACATAATTTGATAGCCAGGAGATCCCAGGATAGACTGGCTGCCTATTTCTGTTGCTCGCTTAGCACCACCCGGGGGACACGTGCAGGGCAATGAGAAGGTAAATCCTGCGGACGTGAGCAACGTTCACCCCCTTCATCACAGTAATGATATGCTATGCGTTATGACATTCACAAGTATATCTAACCCCTCCAGTCCCTTCCCTTCCCTCCCCCACCACTGCTGTCCTCAGCGCTCGTCAAGCTCTTGGTGGTCATGTAAACGAAAGCTCTGTATAACCATCCATTCCTCCCCTCCCCCACCACTCCCTGTTTATACACTACTTGTCTGGCTATTGGCTGTCATGGGATTCCAAGCTCTCTGGGTCCCTGCTCAACCTCGCTCTCCCCTCCGACCACTGTTATCAGATCGTTTGACTCTCAAGTGTGCTCGGCGTCTCTGTACATTTCCATTGCTCTGTTGTCAAGTCAAGTCAGCTCATTCCAATAAGCTAGATAAAGATTCACATCCTGACAGTCTCTCCCCAAGCAAGTTTGTTTTATGTAATCGCTTCAACTGATATAAAACCAAATTCTGTTTGTCCTATATAAAGCCAGCTTCATCAGATCATGGAATTATCATTTGTCATGTTACTCATCTCCGTTTATACGTTAAAGACCCCTTTTGGGGGGTAAACAATCTGAGCACACTTTACAGGTTTTAGGATATTAGCCTCCATTTGTCACACATAATATCAGAAAACGAACCCTCGCCCTGTCATAAACCGTCCTGTCGAAATATCGATTATTCTATTAATTACGGCCATCGTGGCCAGTGATAGCCTCGTTGAAACTCATGCCCAGCGGTACCGTCTCTCTATCTACAACCTCTGTTCATTAACATTTAAATTAATTTTAAAAGTAAGTCAAAAATATTTTCAAACTATGTGCCGTTAGGCCCTTTGCCAAATTATTTTCAAAAAAATAAATACAGCAAACGGGGGCGTCACCCCATGTCATTTGACACCTCGTACACATCTCTAGCTTTATTGGTTTGCGATATATAACAAAATGTCTAAACTCATGGTTTTACCCCCAAATATTCTGTTTTCCTCATACTCAAAACTTTAACCTATTAACAAAATAAAAAGGGCTTCCAGAAAAGCCATTTGACATATCACACGTCCAAATCCCACCATGCATTCGCGAGATATCGGCAAAGTTCGCGAGAAAGTAGGCTAGTATCTAGCTCCCCCACTACGCCCAATTTAACCTATTAACAAAATAAAGAGGGCTTCGAGACAAGCCATATGACACGTCACACGTCAAAATCCGACCATGCGTTCGTGTTATATCGGCAAAGTTCGCGAGAAAGTCGGCTGTGGTCCAGAACTGTCACTACTCCCCTACTGTACAGTTTCTGTTCTAGAGACTTAAAACTTGGTTTGTGGGTAGAGGGGGTAAAGACCATTAATTTATGTCAAACACACTTTTTTTAACTTTCTAGTTTCCAAACTATAAGAATTTCAAAATTGAACTTTTCTAAAAAAGGAAAATCAAATAAAAATAAACTTTTGTTCTATCGATAAACGACACAAAGATCTTTCATTTGAACAATTGCACAATATTCTATCATGTTTGATTTTTAAAATATCGCCCACTTTCAAAAAAAAAATTATATAAAGGCAAAGGGGCCGTCACCCCGTGTCCTACAACATGTCACATGTCCAAATCGGACCATGGGTTCGCGAGAAAAGTCTATTTAAATGTTTCACATTCACTTAGCCGCCATGTTGGTTTCATGGGAACAGCCACGTCGAGTGGTGCAGAACGTCGTTTACTCCATTACTGAGGGGGTAGAGACCTTTCATTTGATCCCTCGCACAATTTTCTACGACTATAGTTTCGCGAGATATCGGGTATTTTCGGAAATCACGGGCAAATGATCTAGTAATTGATTATTAATTGCTAAATTTAAAATCATTGATCAATTATAACCTTCATAAACTAAACAACCAATATAGCTTCATCTTATAATCTACCTTACGTGAACGCCCAGATATTTGAATGAACCTTCTTCTGCAATTGTTTCCGGGCTGATGCTATTTTGAAAATCAAGCTTTCGGCCTTTCCCCACTTGTATGAGAGTATATTGTCTTGTATTTATTTTATTTCCTGTCAACCACTTACAGACCAGGTTCAAACTATCTTGAAGTTCAGCGTTGTTTCGGGAGCCGTGTATCATTCGATATATAACACTATCATCCGCAAATCTGCATATCCCAGGTGGTAAGCCACTTATAAATGCCAAAATTAACACGGATTCAATCACGCTACCCTGTGGGATAACCAACGTCACGATAGATTCATCTGCCAGTAAGCTTTCGACTTTCACTTTCTGGGAACCTTTCGCCAAAAAATCTTGGATCCCTAAAAATAATCTTCTATCAAGCTTCGTTGAAGCTATTTTATGAAGTAGCATGTCATATGGTACGACATCATAACCCTTCGCAAAATCTATAACTACGAAGTCGAATTAAATTCCATTGTCTAAAGATTCACTAATATCTTGAAAACGTGATAGGATCTGGCTTTCACATGAGTAATCTTGCCAAAATCCATATTGCCTATCATTGAACCAGGATAAAAATTACCACCGCTCCCGCAAATAGTCGCAAATGAGATTCTCCAACTGTTTACATACGAAGGACGTAATGCTGAGCTGCCTGTAGTTGCCGAATTCAAGTCTGCTCCCTCCCGTAAATATTCGACCTAACCTAGCTCTTTTCCAGTCATCGGGAATTTGCGCATTGTTTATGGATTCATTAAACATCACTTCTAAATTAGCGGCTTCGGTGGCGTAGTCGGTAGCATGCTGAACTGCTGTGCCCAAGATCGTGGGTTCAAACCCGGCCGAAGTCGTCGGATTTTTTGAGAGCGTTAAAAATCCTTCAGTATGCCTTCCTTCGGAGGGGAAGTAAAGCGGGCGGTCCCATGTCAAAGATTTATGGCATGTAAAAGATCCTTTCACAGACTAAACTTGTGTAAAGCAAAATTGTTAGGTTAGATTTCGTCAGAACGCTCTACCAAAGTTCCAACTTTCACCACTAGGTTGGAGCTACTTGAAATTGAACGGAACTTGTAGCTCACCCTTTAGGGTGTCCGCTGGAAGCAGCTACAGTCTCAGGCGAGCCGAACATGTCCTCGGACACTCCCAGCACTAAAAGCCATAAAATAATAATAACTTCTAAGCCATGGTCCTACCTTCTAGCTTAGGCCATCCTCGAACAATATCATCGTTAAACCCACATCCCTTTCAAAAACCCCATCAGTTGGCAACTCTTTTATATGCGCGGCCGGACCCATTTGTCCCATGGACCCCACCCGAGGTTCCCATGGAGCAACTGTTGATAAACAGTGCTCTGTGTTAAGGGGAGTGAGGAGAGGGTACATATCAAGACATGTCCTCAATAGAAGAAGTACTAACGTGTGATTACAGGTTGATGAACTAGAAAAAACAGAAAGATGAAGGGGAGCTGAAGCATAGTCAAGATTAGCAGCGAGACGGTTGCAAGATTGGCGCTAAACATTTGTAAAAGTACAATTCGAAATGAAAGAGAAAAATGAATATCAAAGTGAAGGTGATATACATATACCATAGACAAGGGTCGAAATACCATGTAGGACATCCAGTGTGAATTATAATATAGAAATATTATTAGGAAAACAAACCGGAGACACATCACATGAGAAAAATAACATAAATTAGGATGATGCCAGTGGAGTAAGATATGAGATGAATTTGATACAGAATTGTGTATGAAACACACCTCAATCTTACACAGTACTCTTGAGTATTATCCCATGGTGGGACATAAATAATAATAACCTTGCTTAAGAATAGGTTAAAAATAAATGAAGCAGGGCAGGTTCAAACCCTGACCCTGCACGTTTAACCGCCACAGCAAAGAGCACAATGCCAAATTGGTCCACACCACATAATAACAAAACGGGGGCAATTCACATATGTCCCATGACATAAGAGCGTCCGAATAGGTTGGGAAAGAACGTGATGCGAAGACACTCCACACAACCACATCCAGAAATTCCTGAAGCTCAGAGATACTGCCGCTCATATAGAAAACTCTAAAATAGGGAGGGAGAAAACACAAATGCACTCGAACATACCAAAATACAATACGGTAAGGATTTCAGTTACTCACCTTTATGCAGCGTGGTTTCCGTAAAAATTCGGTAACGTAGCAAACGCAATGACTCAAGGTAATTAAATAAAGAACTGAACGAGAAAACAATATTATATATTACGGTAAATGAAAATTTCACAACGATAAAATAATTCACAAGTTTAGGAAGTGCCTCCCTAAATATGGAGAACACCACACATAGTAACAGGTCAGGCTGAGATCAAGGTAAAGGCAGATGATTGGTGAAGTACAATACTAACTTACCGATCGCCTAAATTGTCAGATAACATCATAAATAAACTGTTCCGTAGTATAATCCAACAAAGACGAGCCCCGATATTCTACGGATTGAAGCGTGAGATGTTAGAAGTCTGAATGAAAGTGGATTGTTCGAAAACGAAGAAAGGGAAAGGGATAGGTTAATTCTGGATATGGTTGGGATCGGTGAAGTGCGCTGGAAGTAAGAACAGTACTTCTGTTCAGGAGACTATAGGACCATAAGCACTAAATCAACCCATGGCTAAGCAGGATACTTGAATTGGAAAGTTGGACAAGGATGGATTATTAAAAGAAATATAGTGAACAGTTTATTGTAGCTAAAATCAATACAAACCGCCATGCAGCACTGTAATGCAAGTCTATATGCTTACCAGTCAAGCTGTTGAGGAAGAAGTAAAAAGCGAAGAAATAGATGAATACGTTAAGAGTGACGAAAACATAGAGTAATGGGATATTAGAATGCTGTGCTAGGAATAGGAACGGAAGATAGTAGCAGAAATGGGAGAAGGTGAAAGGAATGATCGAGGAAGTAGGCTAACAGAGTTCTGTACTGACCACGAGTTGTTCATAGATCAGACTTTATACAATAACCCCAATAGAAGAATATACGCATGGATTAGACCATCCAGCGTTTCTCAAGATTTTTCCGTCGTGCCTCTCTCTGAAACATGATATATATTGCGGTACTCCCCCCTCCCCCTATTCATATTTCCATTCTTAGCACTTCTCATAGGCTAGTTCGCACAAAAATGGGATTTTCCAGTTACAATAACAAATTATAACAACACGCAATTTACTATTCTTACATGTCTTCATAGTTAAACTTTTTATGGCTTATTGTCATTAGTGATTAATAAGTGATTGGTAACCAAATATCGCTACGGTTGGTGGGTGAATATGTGCTGTGTTCGAAATGTTACTGTACTCCTTCGCTCAGAATTCCTGTTGGCAGCATCTGCTGGTAAGTTAAGGAAAATAAGACCGCAAAATTACGAGTTTATTAGACTTCAATGGTCATGGGAGCTACCTGCCTCAACGGCCAAGGATATAAAGATAGCAATATTTATTACAAAATATGAAATATAAATACTTCAACTCCCTGCGCTCCTCACTTTGAGGACCTACCTCTGGAACAGGCGATACCGGTAGTACCATAGTCGACTTCGTCATGGTCAAGTTGAATTTCCCAAACCAGATCTTAGATAACAACATTTCTCCCGCAGCCGACGCTAAATCTCGTCACAAGATGGTTGTTATAGAATTCACAGTAAAGTTAAACACACTGAAGAAAGTCAAAAGCCAAAAATATGTGTATTAGACAAACTGAAACAGAACAATATGAACAAAACTTTTAAGAAAAGGACAAAAGAAGAAGCCTATACAAACTTCAAAAGGAAAGAAAAGGGCACTTTTGAAGAATGAAATAACGAAATCCGCAAAAGAAAACATTGGTACAGCGCCATGCATCACTCAGGATGCACTAGAATTAATGGACGAATGAACCATCATGCTGATTGTACGATAATCTTCCTACATGACAGCAGGAGACGAAAAGGGGAAGACTAGAAAATGAGGTAAATAAGAAGCCCAAGGACGCGAAAGGAGAACAAGTTGAAAAACACATGTTCCATTATAGAAAATAGTCTGAATGTAGGCATACAGCTTCTTGAAGGATTAAGAGTACTTGTGGGGAAAGGATGTCTAAGTGCCGTAATATTACGGACTCAGAAAGAAAACCTCTAACAGATAGGGAAGAAAGGTTGGGAGTCAGAAAGTTTACATAGAGCATCTGTATAGAGTTAAAGAAAATGAGAATCATGAAATGGAAAGGGAGGAGGAAATTGATGAGGATGAGGATGAGATGAAGATTTAATACCGAGATTAGAATTTGATAGAGCACTAGGAGCAGAAACAAAACACAAGGAATAGATGATATAACGACTGAGTTGCTACATTGTGCCAGGTTATGTACTGTACCCTTATGAAAAAACGTACAAGAATCGAACCCATGTCCATTTTAGTGAAAGGAAAGGAAGAATATTCCCAAGACTTTAATATATGTACAGGCCAGAGATGTGGCAAGATGAGGAAATCTACAGATGACTCAGAAGCGATATGTCTCGCTATCAAAATTTACAGCGTGCAAGCCGTGTATGCGCCATACGGTGTACGTAATTAAAGCTGATGATGCCAGATGGTGCAAGGAGCGAAGGAAGTTTCTACTCGCTGAGGCAGAAAGGGGCTTCACTAGAGAGTGATTATTAAGCAATAAATTAGCATCGTGGTCGTGGGAGGAGACCGAAGCCAATGTGAACTAACCCTTTTTGCAGAAAGGGCACTTTTGATGAATGAAATAACAAAATCCGCAAAAGAAAACATTGAAATAGCCAATTCGGATGATATTGGGAATTATAATTTTGGCCGATATAAAACCTTTAAATAATTGTACAGAACAAAAGCGCTGACTTGTCATCACGTAGTTATGGGAGGGACTAACGCGTTTCCCAGAGAGATGAAAAAAAGAGTTTCCACCCACACATGGTAGAAGCACTTATTAATTTTTATAAAATATAAATTACGAACGTTTTTCAATAGCTAAGATAATTTTGAGACATTTAGACGATGAGGAGTACGTAGATAATTTTCACACAAGCGTACGAGGCTTCGTTTAAAAGTTCGTTTCGAGAAGAAGCGAAAATAGAGGAGTCATTCAGTGTTAGCAAGCCCAGGAAGGGCCTTGCACTGTTTCAAACATAATTCAGTCTGAGTGAGCGCGGGGGCGCTTCACACTGTTTCACATTATTCAGTTCTAAGTGAGCCCGAGGGCATCACGCTGTTTCGACAACAACATACAGTCGTCAGATAATCTCTGTGAGGAGAGGCGTCGTATCGTTACAGTCTTCAGTTAACCGTGTAAGGGTTACGCTGTGTCACGAACAGTCTCCGAGGAGAGACGCTGCGTCAGGTCACCGACCATCGTCCAAGGGCCAACATAAGGGTCATAACGCGTCAATAGTTGAATTATTTCATGGAACCGACCAGGTTAGCATACTTTGATGGCGAATATTAAGGCAGCAAGAACTTTAGTAAAAATTGTACGGTGTGATAACATCTAAATTCAGTGAATATCTTACCTGTATCATACGAATTCGGGAACTCAGGGGGTGTACAACAGTCGATAAGTACATTCGAGACCGGAGCAGGTCATAGCGCCGAATTAGAATTCTGAACTCGCCTGTGTTGAGGGGGTCAAAAATAATAGTGACGATAGTTCGGAAAAGTGAAGTACGAATTAGAAGCCTTTGAAATATGCGTAAGACTTTAAATCGTCAATAGAGATAGTATTAACACAGTACTATAGTAGACAGTACTGAACGTTAATTAGAGTGGAGAAACATTTATAAAACCAGAGCGTTAGTTAAAACCTAAACTGCGACTCTAGAAATCGTGAATTGAGGAAGAAATCGGCAAAGCATAGACTATTAGCCGAATTTAAGACAAGATCGTGCCAAGCATTATAGCTTCAGAGCCGATAACTACAAGCAGGGAATCAGAATAAACTGTCTGTGAGGAAAGGTGAAGATATGGGTAGTAGTATCGAGACATTCAGTAACTTGAAGCGAATGATAGGGCCAGAGCAAGAAGGCACTAGCACCTGCATTCTAAGTGAAGGTTTTAAGATAGTAAAACGTGTGAAGTGAAAATAATCACGAGTGTAAACAAGAAAATTAATAGGCTTGAGTGTAATTATTTTTTGTGTGTAGAATTACGATTTTGTTCAAGTGTATTAATCATGATAGAAAGCCTTTCAAAAGAGGTAATAAGTGATATAAATTTGTGTAAAATATTTAAAGAAGGGTTAAGTGTGAATTGTGCTGCGGTAATTATGATGGAGGACTAAAACCAATTATGTGGGCGAGTAAGTCTCCAGTAATCAGTTTCAGGGAGCCGCCGGACAAACAGTGAGAACAATATGCCATTATGATTATTTTGGAAAGGGGTTCGCGCATCCTAAAATTATTGAAAGATCGAACATGTAGAAACAGAGAATTGATTCGTAAAGTAAGATACGAAATGAAAATAACGGATTTTGAACGACAGCCCGTAGTAATATAATATTGAAAGAAATATTGGCCATATTCCAAGTGAATAATGTAAGAGTAAAAATATCTCATATAAGTGTGTAATGAGTTGAACGGTAGTGTTCATGTAAATGAATTGAAATAATAGGGTCATGTTTTAGTGAATGTATTCTGAAAGCAAAGATGGCTGAGAAAAATAAATAAGTCACGAAAATCTTTATAGAAATAATTTTGAGATACGCTATGAGCGAAGGTAAAGATAAAATCAGTAGATTTTAAAATTGAAGTCCAGGAACATTAATAAAGAGCGGAGATGTTTGGATCTGGAGATTGATTGATCGAATTGAATTGCGTGTAAAGGGAACCAGGTATTGTAATGACGAGGCCAAGTGGTTGTGTCCCGTTCGTGGATGGAGAGTGTTAGCGCGCAGGTACCGACATGTTCCGTTCTGACGACGCATAAACTCTTAGAACAGAGGTGTCATTCCTGTTCCCGTATTGTTGTGTATTCTGAACAAGGGTAAGGCCCTAGGAAGTTCACATTGTTGAGCTGTTAAGCTTCAGTTGTGTTGATCCCCTTAGTTAATGATCCCATCTCAGATCAAGCAATATTGAGGCTACTTTATTAATCGTAATTCCTGTGAAATAATATTGGCTATTTGAGAGCCATAATACAGTAAAACCGACAGGGTTTAAATAATAAAGATTTTGGTGCAATATATTATGTGAGTGAAAGAATCTAACTAGCCGCTCTTGGGAAGGACTTTCAGACAGTCGTTCAGGCAGACGGCCGAGAGTAATAAATCAGTCCGGCCATTCAAGAGGCTTGGCGACCCATTAACCGCCTTGAGAAAGGTCGTGTAATATAAACACACCAGTAGAAGTGAAGATTGGAACTTTTGAATGAGCAGGCCCGAGGGTTGTACTCGTGGCCCAGTAATCATTGCAAATGGCTATTAACTCGTTCAAATCCCGTAGATAAATAAATGGTTATAGTATTGTTCTTATAAAATTCTAGTGTGTGATGGATCATGAAAAATGGATGTTCTTTAAGTTAATGCAGATTCTAAACACATGCAGGGTGCTTTGTTTAATTGATTAAATTCAGTAAATTTGTGTACATAAGGGTAGAGCGAACCTCCTTAACACAAAGGCAGTACTAATTAAGAGAGAGAAATAAATGATTCAATTCATGTGTTCAAAATAAAAAAATAATGTTATTATTAAATAGTGTAGCACACACATTTTGTAATACCCAAAGTTAAAGAAGTGATGAGAGTTAAATAACTGTGTAAAGTAACATTGTGGGGTTTGAAGCCATTTTTCAGTGTTGCCTAAGTAAACAAAAGTTTGGTGCTATTCAGTCGGTCAACACGAATTTACCCAAAAAGAGCTGGGCTTCAAACCCCACAATGTTTACGGCCAGTCAGACAAATCGTGAAGCCAACAGATTCAAAACATTCAAGCATAAACTCATGAACATAGACAAGTCAATTTGGTTCAACAAAAAATGTATAGAAATAAATCTCACCCCTAAATACGTACCAATTAAAACTGTATCGATTACACCAGCCTCGATCATTTCAACTAAACAAGCCAAAGCGCTTTTGACAAAAACGAACTAAGATTTGCATATAAAAGAAAGCAAAAAAATCAACCAACAACAATACGATATTCAATTGCAACTAAGTAACTCCTGGCACTCATCCCAATGGTACAGTTTTACCGAGCACCTACATGACACCATGAAAATCAGAGCAACGAGGAAGCACGAAACGCTAGAATATAAACTAAGAAAACTAGGAGAAACACAGAACAATCAATCTAATGAACAACACACGAAGAACAGTGATTTCAATTTCCACAGCAGGGTAATCAACAGAACGAACGTAACCTTTTCTCAAGATGGAATGAATATGTTAGACAAAGGATTGAAATACAACTGCACAAACGCACACACGAATCATAATATAAAACTGTTAATCACAGATATCGAGATAGCCAGTCAAAATCTCCCAGCAGGAGAGAGGGAATTAACCACAAATCTTGCCACCAACGAAGCCAAAAAAAGTCCTCAAACGAGAGGGCGAAAGCATCAACATTCAAAACAACAAACAACTGAAAGAAATAAAGTCATTGAAACAAAAAATAAAAGATCATGTCTTAATCATCACAAAAGCAGATAAGGGATATACTTCAGTAATTTTGAACGAAACAGAATACATTGAAAAAACAGTCGAATTCCTAAACAACAACGAAATCAAGGAATTAGCAAAAGACCCCACCAACGAATTCCATAAACAAATATAAAGTGCATTAATAGAAACAGAATACACATTGACCAAAGCTGAAAAATCATCACTAAAAAACATGAACCCGAAAATACCGAAATTGAGGGGACAACCAAAAATACACAAAAAGGAATGCCCAATGAGACCAATAGTCAATTGTAGGAATGCTCCTAATTACAAAATCAGCAAAGAGTTACTAAACTTCTTAAAACACCGCCTTTCCAACGACAAAAACAACTCTGTAAAGAACCCAACGGAATTAGTAACAGCATTGAACACGCTACAAATGAAATCTAGGTTGAGGCTTGTATCTGTCGATGTAACTAACATGTACACCAATATTCCTATTATTGATGCAATCAACACTATCGAAAACAACTTAAAATCAAACAATTCGGCAACAGAAACTGAAGAGATTGTGAGATTACTGAGGGTCGTCCTCAGCCAAAACGTGTTTCAATTCGACAATAAAATGTACGCACAAACAGAAGGCCTAGCGATGGAATCACCAATAAGCGGACTAATCGCTGACATCTTCATTAATGCACTAGACAATGAGTTCTTAGAAAAGACTTCGACAAAGGGAATAGTAATATGGAAAAGATACGTAGATAATGTAATTTGCATCTACGATACTGAACTAACAAGCGAATAAACAATTCTCCAATCCATTAATAGCCTACACCACTCAATAAAATTCACTAAGTAATCCGAAACAGACCGAAAAATAAATTATCTCGACATAAACATTGAACGTAAAGATAACGAACCTTCATATTCCATATTCCGGAAAGCCACACAAACCTCGCATACAATCGATAATCAGTCTAATCACCCCAGTACGCACAAATTAGCGGGGTTCAACTCAATGGTGCACAGGGCTTTAAACATACCCATGTCAAATGACAACTAAAATAAGGAAATAAGAACCATTAAGCCAATTGCAAAGGAAAACAATTTCCCGCCAAGCAAAATAGACCAAATTATAGCCAAACATAAAAATAAAGATAAAACGATTGCCAAACCAGACAGTAATGAGAAAAAAATTCCGCGCTTCAATTATGTGAATACGAACACATATAAAATCTCTAATCTTTTCAAAAAAGCAAGGCATAAAAATAGCATTCACAACGAACAATATAACCGGTAGGCACCTGAAAAATAGTAATCAAAATAAAAAAGACCCGTATTCAAATTCAGGGGTATATTCTATTACATGCCAAGACACTGGTTGTCAAGCTAATTACATTGGACAGAGTGGAAGACGAGTAGACACACGTTATAATGAACATAGGAATGCGATAAGATACGGAACACATTCAGCCGTATGCGAACATATGTGTGACACGGGGCACAGCTTTACTTAAATCGAGACTGACCTAAAAATAATTCATCACGAATCGAAAGACAGAGCTCTCGGCATAAAGGAAGCAATCGAGATTCACCTAGCCAAACGAAACAATCCCAACAATCTAAATGAACACACTTTTATGGAGAGTTCACCCCTTTTCACTCTACTAAAAACACCCCCTGTCGGAAACAAGACACAACTTAGCGATACAGCCAAGCCAGATAAAAAGGGGGGGGGGGGGGGATAGCGGTGGTTGATAGCTAAATGTTATCTGGATCAGGTGTACAATGTACTTTTTTCTGCAATAAACCTAGGCCGGTATGCGAGGCAGTATTAAAGGTGCCGGGACGTCTTCAATAGACCGGGCAGCGCTTAGTTTAATGCCATTTTAGTCCACGCGTGGCGATGACAGTTCCACGGTCTTTAATAGTTTTTGATCTTCCTGTATTTAATAACATATATTCTTATCTAGATATGACAACGTCACACAAATAAACATTGCACTGACCTCAGACAGAACAAAGGGGGGAGAAAGGAAAAAACAGTTTCGTCCAGTTAACACCCGGATTCAGTCGACCACAACTGGTGCTAGAGTGAAGACGAAACTGCTCGAAGTTCCAGCCAGGAAAACAACCGGATAAGTATCAGCCTTTATTATTACAGTATAACCATAGTTGATTTTTTACAACCATATAATCACCCCAAACAGACAAACTCTGGATTTCTACCACCATTTTAGCATTTCACCTAACATTAGATATACTACATTTAGCATACACCGACAGTTGCATTACCAATACTACAACCAGATAATTGTACATATTGTAAATTTTTTTCACTTGTATTCTCAAACATAGATGTTATAGCCTAAGTGTAATGGATCTTATGATGATCACTTGACGATCGAAACTGGTCATCCTAGTGTATTTATTAATCTCATGTAATTTATTTCAGAATTAGGCATAAGCTAGCTCTTTTTAGGTACATTCGTGTTGACCGACTGAAAAGCACCAAACTTTTGTTTTGTGTAATGTAATTAAAGATAATACGGAGCCATGCGAGCCCATAGAACTTGTAGTCAATGGAAAGACTATATGGAAGTGAAATTTGAGTATTGGTTCAAAGAGAACCAAATTAATTATAAATCTAATAATTTAAGGGTTTGATACCATGTTCAATGGAACAAGTGTTGTGTTAATTATTGTATTTTGAATTTGTTGTTGTAATTTTGTTTTGTGTAGCGCCAAACTTCAGTGAATATTAAATATGTTCTAGATTTGATTTTCAGTTTATTTTTTGCATCAGATCCAAAAATATTTGAGCCATATTGTGGGAATGGACGTACCACCCCGATAGTGACTGAGCGAACCGAAGTGAGGCCACATATTAATCTCATAGATGGGTTCAGTACGTAGGTTTTAAAACACAGATGAGGTATCCTCTAAATTAGAAAGAATGTTGCCATCCATATACCGAAGAATGCAGCAGCTAACATGTAGGAAGATTATCGTACAATCAGACTGATGACTCATGCTTCAAACATACTGACAAGAATTATTTACAAGAAGATGGAAAGATAGATGGAAACACAGTTGGGTCACGACCAGTTTGGCTTTTATAGAAACGTACGAACCGGGAAAGCTATATTAACCCAGCAGTGGTCGTGGCGTAATTTCGACGCAAGTGGTCGCGGGAGAGATTTTCGTTCACTTTCGTTTCTTTAAGTTACATACACAAATTATTGTTTTGAAAGGGACAGTAATACGTTTATGTCCTTTCGTGAAGTATCTAATATATATCTACATAAAATATACTTTAATTTTGCAAGACCTAAGAATAATTGAAATTTTTATATCATAGCGGGCTAGATATGGCATCCAAATATATTCAATGTCGGACGGTCGCATTTATTAAACATACCAAAGGAAGTTTATAAGGGAAAGCAACCCGTTGGACCTTCCTCGGTTGTGAACAAGCCTCCAGAGGTCGTCAAACCATTAGCATTTCCTATTGAGAATACTGGAAGGTTCGGTTTCTGTGGCTTCAGACTCACTGAAGAAAGTATTGAGAGTAGTGGTAACTGTTGGAGATAAATATGGCAGAGGTTTTCCAATAATCTTCTGCATTCACATGAGAAACCTGCAAAACGCCAGAGATATAATAGGCCGAATTACGCAGTTTTTTTTCACAGTCATTGTTTCGAGCATCCCCGTCTCGTCCTTAATTTTGACATTTGTTTGTTAATGCTGTACCCAATTTCTTGAATAGCTTACTGAGGAAAAAAAAAGCTCCACGCCTCACTGCGGAAGGTCACAAATTTTGCCTCATCCTTTACTCCAGGCAGGCGTCGAACAAGATTCTTGTGTCTGGATTTTGCAACTTTTTTTGGGCAATGAATGTACAAGGTTGTGCGTCCATCCTTCCCAGAGTACTGTGCACCAACATGATTCAAATCATCGCCAGAAATATCTGAAGCACTGAATCACTAAGTTCTGCAAACTTACAACAAATCATCATCTGCCTCACCATGTCTTCTCAATTCTTGCTTTGCCTCATCCTCCTGCTACTGTAGTTCTCACTTGAGAACAAACTATACAACGAAAATAACACAATAATAGTTAAGTTTATATTCGCGGGTTACGGAAGGTCTCACATCTGTGCTGGTGCGTACACTGATAATAACCGTGTGTGAATGTATTAAATTGCTATTGTTGCGGGAGGTGTCTCGTTATACCCCCTACCAGGAATGGCTAGGATGGTAGGTGAATCCGTGTGCGGGCTGCAAAGTAACATAAATGACATTTCGAAAATGAGACAATCTCTACCCGCGCGACCATTGCCGGATTAAGTCTTTGTCTGATTTCGGATGCTAGAATAAGGGAAAATAAGAGAAGGTTCATGAAACTCGTAATCCTACAAAAGGCTTTCGATAACAATCAAAAGAATGAATTGATTGAAATTTTGAAAAGGATTGAAATAAAGTATAGGGAAATTAGGAACTAGGGGTAAGTATTCAAGGAGAAATAATCTCAACTCGGAGATTTTCTATTGACATTGTCATCAAAGCAAATTCACCTGAGGTTCAGAATGAGACACTAAATGACATGTAGCCTACTCCGTCTCAAGGGAGTAATTCATGATATAAATCAGTAATTTGAAATTAAAATTAAAAGCATAGAGTCGAAAGAAAGGAGTCAAATAGACAGATTTGAAACTAAACAAGAAATAACCAGTGATGGATGAAGCAAAGTGGGTATTGAAATTAAGTTGCCTCAGACAAAGACGGAATTTCAGCAGAACAAATTTATGTAGACATCAAATATAGATTAAGGTATTCGAAAGTAATTTTCAAAATCATCTCTTTTGCACAAAGCAACAGTAGAAAAGAAGCATTTCAAATGCGGTGTAACAAGAGACTGATTAAGATCAGATGGATTAACAAATGGGAAGGTGTCTAAGACGTGTGGGAGAGGGGAGATGTATTAGCAACAGCTGATGAAGAGATAGGACACATACTTAGACACCTGGGAATAGCAAACTTATTGATGGAAGGTGGTGTCAACTTTAAGAACTTTAGGGAAAAACAGGGTTAAAATATGATGAAAAGGTTGCGTGGGATGTATGAGGTAGAGATAAATAATGATTAACGGAGGACATAAAGGTATAAAGGGCTACATCAGTATAGAGAAGAGGGCAGTTCTAAATAGTGTCATGGCCGCCACGCGCACGTGACTAGAGGTGATCCTGTGGTGGTAGGCAACCCGATATCTCGCGAACCAATAAAAGTAGATAGACATGTAACATGTCGTAAGACTCGGGGGTGACGCACCCTTTCTTATAGACGACTTGTTATACATAAAAAAATGATTTTTTTTTTTTTTTGAAAGTAGGCTTTATTCCCAAAACTATTCAATGCAGAGCGTTGTGCAATAGCTTAAGCGAAAGGTCTCTATCGTTAGAACAAAATATGAATTTTTTACAATCTTTCCGAAAAAGTTCAATTTTGAAAATTGGCTATATTTCAGAAACTAAGAATTTTACAAAGTGGTGTGGTTGACATAAATTAAAGATCTTTGCCCCCTCTACCCCCAAAATAAGTCCCAGATCTCTAGGACAAAAATGTAGATGGCTATGGGGCGTTTAAACCCCTAGCGTCAGCAGTTTCTAAAATAATGCTAGCGAACCCATGGTCGGATTCAGACATATTAGGTGTCGTAGTACTCGGGGAGCCGTTCTCTTTGTGAATTTATTATTTATTTTCAAATTTTGATAAAGGGAATAACGACACATTTTGAAAATATTGATATTTGTTAACTTCTGATATTTTATTCAATATTGGTAGTAGAGACAGGGAGACAGTACCGGTTGTGTTTAAACGAGCATGTCGCCGGCCACGGTGGCCGAGCCCAACAGATAAATCGATATCTTGCGAACCATTGATTGCAGAGTGTCATATGGCGGTTTGTCTTATGGGTATTTTTTCCGATCATTCCTATGGTGGACTGATTAACTGAAATAACCCAAAACAGCTATGTCATCGACCTGAGATTTTATAAACCAATAATCGTGAAACCGCTATGTGAAGTGTTGTATTGCGCGGCGTGAAACCCCCTTTCCAATGGCGGACGAATTTACTAACATATTCCAAAACTGCAAGGTCACTGACCTGAGATTTTATAAACCAATAATCAGATTTGTACCTATGAGGTGTTGTAGCATTTGGAGTGACGTTCTTTCTACTATGACACACTTATGTTATAGATTTACCCAAATATTAACAAACAGCTAGGTCATCTGCTCATTGTATTTAGTGAACCAATAGCGCTAGTGAGTTCTGTGTGGCTGAAACCAAAGCTTGTTATGACTCTTTTACTGAGGACCATGGATTTAACCAAAATGTTCTACCAAAGGGCTTAACTACACGAGGGAGCCATTTTATTTATATATTAGTGCACTTGGCTTTGAGACATGTGACTAGGGGTAAGACTTTGTCGGCTTGTGAAACTAATTATGGATAAAAGAGTTAGCGCACAGCGTATGCTGTGACTGTTAAAGCAGGCACTGCCACTACATGTCACAGCTCGTATACTATATGGTGTTAATGAGTGATGTTTTAACACATGGAGCTTATGACTAAGCTATCCCATAGGCCCTATACACGTCAACATACACAGCGCATAATTATCTATTCACAAGCTCACACATTGAATCAGACTGTCTCACTGAGCAGTCTGGCAGAGAGATAGCAGCGGATGCTGAGTCAGTTGAAACGTAATGCTGTATGATAACCCAAGCTCACTTACATCTCAGAGACTGTTGTTGCAGAGATGTAGTCACACACTGTATGAACATTTCAATTACTTGTAATGTTGTAACTTATAAATTGTTTGTTGTTTTCTTGCGAATGTTTGTGTTTGATTCCAGGCTCTGAGTATTGATTGACAGCATGTTAAGAACAAGAGGCGCTATAGCTTTAACTGACACTAGAAGCTCGACTACGCTTATTGCCCTGTAGCTTTATCATAATATTGGAAGCGGTCAAATGGCTTTTCTTAGTACACATGCACACTCAAAGCTGTTGTATGATGACAGACTCTTTAAATGAGTATTTATCGATGATTTACTTTTCATTTAACCAAAAGACCCAACTAAGGCACTCGCTATTCTTATTTATTAATATTTTCGAGCCAATTATTAAAGAGTGTTATGAGAGGTGTTATAGGACAAGGGATACTACCCCTTTTGCTAGGAACCATATATTGTTTTGATTTTGGCAAAGGTTATACCTAGTGACACTAGGCGCTTGTCTACACTGATTGCTGTGCAGCTTTTCGCACCGCAATTTCGTGAACCTGTAAACGTACAGACTTGTGTGGGGTGTCATATTACTGGAGATGAAGCCCATTTTTATGATCTATTTATTTTGCCCTAAGATAAATAATACTCTCACCCGAGGGTGAAATAATGATTTTTTATGTGTGTTCGCACTCGCGACTGTTGCAAGATGTCAGGCCTTTTAAATGATTATTTATTAATTATGTTTTTATTTTATTAAAACACTAAACTATGATTTGTTGAATTTATAATTGTAAAAACCTGATTTAGCATTTAAATTAATGCATGTAAGATTTTTATATTTTATATTTTAGATTTTGATTTTAGATTTAGATTTAAATTTTTGATTTTGTGAAAAGACCAACCCATAATGTCATGACTTTAAATTTTGGGTAACTAATTATTAAAGAAAGACATATACCGGTAAGGAATTATATTACTTAGAATTACATTTCCTTTACTATCAATTATTTATTTTTAGAATTTAGATTTTAAATTTGACATTGTAGATTTAATAATTTAGATTTTAGATTTTTATTTTATATTTTGCGAAAAGACCAAACCATAATGTCATTAACTGGAAATGTTTGGTAACTATGTATTAAAGAAAGATATATAAGGAAATCCTTATATAATTTGGAATTATGTTTTCTGTACTAGAAATTTTAGATATTTGATTTTACTATTTATATTTTGATTTTAGATTTTAGGTAAAGACCAAACTAATATTGACTATTTATTATATACTTGTTTGTTGGTAGAAAGATGATTACACTATTCGTTAAGACTAATTTTTTGGTCTTGACTGGCCTTGCAGTAAGAATCGACTAACCAGACATGAGTTAGCTACCAGGGAAACACTTTGGAGACTATGCTTGTTATTGACCAGTGAGTTGGGTTATAGAAAGCTGTTTGCTATTTTGGGTTATCCACAACAGATGCTTAGACCTATATAGAAACCGAGCGACCATATTTGGTAAACAAGATGTTATACCAAAGACGATTTGGAAACTTGTGTAGAGCTTACCAAAATAATGTTGTGTAACAGTAAACGCTAGTCAACGAACAGTGATGCATTACTAAAACCCATGACACGATACCTGAGAGCTATTCCCACAATTATTTTAAGATGGCTTTAACCCTATATTGAACACCCAGTTCACAAGACTGATAACTGCAATGTTATGGAAAAAGAAAACAAAACTTCTGCATTCAAAAACGAACAAGTGGTTGAGTCAATGTACAATGCAAACGTTTTGTAAATACTCAAGTCCACAAGACTAATTAAATTAGTAACTGTCAGGTAGGCCAAGTGGTTAAGGCGTTTGACTTAAGATCAAATTTCCAAGCATTAGGAAGCAAGGGTTCGAACCCATTCCCCGACATTACTATTGCCTCAGCATTGCTTGGCGACATTGTACTATTATGATACTCAGTACACAAACCAGAGGTAGAGAGTATTGTTTAAGGCCACTCTTTCTAAACATAGCAGAGACTGTTGATGGTTAACAATTGCATTAATAGTGGGACATGGGGATAGCAATTAAGAAAAACCTGACAATACCCATACATCATTTTATTTATTTAATGTAAGTACTTGTACAATATTTACATACAAAATACAACTCTCTTTTCTCTTTTTAACATTGCTAGTTTTAGATTTTTAATCACAAAGCTAGCGGTATAATTTTTTTTACGGCTAGCATAGACCAATGATTTTAAAAACGGACAGTGCAATAATGGTTTTATAGACGTAAAAACCCTATTTTATATCACCATTTCTATCTAGTCTCTTTGATACACCTGCAATGCTACCTCTTGCATATCTGGGGCAGATGACCTCGTAGTTCAGACCCTTAAAACAACAACAACAACAACAACAACACTACCTCATGCACAGTCTGTGATGTTGATGGCTCTTGAGACGTGGAAGATGGATTAAACATTACTTTTAGAGGAGGGGTTAAACGTTGCTCCATAAACAATGCACTATTTTGAGCAGCAACATCTTTTTCTTGTACTAGCTTTTTAACATTGTGATGATTTTTTGGTCAACACTAACAGTGTTTTGTCTGGAGCACTACATTGATGATTACTCACACTTAAAACCTCACAATTTCTTCTTTTCATATCGCCTCGACATTTTTCTGACCTCTGTTTTGAGCATCGCCAGAATGTCATTCCTTTTACATTTTGTGGTTTATAGTTATAAGAGTAGACTTTATAGTGTACACGTTGTTTACCTTTGTTAGTTGAAGTAAGTTCCATAGTAGCAACTAACCTGTTGGTATGATTTGCACACTACAAAGGTTATAACCCTTCTGGTAATAGAGTGATTTAGTGCTGGCTTTTATATGTATTATGTACAAAGTGACAGCAAAAGAGAGAGCAAAGTGGTAGAAAAGTGGTGGAAAAGTGGTAGCAAAGTGGTAGAAAAGTGGTAGAAAAGTGGTAGCAAAGTGGTAGAAATGCGGTAGCAAAGTGGAAGAAAATATTGCATGTATTGTTATGAAAAAGTTGAAGCGGTTACGTGGATCCATTACACAATAATTTTGGCACGACGAAGCTCATTTTCGATATCCAATAGTTCTTCCTCATATTCAGTATGACCAGACTGTTTACGGGCATGCAAGTGCTCAAGCCGCTAGATTAGCTTACCGGGATTGTTCCAGTAAACAAATTTAACAAATGATTTTTAGGGATAAACTGAGCATTACCATTATAATCATCATCACCATCATCATCATTATATAGGTTAGGTTAGGTAGGGTTAGGTTAGGGTAGGTGAAGTTAGGTTTTAACTGAGTTTGTTATTCCCTGTTGTTTTATTAAAACATCTATTTTCACTGGGCATTAGTATCTTTGTTTGAGGACCGACGAAAATACCAGCTTTAATTTTAGCTTTGAACAATTTAGGAAAAAGGTATTTAAGTACTCCCTCTCTTACGTGTTCAAAGCCCTTACCCCTTGAACAGTCTGCCAAAACGTTATATATGTTTTTATCATTACATAAAGAATGAAAGCAAACTTAATTAATTATGAATAGCGTTTTGGTTACTGATCGATGAAGACGGAATATACGTATAAAACAATAGACTCAACACAAAATGTTTTGTTTGTTATTGTGTTATTGATACATTGGTTTGACGAGTCTAACGTTAGGGACGGTGCACACATTCCATGTCGGTAATTTATATAGGTTAAAAGTATGGTGTTGCAAACTACTGTTGTGGATTTCCAAATTTCTTGCATAGCCTACCTCTCTTCTACCACTTGGATACCACTTTTCTATCTCTTTTCCACCACTTTACAATTACTTATCTACCCCTTTACTCTCACTTTTGCTCTAACTTTAAACAGCACACACTACAAACTATCATTCTTATCAGCAAGTTAACTTACCAGAACAGTAATAACCATTGTAGTGTGCAAATCATAATAACAGGTTAGTTGCTACTATGGAAGTTACTACAACTAACAAAGGTAAACAACGTGTACTCTATAAATGCTACTCTTATAACTATAGACGACAGAATGTAAAAGGAATAATATTCTGGCGATGCTCAAAACAGTCGTCAGAAAAATGTCGAGGCGATATAAAAAGTAGAAATGGTGAGGTTTTAAGTTTGAGTAATCATAAGACAAAACAATGTTAGTGTTCACAAAAAATAATCACAATGTTAAAAAGCTAGTAGACTACAAGAAAACGATGTTGCTACTCAAGATAGTGCATTGTTTGTTGAGCAACGTTTAACCCCTCTTCTAAAAGTTATGTTTAATCCATATTCCACGTTTCAAAAGCCTTGCAAGAGGTAGTGTTTTTATTGTTGATTTAAGGGGCTGAACTACGAGGTCATCTGCCCCTGATATGCAAAGGTAGTATTGCAAGAGGAACAAAAAGGTCTAGATAGTAATAGTCATAAAAATGACGTTCTTACGACTATAAAAACATTAAAGCTCTGTTTGTTTTTAAAATCATTGGTCATTGCTAGCCGTAAAAGACATATACGGCTAGCTTTGTGCTTAAAATCTATGGCAAGCATTGTTAAAAAGAAAAATGAAAAATGCATTCTGTATGTAAATATTTTACAAGTACTTACATTAAATAAATAAAAATACTGTGTGGGTATTGTCTGTTTTTCTTAATTTCTATCCCCGTGTCCCACTATTTATGCAATTGTTAACCATCAACAGTCTCTGGTTATGTTTAGAAAGAGTGGCCTTAAGCAATACACTCTATCTGTGGTTTGTGTACTATACCCGAAATTCACATAGCCACCTCCTATTATCCGAAGGATGGAACAGATCGCAAGGGACGCTGATACCCAGCCAGATAAACAAACAAATCCCCGCTAGATGGTTAGCCAGGAACCTCTCGATACAAAGACATTTAAATACACGATAGTACTACTACCTAGTTACGTACAAAAATTCCTACGACAAAGTATGGTAGGAAGAGATTCTCGAAATATCGAGGGTGAACGGTTTAGAATGTGGGCGTCAGTATCTAACTAGTAGTACCACCGCAACTAATTATTAAATGAAGAGATCATCAAGTTCTATAAAAAGGAACAGGCAAACTAACTATTGCCTGCTAGTATTCATTCAAGGACAACACATATAACAATGTCCAATAGGAATTAACTTGATCACACGTTGAAAATAACAACTTCAATAAAATAAATATGAAAATAAACCGTGAGTTCGGGTGTTAGGACTTCTCTCTGTCCTCATTAAGGAGAAAATAAGAATATAATTAATAGACGTCGTGTCTGTGGAATGTTTAAAAATATCAACCACATGTTGATCTTACTTTACTTCGAGAATCGATTAAATCTCGTAAAAAAAACGCTTCTACTACATTTTCCAACCCTGCATGACAAATAAACTCCTCAATATGTCGTTTCTTAATACACTAAATCTTAATAAAGCGTTTCAAAAAATCCAAATTATTATTATTATTATTAATATTTACAACAATGTTCAATTTATCGTGTCCCGCACGATATTGCGTTGCCCTAGGGGGTTGGTAGCTCGAATTAGGGTGGCGGTTATTGAAAGACGTGAAAGCTTGTATGCAGGACGGCACGAATTTGTAGCTGGTGTGTGAAGCAATGAATGTGGCAGGCAAGCTGAAGGCTGACCTTGCTCACTGAGAGAGTAGCGAATGCTGACTCATGTTAACAAAATGTTAGACACCTGACGGGCGATACAGCCTGTGTGGCGTAGCTGAGTAAAGGCTTGCTGGCAGCGGGCAGAGTTCGAGCAGAGGGCCCAATAAATACAAGAAGGCAGTTTAAGAGTGTGAGAATGGTTTTAATGCTTAAGTGTGATGCGAAGTGTACAAGAATGAATTAGATGAATTCAAGTATTGGGTTTGGAACATACAGGAATTACTACGGATAACCTTTAAGTACACTTACCAGGACTGCAGAGCGGTCGAGCTGGCTTCGGACAGCATCTCGGTGGACGAAAATGATCAGTTCATGGTGTTGCTGGAATTTATGTGAATTGCCCGTATTTGTGTAATGTAGTCAGCAGATTCCTGCCCACATACCAGGTAGCTAGGTGTTTGAATCTGTGTGGCAAGAATAAACACATGCGTGCATAGTTGGCCCTGCCTAGCCAAGTCTAATTGCAATGGCTAGATGTTTGTTGTTGTTAGTTCCTCTTAAGGGTTGTGGCATTAAATGGGGGTGAAAGGTGACGAAAGGGGCCGATAGGGCGAGGCCATACCCTGTGGGAACCCCAGGGTATAACAATGTTCCTTCTTCCAACACGATCTTTCTAGATCATAACTCTATTTCTTTACTTCTCTCTCGTAATAAGATGACACAACTATCCTGTTTTCACAATTTCCAGTAGAACTTATGTAACGAACAATTAAGCTAATTACTGTTCAGAGTGAGTCACAATTATTAATAAAAACGATAAAAGTAATGAATTATACGACAGACTATCTTTGTGGTTATTTCCTTACTCGATTATAGTGGTTTGCGGTACTCGACATTACATTATACACATCGCATTATTCATTAATTATTTCACATTGACAACATTTTACAGATGGCTATTCCACGTCCTAAACATTTGAAATATTCATACATTGTTTTTAACGAACGAGTTCCTCATTTTTATAATATAATCATTAGATTAATAAAAATAAATCCCATACCCTCACAATTCTTGTTATATTCACTGAACAAATGTTAATTTCAACATTTACAAACCTCTCATAAAAATGGGTAGATGTATTTTTTCATTTTTCGTGCGTATAAACGCACATATTTCATTATTTACAATTCTCCACATCGTAACATACGAAAGCACGGAATTTCAGTAATTCTACTCGAAATTCAGATTACAGTAATCACTAACGATTATATATTCCATATCGTGCTCGTAAATACACTCAACTTGTTCAAACGTCTACACATTATCATTCATTAAAAAACATTTCATCTCATTACACACTGTAGCGATTCATTTGCGATATTACCTTGTCATCGTTTACTTATTAAAAACCACGTGTATTTAACCAATACATTGTAAGATACGCCTGCATATAATCATTAGATTATTAAAAATAAATTCCATACCCTCACAATTCTTGTTATATTCACTGAACAAATGTTCATTTCAACATTTACAAACCTCTCATGATGATTATGGGTAGATGTATTTCAAATACATGTCGTTATTTGGTATTTTACCGCTAGCGTAGCGTGGTCGTATTCCCGCTCTTACAAATAAGCTATTAATTCCTCTTTCAAAATATATTATAGCCAACAACCTATTGCCTTCTTCCTAATAAATGCACTGACACTAGATATTGAACTCAGTTAGTTGATTTAATAAATCCTCAGACTTAAATAACTTGTAAATATGATTAAAGTCATAAAATACTGACATATTCCTGAAATTCGTCGAATAAAATACAATGAAGTATTTACAATATTCTTATGCTTTCCAAAGCATTGTAAAACCTTATCCATGAGTAATTGAAACATTATGCTGAAACGTAATAATGAAGCATTAATAAAATATTTCAAAACATTCTGAAACATTTACGAAAAATGTTGAAGTATTATAATGAAGCGTTCCACAATCTATAAAATGAATTCGAATACAGTTCAGAAATAATTCACTATCAAAAATTATAACGAAGAATAAAAATAAATTTTACGCAACGTCAAAATCTACACACGATGACGTTTAAAAGTATTAATTTGAAATTGCAATTAAAAATGAACTAACAAAGCTAAATACATGGAAAATACAATGGTCACATAACGACATAAAAATGGTCATTTCTAGATATCCCAAATATGGTGATCGACTACTTAATATAATAAAAATCGCTCATCTAACTTCAGCCCGTATAATTCTTCTGATAACCTGGGTTAATTATGCAGAAGACGACTGCATTCCTTGAGAACGTTCCAGGAATTGCTGCAAGTCAGGCTGTATTGCCTGGCTGCAAGGCGTTCCGA
Organism: Meconema thalassinum; assembly: GCA_946902985.2. Classification (NCBI taxonomy): domain Eukaryota; kingdom Metazoa; phylum Arthropoda; class Insecta; order Orthoptera; family Tettigoniidae; genus Meconema; species Meconema thalassinum. Next base: position 94,759,381 of record OX336395.1, on the reverse strand, counting down.
ACAGCTGAGCTGGCCCACTCCACAAGCGACATCTCTCCCACTCGCCTGGAGTAGAACCAATAGTGCCATCACTCGTTCCTCGGGTCACGAACCTGGATTTCTCGTTCATTTCGAACCAGATGGTTCTGTAGTAATTCTCTTTAAACGGCTCCTCTCTTGAAGATCATCGATGAATTGATAGTATGTTGCGTATATATACTGAGATTTCCGAATTGACGCCGGAAACTCACGTAGTTGCAAATTTGTTAGTGATTTCAGAGGACTGCTGACGGAAATGCAGATCAACATCTTCATGTTCTTTCCTTAGTTGCCTAGGTCACCTCTGGAATCAACATAATAGAGTATAGTTTGTTTCCCCACCTTGTATTTAGTAGCTCATATCTCCAGCTGAAATATTCATGCTAAAATATCCTCGCCGACTCAAATTCGATAGCATGTAGAATATTTTGAAATGACGGTTAAAATATACTAAGTCGCAGGAATTTCTTTGTGGACTCGTCGTAATATTCTTCTGGATTTATTTGTATCGTGTATGTGCTTCTTCTTCTATATATTAAATATGTCGGCTTTCTTTATAACTGCAGAATAACGAATTCACTTCGTTGATAAGTGTATTTATATCACGTACCTTACAGTTTAAGTCTTCGTCTTGTATAATAGAATTACAGCGAAGCTGCTTCAAGTAGCTTGACCGTAGGTGGCGTCGTCCTTCCCGTCAACTTGACTTTCCTCGTAGACCTCGGTTCAGTGTAATTCTCGGAGCTCAAAAATTCACGTCTTGCTTCAACTAGACTTCAAAGTAGAATAATCTCTCTGTGGCTAAGGGTGTCCCCTCCTTAATTTAGAAAATGGCATAAATAAGCTCGAACAATGGATGTTTACTTCATAATCAAATATTGCCTTACTGGGAATTCAACTTAAAATGTTATTTAATCCAATATCTTTTATTTTCAAGTAACTCCATATTTCTGTAGACTAATTTCTTATAATTGAGGCAGTGAGTGAGAGAGGAGGCTATGCCAGAGTTGGATGGAACTGAGATATTTGGAGTTTTGCGGGTTGCTGACTCGCAGGATAAAGGTGATTCACAGAAACGACATCCTCACAAAACAAGGGAAGGAGCCTGCGGATGTATATGATATTATGCGCACTGAAAGATAAATGTATACACCAAAATATGATACCAATAACTCTATTTTGATAAAATATCGGCAGGAGATATTTGGAGTTTTGTGGTTGCTCTCTCGCAGTATAAACGTGATTCACAGAACCTAAATTATTCACAAAACGAGAGGAGCCTGCGGATGTCTTTGATATTATGCACACTGAAAAATGAATGTATGCCCTACACAATGGTACCAATAACTCAATTTTGACCAAATCTCGGCATACTCCCCTCTTTCACTCAGTGTCCCAATTGTCCTGAAGAGTAATTATAATTAGATATAGGTGATACGATTCTAATTATTTCATTTGTTTAGGCGGTGTCACATGACACCTTCAAACACGCCTAAGTAAGTGGTGAGGCGTGCAATGGCTTGCCGTTAACACGCGTTTAACTAGGCTCGTGTGCCTCAAGTCGCTCGCCGATAACTCTCTCACCTCTCTGTCACACGATTGACCAAAACTGGTTTCTACAAGCGAAACATTTGAAGGACTCGTAAATGTGTCGACTTCCAGGTCACTTTGAATCGCATTTAACCAATGTTAAAAATATTCTTCAATAGAACATTGTATTTCTCAGCTCATTATATGATTTTATAAAGCTACGCAGCGAATCCCCAGCTCTTGGTCGCGTATGAATACACGCCTGTAGTGCGGAAAACATACTCGTTCCCCTTAAATCGACACAGAATTGTTACGCGTAGACAGGTCCGATCCTCGTCTCACGTCATTCATTGGGTTCCTTTAAATACGGGTTCAGTACCAAGTATCATAATAATACAGTATTGCCAAGCAATGTTGAGGTAATAATTATGTCAGGTAAGGGGTTCGAATCCTTCTTCCTTATACTTGGAAATTTAAACTTAAGTCAAACGCCTAAACTTCTCGGACAACCTGACAGTTACTAATTTAATTAGTCTTGTGGACTTGTGTGTTTATAAAAGTTTTTGCAGTGTACATTGACTCAATCACTTGTTCGTTTTTGAATGCAGATTTTTTTTTCATAACATTGTAGTTGTCAGTCTTGTGAACAAGGTGTTTAATATAGGGTTAAATTCATCTTAAAATAATTTTACAAAAGCTCTCCGGTATCGTGTCATGGGTTTTAGTAATGCATCACTGTTCATTGACTGGCATTTACTGTTACACAACATAATTTTGGTAAGCTCTAAATAAGCATCGTAATCGTCCCTGGTATAATGTCTTGTTTAGCAAACATGGTCGCTCGGTTTCTATATAGGTGTTGTGTTGTATATAAACCAAAGTAGCAAACAGCTTTATAAATCCCAACACACTGGTCAATAACAAGCATAGTCGCCAAAGTGTTCCCTGGTAGCTAACTCATGTCTGGTTAGTCGATTCATATTGCAAGACAACTGAAGACCTAAAAATAAGTCTTAACGTATAGCGTAATCGTCTTTCTACCTCCCTACAGTAAATAGTAAATAGTCAATATTAGTTTGGTCTTTACCTAAGATCTAAATTCAAAAATCTAAAATTTATAGTTCTGAAAACATGATTCCAAGTAGTGCAAATCCTCATATGTATTTCTTTATTAATTAGTTACCAAACATTTCAAGTCATGACATTATGGATCGGTTTTATCACAAAATCTATAATCTAAATCTAAAGTCTAAATCTAAAATCTAAATCCTAAACTAAATCTAAAAATCTCACATGCATTAATTTAAATCCTAAATCAAGTTTTTACAGTTATAAATTCAACAAATCGTAATTTACTGCTTTAATAAAATAAAAACTTAATTAATATATAATCATTTAAAAGACCTGCCATTTTTGCAACAGTCGCGATTGCATACACATATAAAAAAATCACTATTTCACCCTCGGGTAAGATTATTTTTTTATCTTAGGGTAAAATACATAGTTCCTAACAAACGGGGCTTCATCTCCAGTAATATGACAACCCATTCAAGTCTGTACGTTTACAGGCTCGCGAAATATCAGGGGAAGAAAGCTGCACAGCAATCATTGTCGACAAGCGCCTAGTGTCACTAGGTTTAACATTTGTCAAAATTTAAAAAAATATATTGTTCATAGCAAAAGGGGTTGTGTCCCTAGTCCTGTAACATCTCACATAACCCTCTTTAATAATTAGCTCGCAAAATATTAATAAATAAGAATAGCGAGTGCGTTAGTTGGGTCTTTTGTTTAAATCAAAAGTAAATAATCAATAAATACTCCTTTAAAAAGCCTGTCATCTTACAGAAGCCTTGAGTGTGCATCTGTACTAAGAAAACCCGTTTGACCGCTTTAAATATGAAGAGAAAGCTACAGGGCAATAAGCGTAGCCGACCTTCTAGTGTCAGTAAAAGCTATAGTTCCTCTTGTTCTATAACGTGGTCTCAATCTGTTTTCAGAGCCAGGAATCAAACCCAAACTTTCGTAACAATACAGCAAACAATTCATAAGTTAAAACATGAATAGTAATTGAAATATTCATACTGTGTTTGACTACATCTCTACAACAACAGTCTTTGAGATGTAAGTGTGCTTGGGTATTCATACAGCATAACGTTTCAACTGACTCAGCATCCGCTGCTATCTCTCTGCCAAACTGCTCAGTGAGAGACTGATTCAATGTGAGCTTGTGAATAGATCACTATAATTATGCGCTCTGTGTGTTTAAATGTATATGGAATATGAGATAGCTTGGACATAAGCTCCATGTGATAAAACATCACTTAATTAACACCATATAATATACGGGCTGTGATGTGTAGTCGCAGTGCCTGCTTTAACTGTTACAGCATACTCTGTGCGCTAAGTCTTTTATCCATAATTAGTTTCAAAACCCACCAAAGTCTTACCCCTAGTCATGTGTCTCAAAGCCAAGTACACTGATATATAAATAAAATGGCTCCCTCATGTAGATAAACTCTTTGATATAACATTTAGGTTAAATCCATGGTCCTCAGTAAAAGGGACATAACAATCTTTGGTTTCAGCCACACAAAACACGCAAGCGTTATTGGTTCACAAAATATAATGAGCGTATGACCTAGCTGTTTGTTAAAATTTAGGTAAATCTATAACATAAGTGTGTCATAGTAAAAAGAACGTCACCCCAAGTGCTCCAACACCTCATAGGTACAAATCTGATTATTGGTTTATAAAATCTCACGGCAATGACCTTGCAGTTTTGGAATATTTGAGTAAAATCATGTGACAGAGGAAAGGGGGTTTCACACCACGCAAAATAACACTTCACATAGCGGTTTCACGATTATTGGTTAGTAAAATATCAGGTCGATGACCTAGCGGTATTGGGTTATTTCAGTTAATAAAACCACCATAGGAAAGATCGGAAAAATACCCCTAAAAGAAACCGTCGTATGACCCTCTGCGATCAATGGTTCGCGAGATATCGATTGATATATTGGGCACGGCGACCGTGGCCGAAGACATGCTCGTTTAAACACAACTGGTACTGTCTCTCTATCTCTCTACTACCAATATGAAATAAAAATGAAACGGTAAAAAAAGTGTCGTTTCACATAATTTGCAAAATAATTTATAAATTCAAGAAAGGATCGTCTCCCCGAGTCCTAAGACACCTCATATGTCCAAATCTGACCATGGGTTTTTGGGATATTAGTTATTTAAAAAACTGCTGTCCCCGTGTGGTGACCGGGGTTTAGAATTGTCCCACCGTAGCCCATGCGTGTCGTAAGAGGCGACGAATATGGGTACCCGGTGCCTGGGGGTATAACTGGGCCACCCTGTCTCCTGGGGACGTAAATAAGGAGGTTGGGAAGGCAACCCAACAAACCACTTCACATTGGGCTAATCACCCATGTGGGGGTAGAAATGATTCAAAGCAACAACAGTACCCTCGGATTGGACGGATCTACACGACGACAACGACCGCAATGGAAACGGAGTATGAGATTTGGTACATGGAATATCAAGACAATCGCTGGAAAAGATGTAGAGTTAATACAGGAAATGAAAAGTCATAAACTGGAAGTATTGGGACTTAGTGAAGTGAAGAAGAAAGGAAGTGGAATGAAGAGATTACAAGAAGGATATGTTTTGAGATATTCTGGGGTTGGGATGGACAGTAGGGCAAAGGAAGGTGTGGGCATAGTCACCAGTGAGCAGACTGAAACTAAAGTGAGTGGATGGCAACCAATAAACTCGAGAATAATGGTTATTAACCTTGACATAGAGATGAAAGTGTCCTTCATTCAAGTATACGCCCCAACAGAAGACACCAACTTACTCGATAAAGAGGAGTTTTATGTTCAACTCCAAAGGACCTTGGACAAAGAGGTTGCGAATGGACGCCATGTTTTGATAGGAGGGGACCTAAATGCAAGAACAGGCCAGGACAAAATAATAGCACATGGAAGCATGGACAATCATGGTGGAGAGAGGACGCTGAATGAAAATGGCAGGCGACTTATAAAATTCTGCATTGAAAATCAATTGTTACTGGGGAACTCATTTTCCCCCAAAAAGAAGTACATAAGATAACTTTTGAGGCTGAAGGTAGAAATGCTAGGAGTGTTATAGACTACTTTATGTACCCTCAAGGCATACGGAATAACATCACGGATGTGAAGGTCATACGAGGAGCAGAACTAGCTACGGATCACAGATTACTGGTAATGGACACCAGATTCAAGGGGCCAATCCAACCAAGAACCAAAAGGTTTGAGGTGATCCGATTGAAGGAACTTCTAAAAGAAGAGAAAAGGTCCCAGTATGCAGAACCAGAGAAGGAGAAGATGCAAATAAGAACTAATGGAAGTGACATGAGGAATGATATAAAATCAGTGTTGCTAAAGTCAGCAGAAGAAGTGTGTGGAAAGGCAGTGGTAGATACCAGAAAGAAAAGAACAAGTTGGTGGAATGAGGAAGTGAAGGAGAAGGTAAAGAGCAAGAAGGAAGCATGGAAAAGATACATAGGCTGTCCTACGGAAGAAAACAGGCAAGAATACATCAAAAGAAGGGATGAAACGAAAAGTTAAATAATAATGTTATTGGTTTTACGTCCCTTTTAACTACACTGGCTTTTAGAGACGCCGGGGTGCCGGAATTTTGCCCCGAAGGGGATCTTTAACGTGCCAGTAAATCTACTGACACGGCTCGCTCGCATATGCGCACCCTCAAATGCCAGCTGACTGCGCCAGGTTTCGAACCTGCAACCTTGGGCTCAGCAAGCGAGAACGTTACCCCTGAGCCACGCAGCCAGACAAGAAACGAAAAGAGTAGTGAAGGAAGCTAAGAGAAAATTTTGGGAAGAGTTTGGGAATATGGTTCAATGCAAAGCTAGAGAGAAAAATACAAGAAGCTTTTGGAAAACCATAAAGTCTATAAGAGGGAATTATGGAAAGCAGACCAGGACAATTAAGAATGGGAATAACCTAGTATCAGAGAAGGCAGAAGTGCTTCAAGTGTGGAGAAGACACTATGAGGAGAAGTTCCAGAGAAATGCGGCAGAGCAAGAGGATGGGATTGTTTATGGACCACATGAAGATGTGCAAAATCCAGAAATAGAAGGGAAAATAGAAGAAATGGAGGTCATAATGGCAATTAAACAAATTAAGACTGGGAAAGCAGCAGGTCCTGATGGAATTTCTCCAGAGAAAATCAAATATGGAGGTGTTGAGATAGTGAAGCAACTTACTAAGCTGTTTAGGAGAATGTGGCAAGAGAACAGAATACCAGAGGAATGGAAGAAAAATCTACTCATCCCGTTGCACAAGAAAGGGAACAGCTAAGACTGTAATAATTACAGAGCTATCTGTCTATTATCTATAGCGAACAAGATCTACACTCGGGTGCTGGAAAGGAGACTTAGGAAGGTGGTGGAAAATGACATTGAAGAGGAGCAGGCAGGTTTTAGGCCACGACGTCAGACACAAGATCACATCTACACAATTAGAACAGTAATAGAGAAAAGCATTGCCAAAAACCGAGACCTGTACCTTGCGTTTCTAGACCTGAAGGCAGCTTTTGACTCTGTACCGAGGCAGAGCATATGGGAGGCACTGGCAGCGAAGAAGGTACCAATGAGACTGTTAAATGCTGTGAATAGTGTATACCAGCAACCTGCGGGAATAGTTCGTATAGATGGTGAAATGCCTGGAGAATTCCAAATGGAGAGAGGAGTAAAACAAGGTGATAGCCTCAGCCCTCTACTGTTTAATATCGTCCTGGATGAAATAACAAAAATATGTAAGCGGCGAACCCATAGGACCAAGCTTGGTATGTGGAGACTAAGACCTGTACACTTGCAAGCACTTCTCTATGCAGATGATATAATAGTGATTGCTGATACACCAGAAAGACTTCAGCAGGCCGTGGTGGAATGGTATGAAGAATTGAAGAGAAAAGGAATGGTAGTGAATACAGATAAAAGCAAAGTAATGTGGGTCTCAAAACTGGACAGACAGGAACAACAACTTGACATAATTTGTGGAGGAAGACCCCTCGAAAAAGTAGAAACTTTTGAATATCTTGGCACCATATTAAGTAGTGATGGGAAAATAGAGCAAGAGGTACTCAATAGAACTTAAAAAAAGCCATCTCAGCCTACTATCAGATGAATAATACAATAGTAGGGAAGAATGAGATAAGCATCAAGACCAAAATGCAGATTTACAACACGGTTATGGCCCCGATCACCCTATATGGCACAGAGAGTTTAGCACTTCAAGACAAGCATCTCAGTAAGATCACTGCCATTGAAATGAAGTATACAAGGCGAGCAGTGGGGAGGACTAGAAGGGATAGGATCCGGAAGGAGAGAATCAGAGAAGAAGCAGGACAAAAGAAGGCGATAAGTATGGTGATTGAGGAACGTCAGTTGAAGTGGTATGGACATGTCAGGAGGATGGAACAAGAGAGAAAAGCGAAGCAGGTTTTTGAAATGCGAGTGGAAGGGAGAGTAGGAAGAGGAAGACCCCGTACCACTTGGGATGACAGAAATGAGAAAATCGGACAGAAGCGAGGGAAAACAATGCTGGAAATGAAGAGATTGTGTGAAAATAGATCGGAGTGGCAGAGATGGACAGAACGAGGCTACCCCGACGCTTGAAGGCACAAGGGTTACGAAGCAGAAGAGAAGAAGAAGAAAAAACTGCTGACCGTAGGAGTTTAAACTCCCCGTAGCCATCTACTACTTTTTTTCTTGTGACCTGGGTCTTATTTTGGCTGTGGAGGTTTCAAAGACCTTCAGTTTAAGTCCAACACACCACTTTGTAAAGTTCTTAGTTTCCGATTTATAGCCAATTTTCAAAATTACACTTTTTTGGGAAAATTGTAAAAAATTCCATGTTTTGTTCTAACGACAAAGGTCATAGAGACCTTTCGTTTAAGCTATTGCACAACGTTCTGCACAGAATAATTTTGGGAATATAGCCTACTTCCAAAAACAAAAAATCTTCACTTTTTATTATTTAATATAACAAGTCGTCTATAGGAAAGGGTGCGTCACCCCCAGTCCTACGACATGTCACGGGTCCATCTACGATTATTGGTTCGCGAAATATCGGGTTGCCTGCCGCCACAGGCTCACCCCTAGTCACGTGGGCGCGGCGGCCATGAGACTCTTTAGAACTGCCCTCATCTCTCTACTTTCGTGAAACTAGACAAAGGGGCCGATAACCTAGATGTTAGGCCCCTTAAAACAACAATTATCATAATCATCATCACACTAGTCAAAAGATTGAAGACATTACAGCTTTAAATATCCTATATAAGCAAACTTCGCATTGCAATTGCTATATGATCAGGGTTTCTAGCAGGTATGGAGTGAGAGTGAAGTTTGATTTGCAGGCGGTGCACTTAATTTTCCTTCTTATCGCTATGGATTAACGTGCTTCTCTTAATGTGTCCTTCCAGGGCAAATTTGACTTGGCATACACGTCATAACTATAGTTTCTTGCTGCTGTGGATACGCATGTGTCTCTTCAAGTGATCATTCCGGGAAAAAGTTGCTCTGCATGTACTACAAGGATACGGCTTCTCACCGCTGTGGATTACCAGATGATCCTTGAGGCTTTTTCTCAGTTTGAATTAGGCTCTGCATACACTATATGAATATGGCTTCTCCCTGCACTACATGAATGCGGCCTTTCGTCGCTATGAATTATCACATGATCTTTTAGGCTTCTTTTCCATTTATATTTGGCTCTGCATACACTACATGAATATGGCTTTTCAACGCTATACGTCACCAGATGACGCTTTAGATTTCCTTTCCATTTAAATTTGGCTTCGCATTCACTACATGAGTATGGCTTCTCCCTGCTATGCATTTTTAAGTGTGACTTCAAGTTTTCTTTATTCGAAAATTTGGCTTCGCATCCACTACATGAATAAGGCCTCTGACCGCTGTGTGTTATTATGTGTCTCTCCAAGTGTTCATTCCGGGAAAAAGTGGCTCTGCATACACTGCATAAATGAGGCTTCCCATTGCTATGGGTTAAAAAGTGTTTCTTCAAGTCTCTTTTATGCAAAAATTCCGCTTCGCATGCAATGCATGAATACGGCCGTTTGCCGCTATGGATTACCATATGTCTCTCTGGGCTTTTCCTCAATATAAATTTGGCTTCGCATGCACTACATGAAAACAGCTCTTGGCCGCTATGGATTTGCAGATGTTCTGTAAGGTTTCCTTTCCGCCTAAATTTGGCTTCGCATGCACTACATGAGAACGGCTCTTCGTCGCTATGGATTGCCAGATGTTCTTTAAGGTTTCTTTTTCGCTTAAATTTGGCTTCTCATACGCTACATGTGTAAGGCTCGTGTTCGCTATGGTTTCCAATGTGTTTCTTCAAGTATAGTCTCCTGTGAACATCGAGAGATCAGTTAGTGAAATTATTTCTGGAGCAACTTTCAATTATATCATTAACAGGAAAATTGTATTCAAGAAGTACTGGTAATTGATGCCGTTTCTACTCTTCAATAACATGTTGCTTATTCAGGCTGAATATTTTACAATATGTATATTATACAATATAGTGTGCCCTGTCGGAGATTTTCTAGTCACACATCAGAGAGCTTAAGTGTATTGGGTTTGTATGTTAACTTCCACGATCTATCGATCCCAAAATGTTAAATTTAACATACCGGGTACAGTTAAGGACAAGGTGTCTTTGGCTCCACCCTTGGCAAATCTGTTTGCTCTTTGACAATATATCATTGATGAGCAAATGTTCAGGTAAATGGTTCTATTCTTGGGCATAAAGGTGTGAGATTCGCACAGGGAGCTAAAATTCCAATTAAGGCTACGTTGATGGTGTTTAAGATTTCAGTCCTTGGACTGTTTCACTATAAAACTATATGTAACCCAATTCTTGATTTATTCAATTAATGCGCTAGATCGTTAATTCGCATACTCTATATCCCAAGAACTCTATTTCTCATATTCTTAACTCTTCCTCCCATAACTACTGTGCCTTAGTATGTGCCCTACCAATATATATCTTCCATACATAACCATTCGCTTAAACATCTAAACCCACCACTATTCATCTGAATACCCTTTATTTGGAAATCGTACACCTCATTAAAATGCAACTATATTCTCTTTTCTTTAGCACAAGCAATCCAAGTTCCAATTCCGTATAGTACCACGCTCCAAACCACGGCTTCAAATATGAATTCCTACTACTAACATCCGTATTTGATGTCAACATACGTCGACCCAAATTTTACTCTTCTTCTTTACTCTGCCCTATTCGTTTCCTAGGTGGCAGGAATCACTGACTTCCTTTGGCATTTCATCTGCCAATATATGTCAATGGAGTTTTTATATTATTTCTTCCGGCTGCATTTTTGTATTCCAATTTTACTTACTCTGATTTTGTCATGACTTCTTTCCACAGCATTAAGTTCATACTGGTAGGGAAAAACAATCAAATTCGCTTGTGAAGCGGCTAAGAAGAATCTCTTTTGTAATCATTTTCCGTCCAGAAATTATATATCTATTTTACTTATTATGTCCGCTGTAAAACATAACTTATTTTGCATGAGGTGCTAACTCCTCTTCATGGACATGTATCGGAATACCAAGCAGTCCTTCTTCACCCTAGTTCAGTAAAGTTACAGTCTAAAATATTCATGTTGTTGGAGATGGTCACGCGCGTTAAAATACTTAAATGATGATAAAATGAAACTGTGACTGTAACTTTACTGAACTAGGCTGAAGAAGGACTGCTTGGGAGCCCAAAAAATGTCCCTGTAGAGGAATTATCACCTCACGGAAAGTAAGTTGTGTTGTACAGTGGCCATAATAAGTAAAGTAGACATACTCGGCTAAGATTGCAATGTCGCTAGTACATCTCTGAGTGGAAATAACTTTAAATTGTTTCTTGGCTAATACTTTTCATTTTGATCCTGAGTCTTCAATTACTTGCTAAATAGATAGGTTGTAAAATACGAGTTAGAAAATGCTGTCCTACATTACATCTTTCAGAAGAAAGTCACCTGCTTCCCCCCTCTTCTGAATGTAATAATCACTATCTTTTCTTCGTTAATATATATTTCATTATTCTCTGCCCAGTCTGCCAATTTACAGAAAGAGGTTTGCAAATCCTCTGTCGATGTCAATGCTAAAAGAATGGCATGTGCATAGATATACATTTTAATATTATCTGAGTGTATCACCTCTATTATGTCCGCTGTGGTCATCTTATATATATAAATAAAGGAATGTCTGTGTGTTCGTCTTTTATGCGTTCATAAACCATTAATCCGATTGCGATCAAATTTTGGTGAGTTGTTGAAAACACTTCCGGGAGGTATATAGGCATAGTTAATCCATTTCAAAATAGATAGCGTGCGAGTAGTTTAAACAAATGCGTAATGGCGATGCGATCATATACAATTCACCCGATTGCGATCAAATTTTGGTGAGTTGTTGTGCACAGTCCCGGAAAAGTTATAGGCGTAGTAAATCCAATTTACAATAGATGGCGCGCGAGTAAATTCAACAGAATGGCGTGCGTTTGTTTCAAGAAAGTCCCACATGCGTTCATATGCCATTCAGCCCATTGCGATGAAACTTGGGTGAGATGTTCTGTACACTTCAGGTAAGGTTTCTGGCTTAGTAAATCTACTTAACAATAGGTAGCGCACGAGTAAATTCAACAAATGAGCGACGACGGGAGAAGCGTTTCACCAAAGTTCTGTATGCGTTCACATACCATTCGTCCGATATCGATCAAACTTGGGAGAGAGGTTGTGTACAGTACAGGCAAGGTTTCTGGCTTAGTAAATCCATGTTATAATAGGTAGCGCACGAGTAGATTCAACAAATGAGCGACGACTCGCGAAGCGTTTCAACAAAGTCCCGTATGCGTTCGTATACTATTCGTCTGATAGCGATGAAACTTGGGTGAGATGTTGTGTACACTTCAGGGAAGGTTTCTGGCTTACTAAACCCACTTAACAATAGGTAGCGCACGAGCAGATTCAACAAATGAGCGACGACGGGCGAAGCGTTTCAACAAAGTCCTGTATGCGTTCACATACCATTCGTCCGATAGCGATGAAACTTCAGTGAGTGGTTGTGTACACTTCAGGCAAGGTTTCTGGCTTAGTAAATCTACTATACGATTGGTAGGGCACGAGTAGATTCAACAAATGAGCGACGACGCGCGAAGCGTTTCAACAAAGTCCCGTATGGGTTCATATACTATGCGTCTGATAGCGATGAAACTTGGGTGAGATGTTGTGTACACTTCAGGGAAACTTTCTGGGTTAGTAAATGCACTTAATAATAGGTATCGCACAAGTAGATTAAACAAAGGAGCGACGACGCGCGAAGTGTTTCAACATAGTCCCGTATGCTTTCATATACCATTCGTCCGATAGCGACTAAACTTACGTGAGTTGTTGTGTACACGTCAGGGAAGGTTTCTGGCTTAGCAAATCCACTTAAAAATAGGTAGCGCACGAGTAGATTCAACAAATGAGCGACGACGGGCGAAGCGTTTCAACAAAGTCCGCTATGCGTTCACATATCATTCGTCCGATAGCGATGAAACTTGGGTGAGAGATTGTGTACACTTCCGGCAAGGTTTCTGGCTTAGCAAATCCACTTTACGATAGGTAGGGCACGAGTAGATTCAACAAATGTGCGACGACGCGCGAAGCGTTTCAACAAAGTCCCGTATGCGTTCATATACTAATCGTCCGACAGCGATGTTACTTGGGTGAGATGTTGTGTACACTTCAGGGAAGCTTTCTGGCTTAGTAACCCGATTTTACAATAGGTATCGCACAAGAAAATTAAACACATGCGCGACGACGCCCGAAGTGTTTAAACGAAGTCCAGTATGCGTTCATATACCATTCATCCGATAGCGACTAAACTTGGGTGAGTTATTGTGTACATTCCAGGGAAAGTTTCAGGCTAAGTAAATCCATTTTACAATAGTTAGCGCACGAGTAGATTCGACAAGAGAGCAAAGTCCATTATGGGTTCATATACCATTCGTCCGATAGCGACTAAATTGGGTGAGTTATTGTGTACACTCATGGGAAAGTTTCAGGCTTAGTAAACCCATTTTACAATCGTTAGCGCACGAGTAGATACGACAAAAGAGCAAATACGCGCGAAGCGTTTCAATCAAGTCCCGTATGCGTACATGTACCATTCGTCCGATAGCGATGAAACTTGGGTGAGATGTTGTGTACACTTCAGGGAAGGTTTCTGGCTTAGTACATCCACTTTACAATAGGTATCGCACAAGTAGATTCAACAAATGATCGACGGCACGCGAATCGCTTAAACAAAGTCACTTAGCGTTCAAATACCATTCATCCGATTGCTAAGAATCTTTGGTTGGATTGTTGTGCACACTCCAGGAAAGGTTTCTGACTTAGTAAATCCTTTTTACAATAGGTAGCGCACTAGTAGATTCAACAAATGAGTAACGGCGCGCGTATTGTTTTTAAAAAATCGTATGTGTTCATATACAATTCATGCGATTGCAATGAAATTTAGAGAAATGTTGTTTCCACTCCCGCAAAGATTTCTGATTTAGTAAATCCATTTTACAATTGGTAGCGCACGAGTACATTCAACTCATGAGCGACAGCGCGTGAATCGTTTCAACCAAGTCCCATATGCGTTCATATACTATTCATCCGATTGTGATAAAACGTTGGTGAGTTAAGTACAGTCCTGCGAAGGTGTATGAATTAGTAAATCCGTTTTTCAATGGGTGGCGCACAGGAAGATTCAACAAATGAGTGAAGGCGCGTGAATCGTTTAAACAAAATCCCGTATGCGTTCATATGCCATTCATCCGATTGCGGTGAAACGTTCATGAGTTGTTGTGTACACGCCAGGGAAGGTTTTCGACTTAGTAAATCCATTTTACAATAGGTAGCGTACGAGTATATTCAACAAATTGGCGACGGCGCTCGAATCGTTTCAACAAAGTCCCGTATGCGTTCATATACCATTTATTTCATTGCGATGAAACTTTGGTGAGTTGTTGAGCACGCTCCCATGAATTTTTGAGATAGTAAATCAATTTTACAATAGTTTTAGAGGTGGTTAACGGAAAATAAATAAATCCAAAAGGACTTCAACAAACAAAGTTACAACGCCAACACTTTCTTTGATAGGCATTGCAACGCATGCCGGGTACAGCTAGTTATATATAAAAGTGGACTTAGTGGGTCACCTTATAACCCTCCTACTGTTTTGCTTTATGATTCCTGAACGGGAGAATCCATCATCTATGTCTATATAGTTTTCGCTACGTATGCTCTTTATAATGCAGCATAATATGTTATTATCATGCCAGATAAAATTTTCCCATTTGTTATGATGATGTATATTCTGTTGGTGCCGATGGCGTTGAAGAAATTGATAAGGATAGTATGCAATTTTTCTTTCGGCACCGACAGCGCATCTTCTATATCTCTTTGAGGCAAAGAACAGCTTGGGTGGTGCTTCTCCCTCTCCGGAACCCAAATTCCCATTCGGGTACATGAGCATCTGCTAGATCTGTGAGTCTCCTTGCATGTAGACGTGTTAATGACTTAAATGGCGGATACTCAAGGGCTCTCTTTGAGGCAAAGAACAGCTTGGGTGGTGCTTCTCCCTCTCCGGAATCCAAATTCCCATTCGGGTACATGAGCATCTGCTAGATCTGTGAGTCTCCTTGCATGTAGACGTGTTAATGACTTAAATGGCGGATACTCAAGGGCTGTTTGTCTATTTGACCGATTGAAAGACTACGACTTCGAACAGGTTTGCGGAAAACGGTTTTCATGATCTGATGTGTAACAGAATTTCTTTCCCTCGCCAGGACTGCAATGTGTGTGTATGCGCTGTTGTGGGCTAAGTGGCAGATACCAAGCGTTTGGCACAAAAAAAAAAAAAGGAATGAAACACTGACAATGTTCTCCACCAACTAGGCCTAAATCATGAAATTATTCATATAACCAACAAATTGGGTGAATTTCTGTATTTATTCAGTATTACATATTTTAAAATACTAGTCCCTCAAGTCCAGCGAATTATATAACTGCCAACTGGTTTCATTATTGATTGTAGACACCCTGCTATACATCGATTTTAGTCCACTTCTTTTCAAAATGTCAATTAATATACTCCAACTAACAAATTCAACAGTCTTATCTAAGTCAAAAAATGCCATAAACAATCCCTTCTCTTTCATCAATATAGTTCCCAACATTAGTCTAAAACAAAACAAAGCTTACCTTAATCCTACGCTTCTGCTGACTAAGACTGCTCATAGCCTTGCTGGACTGGCGTTCCATGCTCTTGAAGATAATTGTAGTCAAAAACTTTGATGCATGATTCATTGTATCATTTTCTTCCCATTTGTCAGGTCCTACTTTCTTAGGTATAAGCATAATAACATACTTCATAACAAACTTCTGCCTCCTTTGACATACTTGCCAAAAATTCCTACTAAATTATAAGCGAAATTTACTAATCTGCTCTTCACCCTTCTTCAACGTAGCAACTCAGTCGGGCATATCATCTACGTCTGGTGGTTCTTGTTCTTCCGTCATTCATCCATTATTTGTAATATACGAGAGACCCAAACTGTATTCCTACTATTTAGTCTGTCTGTTATTTCCTTTCTCCCAAAGTTTTCTTCTACAGATTTATCTTTAAAGCTGCAAAAGTTCGCATTGACTTGCATTGGTACTCTTCATTTGCACTCACCAAGTAAGTCATAACAACAGGATTGACGTCGACAATTTTATATATGCCCGAAGTATGCTTTGCAATCCATAAACAGGTTCAGAATTTCAACCTGGACAAATATCTGAATTTCACCCCTACCTTTGCAGTCCATTCTTTATCATCTGCATGCCTAGTAGCCGTACTGACTTTAACTACCGTGGTGCACGTAGATTTCGTTCCAATTTTAGGTAAGGTAAGCCATTCACTATATTGCTCATTCTATTTCTCCAGCTGTCAATGTTCCCATGTCATTGTGAGACTTACTTACTCTAACCGTTATTGGAATATTTGCTAATGATCCAATAGTCTCCCAACCGAAAGTTTCATACGTCAATAATCCTAAACAAATCCAACCTCAACCTATCTATTTCCCTTTCTATGTTGATAAACCTGCCTCTGACAATCACAATTGTACTGTAACATTCACGTTCTGTGCAGTAGAATAACATATGTTACCTTTGTAACTTTTGTGATGTTAACACCCGCTCGAGTAGTCATCGGCCGGAGAACGGAAAGTGGGTCCAGTTTCCCGCCAGGTTGAAAATTTACAGGAGAGGACGGAATTACCACCAGTAATTATGCTTAGAGAGGTGCTTATCGTCAGGAAGAACATTAAGGCCTGATGTTTCCCGTTGCTTTTATCTGTGCAGCAGTGCGCGTATTAGATAATACTTAACTGTTGGTATAAATGTCTCCACCATCTATCGGACAAGAAAATCATGGATAATTCTGTTTTGTTAATCTCTTACTGAATGAAGTATTAAACACTATATAATTACGTATTATATCAATGTTCCGCTATTTGCTAAAATATCACCACCAACGTTAGTAAACATTTATATTACGACTTATATGGACCCTGCCACATCACTATACCAAACGAAGAACAACTGTGAACATGGGATCGTCCAGTACCGCATGTCCTGCAGAGTGATGTTGCCGCAATGAGACAAGCAAGGGAAGACACGGCTCTACGCTCGCAGTAAACACAGTCTCTCTGAACCCAAGGCACTCGGAATCTAAACGCATGTTCGAGATGGAGGGCCTACTAATCCTATGAATATCCATGCTGGGGCCGATAACCTAGATGTTAGGCCCCTTAAAACAACAATCAGCATCAGCAGCTATATCCATGCATACAACGAATTCCGCATACTCTTCCAATTGCGGCATGAGGAGACGAAATGTACATATAAGGTGTTACACAAAATTAATTTGTGTACATGGCCACCTCCTGGTGTAGCGACTAGCATTCTTGGCAGTCAACCTCGACTTCCAGGTTCGATTCCCAACTCAGCCAAGAAATATATTTCTGGTCTGAGGACTGGATCAGGGTAAACTCAGCATCCGGCGAAACTGAGAAGGGGTGAGTGTTCGATTCCCACTCAGTCATCCTGGCAGTAGTTTCCAATTTTTAATCCAGGTGAATGCCGGGATAATTTCTAACTTATGTCCACGGCCATTTCCTAACAAATCCTCCCCAAAATTACAAATACACACCCTCCAATACAGACACGACAATAACACAGGTTATCAGACCAATAATTATGTTAAATTCATATACATACACACAAGTGATTTCCGGTCAATGAATGTGATCTTTTAAGATTTTAAGGATCAGATTCTACGTAAATTGGAGGTACCGTGGCTCATGATCGCATGATCAACGGTCACGGAAAATTACAATTTTTTCCTACACATACACAAGTAAACGGGGCTAAATCACCAAGATGTCCAGCCCTCAAATGAAACAACAATGTTATTCCTTTACATGTTGAATTCTACACCGCATGTCAATTTGAGTTACATTCTTGCAGACTTAATATTATACAAATATAAAGAAAAAAACAGAAAACAGTTCAATAAGAGCAGTGTTCATTTATCGGGTACCATCGTGTGGTGTAGTGGCTAGCATACTTAGTTGTCACGCGTTAGGTCCAGATTCGATTCACGGCTTAGTCAAGATATTTCGTTCTGGTCTCAGGGTTAAAACGGGGTTCAGTATGCCTCGTGAGGTAAAACTGAGGAGAGGAGGGTTTTCTCGTTTCAATTACAAATACGCACCCAATTGCAGACACCACAATGACACAGATTGTCAGAGAAATTTGTGTTATCATGTACTTTACTATTCGAAAGCTTCCTTAAAATGCCATACACACAGAAAATTACTATATACTTCTTGCTCTGCTGCGTTAAACTGTTCGACTTCCTCTCGGCTTGCTAAGGGACATTATGGTAATGAGTTTGAAATCTCAGCTCGCAGCACGTCTTAAATCTCCACTAGTGAATTGATTCACTACGTCACCCTAGTAAGTACTTTCCTGTTGATCCTAAATGTTTTAACGCCTCATCTTTCAAACTCTACATCATCCCTTCAGTTGAAGGGCAGATGTTATCTCTCGAACGTCTGGTCATATGGGCATAGGATCATCAAACTAATTGAATACTTAATAATTTTCGTGCGCGGAGAGAAAAAGATATCTTACAGCACAGTGAGCCAAGAGCGTATAGTTATCCAGGCAACGCCATGAAGATGTTGCATGGTGCGATAATTACAATGTGATATACACATAGCTTCGTTTCCAGAAGGCTTATCGAATTGGGATTTCATTTAGATGAAACTTTTGACTTTCGTCTCCAACATAGCTCAAACTTTTTCTTCCGCGCATGCATTGTTCTGTAATTCTAGTTTAAACATATAAATGAATGAAGCACAAAAACTCAGAGAAAACAACCAAACATTAAAGTCAGAGTGAATTCACAGGAAAGAGGTTACTTTATCTTAGTAAAAGTCTCTTGATGTGTATTATACGGCAATTATATGACAAATAAAGAAAATTTAGAGCTGAATAGAGTTATCTACACGCTTTAAAGGTTTTATAGTTACTTAAATGCAGAAATAAATAAATAAAGAAATATATGGGTTGGGTACATTGGACAATATGCATTTTGAAAGTTTTTAAGCATTAAGTTATAATTAAACCAATGAAATTACCTATATGCTACCCAAATTGAAAATTAGTTGTAATTGACCTTTGATGTGGTTTCTACATGTAGCGCCTTCGGGTGAGGAGAAGAAGCTGTTTAAATTCACAGTTTAGGGTGAATGAACAACAAAGGACAACAGCTATGGGACTGTGAACAAATAGACAAGGAAGAAGGAAGAAAGATAGTATTTTTACGTGACCGTGAATCTCGTGATTATGAGCCATGGGAAACTAGAGACAGGAACACAGTTGGGGAGGTTCTAAGTAGTGGATCTTCCTTTACACTCTGAAATAACAGTTATTATCTCATCTCAGCTATGAGTACGAGGGTTTTCAACACATTATAAACAGTTTCCATCACAAATAGGTTATAAGTGCAGAAGTCATCTCGTCATAAACATTCATGCTGTATACTCAAAATATATATATATAGTTAAATACTACCAACAGTGAGAATTCTGAATAAGAATGGATAGTATTTCGCTTGCTAAATGAAAAAGGGATATCAATATCCCTTTAAGATAGAAAATAACAATAACAAATACATTCAATTCTAAAAGAGGAGGATAAATCAATTTGCCAACAAAAATTATTTAAATCCAAAATTTTTAGTTTGCATGCATAAAAAAGAAAGAATACTTTTTCTTATTATGTTGTCCACTTACTCAGTTGGATGATTTCTACTTGCAACGCTGTCATCAATTTTGGTTTCTTCTTCTACAACCTAGTAACAAGTTTGAATCATTAACAACAACTTTGCTATCATCTTATGCTTTTAAACAATCAATAACATTTAATGTAACTTTAAGCACAGCTCTGCCTATTCTAAGGATGTATCAGGTATAAAACTGCCTGACATTACATTCTTAATCTCATTATACATGCCTATCTAGATCTGAAGCTCTCTTCAAAGCCATTTCATTTTCACAAGTCAAGTATAGCTAAGTGTGATAGAAAATGTGGTGTACAGTGCTTCAAGGGAAATAATGGGCTTAAGGAACTAAGATGCAACAATTATTTTGACAATTAAGCCAGTATGATTCAAAGAGGATTTTCCCTTACTATTGTAGTCCAACCTTTTGTCCCATATCAGTCACAGCACCTAATATGTGCACATGTCAATAAATAGTGACTTGACCCAAAATAGTTGCTCTATCAGTTTTAAGAATGAACGTATAAATGACTCAAATATGCCAGATAAACAAAATTCTGCAAGAACAATTTCACAAAGTACTGCACTATTCTTAAAAAACTTCGAGTGTGCCAATTGCACTAGGTGCCTCTGGAGACTGTATATCATACATTTTGGCACTAACTGCAAGCAGTAGGCCAACTGTATTCCAGTCATATATCTACAGCAGTTCTTAGAGTTACTGCGGTACAGGGAAACAAGATTTATTTTCTAGAAACAATCTTCCAGTTTGTCCGGGCTGCCAACAAAGGTTAAATGTAAAGGGACAAGCCAACATGAATGATCATGTGTTCTCTTCTTATGTTTGGCCTGCTGGTTGGATTTATGCCGGTTCAAATCGTTTAACTGAGGGGCATTATTGAATGGCGCTGTATCGTTACAAAACTGGAAGAGATCGGAATCGCCAGTAGAGTTTACCATCCAAAAAATGCCAGGAGCACTTCTGACTGCAGTGACATTGACAAACATTTCAATAGCTTCGTCCTTCTCATTGCGTATTTCAAAAACTTTGATGAATGTAGTCTGTATCACACAAAAAGAGGCCTTCAAGAATGGAGCTTAGCTCATTTTAAATATCACAAAATTTCGAGATCCAGGCCATATTATCAGAGTACTTCTACCCTCTACCCTCAACCAGTTTCAAAATTGATTAGCATCTTTCACATTTAAAATTCCAGGCAAATGCTGGATAGTATCTCTTAAGAGACCATGGTCACTTCCTTCCAACCTGCTCACCATATTTCACCCTGGTGAAACAGTAAATAGAGGTAATATAGTGGGATTTATCTTAAAGCATAAACGAATATACTGAGAAATATCACAAAAGATGGCTTACTGAGAAAAGATTATAAACATCAAAGACTAGGTGTCAACAAAAAGCAAACATATTAATGATTGCTAGAGGCGGCTCACCTACATAAGTATTTTGTTCTCATAATCTCCTCTCTAGTATTGGCGAAAATGCATCCGACAGTAAAAAAAAAACGTTGCCCCTTAGGAACCTTTTCCACCTCTTTCCCCACCCTGTAGAAACTGGAATAATAAGGGTAGAAATACATACACAAACATTTTGAACAGCTATCAAATCAGAAACACAGTAACAAAGACTGACTTTCGTGAGTTTTCATACGCATTAAAGTTAAGCTGATAAATATTGACGGCGAAAATGAAAGGTCTTGAACGCCACCTTTTTGCTCTTATCCGTTCTCTTCCGAGCGTCTGGCACACAACTCCCAGTTTGAAGTGGATTTACCTTCCTTTTGTACTTCATATTTAAAATTCAACGTCCTCTGCTTGGCCTTTGTTACCTCAACTTCAAACACAACGTTCAGCGGGAACGTATTGTGCTCGTCTATGACCCAAGACCTAGGCCACATACAGGATAAAATACTAAGAAGATAAAAATGAGAATTAAACTCTATCCTCCGATAGCTCAGTGTTTGGAGCAATTGTAAACCTAGAGGGAGGTCATGGATCTGAGTCCACCACTCCTCAGACAATAATAATGCCTTACTTTCAATTTTCCGTCTTGTATATTCCGTACCATATACAACATATAAACAGACAGCTTCAATTTTTTAGGATCGCAGTCAGATTACATAATCCGCTAACCCCTAAATATTACTGGTGAGAAGACGTTAGCGATCAGATCATGTCCTTTATAAGATGCAACAAATAGAAACACAAAAATGTACTTACAACTTTCAAAACTCCAACACTCACTAAAGATGGTGTTTCTATTTTGGTGCTTGGAACAATCTCTGGTATGGAGAATTCCCCTATCTTGATATCCTCAGTGAGAGTAGTATCATCCTGCAGAGAAATTACTTGTTTTATAAACATGTTGCTTTGCATAGGTGGAATTAATTCTTAAACATGGTTTCCATTGCAATGAACTCCTTCCAAAAACAACAGGACCTTGAACAGAAATTTTGTACAGAATATGACTTCCTTTCTCAGAATTAACATACCAGACTTGGGTAAGTACATCAGCCTATAACAATATATTCTGTATATACGTCACGATATCAATGTATACTCCGAGATGTCGAACCGAATCTACTTAGGACCATATTACACGGAGGAAAGGGCACGAGAAGGCTATGGTAAGAGCGAGTGAGCAGTGAATTGCAGCAAATTTAAGAGATGGTAATAAAATTAATACTGTGTGTGTTTGAGTCTTCAGTCTTTTGACTGGTTTGATGCCTCCCTGTCCTGAGCTAATCGTTTCATCTCTACATAGCTACCACACCCTACATCCGAGGCAATCTGTTTAACATATTCTAACCTTGGTCTACCCTTACAGTTCTTGTCCTCAACCCTTCCTTCCATAACTAAGCTTGCTATTGCTGGGTGTCTTAGCATGTGTCCTACTTACCTATCTCTTCTCTTCATTAGCAGTCGCCAGAAACATCTCTCCTCTACCACTCGTCTTAATACCCCTTCGTTTGTAACCCTACCTACCCATCTGATCTTCATCATTCTCCTGTAACACCACACTTCAAATGCTTCAATTCTCCTCTTTTCTGCTGCACCAATAGTCCAAGTTTCACTTCCATAGAGCGCCACGCTCCAGACAAAGGCTTTCAAAAATGACTTCCTAATACCTAAATCTATATTCGATGTCAACAGAATCCTTTTCTGTAGAAATGCTTTCCTTGCCTGAGCCAACCTACTTTTTATATCCTCTTTGCTTCGTCCATCACTGGTTATTTTGCTTCCTAAGTAAAAGAAGTCTCCTACTTCCTGCAGCTTTACACCTGCCAATTTAATGTCCTTAGAGGTTTCTGATTTATTTCGGCTGCATTCCAGTATTTTTGTTTTAGATTTATTATTTTTCATCATGGATTCTTTCCGTAACTTACGTAACAGAAGAGATAGACAATACAATAAATTGATTTTAAAATTTACTGCATGATATCGGTCACTAATAAAAGTAGGAATAATAAACGTTGGAATGATCGGTAAGGACAAGGTGAAGAAGCAACTGATTGGTCGCAGGAGGAAGAAGACGGAAACGCTTATTAATTATAGTACCGTACTTGTCGAACGGCTTGGAAGCGTGAGATTAAAAATTCGTGTATCCAACAGCATGGTATTGAAAGTTGTGGAAATTCAGAGTAATCCCTCCAAATATTGTAAGGAACAATTATTTTTGTCACTGCACAATACGCTACTAAAGCATCGAATATTTCACATAATAATTTAAGAACTAATTAAGTACTTACGATACTTGCACCGCAAGATCAGTAATCGTGCAATGGAAAAACGTGCTACTAATTGCAGTTATGTAGAGATAACGAACAGAAATAATATGATATAATACAGTGTGTGCAGTGTAACTACACTATAGAAGGCCTTGGGAGCCAGGTTGCAGTAATAAAACCATCTAATAGTTCACGACGAAGTGGCCAGGCAGTTGTACTGTGTAAAAATTTAATCAAATGCTATAGCGAAGGAATCAGTGGCAGATTCAAAGCAGAGCAATTATTTATCACATTACAGGAAGTGTAGAAGAAGTGCATCACGCAGAAGACATACGCGATATCACTGGTTATTAGAATTGTCATTCATTTTGGTTCCGTATTGACAAATTATAATATTCAAGAAAGAACAGAAACAATTTCCGCCTAGTCAATACTATTTATGAAATTATCAACAACTACACAGGGTACATGTTTCGAGGTAGCATTGACACTTTCAAACCAATTATATGCATTGTAAACATTATTTTTAAAACATTGACATATTTTAGATATATGACAACAAAATAACAATGATAAGGTAAAAGCACTTAGAGGATAAATGGGCATGAAAATTTGTTTGACAATTAGAGAGCACACAATGTGCTTGTTCTAATGAATAAAGTAAAACACCGAAATTTGTCTTTATAAGAGACACTGTTTGATGCTATATGGAAGTGAGTAATTCTTCTTTCGGGGCTATTCCTTAGATGCTTGAGAAGATATTTTGTGAAACTTGACCCACGTTCCGAAAATGATTACAAACAGGAAATCAAGATAATACATCAAATAACCAGAATTAATGGTAACAGTTACAATTATGTCAAAAACCTAATTTACAAATTAAAGAATATACCTCTCAGATATTTTAAGAAGGATAATTACACTAAACCAACATTTGCAACATTCACACACATGAACCGTACAATCTATTCCATAACGGATATTTTTAGAAAAGGCAACGTAAGTATCGAATTCAAAACCAGCAACTCAAAATTAAATTTTTTTAACACTAGTGAAATAAACGTCACCAATAAATTTCCGAAATCTGGCATTATAAAATAAAATGCAACGATTGCACAGCCAATTTTACAGGCCAAACCGGTAGAAATTTTCCAAATTAGACACACAGGACACTGTTCGGCCACTAAAGGCAGAAAATATTTGGCATTGGAAATTCATATGGAGGAATCTGGACACATATCCACTGTCATAAACTACGACCTTAACATCCTTCATCATGCTACTAAAGGTCAACTAATGAATTTTCTGGAGGCTATCGAAATAAACACAGCACAAACATCAAATATATCCAACAACCTCAACGAAAACAATTTCGATATAAATATTTTGTTCGAAACAATGCCAAACCATATGCTACGCAGCAAAATACTACTCCCCTCCCACCTAAATCCACATCGATCCCGCCTTACCCTCTTCCCCTTAAACCCCTCCTGATACCCCTTCCCGCTTTACCCTTTCCTCCGCTACTACCCCACCTTTCCAACCGTGCCCTTCCGTACTCAGCCCACGTGCGCGAAACTAAACAAGTCGCACCACTTGGAGTAGCCGACTTTTCTCTTTTCTCAGGATTTCTTAATCCCTGAACACGACTTTTAGATGTTGTCGAAACCAAAATGGAAACATCATTTGTAGGTTAAATTTTCACATAATCTTTCTTTCTTAATTTTAATTTTTTTTTCCTGCTAACACAAGCACGTCTTTCATTTCAGGTTTCACATGGATAATGGTCTCGATTTCTATTGAATATGAGAGAAAAGAACTACAACAGTGAAAACTATCGCAACTATTTCACGTTCTATGAACATAAAAATATGTATACAACAGGTTTCTCCTGATATAAAAGAAAAGATCCGTCACATGTCAGCCAGTCTCTTTAAACCATGTTCCATTAGAGAACCACACAACCACATTTGCGTGATCTCTTACGCGAGAACTACAAGGACAATTCAAATTGAAACATCTACATAAACGGTCAAGTTTTACAAAATATCATCTCAAACATCTAAAACCCAGTCCAAAAACTGGAAGAAATCCTCACTTCCATTTAGCATCAAACAGTGTTTTATATAAAGACAAACATCTATACATAATATAGGTTTGGCGCTATTAGGTCGAGGGACACTTTAAAGACCGACGTTTCAAGACAACTACTTGTCCCTACAGCTACTATTATACACAGTTAGGCCTGATAACACTACTAACACTACTACTAGGGTCAAGAAAGAAAGAAAGAAAGAAAGAAAGAAAGAAAGAAAGAAAGAAAATTGTCAAACATATTTGCGCGCCTATTCATCATTTAAGTTTTTTACCTTGTCATTTTGTTATTTAGTTGTCCATATATTTGTAATATGTCAATGTTTTAAAAATTATGTTTACCATGCATATAATTGGTCGGGGTAATGATGTCTCGAAACATGTACCCTGAGAAATTGTTGATCATTTCAAAATTGGTATTGACTAGGTGGGGAAGTTATCTATTCTCTATTGAATATAATATCCCTGATTCTGAATCACGTCATAGCCAAATAAAATCTTACAGGCCGAGAGAGAAGGTGCCTTCGTGATGACGAAGGAGACCCAATTCGATCCAAGAGGGATAAGTCTAAACAAAGATCAAAGGGCTAAACTAAGCGAACGAATATGCAGAGGATTTTAACTACTTCACCTTAATGTAATCTTGATAAAATACAGATATATTTCGTTATTCCTTTAGTAGTGTTATCAGGCCTGTGTATAATAGTAGCTGTACAATTCACTAGGGCAGCCATTTCTTATTGTAAGTGTAACATAGGACAAGGACACAAGCTTGCTAATATCAGG
This sequence comes from Meconema thalassinum, assembly GCA_946902985.2. Classification (NCBI taxonomy): domain Eukaryota; kingdom Metazoa; phylum Arthropoda; class Insecta; order Orthoptera; family Tettigoniidae; genus Meconema; species Meconema thalassinum. The sequence goes on along the minus strand of OX336395.1, from coordinate 94,732,735 downwards.
AGAATTCAGAAAGCAGTGGGCGACTGTAGACATTATTTGTAGTTGCTGTTGTAAGCATGGTTTTTGTTTTATGCTTTTGTTTTGAAAGGTAACATTCAGAAAGGCATGGCATCCGACAATCTGAAAGAACATTGCTATATAAAATATGAGTGGAAATAAAATTACAAGCTACATTGGCAAATATTACAGACTAGAACAACAGCATTGTGTACAAACGAATGTTATGTAGATTAAGAATGTATCCAAACGAGCTTGTCAGAAATGAATGCTAATGTAATTCAAATGCGTTATCATACACCACCAGTTAATAAATAAGTATAACCCTATAAACTGGTGAACATTCGATGATATTTTGAACCAAATTTGTAGAATTAACCGATGGTGAGACGACTAGGGCAAAACAGCCAATTGGTTGTCAGTATATGATCATGACAAAGGTGATATTGTTCTTATTGTACTCGTGTAAATATTTTAGGTAGATTTCATTAGAAAGCTAACTATTGCAATGGGTCCCATGTTTCGACTTCCGGAAAATTTCGACATATCTTCGCGTTTCACATCCCCCAGACCCCAAAACCACCGTCAGTTCAAAAGTTTATATATAATTTATGTATGTATATATATATGTATATATGTATATCAGTTTCTTGTGGACACGATAACTGCCGTAATTTTGCACCAATCACTTTGAATTTTTTACATAATATGTATCCCTATAACATCTCGGTCGAGTTCGTTAATGGGCAAAATCGGTAGAAGGGGGTGAAAATGGGGGGCTTTTTTCGAACAATTGAAATTTCGCTATAACTCTCTTAATACGTGAAATATCGAATCCATTCAAAGTTCATATGTGTCGGATAAGTGCCAACAATTTATGTCAAATAAGTTTTTTGATAGCACCAACCATTGACCAAAGGGGTGGAAAAAAGTGGGTTTTTCGGGAAACATTAATCATATCTCTCTTAATAGGCACAATATCAAAACCGTAAAAAATGGACAATATTCCCCTAATAATTACCTTAAACTTTTGTCTGAAAGAATTTTTGATATGAACCACCATTATGCCAAGGGATGAGAAAAATGATTTCGGAATTATAAGAAAATGCCAAGAGCTATCAGAAGTTGCCATGGCAACACTACTAAATTGATGAGGGATGAGCCGTTGCCATGACAACGCACTTGCACGAGATCAGATTCAGTATTTCCATCTGACTAAGCCGGCCCCGTGGTGTTGGGGTAGCGCGCCTGCCTCTCACCCGGAGTCCCCGGATTCGATCCCCGGCCCCGTCAGGGATTTTAAAACTGACGTGAGGGTTGGAACGGGGTGCACTCAGCCTCGTGAGGACAATTGAGTAGCTGTCTGACAGTGAGACAGCACCCCGATCACGAATACCAATATTAACGGCCGAGGGGACCCGACGCGCTGATCACGCGTCACCCCAACATTTGCAGGCCAAATGGCTGGGCAGCGGTCGCTTGGTCGGCCTTAGCCCGTCATGGGCTGGATTGTGCCAGGGGTTGACTTTGACATCTGACTAAGTGGGAAGCGGCTTCGTAGACGTAACTGGTAGCATGCAGAATGTCTATGCCCAAGGTCGCGGTTTAAAGCCGGCCGAAGTCGTCGGATTTTCTAAGAGCGCTAAAATCCCTCAGTATGCTTTCCTTTGGAGGGGAAGTTCCAACGTTCGTTACGAGTTGCTGGTTGGGGTGGCATCTAGTAGCCAAGTTCACAGCTAGGTGTCATTGACGGTAGTACCTGGTAGCAACATTAGGAACTACTGCTTGAAATTGAACGTCTGCAGTCCTTACCTGAATTACAGACTAATATATCCATTACAATTCACACCGTTTATCAGACTGATTCTACACTCACCCAAAGTACACGGGGTTAGATGACCACGTTATTGCAGCCCCTAAACTGAGGAACCAACCTGAGGTAGATTTCATTAGAAAGCTAACTATTGCAATGGGTAGGCTACCATGTTTCGACTTCCGGAAAATTTCGACATATCTTCGCGTTTCACATCCCCCAGACCCCAAAACCACCGTCAGTTCAAAAGTATACTTGTATATATATCAGTTTCTTGTGGACACGATAACTGCCGTAATTTTTCACCAATCACTTTTTACCGAATATGTATACCTATAAAATCTCGGTCGAGTTCATTACTGGGCTAAATCGGTAGAAGGGGGTGAAAATGGGGGGCTTTTTTCGATAAAGTGAAATATTGCTATAACTCTCTTAATATATGAAATATCGAATCCGTTCAACGTTCATACTATGTGTCGGATAAAGCCCAAAAATTTATGTTTGAAGAGTTTTTTTATATCACCAACCATTGACCAAAGGGGTGGGAAAAAGTGGGTTTTTCGGGAAACATTAATCATATCTCTCTTAATAGGCACAATATCAAAACCGTACGAAATGGACAATATTCCCCTAATAATTACCTAAAACTTTTGTCTGAAAGAATTTTTGATATGACCCACCACTATGCCAAGGGATGAGAAAAATGATTTCGGAATTATAAGAAAATGCAAAGAGCTATCAGAGGTTGCCATGGCAACACTACTAAATTGATGAGGGATGAGCCATCAGACGTTGCCATGACAACGCACTTGCAAGAGATCAGATTCAGTATTTTCATCTAAGTGGGAAGCGGCTTCGGTGACGTAACTGGTAGCATGCAGAATGTCCATGCACAAGGTCGCGGTTTCAAAGCCGGCCGAAGTCGTCGGATTTTCTAAGAGAGCTAAAATCCCCCAGTATGCTTTCCTTTGGAGGGGAAGTTCCAACGTTCGTTGCGAGTTGCTGGTTAGGGTGGCATCTAGTAGCCAAGTTCACAGCTAGGTGTCGTTGACGGTAGTACCTGGTAGCAACATTAGGAACTACTGCTTGAAATTGACCGTCTGCAGTCCTAACCTGAATTAAGACTACTACAGCCATTACAATTCACACCGTTTATCAGACAGATTCTACACTCACCCAAAGTACACGGTGTTAGATGACCGCGTTGTCGCAGCCCCTAAACTGAGGAACCAACCAGAGGTAGATTTCATTAGAAAGCTAACTATTGCAATGGGTACCATGTTTCGACTTCCGGAAAATTTCGACATATCTTCGCGTTTCACATCCCCCAGACCCCAAAACCGCCGTCAGTTCAAAAGTTTATATATATAATTTATGTATGTATATGTGTATATATATATATGCATATCAGTTTCTTGTGGACACGATAATTGCCGTAATTTTGCACCAATCACTTTGAATATTTTGCCGAATATGTATACCTATACAATCTCAGTCGAGTTCGTTAATGGGCTAAATCGGTCGAAGGGGGTGAAAATGGGGGGCTTTTTTTCGAAAAAGTGAAATATTGCTATAACTCTCTTAATATGTGAAATATCGAATACGTTCAACGTTCATACTATGTGTCGGATAAAGCCAAAAAAATTATGTTTGAAGAGTTTTTTTATAGCACCAACCATTGACCAAAGGGGTGGGAAAAAGTTAGTTTTTCGGGAAACATTAATCATATCTCTCTCAATAGGCACAATCTCAAAACCGTACAAAATGGACAATATTCCCCTAATAATTACCTAAAATTTTGTCTTAAAGAATTTTTGATATGACCCACCATTATGCCAAGGGATGAGAAAAATGATTTCGGAATTATAAGAAAATGCCAAGAGCTATCAGTGCTTGCCATGGCAACTCTACTAAATTGATGAGGGATGAGCCATCAGACGTTGCCAAGATAACGCACTTGCACGAGATCATATTCAGAATTCCATCTGACTAAGTGTGAAGCGGCTTTGGTGACGTAACTGGTAACAAGGATGCTGAATGTCTATGCCCAAGGTCGCGAGTTCAAAGCCGGCCGAAGTCGTCGGATTTTCTAAGAGCGCTAAAAATCCCTCAGTATGCTTTCCTTTGGAGGGGAAATTCCAACGTTCGTTGCGAGTTGCTGGCTGCGGTGGCATCTAGTAGCCAAGTTCACAGGTAGGTGTCGTTGACGGTATTACCTGGTAGCAACATTAGGAACTACTGCGTGAAATTGACCGTCTGCAGTCCTTACCTGAATTACAGACTAATACAGCCATCCCTAAGTACACGGGGTTACATGACCGCGTTGTCGCAGCCCCTAAACTGAGGAACCAACCAAAATCTCTGCGGGAGATATAATTTTGCGTGAAGAAGTAACAGACCGTTACATAGTTACACATCAGTGTCGAAACCTGGCATAAGGACAGTGTGACCACAAGTAGCCTATAAAAATGGACCCCAAATGACAAGAAGGTTACCATTCCCATAAGACAATAAAATGTTTAAAATAAGCATAAAATGACGAAAAACAAAGTTAATTAAGCTCCAATTATAAAATACCTTCTCGCAATAAATGAGGTCTGATCCTTCTACGAAAACCTGCATATTCTGCCTATTTTCGCCTATCCCCAAGTTTGTCCGGTGAAATCTACCTCCGCCTTCCGGCGTGCCGAGAGGACTTTTGTTGTTTATTGTAGAGCATAGCGTAAATTTTCTGGTGCCTGGTAAATGTAGGATTTTACATCATTGGTTAATAAATTATTTGACTGTTGGAAATGGTACCTATGGATCCTATTGAACAGTTCTCGGTTCGATAATCGGAACTGGTGGGTCTTAAGTTATGAATTATAATGATTTCAAAATTCAATCCCTTGTCTAACATATTTATATCTTGCGTGTAAAAAGTTACGTTCGCTCGTTATTTACTCTGCTGTGGAAGTCAATTTTTCCACACATGAAATGAATATGATAGACAAAGGATTGAACTTCAATTGCACGGTCTCACTCACGACCAACATTATTCAACAAATTATCACAGACATTGAGCTAGCTAGTCACAACATTCAAGCACTACATAGGGAAATAACCAAAAATTTAGCCACCAACGAGTCAATAAAAATCCTAAGGCGAGAGAGAGGAAACAGCAACACTCACGCCAACAGGCAACTCAAAGAGGTAAAGTCAAACAAACAAAAAATAAAAGAACAAGACCTAGTCATCACGAAAGCAGATAAGGTGGAACACCACAGTAATTCTGAACAAAACAAACTAGATCGATAAAACAATGAAATCAAGGAACTAGGAAAAGACCCTACCAACAAATTCCAAAAGCATATAAAAAGTGCGTTAAAAGAAACAGAATACATATGGACGAAAGCCAAAATTTTGAAATTAAAACATATGAAACCGAAAGTACCGTCCTTGAGGGAACTACCAAAAATACACAAAAGGAGTGCCCAATAGTTAATTGCAGAAAAGGGCCAAATTACAAAATCAGTAAAGAATTACAAACAAATTCAAAACACTCCCATTCCAATGTCCAAAACAATTCCGTAAAGAACACAACGGAACTAGTAACTGCATTAAACATGTTACAAATGAAACGTAGCTTGCGGCGAGTATCCCTCGATATAACCAACATGAACACTAACATTCCAATTAATGAAGCAATCAATATTATCGAAAACAACTTTCAGTCCGAAAACTCGGCAAAAGAAACCGAAGAGATCGTGACATTACTGAGGGTCGTACTCAACCAAAACGTGTTTCAATTTGATAATTAAATACACACACAGAGGGCCTAGCCATGGGGCCACCACAAAGCGGGCTAATCGCCGACATCTTCATTGACACATTGGAAAATGCGTTGCTAGAAAAGACTTCGACAAAGGGAATAGCAACGCGGAAAACATTGGTGGATGATGTAATATGCAGCTACGAGCCTGAATTAACAAGCGAAAAAATATCACCAAACCATTAATAGCCTACACCACCCTATCAAATTCACTAAGAAATCCGAAAACGATCGGAAAATAAATTATCTCGACATAACTATCTAACGTAAAGATATTCATATTCCATTTTCCAAAAACCTACACGAACCTCGCATGCAAATGGCAATCAATCCAATCCACCCAGTACGCATAAATTAGCGGGGTTCAATGCAGTGGTGCATAGGGCTTTAAACATACGCATGTCAAAAGACAATTTCAATAAGGAAATCAGAATAATCAAGCAAATAGCAAAGGAAACAATTTTTCGTCCAGCTAAATAGATCAAAATATAGCCAGGCATAAAACTAGTACGATTCAAAAGCCGGACAACAATGAGAAAAATTTCGCGCATTCTAAATATGTGAACGCGAATACATATAAAATCACCAATCTGTTCAAAACACAAGGCATAGAAATAGCATTTACAACGAATAAGACAACCGGAAAGCATCTGCACAATAGTAATCTAAATAAACAAGACCCGTATTCAAAGTCAGGGGTATATTCGATTCCATGCCAAGATACAGGGTGTCAAGCAAATTACATCGGGCAGAGTAGGAAAAGAATGGATACACGACACAATGAACACAGAAATGCGATAAATACGGGACACACTCGGCCGTAAGCGAACACAAAAGTGCGACGCGGGACACAGTTTTACTAACATTGAAACCGACTTAATAATCATGCATCACGAACCGAAAGGCAGAGCTCTTGACATAAAGGAAGCAATCAAGATATACTTAGCTAAAATAAACAACCCCAATAATTTTTACGAACACACATTCATGAAGAGTTCACCTCTCTTCAATCTACAAGAAAACACACCCCATCGGAAGCAAGACACAATATACTGACGTGGCCAAGCTAGATAAGGGATTAATAAGGGAAACATGTTATTGGATCAGGATGTACGATGTATCTTTTTCTTCAATAAACCTAGGCCGGTATAAATGGTGCCGGGATATTCTCATTAGACCGGGCAGAACTTATATGGCTATTAGCAAATGAGTGGTGAGAATTGAAACCAGGTCTTTTATAGTTAAAGATTAACCTCAATACAGTAACATACACCACATTAGTGAGACTATACTAGGCCACATACAGTCACATTTGTAGGACTCACACAGAAAGTTAGCTATGTGAGAAGGAAAATACCCAGATATATAAGAGACCCCGTCCCACTTGAACCTTCCCCAGATGAGTGTTGATGTGATGAAGACAACTGCTCTCACCAGGACAGGCAAGACTCAACCTGATAAGTAACCTGTGCAATACAAACTGAATTGATCATTTAACTACAGTCACATATTCACTCTAAACAAGCAAGTTTGGAGGTCTATCACCACTTTCAGTATTTTAACAAAACATCACAACGACAATAACTAACAAGTATTGACGAGTTGAACTATCTCAACTAACACTGCAACTAAAGAAGTGTAGCTACAAATTGTAAATATTTTCAACTATACTTAACATACAAATTGTGTAGCTTAAGTGTAATGGATCTGATGATGAACGCTTGACGATCGAAACTGGTCATCCAAGTGTATTTATTAATCTCATGTAAATATTGTTCAAGATTAGGGAATAACCCATCTCATTCAGGTACAATCGTGTTGACCGACTGAAAAGCACCAAACTTGCGTTTACTAAGGCAACACTGAAAATGGCTTCAAACACCATAATGACTGCTCCAAGTTTCAATCATGCAACCTTGGGCGCAGCAGGGGAGAGCGTCACCGAGTATAAGAGAAGTAATGCCGAACTTATAATTACCTGTAGTGCATGTTCCTCCTTAACATCTATCCTCTCATCCTCTAATATATCACCACCCTCGTCCTGCAGGTTATCAGAGGGCAACAGCTCACTTGACTCCTGCGAAATATTGCAAGTATGACCCAATGTTAAATATGAGTCCTAAGTTAACAGATCCTGGTTTGTGTACAATTTACTGTCAAGCACTATATTAAGTCACTAACCCTTTCTGTTCATGCACAAGACTAAGAATGCAATGTTACACTGTACACGAATTAAAACGCAACTTACCAAGTTAGGGAATTCATGTGTTTGAGTCAACCATTCAGGCTCAGTCTTGATCGACGGTTGTTCCCCCATTATGATCTGGAAACTACGCAAGAGAAAGAGCACTAAAGAATCAACTAAAGACCGTATTTACACCATTACGCCAAATCAGTCTCATATTTAATACATCAAATGAGGTAATTTCATACTCCTTGAAGTGCGCTGTAATAAGGAGCGGTTATATTCTTGTCAACAAATGTAAAACTCGTACAACCACGGTGCTCACCTTGCACACATTTACTCTACGTTTGCAAGTCGTCCGTCTTGGTCGATTAACTTGTTACCATTTGTCATTGCAATTCAATAGATACAATGAATGATTAATTACTGTGCCTGGTTGTAGAGCAAGGAAATAATGAATGCCACATTCGGTTTGTCTATTCCTATACACACACAAACTTGACTTGGGGCAATCAGATTAAATGTTATATTGTGAGATCGTAATGCACCTACATTAGAAATCTATAATTAGTCGTCGTGAAAGTGAAGTTATGTTGCTAGACAGGTATTGTAATTCGGCACCAGTTGCTTGCAGCATTCAGACGCCACAGCTTATAATACTTCCTCCATGTGTTACAAAACACCCAGTTCAAAGTAGACACATAATCGACTCTTACATTAGGGCATCTTGAATATTGTCGTCATAAAGCTGTTCCTAGTTATACAGCCAACGTTTATTTCTTCGACAATTAAATATTAAACATTGAGTGTCACTGATAATCTGTACTGGGCACTTACGCTTTTACTCCCACTGTAAAACACGTCATCAAAATCCAGGTTTTGTTATGTCTCCACAGAATACCGTTTATCAATATTCTTCTAACGTGGACTTCATACTTGCATGTAGGCGTATATTTTAGGTAGACTTCATTAGAAAGCTAACTATTGCAATGGGTACAATGTTTCGACTTCCGGAAAATTTCGACATAACTTCGCGTTTCACATCCCCTAGACCCCAAAACCACCGTCAGTTCAAACGTTTATAGTATATAATTTATAATTAGTATATATATATGTATATATATATCACGTTTTTGTGGACACGATAACTGCCGCCTTTTTGCATAAATCACTTCGAATTTTTTTACATAATATGTATCCCTATAAGATCTCGGTCGAGTTCGTTAATGGGCACAATCGGTCGAAGGGGGTGAAAAGGTGGGGGGGGGGGGGGCTTTTTTCGAAAAAGTGAAATATCGCTATAACTCTCTTAATATTTGAAATATCGAATCCATTCAAAGTACATACTATGTGTCGGATAAGGACCAAAAAATTATGTTCGGAAAGCTTTTTGATAGCACCAACTATTGACCAAAGGGGAGGGTAAAAGTGGGTTTTTCGGGAAACATTAATCATATCTCTCTTAATAGGAACAATATCAAAACCGTACTAAATGGACAATATTCCCTTAATAATTACCTAAAACTTTTGCCTGAAATAATTTTTGATATGACCCACCATTACCGGTACGTCAAGGGATGAATAAAATTATTTCGGAATTAAAAGAAAATGCCAAGAGCCATCAGAGGTCACCATGAAAACGCTTCTAAATTGATGAGGGATGAGCTATCAGAGGTTGGGATGACAACACCACTGTACGAGATCACATTCAGTTTTCTATCTGACTGTGGGAAGCGGCTTCGGTGACGTAACCGGTAGCATATTGAACTTCTATGCCCAAGTTCGCGGGTTCAAAGCCAGCCAAATTTGTCGGATTTTCTAAGAGCGCTAAGAATCCCTCAGTATGCTTTCCTTAGGAGGTGAAGTTCCAACGTTCGTTGCGATTTGATGGTTGTTGTCTGTCTGCGACATACGTGCCCCAGATGAAACATCAGGGGATAAATGAAAATGACGAATTAACTCTAGTGGACTGTATTTACAAAAATGTACATGTTACAAAAGACACAACACTTGATATGCGAAGGAGCTGCTGCTCCGAAACACAAACACATTCAGCTACTTGGCTACTTCACTCTCTGTCAAGGTATGTAGACTTTAAGGTAGGACACTCCGGTGCCTCTCGCTCCCATTGGCTGATAAGCTGTGACGCAGCTCGGATGTAGCAGGCACATGCCAGCTGATATTTACAATGCATTCTTACGGGAAACACAGTCATATTTCGCTTCTCTTTTCCGCTCGTGGTATTCAATCACAATAATGGCAATATGCGCATTATAAAGAGAAAGGTATAAACAATATATTGCAGTTGTTTATAATGCGAAATATACTTCATAAACACACACAAAAAATATTTTAGATTAACTACGCTACCGCACCTAAGTATCAGCTGGGCTTAAATAAGCCTCACAAAACACAATAAAAGACGTGCCAAGGAAGGAAATACAAAATTTAGCAATAGCGATAGGCTACATAATCATGCTTTAGCGATCCTGCGATGTAGCCAAGCGCGTTATATTGCTCACTACGACCGCGATGGGAAGCTGTAGTAAGTCAGGAGTTCAGAGGTTCAAATCCCGGCGCTGACAGCGGCTTTCCACACTCTCTCCAGGCAAATGCCGAGATAGTAGCCTACCTTGTTTTAAGTTCCGGAGCACTAACCCCATTTCCGTCCCTAATAATTACGGTCACACACACATTACAACAGTCACCTTAAAAGCACGGATTACAAATTGAAGACAAGTACACGGAGCTGATGATCAAGATGTCCCAGTCCCAACAACATACATTATTAATGTAACATTGGTATGAAAATGATCAGTTTATAAACACTTACCTTTTATGCGACTTGAGTTTTAGATGACGAAACGACCCCGAGTTTGTTCTTTATTGCTGCATATTTCTCCAGTAATTTGATCTTGATATGCCTATTCAGGTGACGGATTCTGATAAAAGTCCTTGTCCTCACGTATAAACGAATTATCTTCTCATACACTTCCGGAGATTTTGATTTTATTAGGGTGGTCAGGTAGGTCATTACATTTTTCTTTTTGATATAGTTCGTCCATGAAAAGAACCGAACAAAACTTCAAATTCAATCATTTTATGGAGCCACTCATGTGTTGGACGAGTAAGTCCCCTTTGAAATGATGGGTATCCAATCATCCCTGCTCTCGTCTGTTACACACAAATTTTCCCCCTTCACACTTAAACTCTCATCAATGAACCTACTATTGAATGCCACATAACCGGCAAAGTAGTTAAGTGCATCTAGCGAAACGTCATCTTCACTGAAGTATTACCGATGCAACTGGTAGCAAGTTTTAATTTTCAGCTTCTGCCGAGCACGTTAGATGACTCAATACCAAGATAAGTAGACTATAACTCAGATGCTCACAATATTACAAAGACATTTTTATCGGTCTAGCAATAAAGCGGGGACCGGCAAAATGCGCACGTAGCCGGGTGACTAACAGCCGAGAGATTACATTAATGCAGCTGCTATATTGCTAGATAATATAATTAATGTTATAGGTTGAACGTCCCTTTTAACTGCTGCTTTTAGAGACGCCGGGGTGCCAGAATTTTGCCTCTAAGGGGATCATTATCGTGCCAGTAAATCTGTTAACACGGCTCCCTCGCATTTGCTTACCCTCAAATGCCAGCCGACTGCACCAGGATTCGATCCAGCAACCTTGGGCATAGCAGGCGAGAACGTTACCGCTGAGCCACGCAGCCAGCCTATATATTACTACACCGATAAGAAAGACCCTATAGTTTCGTAAACGTGAGAGTACTTTTGTAACTGTACCACAACTTCCTGCGAGGGTGTGCTTGATCCTAGAAAAGGTTAAGAACTGAGAACTACGATATTTAACCTATTTAAAAGATGTGCATTTGTATGATCTATGCATATTATGAGAGTCCAGAATACTCTCACGTTTCAAGTTATTTGCACGATACAATGCCAAAGAATTTAAGTGTCCAATGCAATTAGCTTATTAATTATTTAGCATTTTATTATATTCCTTATTTAAAACTACAGTACTTTTCAAGAAGTAGTAAATCAGTTGGGTGCAGCCCAAAATATTCATTTGAGGAGTTTGGACATCGTGGCCATTTAGCCCCGTGCACTTGGGTGTGTGTTAAATTTGTCTGGTAACCTGTGTTATTGTGGTGTCTTTGTGTAGTTGTAAATCAGATGAGGATTGAGAAGAAGGCAGCCGTGGCCTAAGTTAGGAACCAACCCGGCAGTGGCAACCCATGGAAAACCACGTCCAGGCTGGCAGAGGTGGGAATCGAACCCACATCTTCTCAGATTTGCCTCACGAGGCTGAGTGTACACGGACAGCCACGAAAACTAACCGCTACACTACGTGGTGGTCACACAGTAGTCTGACTTGGGACTCCGATAACCGTTTAGCACTGATTAATTTTCAACATTACCATTTTGGAGTTCTGTTTATTAGTTTCACGTAAACGTGAATCTTGGGATTATGAACCACAGGACCTCCTTTTTTACGTGGAATCCGAACCACAGGACATGGCATTTCACTTCGAAAATCTCACATGCATTGACCGGGTTATTTTATCAGTCTCCTGACAGGAGGGTAGCAAGTTTAATGGTACAGACTGTAGTGATACGCCCTTTATAGGGTATTAGTTGACTGCAGAAGGGCATGCGAGGACTACCACATGCATATTTCTCTTCAAAAGCGTCCCTTTTTGTTGCTAGAGACAGCTGAGAACTGTTTGTTATACATGGTCGCCACGACAGTATCCAACCGATGATGTCACGCAGCAGCCTATGCTCTGGCAAGCCGAAGCGCGGAGCCCGGAGTGGCTCCCCCTGACTCTCTGTCTCTAGGTCACTGCTGCCAACCTAAACATAAATAAATGTCCTTTGCCAACTGTGGAAATAACACAATTATATAAGTATATTCTCTCTGAGAGCAAACATATCCTCACCTTGAAATACATGGATTTCAATAATCTGAAATGGAAACACTGAAATGTTCCAATGACAAGGACATAAAACACTAAAATATTCACTAACTTAAAACACTGACATATTAACAGTCAAAATTATGTGTCTGCTCAATTGGTAGCGGAGCTACCTTGGAAACTGGTCGTTTAAAAATACCACTGTTGCACTTCACTGAAACTACTCTTACCACATTGTCTTGACCACCATGCACTTCAGTGATAACACCAAGGGGCCACTGGAGTGGGGGAACATTGTCTTCCCGTATCAGCACCACAGTACCTGGTGATACGTTGCTGGAGTAGGTCGTCCATTTGCTGCGCTGTTGCAGATGGGTGAGGTAATCTCTTCCAAAAGGATTGGAGTCTTTGTTGCAGAACCTCATATCTAGTTAGCAAATGCCGTTTACATAATGTTAAATCAGGTTCGGGAAGAGTAGTGAGGGGTTCGCCTATAAGGAAGTGACCTGGTGTCAAGGTAGATGCATCTGAAGGATCATTTGACAGGGTTAGAAGGGGACGTGAGTTTAAGCAAGCCTCAATTTGCGCAGTTAATGTAGCCAATTCTTCATATGTGAAATGAAGTGTTCCGAGAACTCTTCTTAGATGATGTTTGAGGGATTTTACTCCGGCCTCCCAAAGCCCTCCAAAATTAGGGGCATGAGGAGGTATGAAATGCCACTTAACTCCACAACTACTGGCGAAGTTACTGATCTCCTCTCTAGTCCGTTCCTGAGTGAACAATTTCTTGAGCTCCTTGAGCTCTCTACTAGCACCTTGGAAGTTTGTACCATTGTCGGAGTACATGTTGCTGCATAATCCTCTTCTTGCGATGAATCTCCTGAGTGCTGCGAGGAAAGCTTGAGTGGTTAGGTCGGAAACTATTTCCAAATGAATGGCCTTGGTGCACATACATATGAAAATGCATATGTAACCCTTGACAATGGTCTTGCTACGTGGATTGCCGATCTTCAAGTAGAAAGGGCCCGTGAAGTCTGTGCCGGTGTTGCGGAATGGTCTTGCTTGAGACACACGAACTGAGGGCAACTGTCCCATTACTTGCTGTGTAGTTTTGGCTTTGAACCTGAAGCATTTTGTACAAGTGTTAATTCTTCAAACCTCCGACTTTCCATTGATGATCCAGTAGCACTGTCTGATGGATGCTAAAGTCAACTGGTTTCCTGAATGTAGGAGTCTTTCATGTTCCCTCTTGATTATTAAATCAGTAAACTGATGTTTAGCGGACAAAATCATCTGATGTTTGAAATCGTAGTCTTGATTGGAGTTCTCTAGTCTTCCTCCAACTCTCAAGATTTGATCCTTGTATAAAAATGGTACTAAACTTTGAAGTTTGCTACGTCCTGACACTGCATTGTGTTTCAAAAGATCAGCTATTTCCTCGCGGAATGCTATTGATTGGACTAGTCTAACACATGTCATGTTAGTTTGCTGCAACTCTTCTATTGTTAATGGACCATGTTTCCGTTCTGAAGGTTTGTGTTTAGTGTTGTGCACGAATCTTAAACAGTATGCTAACACTCTTTGTAGCTTGAGATGGGAAGAAAATCTTGTGAGCACGTCTGCAGGATTAGAGTGGACTGAACAACTAAGCACTATCTTGCGTTGCTCAGGAATCTCTGATTCAGGTTGTTCACTGGAAGTGGGCCAGTTCCGTTCCGAACACTGTAGCCATTCAGGGCCATGCCACCAAAGATGATTATTTAAAAGGTTTGTAGGATCAGTTCCTCGAGAAATTAGATCTGCAGGATTGTCTGCTGATGCTACGTGCTTCCAATCCTTGACTGAAGTATTGCCTTGCACTTCAGCCACACGGTGCGCAACAAAAGTTTTCCATTTTGACGGTTCTCCTGCTAACCATGCGAGAACAATCTTTGAGTCTGTCCACAGATGAATGCTATGGAATTCAATATTGAGAACATGACACATCTTTTTAACCACTTGTGACAATAGTACTGCTGCACACAACTCTAGTCTGGGTAGCGTGATCTGTTTCAGTGGAGCCACTCTGGACTTGGAGCACAGGAAATGTGTTATTACGTGACCTTGATCTGTTGACGAGCGTAGGAATAAACATGCACCGTAGCCCTTCAAGGATGCATCAGCGAAGCCATGCAACTGCACCTGAGTACAATTTTCTTGAAGCACAAATCTGTTAATATATATATTGTCAATCAAGGGTATTTGAGAATGCAGAGTACGCCATCTTGTAAGAAGTTCCGTTGGAAGTTCATCATCCCATCCTATCTTCTCTTGCCATAGTTGCTGCAGAAACATCTTGAATGCGATGACAATAGGACTGATTAGCCCAATAGGGTCATAAATTGACGACACAATCGATAACACCTTGCGTTTGGTCACTGGAGATCCACTTCCTTGTTCTTTCTGCACACCACTGGATATCTGTAGTTTGTCTGTCGCTGGATGCCAAAGTAGACCTAAAGTCTTTATATTTTCTCCAGAATCAATCTGAAGGGGAAGCTGCGTCTCTCTGCAGTCCTTTGGAACCGCCTCTAACAATGCTGGATGGTAAGAGCACCACTTGCGGAGCTTGAAGCCTCCCTTGGATAACAATTGGATCAGTTCACGTTGTAGGAGTAATGCATTGTCAACTTTACTTGTTCCTGAAATGCAGTCGTCTACATAAAAATCACGAAGAAGGACAGATGCTGCCTGCGGATACTGTTGTCTCTCATCATATGCCAATTGCCTTAAACATCTTATTGCTAGAAATGGAGCTGATGATGTGCCATATGTGACCGCCTGAAGTTGGTACTGCTTGATAGGCTCATTAGGAGAAGCTCTCCAAAGGATGCGTTGAAGGCTGCTGTCTCTGGAATCAACCTTAACTTGTCTGTACATCTTCTCGATGTCAGCTGTAAAGCCTATGGCGTGCGTTCTAAATCTAGCGACAATCGAACATAAGTCTTGTTGAATAGTAGGACCCGTCATTAAAATATCATTAAGTGACTTTCCTGACCTCGATTTACAAGAAGCGTCGAAAACAACTCTAGTCTTTGTAGTAGTGCTGGATTTCTTGAATACCGGATGGTGCGGCATGTAGTATGCTACCGATGTTGCCATACTAGAATTAACAATATCCATGTGACCTAGTTCCTGGTATTCAGTGAGAAACTGGTCATAATCTACCTTCAGTTGCGTATCATTGTTAAGCCTACGCTCAAGGTATTGAAATCTGATAGTTGCTGTTTGTAAAGAATTGCCTAATATACTTGGATCCTGCTTAAATGGTAGTCTGACTATGTATTTCCCAGATGCATCTCGTGTCACATGATCAGAAAAATGCTGTTCACATTCAATCTCTTCTTGCGACTTGACTGGCTCGTGAAGTTCTTCGATCTCCCAAATTCGTTGTACTTGGTTATGAAGGTGAACATCATTACGAAGGAAAAACGTTCCTGCTGCATTGTTTCTCTTTCTCGAGGTGGATTCATATGAACCTGACACAATCCATCCAAAATCTGTGTTTTGTAGGACTGGAAACTTCCCTGGTCTCGTCCTGTGTCCCCTCTGTAGAATTCTAAAGAATACATCAGCACCGAGAAGCATGTCTATCTTGGCTGGGGCATAAAACCTCGGATCTGCTAACTGAATATAATTAGGGAGCTCCCACTCTTCATAGGGTACCTGCTGACTAGGCATGTCGCTTGTAATTTTGGATTGGATCAGACATTCAACATTGTGACGTGTGTTGCTTATGGAAGATTTCACTTCAACGCTCACACTATATTTGGCTTCAGACACGGACTGAGAAATACCTTCGATGGGTGTGAGATTCTTGGCCTTTCTTAAGCCCAAATTTTGAACCAAACTCTCGGTTACAAAATTGCTTTGACTGCCACTATCCAATAAGCAACGAGCTAAGTGTAGCCTACCAGCACTATCCTTTACCTTTACTATTGCTGTAGAAAGTAGAACTTGAGTTTGTGGTTTGAGTTTCATAGTGCAATAACTGTAGGAGTTACCACGAACTTGAGCATTGTGAGCCTGGTTGGACTCGGGGTTTGAGCATCTGCTGATAGCTCCTTGCAGAGACTGTTTAGACGAGTTGGTATTGAATTGCTGATTCCCTGAATCAAAATGCAACAGTGAGTTGTGACGACCGTTGCAAGTTTTGCATGTTGACTTCGAAGGACAAGAACTTATAGCGTGTGATTCATGCAAACAGTTGTAGCAAAGCTTATGCTGCTTAACTAGGTTGTATCTACGATTAACATCATAACCTAAAAATTTATCACATCTGAAGATTGGATGTTGCCCCTTACAGGCTTCACAATTATTGTTAATTGCAATGTATGAACTACTTGTAAATAGTTGTTTCTCATGCTTGAAACCATGCTTAGAAGTTTTATCTTGAGGCAATCTGCTGATCTTATCACTGTGACCCTTAGTAGGTGAAAAATCAATTAATTCAAGGGTTTGAGCCCGCCTTTCAAGATATTCTAACAACTCCGTAAGTGTAGATAGTTCCTTGGATTTGTTGCTCATTTCCCATTGCTTACGTGTGGCTTCAGGTAACTTGTCAAGTATGATTTGACCTATTATGATTTCATGTAGGGGAATATTCAAATTCAAAGACTCAACAGCCTTTAAATTGGACTGTACTAGATTCAAAAGTGTGCGTAGACTAGAAGATGATTCCCTTTGGATGATATCTGGAGATAACAGTAATTTGATATGTGCATTTACTATTACCTTTGAATTTCGGTATCGCTTGCAGACCGTTTCCCAAGCTAGCTCAAAATTATCTGCAGTAAGAGGAATGTTTTGAATGAGCTGATGAGCATTGCCACGCAGTGCTGACATTAAGTAATGGAACCTTTCAACATTACCCAAAGACTGATTCTTCAGTATTAATGAATCAAACATGTCATGGAAATGCATGAATTGTGTAACATCACCTGAAAATTCTGGTAACCGTATCTTGGGCAAACTGTACGAACCTGTATTACTACTTGTAAATTCTCTAACGTTGCTAGAGACAGATGAGGCATGTGTGCAATGGGTATTCAGTAACTGTTGTAGCTTAGCCCTAAGTTCATCATAATCATCTTCGAATTCACACCGGACCTGCTCATGAGGATTTTTGTCATCCAAATCCTCCAATTTGCTTTGAATTTCATTAAATTCTGGTAATAGAGCTAATAAACGTTCATTCTTCACATTTAATACTTCAGCAGGAGTCTCATTATTAAATTCATTAATTTGGGTATGGAGTCTCGTGAGGGATGCTCGGAGAACACCTCTGCGCTTGGTCAGTGACTTTATCTCACGTTCAGTAGACATGCTTAAAATGGTTCATGCACAGGAAGGATTGCTGGGTGTGGGAAGAAATTGCTATGAAATGCCTTTGTTAACTTATCTGGTGTAGAGGTTCTTTCAGTCTGCGTCGTCACCCAACTTTTGGATATCGAAGTCAGGACGTCTGAATGGAACTGCGTCTGTCAGGAATCGAAGGCTGCACCGCTGAATGGAACTGCGTCCGTCAGGAATCGAAGGCTGCACCGCTGAATGGATCTGCGTCCGTCAGTAATCGAAGGCTGCACTGCTGAATGGAACTGCGTACGTCAGGAAAAGAAGGCTGCACTGCTGAATGGAACTGCGTCCATCAGGAATCGAAGGCTGCACTACTGAATGGAACTGTGTCCGTCAGGAATCGAAGGCCGCACTACTGAATGGAACTATGTCCGTCAGGAATCGAAGGCTGCACTGCTGAATGGAACTATGTCCGTCAGGAATCGAAGGCTGCACTACTGAATGGAACTGTGTCCGTCAGGAATCGAAGGCTGCACTACTGAATGGAACTGTGTCCGTCAGGAATCGAAGGCTGCACTGCTGAATGGAACTCGCGAGAACTCACGGATGGCCTCAAACATGCGTCCATTGATGCTTTCAACTGCACACCGAAACGTTCACAATACTGGATATGATTTTACGAATATACAATTCATCATGATTAATTTTGCAAGTCCCGCTGCATGAATTAACTTATTCAAATATTAAACTTGTATTACAACAACTGCGTTGTAAACATGAATCAAGCAGACTGGCGAGCGCTGCGTCACGCACATGTATGCACCGAATATAAACGACACTAGCCGAGGCAACAAGAATGCATAGCACATGGGTTCGGTGTTGGCATTATTTGGCAGCCATTGTGCTCAATTTTCAAATAAGTTAGATCGAACAGACAAACATTGATAAATAGATTGCAATTGCGCCTGCATTGTTCACAATAATGTACTAGTATTGTCTCTACATACGTATTTCGCACTGGTTCACTTAAATACAGCAATTTTAGCGTTTGTCGAGACCACATGGCCTCAGTTGATATAGCGGGAATCCGGCCCGTGTAGGACCAAAACATATATCTGTCTGCGACATACGTGCCCCAGATGAAACATCAGGGGATAAATGAAAATGACGAATTAACTCTAGTGGACTGTATTTACAAAAATGTACATGTTACAAAAGACACAACACTTGATATGCGAAGGAGCTGCTGCTCCGAAACACAAACACATTCAGCCATGATGGCTACTTCACTCTCTGTCTCTAGGTCACTGCTGCCAACCTAAACATAAATAAATGTCCTTTGCCAACTGTGTAAATAACACAATTATATAAGTATATTCTCTCTGAGAGCAAACAGTTGTGATGGCTTCTAGTTGCCAAGTTCACAGCTAGGCAGTGGTGGATCCAGGCTTTGCGGGGCCCTGGGCGATATGATAAGGTTGGCCCCACAACAATAGGAAATAAAAATGTCAAATCAAATGTAAAATAGCTTGGTAATAATAATAAAATAAAGAATAGTTACAATATTTTGAATGCACTACAGTACATTTTTAATAATATGAAAGAAATCTTTAAGTCCCCTCGAAGAAGATTATGTAAACTATGAAATATTAAAATATTACTTTGCGGATTTTTGCCGGCTGAAGTCTTCTATTATTTCACTGGAATGTAAACGGTCACGGGAGGTCATAGTTGCACTGAAAAAATGAATATGAATCAAAAATTAGTTTGAAAAGTATAATTAATTAATTAAATTTAAAAAATCCAGGCGCGGGGCCCCCCTGGACGTCGGGGCCCTGGACGGTCGCCATCCTCGCCCTCCCCTAGATCCGCCCCTGCAGCTAGGAGTCGTTGACGGTAGTATTAGGTACCAAAATTGGGAACTACTACTTGAAATTGACCGTCTGCAGTCCTTACCCAAATTACAGACTAACACAGCCATCACAATTAACACCGTTTATCAGACAGATTCTACACACACACAAAGTACACGGTGTTACATGACTGCGTTGTCGCAGCCCCTAAACTGAGGAACAAACCAACATCTCTGCAGGATATAAAATTTTGCGTGAAGAAGTTAGACTGTTAGAACGTTACACATCAGTGTCGTAACCTTGCATAAGCACAGTGTGACCACAAGTATAAAAATGGAACCCAAATGACAAGTAGGTTACCGTCCCCATAAGACAATAAAATGTTAAAAGTATGCATAGAAAGACGAAAACAAAGTTAATTATGCTCCAGTTGTAAAATACTTTCAGGCAATAAATGAGAACTGTTCCTTCTACGAAACCCTGCATATTTTGCCTATTATATCCTATCCCCTAGTTTGCCCGGTGAAAACTACCTCCGCCTTCCGGCGTGCCCAGATGTTTTTTTTTTATCTTAAACCTACCCCCCGCCGAAATATGTCAGCGATAATAATCCCCATATGGTAGGGCCTACTTGTCAACTACCAATACTATAAGAACGTTTTTTATGTAGGCCTGTAGGCTACTTTGAGTTATCCTTACGGCAATGTGCTACCCGGGACGATCTTAATTCTCTTTAGATCATTCAATGTATGTTTTTAGGATACAATTTATTAAATGTTCGTCATGTCAGAATGTAGTCTGAACTAGCCAGGGTATTATCAATAAAATAACACTGACTGATGGGGAAAGTATTCTTAACTCTTATGATTTACATTTCTGAAGGGTCGACGAAACGGCAAATAGTCATGATGGGTGCCCTTCCAGACGCCTGTCTCAGCAGATGAAAGAAGGACGAGTATTTGAAATGAAATAGCCTGTTAGAATTTTCCGAATTCATCTCGAAACCACAGAATATTAGCTGGATGCAGTTATGCATTGATAGACCAAGCTTCATTGTAGGAAAAAATGTCGAGAAAAAATTTAACTACGCCTAGCTTATAGTAAAAAAAAAAGCCCATTGCCAGTTAACTGAAAACCTACGCGATATAGCGGGAGACATTGTATCATTAAATGGCATCAGTAGGCTACGTGATGTTCCATTTTACATTATCACACCAAGCGCCACGTTCCTTAACACTCCAGTGGGCGCGAGGATTTCAGGAGGTGTCCTCCAGTGATTTTGTTTTGCATGACTACAAGGGTTGGCAACACTCGTGACCTTGAGCGGCCATATACCTTTCTACCCACTCTCCCTCTGCCCGTCATTGAATTGTCAGCATTTATGTTCTCCGTGACTTCTTGTTTATTTGCAATGTGCAGTGCCTACAGGCCGGACATTTGTTTTAGACGACTGCTGTTGTATTTAAAATATATGCATAATCATAATTCAAGTCAGGGTTTCATTTCAAACATAATTTGGAGGGTTCAAGTTCACAACACAATATTATTAACAAAAAATTCGAGCATCGACCAAAGCATATACCTTATTCAGAATATGCTGTCTAAAGCGGCGGTTCCCACGAAAACCTTCCAGTTTTTCATCCAATGTGCAGTATTCTCCAATACAATATGTCTTCTGACTGTTCTTCAAAACAAAGTGATAATTTCTGGAATTGGTGCTAAGTTTTCATACCTTTTTTCTTTCCTCTCGGTTATCTGTCTTGTCAAATCTTAGGCAATACAGAATGAACCTAAAACTTGTTTCTGACATAACCAAACGGCACAGTTCTACTCCCGTCTTATCACTAGCCCAAATGTCCTTGGTATTTGTGTCGTTACCTTTCCTTGCTGCGCATGGGTATAATATGCCAATTAGGGCTTTTATTTCACATATGTCGGTAGGTCGAGCGTCCCTTTCTCTGCGGTAGTTTGGTTGAACTTCTGCAATTTTTACGTTCGTACACTCCACTATAGTTTACAACATTGTGTCATCAAAGAATAATTTCCAGCATACTTTACGAGTCTTAGCTTCACAACACCTTTCGCACCAGGTAAATGTGTGACGATATTTTGTCGCTGGGTTCGAACATTTCTAGGAGGATTAGCCTACGC
Organism: Meconema thalassinum; assembly: GCA_946902985.2. Taxonomy (NCBI): domain Eukaryota; kingdom Metazoa; phylum Arthropoda; class Insecta; order Orthoptera; family Tettigoniidae; genus Meconema; species Meconema thalassinum. The sequence goes on along the minus strand of OX336395.1, from coordinate 94,710,650 downwards.
CACTTAGAAACTTTATCTCGCCCTACGAAACAATCACTATCATTTTCCCCCGTTTCACCACAACTGTCTACGTCGTCTTCCGTGTCAGTACTTTCACTCCTGGATTATAGAATATCTACCTTCATATCACTGTACAATGCACCTTCATCATCTTCCTCAAGGAAACTCTACAGAATCCTTCTATCATAAATACGATCAAGGTTATATCCCCTATCCTTTCCACTCATTTTCAGTCTTAATACGTGAAAAACGTAAATATATAACATTTCAGCAAGAAGCATAAAATATAACACACCATAAAGAATAATTACGGTAATAATTTTGAAGAGAACACTTCAGAAAGAGTACTTACTTTATCGCAGTGAAGGTCGCGTGGCGTCTGTCAGACTCCGTTCACACTCGTGTAACAATGACTCACCACCACACGCGCTAGACTAACACTGGCGCGCTGACGCATTGCTACGTTGGTTATGAATAGTAAACTAGTGTGGCGTCTTTCAGACACCGCGCGAGCACTGCAGGGTTAAGGAAAAATATTTCGTAGGTTCATTATTCCAACTTTCACTTCGATTGCATGATTACTATACAAGAAACAAAACTCAATTTTAAAATTCGCACAGCGGCCATCTTGAGGTTATGTAAACAATTGAACTAAAATAGATACCAGTGCATTACAATGTGTATAAACATTTGCTGTACCAAGTTTCATTGCGTTATGATGATTAAATCGCGAGAAAAGTCTATTTAAAATTTTCAACTTCGCCTGGCCGCCCTGTTCGTTTTGTCGTTAACCGGATTTTGAAAGTCCTATAGATGAACTTCCAGTAGTGCCCTTTATCTCCGTACAAAATGTCAGGGTGATCCCGGTAATAGTTTCAGAGATATAGAATGCCGGTGAAATATTTCGCACAGCCGCCATCCTGAGGCCATGTATACAACTGAACGAAGTTAGATGTCGATGCATTACAATGTGTATAAAATTAAACTGTACCAAGTTACATTGCGTTTGGGTGGTTAAATCCCGAGAAACGTCTATTTAAAAGTCGCAACTTCACTTGACCAAACTCTCCATCCTCATTTCAGTTTCTACAAGTCATCCCTAGTTCCTGTGATCACCATGCCCTCCAAGCTATATTTACCCATAAAAAACAGTCCAATATTACAAACCAGAACAGTTTACAATTATTCCCATACACACTGGAAACTCTTTTATGATATCTTACTGGTCTGATTATCGGTCATTACACCTTCACTCACCAACAGTGTAGATATAGATGGTTCCTGGCATACTTGGAAGGAAATCTTTTTTCAGTGCGTCATTGAAGTGATCCATATGGTTACAATTAAAAATAAGAAAAAAACCTTGGATCTCAAAGGACATAATATCCAAAGTAAGAAAGAGAAATAAGCTCTATAACAAGTGGAAACAGTGCCCAAGTGACAGCAGGTGGGAAAAGTATAGGCTGGCTATAAATAGAAACACATCTGCAATTCGTGAAGCATACAGTACGTATATGGACAAATTAAGGTTCAATCGCAAGGCAATGTGGACATTTATTCGGAGCAAAAGTGGCAACACCGCACCACAGAGCTTTAAACATAACGGACTTTTGCTTTCCAACCCACTAGACATAGCCAACTCGTTCAACTGTAAATTCCAAAATAACTTCTCTCCACCTGACACCAGTGAAGGAATGTTCTTACCAAGGACATCATCCCCTCTCTTTCCCCTAGCCAGTCTATATTTCACACAACAGGAAGTTCGAGACATCCTACGGAGAACTAGACCCCATGCCACGACAGGTCCAGACATCCCTGCTCGGATCCTCCACTACTGTGCAGATGCCCTAGCACCCTCAATGTGTGCACTTTTCAACCAGTCATTTAACACCGGGACTCTACCACAAGAGTGGAAACATGCTAACGTGGTCCCTGTGTTCAATAATGGTGACAAGGAAGACATGGACAACTACCGCCCGATTTCTCTAACGTCTGGTATCTGTAAATGTATGGAGCGCCTGGTTGCTAAGAACATACTGGAATCCTGAGCGAGCGAGGCCTGTTAAATCCGAGCCAACATGGCTTCGTTCCGGGGAAATCTTGTACAACTCTTTTGCCAAAAGTGATTGATGACTGGCAGAACTACTTGGATCAGACTAACGTCTCCCAAGTGGACTGTGTGGCCCTGGACTTAAGCAAAGCCTTTGATCAGGTGCCTCATCAAAGACTCTTGTTAAAGCTAGGCAAATATGGCATCGGAGGCAAACTGATTACATGGTTGACGTCATTCCTGGTAGATCGAACGCAGTGAGCCGTGTTTGGCGGGGCCAAAACACCGAACATAGTGGTAACCTCGGGAGTATCACACGGGTCAGTGATTGGGCCTTTGTTGTACATGGTTTTTACCCTCGACCTTCCGGGCTGTGTGACGTCCACGATAGTGCAGTATGCAGACGACTCAATAATTTACAGAGTCCAAAAAATAATGATGACTTCAAAGCACTACAGAATGATACGGAGAGTGTGGCTCTGTGGTGTGATGTAAATAAGATGACCTTGAATGTAAACAAGTGTAGACATATCCGGCTAAGTAGGGCCAGACATCCTTTTGCACAAAGCCTTTCACTGAACGGCAAAATTCTCCCATTTTCAATTCACCGCGAATGCTGGGAATGCATATTTCCAGCAATTTGAAGTGGAATGTACACGTTGAGGAATCTAGGTGTAAGGCATTTAGAATTCTAGGATTTGCCAGACGTAATCTTCTGGGATTCAGAAGCCGTGCACTCCGAGCGGTGTATCTCTCCACGATACGGCCCATTCTTCGGTATGGACTTCCTGCCTGGCATCCCAATACCGAGGATAACATGATGAAGTTAAGTGCAGTCCAACGTCGAGCAGAGCGACTCAATTACAAACAGGGTAACAAAGTTTTGATAAAACCATTAACATCCATCAATGACATATGTAGACAAATAGATCTCACCTTTCTCCGAAAATCTCTAGCTGGCACCATTATACTGTCCCCATTTCACCGCCTTCAGCTGTCATATCGCTCAGTCCGTAGAGCACAGGGTGTAACCCTCATTCCTCCATTAGCTAGGACAGCAGATTATCAATCTGGGTTCTACAATCGCTCTGCTCGACTTTGGAATGGCCTGCCTCGTGAAATAAAAGACCTTCCTCCACGACAATTTTGCCGCAAAGTGAAGGCTCTAAAGGGAGTAAAACCCCATGTAAATTGAATTTATATACTGTATAATGTAACTTTGTGAGTGAGTGGGAGTGTGTGCGTGCGTGTATGTATGTATGTATGTATGTATGTATGTATGTATGTATGTATGTATGTATGTATGTATATATGTATGCATGTGTGGGTGTGTGAGCGTATATATGTGTGCATGCGTGCCTGTATCCTCCCTTTTATTTATGAATTGTATGATAGAGACGTCATATTATGTGTATATAGCAAATGTAAAGTTGTAAATTGTATAATGTAACATTTCCGATTTGTATAGATTTATTGAACGGAGATGTCGACTCTGCTGTGTATGTGGGGCTTGTCCTTTCTCTATCTGCCGGCCGTAAATTGTCGGCATAATTTTTGGTATGTAAATAATAATAATAATAATAATAATAATAATAATAATAATAATAATAATAATAATAATAATAATAATAATAATGATGATGATGGTTTAGTAGTTACCAGGTTTTCAATGGTGACATAGGTGAGCTTCTAGTAGTTCCCTGTATCACAAAAATAAAATAAAATCAAGGTCATACTGGTAATAGTTTCGGGGATATTGAATGCTTGTGAAATATTTCGCACAACCGCCATGTTGAATTGGTGAGAAGTTACAAAATTTGGGTTGTCCGAAATAGTGATATGAACTTACTGAGTTTCATTGAAATCGCTCCATCCAGCCATTTAGAAGTTATTAGGGACACACCCACACACGAATCACACACGCATACACATGGACAAAAATTGATCTCGTTTGCCTATTTTTTATGTAAATAAGCTAAAACTAGCATTGAATGAAAAAAATGAGCAAGAAGGAGTCGTGTGTATTGAGGTTGAGGACACTTATCTGATAGTGTAAAATTTGTTGAACTTATAAAGTGAAACCTATTCACAACTGATACTGCTGTTGTATTTAAAATATATGCATAACCATTCATTTCATACATAATTTGGAGGGTTCACGTTCACAACACAATATTAATAACACAAAATCACAAAGAAAAGGGAAAAAAGAATTAATATACAAATGCTTTCGGTCTTCTCTTATGGGTCCAATATGTCAGTGTTTCCCGACCTTCCTGTACTCGTGGACCACAAGACAGATTCCTCATGTACCGGCGGACAACATGGGGTTTTCTTTCCCGCCCCCTCAAACTAAATAATAAATAAATGAGTTACATAATAATTTAACATTTAATATTATTCAACTTACTGTTAGTTTGTGATATTGTATCATATTGAGTTGAATGTAGCACATTAGCAATAATAAAACTTTTAATCCTATTCATAAAATGTTTTCCATGGACCAGTGCAGCAATAACAGATTACTAATAAAAAGGAATGGCCCTAATTAATATTAGAATAAAACTGATCAGGTGAATGTAATATTAGTAATCATTTTGTACGGATCTGGACCCAGATGTCAAAAATACCTAGGACGGTTTAAAATAAACTATATTTCATATGTACACAAATTTTATTGTTTACAAACTGTATTTTGGTTATAAATATAAATGAACTTGCGTTGTGTTTGAAGTTCTTAAAAGATATGACTATTCTCATTTATTTTTTAAAAATATCAATGGCTTCCTTGATCCTGCATGTCATAACACAACTTGTCAATATTTGGCTTAAAATCAGTCAAAGCCATTCTCATTGGAGCATCCACATGGGTTAATCTGTTTCGTTGCTCATTCTTGATAAGGTTGAGGGTAGAAAAAGAAGCTTCACATAAATATGTAGAGTAGAAGGAAAGAATTAATTTCATTGCTTTTACACTCAATTGCGGAAAGTCATGAAGTAGTGGCAACCAAAATTCGGATATATTTTTACACTCACATTTTACTAGCTTCAGACGAGTATAAGCTTCAATGTCGATCAGTTGTTCTTGTTCTTGAATTGAAAGATTAACATTCTTATCTGGTAAAGATGGATCAACAACCCACATGTTTTGAATCCTCACGTCAGCGTCCACTGGGAAATATATCTCGAAATAATCTTGCACTGACTTAATGTAAGTAACAACAAGTGAGTTTAGATTACGTTTATTTAGTCCCTCAGTTTCTGACATGAGTTCTGAAAATAAAGCGAACATTTCATATGATTCTTTCCTTGCTTTGGAATCCCACATTAGCAATCTTCTTTTAAATGAATCGATTTTTTCGAAAGGTCAAACGACGTCATTGATGGCCCCTGAAGGCCAAGATTCAACACATTGAATAGTTGGAATATATCAGCCAAGGAAGCTAGCTGTGCCAGCTATTGACCATCACGAAACTTGTCAGCTAAATCTGGTTTCTTCTCGTCGAGAAAGATACTAATTTCCTTTCTTAGTTCTTAGAACCTAGAGAAGACGCGACCTCTTCATAACCAGCGCACTTCCGTGTGAAGGAGGAGATTCGAATGCAGTGATCCCAAATCCTCGCAGAGCAAAGCAAACAATCTTGAATAATTAGCATTGCTTTTGATAAAATTTACTGCTTTTACTACTGATGAAAGAACTTCATTTAGTTCAGGGCTTATCCTTTTTGCAGCTAGCATTTCCTTGTGAATCATGCAGTGTGTAATCGAGATTCCATCTCAGCCTCCTTTTTTTTTACAAAACTTGGAAGACCTGTTATAGCCGCTGCGCCATCAGTGCAAAGACAAATGAAATATTGCAAGGAAAGCTTACGCAATTTCAGCTAACCATCAATAGCATTAAACATATTGTTATACACCTGGGGTAGGCCACCCCCTACATCCCTTATATTTCATACATCATAAATCATACAAATAAAACTCCCCGACGACTTCCACAAAATCACTACAGATCCAAAGGCCTAGCACTTCAAATAACCTTCAGTAACCTCATACTTGTCCTCCAACGACCCCGGCCAGCTACTCACTTCCTAAGGAATCCACAATTCTGCAAACTTGACAGGCGGACTCTATAAAACAGCAGAGGTGAGGTGACCTGAGGTCAGTCTTTCACAGTGCAACCAGGTGCCGGACCGCTGCCCAAAGTCGTCACGTCCAGATTGGTGAGTGTACAGCGAGCTCACATACAAACACACAAACACTTACACCTTCACCCCCTCAATAATTGTAAAAGTAATAAGCATCTGAATTAGTAGTATCTGCTCTGCAGTGTTCTTTAGTACTCCACACTGGGAGTACGCATTAAATATAAACATCTAGAAACTAACTGGTCATTTGGTTTATTTATTTAACTAGTTGATAAGATCCTACCCTTTAAACCATTTCCCGGTAGGATCCTAAGAACACTTGTTTAATTGCTCAGCAGCTTCCATAGTCAGCTGCTTGCGTCACGTCACATTGCTTGCGTGCGCGCTATTCACTAGCAGCGCGGCCAGTCAGTCCACATTAGCAAGAACCCAATCGACACCACAGTGGCTCCGATACTTATTTAGCTAACCATCCCTTGTCTTCATCCCCTCGAACTAGCCAAGCAGACTGTATAATTGGGAGTTCCCCTTTCGAGTGCCTGTACGCTCTCGAACCAATACACCTCTCACAACCAAGCTACGAGCAGCCTTCCAGCTACTCTTATTTCATCCCCTAAAATGATACATTGTAGAGGACACCCTCTCAGGTACCCTACAATTGGTGGAGTCGCTGAGTACCGTGACGTTGTCGTAATACAACGTCCAGGGGTCACATACAACGTGACTCTGCGGGAAAGACCCAGCAAAGTACCTTCTTACAAGGCCAAGCGAACGCCACCCAAAATTGTTTTTTTTTTTTTTGTAATGCGGGTCCGGTAATTTTTAGTACCCACCCAGGCCCACCACGGTAACTATTACATTTGTAAACGCCACCCTTAACTGGCACTAAGCAATTTACATCCCCATACACAGTTACGCACACACGATAGGAAGGATAGTACTGATCCATGCTCAGATACCAAAAGATTGGTAAGGTCAGACGTGCATTTCTGACCACGTTTGCTAAATAAGTATCGGAGCCACTGTGCTGTCGATCGGGTTCTTGCTAACGTGGACTGACAGGCCGCGCTGCTAGTGAATAGCACGCACGCAAGCAATGTGACGTGACGCAAGCAGCTGACTACGGAAGCAATTAAACAAGTGTGCTTAGGATCCTACCGGGAAATGGTTTAAAGGGTAGGATCTTTTCAACTAGTTAAATAAATAAACCAAATGACCAGTTAGTTTCAAGATGTTTATATTTAATGCGTACTCCCAATGTGGAGTACTAAAGAACACTGCAGAGCAGATACCACTAATTCAGATGCTTATTACTTTTACAATTATTGAGGGGGTGAAGGTGTAAGTGTTTGTGTGTTTGTATGTGAGCTCGCTGTACACTCACCAATCTGGACGTGACGACTTTGGGCAGCGGTCTGGCACCTGGTTGCACTGTGAAAGACTGACCTCAGGTCACCTCACCTCTGCTGTTTTTTAGAGTCCGCCTGTCGAGTTTGCAGAATTGCGGATTCCTTAGGAAGTGAGTTGCTGGCCGGGGTCGTTGGAGGACAAGTATGAGGTTACTGAAGGTTATTTGAAGTGCTAGGCCTTTGGATTAGTAGTGATTTTGTGGAAGTTGTCTGGGAGTTTTATTTGTATGATTTATGATGTATGAAATATAAGGGAAGTAGGGGGTGGCCTACCCCAGGTGTATAACAATATGTTTAATGCTATAGATGGTTAGCTGAATTGCGTAAGCTTTCCTGGCAATATTTCATTTGTCTTTGCACTGATGACGCAGCGGCTATAACAGGTCTTCCATGTTTTGTAAGAAAAAGGAGGCTGAGACGGAATCTCGATTACACACTGCATGATTCACAAGGAAATGCTAGTTGCAAAAAGGATAAGCCCTGAACTAAATGAAGTTCTTTCATCAGTAGTAAAAGCAGTAAATTTTATCAAAAGCAATGCTCATTATTCAAGATTGTTTGCTTTGCTCTGCGAGGATTTGGGATCACTGCATTCGAATCTCCTCCTTCACACGGAAGTGCGCTGGTTATGAAGAGGTCGCGTCTTCTCTAGGTTCTACGAACTAAGAAAGGAAATTAGTATCTTTCTCGACGAGAAGAAACCAGATTTAGCTGACAAGTTTCGTGATGGTCAATGGCTGGCACAGATATCTTCCTTGGCTGACATATTCCAACTATTCAATGTGTTGAATCTTGGCCTTCAGGGGCCATCAATGACGTCATTTGACGATTCATTTAAAAGAAAATTGCTAATGTGGGATTCCAAAGCAAGGAAAGAATCATATGAAATGTTCGCTTTATTTTCAGAATTCATGTCAGAAACTGAAGGACTAAATAAACGTAATCCCAACTCACTTGTTGTTACTTACATTAAGTCAGTGCAAGATTATTTCGAGAAATATTTCCCAGCGGACGCTGACGTGAGGATTCAAGACATGTGGGTTGATGATCCATCTTTACCAGATAAGAATGTTAATCTTTCAATTCAAGAACAAGAACAACTTATCGACATTGAAGCTTATACTCATCTGAAGCTAGTAAAATGTGATTGTAAAAATATATCCGAATTTTGGTTGCCACTACTTCATGACTTTCCGCAATTGAGTGTAAAAGCAATGAAATTAATTCTTTCCTTCTACTCTACATATTTATGTGAAGCTTCTTTTTCTACCCTCAACCTTATCAAGAATGAGCAACGAAACAGATTAACCCATGTGGATGCTCCAATGAGAATGGCTTTGACTGATTTTAAGCCAAATATTGACAAGTTGTGTTATGACATGCAGGATCAAGGAAGCCATTGATATTTTTAAAAAATAAATGAGAATAGTCATATCTTTTAAGAACTTCAAACACAACGCAAGTGCATTTATATTTATAACCAAAATATAGTTTGTAAACAATAAAATTTGTGTACATATGAAATATAGTTTATTTTTAACCGTCCTAGGTATTTTTGACATCTGGGTCCAGATCCGTACAAAATGATTACTAATATTACATTCACCTGATCAGTTTTATTCTAATATTAATTAGGGCCATTCCTTTTTATTAGTAATCTGTTATTGCTGCACTGGTCCATGGAAAACATTTTATGAATAGGATTAAAAGTTTTATTATTGCTAATGTGCTACATTCAACTCTATATGATACAATATCGCAAAATAATAGTAAGTTGAATAATATTAAATGTTAAAGTATTATGTAATTAATTTATTTATTATTTAGTTTGAGGGGCGTGAAAGAAAACCCCATGTGGTCCGTCGGTACATGAGGAATCTGTCTCGTGGTCCACGAGTACAGGAAGGCCGGGAAACACTGACATATTGGACCCATAAGAGAAGACCGAAAGCATTTGTATATAAATTCTTTTTTCCCTTTTCTTTGTGATTTTTTGTTATTAATATTGTGTTGTTAATGTGAACCCTCCAAATTATGTATGAAATGAATGGTTATGCATATATTTTAAATACAACAGCATTATCAGTTGTGAATAGGTTTCACTTTATAAGTTCAACAAATTTTACACTATCAGGTAAGTGTCCTCAACCTCATTACACACAACCCCTTCTTGTTCATTTTTTCCTTCAATGCTATTTTTAGCCTATTTACATAAAAAATAGGCTTATGAGATCAATTTTTGTCTATGTGTGTGCGTGTGTGATTCGTGTGTGTGTGTCCCTAATAACTTCTAAATGGCTGGATGGAGCGATTCCAATGAAACTCAGTAAGTTCATATCACTATTTCGGACGACCCAAATTTTGTCACTTCTCACCAATTCAACATGGCGGCTATGCGAAATATTTCACAAGCATTCAATATCCCCGAAACTATTACCGGTATGGCCCTGATTTTTTTTTGTGATAAAGGGAAATACTAGAAGTTCACCTATGTCACCACTGAAAACCTGGTAACTACTAAACCAACATTATTATTAATATTATTATTATTATTTATATACCAAAAATTATGCCTACAATTTACGGACGGCAGATAGAGAAAGGGCAAGCCCCACATACACAGCAGAGTCTCCATCTCCGTTCAATAAATATATACAAATCGGAAATGTTACATTATACATTTTACAACTTTACATTTGCTATATACACATAATATGACGTCTATATCATACAATTCATAAATAAAAGGGAGGATACAGGCACGCACGCACACATATACACGCTCACACACCCACACACACATACATACACGCACGCACACACTCCCACTCACTCACAAAGTTACATTATACTTTATATAAATTCAATTTACATGGGGTTTTAGTCATTTTAGAGCCTTCACTTTGCGGCAAAATTGCCGTGGAGGAAGGTCTTTTATTTCACGAGGCAGGTCATTCCAAAGTCGAGCAGAGCGATTGTAGAACCCAGATTGATAATCTGCTGTCCTAGCGAATGGAGGAACGAGGGTGACACCCTGTGCTCTACGGACTGAGCGATACGACAGCTGAAGGCGGTGAAATGGGGACAGTATAATGGTGCCAGCTAGAGATTTTCGGAAAAGGCGAGATCTATTGGGCTACATATGTCATTGATGGATGGTAATGGTTTTGTCAAAACTTTGTTACCCTGTTTTAAATGAGTCGCTCTGATCGACGTTGGACTGCACTTAACTTCCTCATGTTATCCTCGGTAGTGGGATGCCAGGCAGGAAGTCCATACCGAAGAATGGGCGTTATCGTGGAGAGAAACACCGCTCGGAGTGCACGTCATCTGAATCCCAGAAGATTACGCCTTGCAAATCCTAGAATTCTAAATGCCTTACACCTAGAATTCCTCAACGTGTACATTCCACTTCAAATTGCTGGAAATGTGCATTCCCAGCATTCGCAGTGAATTGCACATGGGGAGAATTTTGCCGCTCTGTGAAAGGCTTTGTGCAAAAGGATGTCTGGCTCTACTTAGCCGGATATGTTTACACTTGTTTACATTCAAGGTCATCTTATTTACATCACACTACAGAGCCACACTGTCCAGATCATTCTGTAGTGCTTTGATGTCATCATTATTTTTTAGACTCTGTAAATTATTGAGTCGTCTGCATACTGCACCATCGTGGACGTCACACAGCCTGGAAGGTCGAGGGTAAAAACCATGTACAACCAAGGCCCAATCACCGACCCCTGTGATACTCCCGAGGTTATCACTATGTTCGGTGTTTTGGCCCCGCCAAACACGGCATACTGCGTTCGACCTACTGAACCCATGTGCTATTGGTTCAAGCGTCGAATCCATAATTTAATCACAAAAGAAGAGAGGAAATAATACCGTCTTTAGAATGACTTGGGAAAATTTTAGAAGTGGGCTGTTATAACGTGGCGCAAGAATAGGTGACCACGAGTCATGCGGACGTGATATCATGCTTGACGCATCGATAAGGAGCCGACTCATGATTATTAATAGAACGATAAAAACTTTCCAAAGCGTGTAAGAGGGAAGAGGTTTCGGAAATAGACCTTACTCAGCTATAAATTACAACCTCGAAATTGCGCAAGAAGAGAAATAATTAGAATTAAGCCATTTGCGAGCATTTAATTAATGAAAGAAACACATCATTTTGGATCATTCTGGAATAGAGATTTTTGTGAGGGGAAAAGTTTATAATATTTGCACAGGAAAGAAGTGCTGACGTGGCATGACGTCATTAGTAATTCCCCGAGACCAGAGTTGGTAGGGATGTAAGAATAAATCGTAACACACACGTATCTGAAGAGCAAAATCATTTAAATTCTTGGAATTGTGCGATCGATTTTTATGATCAAAGAAACCAGTTGACGTTTAGAACAAGGGCGTCCCAGAGATATATTTTTCAAAATTATACGACTATTACTTCAAAAGTTAGTGCTGGATAAGATGCGGATTTTATATTTTTGCCGCCGATTTGTATATAAACCCTGGCTGAGCCAGGGAGAGCATGCAGTCTTTACCAGACCTTGAGAGGTCGTGATACGCTGTATCACCAACGAGCACCCCGTATGGGAGTGGCCGAGCAGTATCGTCATTAGTATCGCCGTGTGGAGACATATTAGAATCCTAGTATAGGAATAATATCGGCAAGCTTCAGAAAATTATCGTTTAAGTTCATTAGTACAGTCAAAGTTAGGCTGTGGTCTTGAAGAAATAACAGGCGATAGGTACTCGAATAATAGTTCAGTTAAATAAACAACGCATCATAAAGTTTCGAAGTACCCAAGGAAGTGAAATAGACAGTTCTATCGACGTTAAGGAACCCGATCAGGGTAGAACGAAATAAATAACGCCTAGTGTTCCGGAAATGTAGGGACTAGAGCGCAGGACGATAAAAATTAGGAATTGTAGTTCCAGGCTTTGTCTAGATAGACAACTGAACAGTAAACATTGGGGAGGACTAAAATAAGCTACGAATTAAAGTAATAGCAATTAATGCAAGGAAATTACTAGGTCACCGATAAACTATTCGAGCGGCCGTAATAGTAATGCATTAAGGACAGACTTTATCTAGACGAACAAGCTAGCGTCTAGCAAGATACGACATCGTGCAGTAAAGTTATAGAATCCGATAGTCAAAACCCGGATTTGGAGATCAGCCGTTCCAGTGAGGTGTAGTTCGATCGAGACTTTCCATCATCTCGTCAGATTAGGAAGCCGACGTTCTATAAGTGCCACCCTTGGAAACGGGAAAGAAAAGAAATCACGTGTGTAAGGCGAATAATTAACGCCCAAGTGATAAAATTGTTATGTAATGTAAATATAGTGAAATTTTTTGAGTGTAATATTTTTATTGAATTTGTATTGTGTTAAGTGTAACGAATACAAAATGGTATACATTATATTCCAAGTGATTAAGGTAAATATTTTATGTGTTGTTAAAGAAGTGTCATTGAGTGTAAGTGTATCAATGTAAATGGCTTAAAAAGCAGTGAGTGGGCAGAAATGTTCCATCGCTGGAGGATTCGGTCGCTGACCGTACATTCATGTGAGTAACTATTTCATTATGATATGTGTTTGGGAAGATTTGCGTATAATCCTCATGAGAGAGAGGGAGTAGGGATGATGAATAACAAGTAAAAGAATGAGTGCGCGATCTGAACCATTAATTTGAATAAATATAATAAATACGTGAAATGTAAATGAATCCCTTTGGGGAATGTATTCAGTAAAATATCAGAGTAATTGATAAATGATATAAATATGAGAAAGCAAGCGTAATAATAATAATATTAATTATAAATGAATGAATATTATGATGAATTTTATATTGAATGTAGTAGCTTCCGAGCTCCTTTAAATGAATTAATACATGTTATGAATAAATGTTTTATGGTAAAAATGATTATTGTCAAGGGAGGAGAGTAATATATAATTTGAGATGTAGATCAAACGTTGATTTTGTATTTATTAGTTCTTTGAAGGCAACTTGGCTAATTAATGTATAAGCGCCATGTAGCGCATTGAAGTAATTTGTCACGCTAGGAATGCGTTGAAATGCTCGGTAAAACTAATTATGAGGGACAGTTGGTCGTGGTAATTGAACTGTGGTAAGTCCTCAAAAGTTGTGATAGTTATCACGAGGCTATGTGTGTTGATGTTAAAAAGGGTGCTATTTATGTTGTATTATGAGCGCTGGTATAAGGCGAGCCCTGCCCTAAGTCGCAAATATTATAAGTCCTCCAATTTGGGGTATTGCTCTCGAGGCATTTGAAAGGATCGAACTCAGAGTCGTCCGTGTTGAAGACCCTTAATATTGGTTGTATTATTGAATTTTTCTTACCCGCCAATGAGGACACTTCATAATTATTATATACCGAAGCCAAGAGAATAGGTCTGTTGAGCCTAAATATGTTGTTTTAAGAATCTGTATTAGAAGCCTTGTCATTCAGAGAATTACATTTGAAACAGCTGTATGGAAAGCTGATGGTAGCCAGTCTCTTGTAGCAGCGAGACTGTGAACTCTCTGTCTCCCGGCAATAAATCACGCTATTTAGTCAAGGCTAGACCCTCACCCTCGATGTATTGCGGTAGGGCGGGGAACGGTCTGTTTGAGTTATAATACAGAGAAGTGTTTAGAAATTGTTTGAACGACCCGGTCTTTGAATCGAGGTTCCTTTATAATTGATTATCGCTTGCAGAGTTCAGATCATTGCTTTCTGATAATATAATGGTCTTTTAAGACCAATAATGATAAATCCCTAACTTTATTATCATATGATTCAGTGATTCACGAATTCTATTGAAGACATTAGATTCCGGGAGTAATCTTAATTTTGACTTGCTCAGTAGTCTTCTGTAGCTCGGGAGTACGCAAATTTTTCCCAATCACAGTAGTGAGTTGTTAACTTGAGAGATAGGGATGGTAACATATGAGCATTGTGAAAGCCCAAAATTAAGTGATGATTAACCATACTTTGGTAAATTTTCATATTTATGATTAAAAGATATACTCATGTGAATAGTAATTGATGTGTATAAAATTGATAACACAGTGTAGGTAAACATTACCGAGCCGTTTGGAGCTCTTGATTTTAAAGATTTTGAAGTGACACTATATGGAAGTGAAACTTAGTAGAAGTTTGTTGGTTTGTGAAAAACCAGTCATTATGATCTTATAATTGTTTATTATGAATTCCTTGTTCAACTTTGAACAAGTGTGAAGTGGAGTGTCAGTATTTTATTTGTTTAAATTTTGTAGCGCCATATATTTGGATAATTAAATGTTTTAATAGTAGGAGTTGATTTTTGTTTATTTTTGGAAGTGTATCCTCTGCTTAATCCAAAGTGTGTAAGTCACAGAGTGGGAGAACAAACCATGAACCCCGATACTCCCGATTGAGCATTGCTGGCAAACTGTGATTTGCATATTTCATTGTTGAATGGGCACATGGGGGCATAGAAATAATGTGCTTGGATTAATAATAGAGGAACACTTAAGACGGTCATATCACGTAAAAAAAATAGTGATAGAATTAGCTACAAAATATAAATTTAACTGACCGCACTGGGACCCTGGAAACTCACACCGAGCAGCCCTTAATCATCACCCCCTAAAACAACAAATCATGGCGCCCAGTACGTAGGGATGAGTTTTCCTAGGGAAAACCCGAGTTTTTTCTTAAAAAATCAAAATTTTCATTTTTTGAAAAATATGGTTTTTCAAAAATTTTGAATTTTTAAATCACTTCCATAAAGGTTGATATTGAATGAGTATTATACCAGAAGGGTACGTTTTAGTCAACACCCGTACTGAGGTTGAATTTTGGAAATTGGGACAAGAGTTCAGTGTACCATCTCTCATGCATTAACCGACGATGGGACAGAATAGCCCACTGTATTCTCTAAGATAATAAGATGTCATTGAGTGAGGAAATGCAGAGGCTCTTGGATTCCCTAAAGGCGGGCAGCAGTGAAAAGTTGGAGGCCATGAAGGCATATAGTAAAGAGAGGTTCAAAACTATAGACAATAAATTGGACCTCCAACAGAGTGCAAACAAAAAGGATTTCGAATCCATAATTCAGAATTTAGAAGCTCTTAAAATTGATAGTGTTAACATGGGGAATAAGTTAGAATCTATCAAAGCCGACAGTAAAGCGAAAAACAAGGCACTGAAGGCTGAAATTGAGGAAATAAAACAGGGGTCAAATAAACTCCGAGAAAGGATAGAAGAAAGCATAGATTCAAAATTTCAAATATTTGATACCAACTTTGGAGGACCAGCTAAAGGCATTTAAAAATGAAATTAACACATTTAATACAGAACTAGTTGAAACCCGTCAAAAATGACGGTCAATAGAAAAATATTTACTGAAGAATTTTCTTATGTAGGCCTACTGTATATTCTTTGTACGATTATTTTTTGGCTCTATTGAAACTATAAGGGCGTCAAAAGATTGCACTCTCAACATAGCAAAATACTGCTGGCCATGACTGAAAAATTGATGAGGCAAATTGAGACCTATACGTTCCAGAGTTTTCCCTTGAGCTTCATTGATTGTGACAGAGTATGCCAAATAAATTGGAAAATATTGCCTCTTAAAACAAAATGATAGTGTTTTATCGGATGCTGTTAAATCAAGTAGAAGGATTAGACCTCTCTGCCTAATTTTAACTGCACTTATTATTTCCAAATCCAAGCAATATAGTTGCATTTAGGAGCCCTTGGGAAACGTTCAGATTTCTAAGCAGCATAACGGTTCAAGCGTTTGGAATATGTGGAGGCAAGTCATTTAGTTCCAAGGAATTCAAGAACTCTGAGGAGTCTAATAAAACTGGCCGCAAACCGTCACATATAATTTTGGAATATAACGAAGAAATGCGATGATGTGCACCTCCATACATCTTAAAACAATGTGGACCGTATGGGTGTGGCACAGTAACATTGGCACCAAATGAAACGAAGGACATAGCATTGTACTGCCGATTAGTCTCTCTGAAATTCCTTGAGATATTATCTCCAGTGAAAAATAATTGTTGCAGCATGTCAAATATTTTATATTTAGTCAGATTAATTTTACCATTACAACAGCAAAGGTCAAAGTAACCAAGTGTAGATTTCTCTCAAGAGAAATACAGTGCAGAACAATGTTTACATTTGTTCGTCAAGGACCCTACACTGTAACGGTATAGTATCTGGAATTGTATCTGAAATGCCGTATTCATATTGGAGTTTAAAAGTGGCTTCGTATTTTTCTCCAATTTCCCACTTGTCTGCGGCTAATGTTCTATTTCGTAAAATGGGTTTATTTATAGCAGCATTTCTCCCCAAATTAACGTCATATTAAATAATACTATAGTGGCCTGCATCAACGCAGCAGCCAAATATTAAATAGCAAATAATAACTTACTTCCATTGCCAAAATCAACTGCGTGGTTAGACTCATTGTTATGTACTCTAAAAAAATAATCAATAAACAATAATATTCACTTATACAACTAAGTTCAGAGACTTCCATTCTCAAGTTGGTTGCTGATGAGAATGCGATGAGACTGATCGCCAATAATAAAATCCTTGCAATTTTTGCAATTTGCTTGCAAACGCAACTCAGGATGACGAACTTCATTTTGAAATAAACAGAATGAAACTGCTCTAAATAATCAATTTCCATCACCTGTTGAAGGTACAATACTTTGCATTTCCATGACAGTAAATTATGCAAGGGAGCATAGAATCACTTCGCCACTACTGGAATGAGCATGGACTCGCTTCGCAAGCCACCGTAATGGAGGGAGTTTTAGAATTATATGTTCAGTGTTTTTCAAAGATCGTATTAACACAGGGAAGCCCAGTCTTAAGGCTACATTCTGAGCTAACGCCCCAGATTCCAGGTTCGATCCCTGCTCTGACAAGAAATTTAATTCTGGTCTGAGGGCTGGAACGGGGCGCACTCTTGAGGCAAACCTAAGAAGAGCAAAATTTGATTCCCATCTCAACAATCTTGGATGTGGTTTTCCGTGGTTTCCCACTTCCACTCCAGGCAAATACCGGGATAGTTCCTAACTTAAAGCCTCAGTCGTCAACTCTCCATTCCCCATACTAATTACAAATGCACACATCAATACAGCCATCACATTAACACAGGTTATCAGAGAAAGGTTTACACTCACACACCAAAGTAGACGGCGCTGAGTGACCACGATGTCTGAGTCCATCAAATGAATTATGTTCGACAATTTTCTCTCAAGGCGAAGCGATTTTGCCGATTTTTATTTAATAATTTAAAAGTATCTGGCAACGTAAATCATGGAGAATTGCTTACCTTACGGGAATAATAAACGTAACATATGTTTAGACAATGTAATACCAATTGCAAGATAGAATAATTGGGAAATAAAATTACATGTCTGAGGTGGGAATCAAACTCCTCCGACGATGCATAATCAATTTCGTTGTCCACAATGTTAGCCGCTGAGCCACCCAGACAACGAAATTAGAGTGCAATATTAAGTGACGTAAACAACAAACGCACTCAACTGCCAGTTATAGTTCATCAATATGTCCCTTATTTCATGATTCTATTCCAGTATATATCGGTATACAACATAAGCGATATTTCCCTTTTCAATTCTCATAAACAAAGATCACACTACGATACGGTGGATCGTTTATCCGCCATTTCTCTCATAAAGAAACGCCATTGTGGCAACGCGCAATAGCCACATATATTACATTTTTCTTTAAACATATAAAAATATACCGTAACATATATTTTCCTTTTAAAGAAACACTGCAAATCTGCATGCCAAGAGCTTTCGTTAGAATGCCATACGAAGCCAATCGGTTAAGTCGTTTTCAAAATCTCGTGTGTACAAAAAATACCTTAGTGTTTTAAATATATATGGCAACAGAGAATTCGTTACTTTACGGGAATGATAAAAGTGAAATATATTTCTACAATGTAATACCAATCGTAGGAAGGAACAAAACAAAACAAAAAAACATATCCGAGGTGGGAATCGAACCCTCTCGACCATGCAAAGGATGGCAACAGAGAATTCGTTACTTTACGGGAATGAAAAAAGTGAAATATGTCTCTACAATGTAATACCAATCGTAGGAAGGAAGAAAATGAAAATAAAAGAACGTATCCGACGTGGGAATCGAACCCTCTCGACCATGCAAAGGATGGCAACAGAGAATTCGTTACTTTACGGGAATGATAAAAGTGAAATATGTTTCTACAATGTAATACCAATCGTAGGAAGGAAGAAAACAAAAATAAAAAAAAACATAACCGAGGTGGGAATCGAACCCTCTCGACCATGCAAAGGATGGCAACAGAGAATTCGTTACTTGACGGGAATGATAAAAGTGAAATATGTTTCTACAATGCAATACCAATCGTAGGAAGGCAGAAAACGAAAATAAAAAAACATATCCGAGGTGGGAATCGAACCCTCTCGATCATGCATAATACAAATTTCTAGGCAGTAACCTTATCCCCTTGACCATCCAGACAACTATGGGACACTTCAGTATTAAGCTATCTAACCGGAATACACGCTCAACCTGCAGTTTAAGTCCTTCAATTCGTGGTTTATTTAATATAATTCTAATTCAATGCATATTGTAAAAACATAATTAACATTATTGGAGACCCTTTTTAATTCTCATAAACAAAGATCTCTGTTAGACGCGACCGGAATCGCCATTTTCCTGGTTGAGGAAGGCCATTGTGCGCATGCGCGGGAGTGTCAAATATTACATATTTCTTTAATCATTTAAAAATATACCGTAACATATATTTTCCTTTTAAAGAAACTCTGCAAATCTGCATGCCAAGAGCTTTCGTTAGAATGTCTTACGAAGCCAATCGGTTAAGTCGTTTTCACAATCTCGTGTGTACAAAAACAGCTTAGTGTTTTAAATATATAGATAGATGGCAACAGAGAATTCGTTACTTTACGGGAATGATAAAAGTGAAATATATTTCTACAATGTAATACCAATCGTAGGAAGGAACAAAACAAAACAAAAAAACATTTCCGAGGTGGGAATCGAACCCTCTCGACCATGCAAAGGATGGCAACAGAGAATTCGTTACTTAACGGGAATGAAAAAAGTGAAATATGTCTCTACAATGTAATACCAATCGTAGGAAGGAAGAAAATGAAAATAAAAGAACGTATCCGACGTGGGAATCGAACCCTCTCGACCATGCAAAGGATGGCAACAGAGAATTCGTTACTTTACGGGAATGATAAAAGTGAAATATGTTTCTACAATGTAATACCAATCGTAGGAAGGAAGAAAACAAAAATAAAAAAAAACCATAACCGAGGTGGGAATCGAACCCTCTCGACCATGCAAAGGATGGCAACAGAGAATTCGTTACTTGACGGGAATGATAAAAGTGAAATATGTTTCTACAATGCAATACCAATCGTAGGAAGGCAGAAAACGAAAATAAAAAAACATATCCGAGGTGGGAATCGAACCCTCTCGATCATGCATAATGCAATTTTCTAGGCAGTAACCTTATCCCCTTGACCATCCAGAGAACTATGGGACACTTCAGTATTAAGCTATCTAACCGGAATACACGCTCAACCTGCAGTTTAAGTCCTTCAATTCGTGGTTTATTTAATATAATTCTAATTCAATGCATATTGTAAAAACATAATTAACATTATTGGAGACCCTTTTTAATTCTCATAAACAAAGATCTCTGTTAGACGCGACCGGAATCGCCATTTTCCTGGTTGAGGAAGGCCATTGTGCGCATGCGCGGGAGTGTCAAATATTACATATTTCTTTAATCATTTAAAAATATACCGTAACATATATTTTCCTTTTAAAGAAACTCTGCAAATCTGCATGCCAAGAGCTTTCGTTAGAATGTCTTACGAAGCCAATCGGTTAAGTCGTTTTCACAATCTCGTGTGTACAAAAAACAGCTTAGTGTTTTAAATATATAGATTGCAAGATAAAATAAGTATTATAGAAAAAATAGTATAGATTCAAAAAGGGAATGTCAAGAAAAATTTGAAAATTTAAAGGATAAATTGGGTTCTTTGGAAACCAAATTAAGTAACATGGAAGAAACTTGTAAAAAGAATGTAGACGCGTGTAAAAGGGAACTTGTAACCCAGATCCAAGGGGTGTGAGAAGAGTTAATAAATCAGATAAGGTCAAATAGAGATCTTTGTCAAAGATCCCGGGATGAGATAAAAGGTAGTCTTAATAAGCAAGGAGAAAGATTCGAAGGGGTTGATAAAAAAGTAGGAAAACTCGAGGGAAAGGTCGAGGAAGTGCAGGCCGAAGTAAATGATATGAAAAGTCAAAATCAAAAAGATGCGAAGAAGAGGAAAGATCAATTTGATCATTTTACCGGGCAGGTAGATGAGATCTTGAGGAAGCACGAGGAAGGAATAAATAAGAGATTAAGTACGTACGAAAAGAATCTCCAGGGAGAAAGAAAGCAACGAGACGAAGAACATAAGGAGAATACTCAGAAGATAGACGAAATAAGCAAGGGTATCAATGGGGTTCAGGAAAACATAGAAACATTAAAGGGACAAGTAGGAAAAACCAATACTGAAGTAAACCAGGTCAAAGACGACTTAACGTTATTGTATAAAAATCAAGGGAAAACTGAGGAAAAGCTTGAGGGAATTAAGGAAGATATGGTCAAAGGACAAAAAGAAATGGAGAAAAAGATAAATGAGATACGAGAAGACCTGGATACCAAAGGTGACGTGAAGCCAGAAATTATAGAAAAACAGGTCATGATCATCAAGAAAGAGGTAGAAGAACATTTAGCTGAAATAAGGGATAGTTTCAGGGAAGACAAATTCCAACTGAAACAAGAAGTTTAAAGCAGTAAGAAGAATCAGGAAAGATTTCAGAATGAATTTGGATCACGGTTGGAAAGGACTGAACACAAGAACAGTCAAATGGAAGTTCAGCTCATGTCTCAAGAAGAGAGTGCCAGAAGAGGAAGAAAATTAGAATTTGAAAGTCAGGATGAATTCCAGAAGACAAGATGGTGGGTAGATTATAGGCTAGGGAATAACCCACCCACCAAGGGAAGATGATTAAGAGAAGGAAGTAGATTTGGGATTGGAAAAGAAGGATAGAAGAATAGGAGGAGAGTCCCACAAAAGTAATAAGTTTAGTGTTAAACACACTTAAAGGTGGTTGCCACCGCAAATATGTGCTCGGATACCTAAAATAGGAACGAGCTTGGTCGAGGCTGACGGGAACCGCAGATAAGACTTGGGCAGTTTGCCAGAGAGAGGCTTTAGTGTGTTTCCTCCCAAGCACGAATGAAAGTACTATAGGGAAGGGTGATGGTCGAGCCAGACAAATAGTAAAAGCTTTATTGTATGTGAATGAGGGCATAAACCTAGGAAGAGCTAGGAAAGCCAGGATCCTGCCTAACTGTAGTGTCAGAAAATGATGAATCCAAAAATAAATATCTAATTTATTTAACAATGCAGGAAGTTTGCGGCAATTAACAATTATGTAATATAAATTTAATGAACATGGTTCATTTGAACCTTTTAACAAATAGGGTCGCAGACCTCTTAACATCAAACAGTTGCTCCAGGCAATTGACAATTTTTAAGGTTTTTTAACCGTGTATTAAAATCTTGGTAAGATTTCATAAATAGGCAAAATGGAATAATTAAAGTTTTAACATTTACAGGAGTACAAGCAGTGTACTATACGAAACCTTCGAAAGAACATTCTAACGAGAATAACAACTTCGAAGATAACAAACTGTAAAACATAAAGAAAAAGGAAGTTCCTACAACTTCTTATATTTATACAGAGTTAATATATGAGAATTATACAAAGAGGGCAGGTCACTTACTGTGAAACCTGGAGAAAGTGAAAAGGAAGTTTCTAGAATTCCTATATTTAATTGGGAATCACGAGAAAAATGGGACAGTTTCCATTTCGTGAAACCTGAACATGACTCTCTCAAGAGTGTAGAGAATTGTTTTCCCTATGTATAGGAAAGGAACAACGTGATTTAAAACTTGTATCACACAAGCAATTATGCAGAATTTAATTAATGTTAAACTAGCAAAGTTGGAAGGGCACTTCGTGAGTAACACCTTATAGAAAGTTGCAATTTCATAAATAATGGTTGTTAGTAGAAGGTTAAGGAAAGATCATTGGGATATAGGAACAATGTTCATGGCCGTATTTAATATAACCGGACGATCGCGACGCGGTAGAAAAGTGGAGCAAGCACTGATTAACACTATAGTCTGTAAAGATGGATGCAAAGTTCACTATAGAAACACTAAAGTTCATGAAAAAGAAAGTTATTGCAATTATGGAGATAACTGATTGCACTATGTAGGTGAAAGTCTATTTCTTGAAAAAGTTGTAATTTACAATTAAATGCGCCATAGAATTTTCCTGAGGTTCCAGCGGAGGACGAAAATTCACTATTGTAGTAATTTAGTTTTAAACAGAATTCTCCCAAGTACGTGAGAAATACATGATGGCAGGACTCGCAGATAGAGAACAAGTTCTAGAAGGTTCCAGAACGACCTTAGCAGAAAATGGGGTTTTAGAAAATCCAACGGAGGAAATAGTTTTAAAATTATAGGCAGCGGGTATTAGATAATATCCCACGTAGCGAGAGGATTTCTCGTTTGAATCGCTTAAGAAAAGCTCTTTTATAGTAAGGTTGGCTTATTCAAGTAAAAGCTCAACATGGCAAAACCCACGAAGAATGATTATTGCCCCAAGTAAATAATTTCACACTGCCTATAATTAAAAGCACTTGGAAGTTAAAACCATGAAGATGAGGTTAAAACTTTTTAAAAATGGTACTTATCTCGATTTCATGTTGAAGTCGGAGTTCCTTATGAAGACTATCTAGCCAACATGGCGTAGAAGAGGGTGTGCCTCTTGGTTTGAGGAGGCTAAGCTCGAGCGGAGCTTTGACTGAACGAGTCAACTGCAGACGTAGAAGTGAGTGCAGCTCAGCGGAGCACGGAGAGACCACGGAAGGGGGAGAGAGTGGGGGTAGGAAACTAAAGGAGAACATATAAACATTGCCAACTTTACAGAAATAAAATAATCTTCTTTTGCTGAGCTGGTCTTCAAAGAGTTGAAAACAGTATCTGGTAGCCAAATGGATGTGGAATTCCTCTTGCGCGAGGAAGAGTTGAAGAGCTTCAGAGATTTGTTGTCATATGACGCTAGGTTGATCACAGAATATATATCTGAAACATACTCACACAAAATATAAGAAATTTGCACATAGAGGAGAAAACAAATGATCAATGTTGGTGTTTGACAAAAAGGAAGGAAAGAACGTGCAAAAGCATTCAAATTTGTAATCTCAGGTACCGTGCATTCCAAGAATGCACCAGATGGGTAGATCCCCATGAACGAGGCGCTAATCAAGATAGGGTCTTAGTAGGGGAGAGCCCTTATAAGAACCCAGGATATCCAATGGCAATGTCAACCCCTTATATGAACCAAACAAATGGACAAATAATTAACATTATCAAGTCAAATGAGGATAGACCGGTGAAGTTTACGGGTAATAATATGTCAATTACTCCTAAATACTGGTTGAAGGAGGTAGCAGAATAATTGAATGAAATGAAAGTTCCTCAGGATCGGAGACTGAGAGCAATTGAGAAGTTGTTGGCAGGTGATTTTCTCACCTGGTTCAGGAGTTTCAGATATACATTTGACACGGTGGAAGGTTTTAGAGAAGCTTTTCTGAAACGATATTGGGCAGCAGATGTACAAGAAAATTTGAGGCTAGATCTGAACTCTAGAAAATATAGTACGAATACTCAGAATTTTTCACCGCTCGGCTGTGTAAATTCCGTGAACTTGATATTGCCCCAGCTGAAAACGACCTGTGTGCCGCCATTGCAAGACAACTTCCATATGAGATACAAAGGTTGTTAATCTCATCCAAAGCCAGAAGTGCTGTGGAAGTGGAGAGCGTATTACGTCAGTTGGACATGACAACTTCACACGTTACTCCCAGGCATCAAAGACATACTGAACAAGTACACATGGCCAGTAGTTAAGAGGATAGAGAGAAACCATCGACAAGAAATCAGTCGACTAGTACAAATACTCAGGGACTGGGTCGAGAATATGGACATCAAGAGCCTAGGGGAATACAGCCATACTATAGAGGAGGATATCGAGGAAGAAATCCCAGGAATACGGGTTATAGGCAACAAGAAAACCGACCGTATAATAACAATAATCAAAGGCAGGACAACAGAAAGAGATGGGAAAATTATCCCAGAAGGAATGTGAGACCTGAGGACAGAAACGATGAATATCGGGCTGAAATTGAAGAAAGGTATCAGAAAAGTCTTCGTTATATGAATGAACGAACAGACGAACCTGAGATGCAAAGGGTCCGTTGGAGTGAGGCAATGAAGAACCGAAAATCACCCGACCGACTGGAAGGAGCTCAAAGCTTGGAGTTACAAGCTCAGTTGAAGAATGAGGGGAAAGGAAGCCCTCAAGAAAAAAAACTCCAAATTTAAATCATCAAAAGTGGAAACATACCAGGAGCTGGGAGGAGGTTGAGATTGTAAATTGGATAGCGAGAGCAGCTGAGCTAATTAAAGAGGATGTGGAAGGAATCCCACCTATTAGAAGGGAGTTACCTATCATCATGTTAAGGATAGAAGGATTACTGGTCAGAGCATTAATAGATACTGGATCAACTATAAGTTTAATAACGCAAAACCTCATAAAGGAATTAGAAACAAGAGGTCATGAATTAAAAATTCCCACCTCAAGCGTGAAGATTAAGGGAATTATTCCTGAAAAATCTTTGACATGTAAATTTCAGGTGTACATTGACTTGATCATGGGTAACACTGAAATTTCACAATGCTTTTTGCTGGTAAATCAATTACCATACAATATTGTATTGGGTATTGATTTTATCCGTGAGAACAACGTCGTAATAGACCTAGCGCAAAATTGCATTAGGATTCAAAGAGAGGATGAGGATGGACAAAACATTAATCTACATGAACAGGATGCAAACATAGAAGAACAGGTATGGCATGTGGAAGAAATGACCGAGGAAGGTTGTAGGGACATAGAAAAGGAATTTGAAGTCCTAAACATAGAACTTGAAGATAGTATGGAAACCGAGTTCGAGACCAACCTGTCAGGAAAAATAGAGGAAGCTAAAGTTACACTCGAAAACAAGGAAAATTTAAAGGAATTGCTGTTAAATTACAGGGACGTATTTGATTCCAAGCCAGGAAAGATCCACAATTTTAAATACGCATTTCAAGTAAATGATTGGGCACCGTTCAGACAAAAACCATACCCGGTTGCAGAAAAACATTACACACAAACAAAGAAAACACTGCAGGAGATGAGTGATGCTGGTCTAATAGAAAAGATGGCGACACCATATGTTAGTCCATTAGTAATTGTGAGTAAACCGGATGGCTCAGTAAGGGTGTGTTTGGATGCCAGGAATTTGAACGCGAAAATTATACCAGAAAATGATTCGACACCACCCATAAAAGAAATACTGAGGAAATTTAAAGGCAAGAAGATTTTCACAAATATTGACATGACCTCTTCATATCATCTCGAACTTGAAGAGAAAACCAGTCTCTTTACTGGATTTCAGTTCGATCAACAAACATATTGCTTCAAGAGATGTCCGTTTGGCTTGAAGACCGCGGGATCCGCATTAATAAGAGCACTTGATCGCAACCTGTCAGAGAAAGTAAAGGATTGCACTATCCGTTATGTGGATGACATATTGCTTACCTCGGAAAACATAGATGAACAATTGAAAAATTTAAAGAAATTATTGGAAGATTTGAGAAGGGCTAACTTCAAGATTCACTTGAAGAAATCGAACTTTTGTCAAAGACAAGTTACGTTTTTGGGGCATGTGATTGACAAGGATGGTGTCAAACCAAATCCATGCAAATTAGAATCGATAAGAGATTTTCAAGGCCTTTGAAAGTGAAAAACGTTCGCCAGTTTTTGGGATTGATTGGATGTTTCTCAGGACATTGTCCATCCTACACCAAATCTGTTGCACCACTACAGGATCTTCTGATGAAGGGGGCAAGTGGAAATGGACGGAGGAAACGGAAAAAGCGTTTATAGAGGCCAAGGAAATGCTTTTAAATTATGTGAAGCTAGGATATCCTGATTTTAATCAGAGATTTATAATACAGACGGATGCATCCCAGATTGGAATAGGGGCAATGCTGTATCAGGAAGACCCGGATAACCCTGAGAAGAAAAATTATCTAGCTTTCACGAGTCGAAGACTGAAACCACACAAGAAAAATTATACAATCAGTGAGATCGAGCTGTTAGTGATATTGCATGCGTTGCAATTTTGGCGAACGATTGTATATGGGTTTCCAGTCACATTAAGAACCGATCATAAAGCCTTAACCTTTTTGATGAAGACGAATTTATCCAGTCAAAGGTTGATGCGTTGGGCTTTATATACACAACAGTTGGATGTAAATATAGAGTATTGCCCGGGGAAAGAAAATGTAGTTCCCGATTATTTAAGTAGACAGCCAGAGTCCACAGAAGAGGAAGTAATGGCTATTGATTTAGAAGACAGAGATCAGCGTACTTTGGTTGAATTAAGAAGCATTGGTCAACGACAACGTGAAGATCCATGGATGAACATGCTCATATCTTTCTTGGAAGGGGGTTTGATAAGGGGAACTCCTGCGTATACTGAAGCTAATAAGATAGCTCAATATTATACTTTCTTTAATGGATTATTGTTTAAGTTTGCGGACTCTGACCATACTCGATTGAGGATCGTTATACCTGCTATTTTGCAGAGGAAAATGGTATGGTTGGCCCATAGATCGTTTGGACACATGGGAGTCGACAAAACAGTCTCGATGCTGAGAGAAGCATTTGTATTGCCAAGACTGAGAGAAACTGTAAGGGATACGCTTAAGACATGTGACATATGTCAAAGGATTAAGCCAAATGCGTTTTTGATGAGACAAAAGCCAATACCACTGTTGCCCGAGAGGCCAGGTCAAATTATCTATATTGACAACTTCGGACCTTTGCCAAAAGCTAGGAGGGGAAACAGACACATAATGGTGGGTATGGATGTTTTCACAAAAATGGTTGTTCTTGCTCCCATACAGAAGTCTAGTACCAAACAAGTTTTTAAACGACTCAAAGAAAAAGTGATACCTATTCTGGGTAAACCAGAGAATTTGTTATCGGATCACGGTAGTTGTTTTACAAGTGTATAATTTAGACAGGAATTAGAGAGACTGGGAATACGTCAGATCCTGTCCAGCATTCGCCATCCTGAGGCAAACCCTGTAGAAAGAGTTATGAGGGAAACGGCCAAGTATTGTAGGATATACTGTGCTGAGGAAAATTGGAAATGGATAGACATCCTCGACATCATCGAATTTTGTATAAATAATACGATCCACGAATCTACGGGAGAGATACCAATAACATTACATCGGAATGAGCAACCAGAGAGACCTTGGAGTCTGGTCATTCCCAGGCCGACAGACGCTCAGCCTGGAAGAGATGTACGAATTAGAAGAGATTTTGAGCATTTAAAATCTCAAGCCGATAGGAGACAAAGGAGAAACAGGCACAAGAGGTATGATCGACCACTATTAGCAGGAGAAATGGTGTTAGTGAAAAGACCAGCCATTTCGGATCCAGGGAACCGCGTGTACAAGAAATTCCTGAAAATGTACTACGGCCTGTATCGAATAATAAGGGATTTAAGAAATAATGCCAATAGAATTCGGCACTGTGAGATGAATCACGAAGTGAATATGAATTCAGCTAACCTAAAAGTATATTACCCTCCCGAAGACTTCGATGAAGCAAATGAACAGGCCCTGGTTATAGAACAATTTAGAGATGATAAATACACTTTTGATACAAACAGGAGTGAGTTAGATCCAGAAAATAGAGCTCAACCATTCACTTGTGAATGTGAACTAGAGAAAACGTATTGGAGCTAAGAGATATAATTGATTTTATTAAAGAAGAAAATTTCAATTTAAGGAGAGAAAATGAGGAAAGAAAGAAACGGGTAGGGATAGACCAAACCCGTAATGAAGGAGTACGTTCTGTAGACCTTTA
The DNA here is from genome assembly GCA_946902985.2 of Meconema thalassinum. Classification (NCBI taxonomy): domain Eukaryota; kingdom Metazoa; phylum Arthropoda; class Insecta; order Orthoptera; family Tettigoniidae; genus Meconema; species Meconema thalassinum. Next base: position 94,681,861 of record OX336395.1, on the reverse strand, counting down.
GTCCAGAAAAATAAGAAAGGAAGAACGGGTAGGAACAGAGCGTGCTCAACCTACACCATTACCGGATATGACTTTAAAATTGGAAAACACGAATTATCATGGGATTCTATGAGAAAGGAAAATAGAGGTACTACGGGATGTTATGATGGCTTCGACACTGAAAGAATTAAAAAAATGTCTAGGAAAAACACTTAAATAAATTTCCTCAAAATTTCGAAAATTTATTTATCTAAGGAGGGGAGATTTGAACCCATGTGCAATTGGTTCAAGCGTCGAATCCATAATTTAATCACAAAAGAAGAGAGAAAATAATACCGTCTTTAGAATGACTTGGGAAAATTTTAGAAGTGGGCTGTTATAACGTGGCGCAAGAATAGGTGACCACGAGTCATGCGGACGTGATATCATGCTTGACGCGTCGATAAGGAGCCGACTCATGATTATTAATAGAACGATAAAAACTTTCCACAGCGTGTAAGAGAGAAGACGTTTCGGAAATAGACCTTACTCAGCTTTAAAATGACAACCTCGCAATTGCGCAAGAAGAGAAATAATTAGAATTAAGCCATTTGCGAGCATTTAATTAATGAAAGAAACACATCATTGTGGATCGTTCTGGAATAGAGATTTTTGTGTGGGGAAATGTTTATAATATTTGCACAGGAAAGAAGTGCCAACGTGGCATGAGGTCGTTAGTAATTCCCCGAGACCAGAGTTGGTAGGGATGGAAAAATAAACCGCAACACCCACGTATCTGAAGAGCAAAATCATTTAAAATCTTGGAATTGTGCGATCGATTTTCATGATCAAAGAAACCAGTTGACGTTTAGAACAAGAGCGTTCCAGAGATATATTTTTCAAAATTATACGACTATTACTTCAAAAGTTAGTGCTGGAGATGATGCGGATTTTATCTTTTTGCCGCCGATTTGTATATAAACCCTGGCTGAGCCAGGGAGAGCATGCAGTCTTTACCAGACCTTGAGAAGTCGTGATACGCTGTATCACCAACGAGCACCCCGTATGGGAGTGGCCGAGCAGTATCGTCATTAGTATCGCCGTGTGGAGACATATTAGAACCCTAGTATAGGAATAAAATCGGCAAGCTTCAGAAAATTATCGTTTAAGTTCATTAGTACAGTCAAAGTTAGGCTGTGGTCTTGAAGAAATAACAGGCGATAGGTACTCGAATAATAGTTCTGTTAAATAAACAATGCATCATAAGGTTTCGAAGTACGCAAGGAAGTGAAATAGACAGTTCTAACGACTTTAAGGAAACCGATCAGGGTAGAACGAAATAAATAACGCCTAGTGTTCCGGAAATGTAGGGACTAGAGCGCTGGACGATAAAAATTAGGAATTGTAGTTCCAGACTTTGTCTAGATATACAACTGAGCAGTAAACATTGGGGAGGACTAAAATAAGCTACGAATTAAAGTAATAGCAATTAATGCAAGGAAATTACTAGGTCACCGATAAACTATTCGAGCGGCCGTAATAGTAATACAATAAGGACAGACTTTATCTAGACGAACAAGCTAGCGTCTAGCAAGAAACGACATCGTGCAGTAAAGTTATAGAAGCCGATATTCAAAACCCGGATTTGGAGATCAGCCGTTCCAGTGAGGTGTTGTTCGACCGAGACTTTCCATCATCTCGTCAGATTAGGAAGCCGACGTTCTATAAGTGCCACCCTTGGAAACGGGAAAGAAAAGAAATCACGTGTGTAAGGCGAATAATTAACGCCCAAGTGATAAAATTTTTATGTAATGTAAATATAGTGAAATTTTTTGAGTGTAATATTTTTAGTGAATTTGTATTGTGTTAAGTGTAACGAATACAAAATGGTATTCATTATATTCCAAGTGATTAAAGTAAATATTTTATGTGTTGTTAAAGAAGTGTCATTGAGTGTAAGTGTATCCATGTAAATGGCTTAAAAAGCAGTGAGTGGGCAAAAATGTTCCATCGCTGGAGGATTCGGTCGCTGACCATACATTCATGTGAGTAACTATTTCATTATGATATGTGTTTGGGGAGATTTGCGTATAATCCTCATGAGAGAGAGGGAGTAGGAATGATGAATAACAAGTAAAAGAATGAGTGCGCGATCTGAACCATTAATTTGAATAAATATAATAAATATGTGAAATGTAAATTAATCCCCTTGGGGAATGTATTCAGTAAAATATCAGTGTAATTGATAAATGATATAAATATGAGAAAGCAAGCGTAATAATAATACTATTAATTATAAATGAATGAATATTATGATGAATTTTATATTGAATGTAGTAGCTTCCGAGCTCCTTTGAATGAATTAATACATGTTATGAATACATGTTTTATGGTAAAAATGATTATTGTCAAGGGAGGAGAGTAATATATAATTTGAGATGTAGATCAAACGTTGATTTTGTATTTATTAGTTCTTTGAAGGCAACTTGGCTAATTAATGTATAAGCGCCATGTAGCGCATTGAAGTAATTTGTCACGCTAGGAATGCGTTGAAATGCTCGGTAAAACTAATTATGAGGGACAGTTGGTCGTGGTAATTGAACTGTGGTAAGTCCTCAAAAGTTGTGATAGTTATCACGAGGCTATGTGTGTTGATGTTAAAAAGGGTGCTATTTATGTTGCATTATGAGCGCTGGTATAAGGCGAGCCCTGCCCTAAGTCGCAAATATTATAAGTCCTCCAATTTGGGATATTGCTCTCGAGGCATTTGAAACGATCGAACTCAGAGTTGTCCGTGTTGAAGCCTCTTAATATTGGTTGTATTATTGAATTTTTCTTACCCGCCAATGAGGACACTTCATAATTATTATATACCGAAGCCAAGAGAATAGGTCTGTTGAGCCTAAATATGTTGTTTTAAGAATCTGTATTAGAAACCTTGTCATTCAGAGAATTACATTCGAAACAGCTGTATGGAAAGCTGATGGTAGCCAGTCTCTTGTAGCAGCGAGACTGTGAACTCTCTGTCTCCCGGCAATAAATCACGCTAAGTAGTCAAGGCTAGACCCTCACCCTCGATGTATTGCGGTAGGGCGGGGAACGGTCTGTTTGAGTTATAATACAGAGAAGTGTTTAGAAATTGTTTGAACGACCCGGTCTTTGAACCGAGGTTCCTTTATAATTGATTATCGCTTGCAGAGTTCAGATCATTGCTTTCTTATAATATAATGGTCTTTTAAGACAAATAATGATAAATCCCTAACTTTATTATTATATGATTCAGTGATTCACGAGTTCTATTGAAGACATTAGATTCCGGGAGTAATCTTAATTTTGACTTGCTCAGTAGTCTTCTGTAGCTCGGGAGTACGCAAATTTTTCCCAATCACAGTAGTGAGTTGTTAGCTTGAGAGATAGGGATGGTAACATATGAGCATTGTGAAAGCCCAAAATTAAGTGATGATTAACCATACTTTGGTAAATTTTCATATTTATGATTAAAAGATATACTCATGTGAATAGTAATTGATGTGTATAAAATTGATAACACAGTGTAGGTAAACATTACCGAGCCGTTTGGAGCTCTTGATTTTAAAGATTTTGAAGTGACACTATATGGAAGTGAAACTTAGTAGAAGTTTGTTGGTTTGTGAAAAACCAGTCATTATGATCTTATAATTGTTTATTATGAATTCCTTGTTCAACTTTGAACAAGTGTGAAGTGGAGTGTCAGTATTTTATTTGTTTAAATTTTGTAGCGCCATATATTTGGATAATTAAATGTTTTAATAGTAGGAGTTGATTTTTGTTTATTTTTGGAAGTGTATCCTCTGCTTAATCCAAAGTGTGTAAGTCACAGAGTGGGAGAACAAACCATGAACCCCGATACTCCCGATTGAGCATTGCTGGCAAACTGTGATTTGCATATTTCATTGTTGAATGGGCACACTACCAGGAATGACGTCAACCATGTAATCTGTTTGCCTCCGATGCCATATTTGCCAAGCCTTAACAAGAGTCTTTGATGAGGCACCTGATCAAAAACTTTGCTTAAGTCCTGGGCCACACAGACGTTAGTCTGATCCAAGTAGTTCTGCCAGTCATCAATCACTTTTGGCAAAAGTGATTTGTACAAATGATATGTACAAGATTTCCCCGGAACGAAGCCATGTTGGCTCGGATTTAACAGGCCTCGCTCGCTCAGGATTCCAGTATGTTCTTAGCAACCAGGCGCTCCATACATTTACAGATACCAGACGTTAGAGAAATCGGGCGGTAGTTGTCCATGTCTTCCTTGTCACCATTATTGAACACAGGGACCACGTTAGCATGTTTTCACTCTTGTGGTAGAGTCCCGGTGTTAAAGGACTGGTTGAAAAGTGCACACAATGAGGGTGCTAGGGCATCTGCACAGTAGTGGAGGATCCGAGCGGGGAAGTCTGGACCTGACGCGGCACGGGGTCTAGTTCTCCGTAGGATGACTCGAACTTCCTGTTGTGTGAAATATAGACTGGCTAGGATAAGAGAAGGGGTGATGTCCTTGGTAAGAACACTCCTTCACTGGTGTCAGGTGGAGAGAAGTTATTTTGGAATTTACAGTTGAACGAGTTGGCTATGTCGAGTGGGTTGGAAAGCAAAGTCCGTTATGTTTAAAGCTCTGTGGTGCGGTGTTGCCACTTTTGCTCCGAATGAATGTCCACATGGCCTTGGGATTGAACCTTAATTTGTCCATATACGTACAGTATGCTTCACGAATTGCAGATGTGGTTCTATTTATAGCCAGCCGATACTTTTCCCACCTGCTGTCATTTGGGCACTGTTTCCACATGTTATAGAGCTGATTTCTCTTTCTTACTTTGGATATTATGTCCTTTGAGATCCAAGGTTTTTTTTCTTATTTTTAATTATAACCTTGGGGATCACTTCAATGACGCACTGAAAAAAGATTTCCTTTCAAGAATGCCAGGAACCATCCATATCTACACTGTTGGTGAATGATGGTGTAATGACCGGTTATCACTCCAGTAAGATATCATAAAAGAGTTTCCAGTTGGTACGGGAGTAATTGTAAACTGTTCTGGTTTGTAATTTTGGACTGTTTTTATGGGTAAATATAGCTAGGAGGGCATGGTGATCACAGGATCCAGGGATGACTTGTAGAAACTGAATTGAGGATGGAGAGTTTGGTCAAGTGAAGTTGCGACTTTTAAATAGACGTTTTTCGCGATTGAACCAACCAAACGCAATGTAACTTGGTACAGTTTATATTTATACACATTGTAATGCATCGAAATCTAACTTCGTTCAGTTGTTTACATGGCCTCAAGATGGCGGCTGTGCGAAATATTTCACCGGCATTCTATATCTCTGAAACTATTACCGGGATCACCCTGACATTTTGTAGAGAGATAAAGGGCACTACTGGAAGTTCATCTATAGGATTTTCAAAATCCGATTAACTACAAAACGAACAGGGCGGCCAGGCGAAGTTGAACATTTTAAATAGACTATTCTCGTGATTTAATGATCATAACGCAATGAAACTTGGTACAGCAAATGTTTATACACATTGTAATGCACTGGTATCTAATTTAGTTCAATTGTTTACATAACCTCAAGATGGCCGCTGTGCGAATTTTAAAATTAAGTTTTGTTTCTTGTATAGTAATCATGCAATCGAAGTGAAAGTTGGAATAATGAACCTACGAAATAATTTTCCTTAACCCTGCAGTGCTCGCGCGGTGTCTGAAAGACGCCACACTAGTTTACTATTCATAACCAACGTAGCAATGCGTCAGCGCGCCAGTGTTAGTCTAGCGCGTGTGGTGGTGAGTCATTGTAACACGAGTGTGAACGGAGTCTGACAGACGCCACGCGACCTTCACTGCGATAAAGTAAGTACTCGTTGTGAAGTGTTCTCTTCAAAATTATTACCGTAATTATTCTTTATGGTGTCTTATATTTTATGCTTCTTGCTGAAACGTTATATTTTTTACGTTTTTCACGTATTTAGGACTGAAAATGAGTGGAAAGGATAGGGGATATAACCTTGATCGTATTTATGATAGAAGGATTCTGCAGAGTTTGCTTGAGGAAGATGATGATGAAGGTGCATTGTACAGTGATAAGGAGGAAGATATTCCATAATCCAGGAGTGAAAGTACTGACACGGAAAAAGACGTAGACAGTTGTGGTGAAACGGGGGAAAATGATAGTGATTGTTTCTTAGGGCGAGATAAAGTTTCTAAGTGGCGTAAGGCTAATCCTCCTAGAAATGTTCGAACCCGGCGACAAAATATCGTCACACATTTACCTGGTGCGAAAGGTGTTGTGAAGCTAAGACTCATAAAGAATGCTGGAAATTATTCTTTGATGACACAATGTTGTCAACTATTGTGGAGTGTACGAACGAAAAATTGCAGAAGTTCAACCAAACTACCGCAGAGAAAGTGACGCTCGACCTACCGACATATGTGAAATAAAAGCTCTAATTGGCATATTATACCCATGCGCAAAAGGAAAGATAACGACACAAATACCAAGGACATTTGGGCTAGTGATAAGACGGGAGTAGAACTGTGCCGTTTGGTTATGTCAGAAACAAGTTTTAGGTTCATTCTGTATTGCCTAAGATTTGACAAGACAGATAACCGAGAGGAAAGGAAAAAGGTATGACAACTTAGCACCAATTCGAGAAATTATCACTTTGTTTTGAAGAACAGTCAGAAGACATATTGTATTGGAGAATACTGCACATTGGATGAAATACTGGAAGGTTTTCGTGGGAACTGCCGCTTTAGACAGCATATTCCGAATAAGGTATATGCTTTGGTCGATGCTCGAATTTTTTGTTATTAACATTGTGTTGTGAACTTGAACCCTCCAAATTATGTATGAAATGAAACCCTGACTTGAATTATGATTATGCATATATTTTAAATACAACACCAATTGACTAAAACAAATGTCCGGCCTGTAGGCACTGCACATTGCAAATAAACAAGAAGTCACGGCGAACATAAAAGCTGACAATGCACTGACGGGCAGAGGGAGAGTGGGGAGAAAGGTATATGGCCGCTCAAGGTCACGAGTGTTGCCAACCCTTGTAGTCAAACAAAACAACATCACTGGAGGACACCTCCTGAAATCCGCGCGCACACTGGAGTGTTAAGGAAAGTGGCGCTTGGTGTGATAATGTAAAATGGAACGTCACGTAGCCTACTGATGCCATTTAAAGATACAATGTTTCCCGCTATATCGCGTAGGTTTTCAGTTAACTGGCAATGGGCTTTTTTTTACTATAAGTAAGCTAGGCGTAGTTAATTTTTTTCTCAACATTTTTTCCAACAATGACGCTTGGTCTGTCAATGCATAACTGCATCCAGCTAATATTCTGTGGTTTCGAGATGAATTCGGAAAATTCTAACAGGCCATTTCATTTCAACTACTTGTCCTTCTTTCATCTGCTGAGACAGGCGTCTGGAAGGGCACCCATCATGATTATTTGCCGTTTCGTCGACCCTTCAGAAATGTAAATCATAAGAGTTAAGAAAACTTTCCCCATCAGTCAGTGTTATTTTATTGATAATACCCTGGCTAGTTCAGACTACATTCTGACATGACGAACATATAATAAATTGTATCCTAAAAACATACATTGAATGATCTAAACAGAATTTAGATCGTCCCGGGTAGCACATTGCCGTAAGGATAACTCAAAAAGCCTATAGGCCTACACAAGAAAACGTTCCTATAGTATTGGTAGTTGACAAGTAGGCCCTACCATATGGGGATTATTATCGCTGATATATTTCGACGGGGTGTAGGTGTAAGATAAAAAAAAATCCTCTCGGCACGCCGGAAGGCGGAGGTATATTTCACCGGGCAAACTAGGGGATAGGCTATAATAGGCAAAATATGCAGGGTTTCGTAGAAGGATCAGTCCTCATTTATTGCCAAAAAGTATTTTACAACTGGAGCTTAATTAACTTTGTTCGTCTTTCTATGCATACTATTAACATTTTATTGTCTTATGGGGACGGTAACCTACTTGTCATTTGGGATCCAGTTTTATACTTGTGGTCACACTGTCCTTTTGCAAGGTTACGACACTGATGTGTAACGTTCTAACAGTCGAACGTTTTCACGCAAAATTTTATATCCTGCAGAGATGTTGGCTGGTTCCTCAGTTTAGGGACTGCGACAACGCGGTCATGTAACCCCGTGTACTTTGTGTGTGTATAGAATCTGTCTGATAAACGGTGTTAATTGTGATGGCTGTGTTAGTCTATAATTTGGGTAAGGACTGCAGACGGTCAATTTCAAGTAGTAGTTCCCAAACCGGGAAAAAATCCGCAAAGTAATATTTTAATATTTCATAGTTTACATAATCTTCTTCGAGGGGACTTAAAGATTTCTTTCATATTATTAAAAATGTACTGTAGTGCATTCAAAATATTGTAACTATTCTTTATTTTATTATTATTACCAATCTATTTTACATTTGATTTGATATTTTTTATTTCCTATTGTTGTGGGGCCCACCTTATCATATCGCCCAGGGCCCCGCAAAGCCTGGATCCACCACTCTCTAGCTGTGAACTTGGTAACTAGATGCCATCACAACCATCAACTCGCAATGACCGTTGGAACTTCCCCTCCTAAGGAAAGCATACTGAGGGATTCTTAGCGCTCTTAGAAAATCCGACAAATTTGGCTGGCTTTGAACCCGCGAACTTGGGCATAGAAGTTCAATATGCTACCGGTTACGTCACCGAAGCCGCTTCCCACAGAGTCAGATAGAAAACTGAATGTGATCTCGTGCAGTGGCATTGTCATGCCAACCTCTGATAGATCATCCCTCATCAATTTGGAAGCGTTGTCATGGTAACCTCTGATGGCTCTTGGCATTTTCTTCTAATTCCGAAATCATTTTGTTCATCCCTTGACATAATGGTGGGTCATATCAAAAATTATTTCAGCCAAAAGTTTTAGGTAACTTAATTATTAAGGGAATATTGTCCATTTAGTCCGGTTTTGATATTGTTCCTATTAAGAGAGATATGATTAATTCTTCCCGAAAAACCCACTTTTACCCTCCCCTTTGGTCAATAGTTGGTGCTATCAAAATACTTTCCAATCATAAATTTTTGGTCCTTATCCGACACATAGTATGTACTTTGAATGGATCCGATATTTCAAATATTAAGAGAGTTATAGTGATATTTCATTTTTTCGACCCCCCCCCCCCTTTTCACCCCCTTCGACCGATTGCGCCCATTAACGAACTCGTCCTAGATCTTATAGGGATACATATCATGTAAAAAATTCAAAGTTATTGATGCAAAAAGGCGGCAGTTATCGTATCCACAAAAAAGTGATATATATATATATATATACTAATTATAAATTATAGGGGAAGGTGCTGTACCTAGGGACAATTATTTAAAATATATTTTTTAACAATATAGTTTTGTATTTTCTGGGGAAACCAAATACTGTAAGTGTTTGGCTTGTTATTCATCAACACAATCATTGTTATTTGCGATAACAAACTTTTAAATAATATGTTCTTCCACCCCTGTCATGCGTCCCCAGGTACGTAGGACTGATGTACCTTGCGACAGTGGGTGATGTTCCTAGGGACAAAGGTTTTCTATGGGGAATTTATGTATGATAATGTTACTGTTATTTAAGATACTTGTAGAAATAACCAAAACATTATTTACAATTAATTTATTGATTAATTTCTGAAGAAAATCTTAAAGCATAAGCACATTGACTGCAGTATATGAATATGAATATTCGAATATGAAAGCACAACCTTTCGTAAGGTATAACCATTAAGAGATACAGGGAACGGATATTTCATAACATTTTTGGAGGATGAACCAACAAAATGTTTTGGAGGGGGAAGTTTTACAATAATATCTTCAAAAAGAAGACTGTAAACCTCCGAACTGTCTGTGAATGTGAAGTAGGAGCTACCAATAGAATTTGATTTGTTCAGATACTGCACACTATAGGCTATTCTCCTGAATATTTGCCATATTTCTTACCAACGTACTGTTTGATAGTTTTCTATTTCTAAAGAAATTGATCAGTACAAAATCCATTACACAGATTTCCTGATTTTCTAAATCTTGTTCCATTTCCACAGCAAGAACTTCATTGTACAAATCTGCCAGTCCTGAAGAATCATCACTGTTCAAGTCCAACTCAGATTCACTATCCTTGGTTGTAAATAGTTTTCTCTTTTCCTTTCCATCAGTCTCTCCTGGGTTGTTTCACGGATTTTCGTCTAGGGTATGGCTTTTTTCCTGATTTTTATTCGGCTTTCTCTGGAGTGTTATTGAGCACACGAGCTCTCCCTTTGCAGTGATATCCTCTTTTGCTGGTAGTAGTGCCTATGGAAGTGGTCGAATTACAGAAGGTGATAGTTTGTACGCAGATGCATCATCCGTATTGCAGGTGGCAGGTGTTCCACAGGTGCCAGAGGTCGTAGGAATTGAATCAGTTGACGGAATAGAATATTTTGTTGCTGCAGCACGTATCGATAACTTTTCTTCGACTACCGGTACATCCCAAACTGCTCTAGACAGCTTCCCTGCCAGGTCTGAGCGCTTTGCACCTAACTCACATCGAGGCATTTTAGTCAGTCTGAAAAATCAGAAAATACTGTTTACAATGATGTACCTAGGGACATGTCCCCAGGTACACTGTCCCCTGGTACATCATCCCTACTTTTTTATTCAATGCGGCAATACTTGTTATAGGTTAGAGTTGGACAGCCAGAAAAATCATAAACTACCAATATGAACACAGCAATAACATAAGTAAGTAAAATCCATGTAGCTGCATTAAAAAAAATACTTGTGGTAAAATCTCCAACCTTAAGATGCTGAAAACAATGTTTATCCACTGATCGCCCAATGCGTCAGCCATTACCCGCTCAAACACTTAAGCTAGTCAGAAGTTATTAAAGTCAGTGTGACCAACCACATTTCTCTCAATTTCTCTCAAATTGTATATTTAATAACCGCAGTGTCCCTAGGTACAGATGCCCCCAGGTACAGCATCCTCCCCTATACTATAAACTTTTGAACTGACGGTGGTTTTGGGGTCTAGGGGATGTGAAACGCGAAGTTATGTCAAAATTTTCCGGAAAACGAAACATTGTACCCATTGCAATAGTTAGCTTTCTAATGAAATCTACCTAAAATATATGCCTACCAGTGGCGGCTGGTGACATTGTTGCAGCGTTGCACAACTCCCAATAATTTTACACCTAATTCGTAGTTTCTTTTCCTTTAATGTTTTAGTTTTATAGATCTAATGCACTCAAAAATGTGTTAAATTCATCTATATTTTGATATTATTTATCCAAATGCTTCACACTGTACCTATAAAAGCTGCCGCCTTCAAATCAAACTCCAGGGGGTTAGCTCTCTTGTGGCAACTCCCAAGCAGACAGTGTGGCGTACAGGACGAGGCTGGACGAGGCCAAGCTTGTGCATAGCATGCCGACCAGCATGGGTAGCAGGGAGTTGCAGACGGGCTGCCAGCCCCCTGGCAACACTCAGTTCCAAATGGCCCCGTTAGACTGCACCACTCTTTGGAAATGACAACACCCTCGATTTCTCTTACCCCGCGAAGGGTAGTTTAGTTAGTTATTTAGTTAGTTAGTTATTGTTGTTTTAAGGGGCGGAACTACGAGGTCATCTGCCCCTGAAGGGTAGTTTCTTTCCCACACCACTAGAGAATGCTATACCACCCACAACGGTACAAATATCGGAATTTCATAGGGAGACATTAGTTGGTTCACACCCAATTATTTTTAGATGTTTTCTCATCATAACTTCATTTAATATTTTTGTCAATTGTTCTGTGAAGCGAGCCTAAGAACGCCACCGTGCTATAAGTACAGTAGATAAGTGGCTGAACTATTTTGCGACGTATTGTTGGTGTACTTTAGCGGTTTATGTTTGCTTTTACCACTCTTGTTCTTGCGGTATTTGGGTTGCGATTAGTTCTGTATTTAGTCGATTTGAGTATTTTGGTTCCAGGCAGATACTTAACTGTGCATTTTTATTATTATTATTATTATTATTATTGTTTGGTTGATTGTGAGTAGACCTATGCATTCACTACGAAATTTCTTGGCTAGCAAAATGCAGTGTTTTGTTAGTTTGCTTTTCGCGCCACATTCCGATGTAGCACCCAGATTTATCATCTGTGCATCTTGAAAGTTACCGTAGTATTTTATTTTAACGGAATGTTTAGTTTGAAACATTAATTGTATTGTGGAGTGTGAGTGAAAATGAATAGAGTAAGTAATTTGCTAGTCAGACAGTTTTTCCAGCTCCCTGATGACGATAAACTTACAGTAAAAACACTCGGTGCACCATTACCGGATAAGTATTGTCCAAAATATAAGTATACGAGGGCGTTTAAAGGATTTATTTAAGGCAATAATAATTGGTTATGTGAATGCGATATTAAAAACGCTTTATTCTGTTTTACATGTTTGTTGGTGGAGAATTCGCGTGGACCAAAATAGGAGTTATGGAAAATAATCCCTAAAATAAAGAAACATGAATCTTCAGCTGAGCGGCTTCGGTGCCGTAGTTGGTAGCATGCTGAGCCTCTATGCCCAAGATCGCGGGTTCAAACCCGGCTGAAGTCATCGGATTTTTTTAAGAGTGTTAAAAATCCCTCAGTATGCATTCCTTCGGAGGGGAAGTAAAGCCGGCGGTCCCATGTCATAGATTTATGGCATGTTAAAGAACCTTCCACTTATTACACCTGTGTGAAGCTAAATTATAGGTTAAAAATTTGAACAACGCTCTTAGGTTCCAACGTTCGTCGCCAGGAGCCGACTGCGGTGGCGTGAAGTAACCAAGTTCTGAACTAGTAGTCGTTTACGGTGGCCTTTGGCGGCAAAAGTAGGAACTGCTTGAAATTCAATGTCTGTAGTCCTCACTTGAATTAAAAACAGATAACACTCACTAATACAGCCATCACAATTAACACCGGTTATCAGACAGTTTCTCCACACACCCAAAGTACAGGGGGCTACATGACTGCCTTGTCGCAGCTCCTTAACTGAGGAACCAACCAACCAATCTTCAGCTGTTTGAAATTGACACTTTTTGGAACTGTTAACGAAGATGCACAATTGGATAGTGCCTATAGAAGGTAAATTGCGGAATATAACGAAGATGTTAGGCACAATAGATATGTGTTAAATATTGTAATAAACTGTATTCGTTTCTGTGGTTCTTTCGGACTGGCCTTGCGTGATCATGATGAAAGTGTAACGTCAACAAATCCATGTGTTTTGAGAGAACTAATTAATTCTACCGCTGAGTTGGATGCTGTGTTAAAGGTCATTTGGTAAGGGCAACTGTTTTCAAAGGCACGTCCAAAACAATTCAAAATTAATTTTTACAGATTATGATGGAGGTTTGCCAAGAAGAAGAATCAAAGCAAATAAAGGAATCGGAAATTTTTGCCATTGTAGCAGATGAAACTAGTGATATTTCAAACATATTTCAGATGGCTGTTGTGCACCGATACGTAGTAAGAGGCAAACAAAACATGATGCACACACATTAGCAGCGTGTTTACTGGATGAATTAAAGAAGCAGAAATTGAACGAAACTCCGCAAAAATGAATTGCGCCGACGTATGACAGAGCGCACTTCATGGCTGGTTCCTCTGATGGGGTTCAAGCTATAGTAAAAAAAAAAAACTGATAGTCAGTCTGAAAGACTAGACTTTATATCATTTTAAATGCTACAAATGCTGCGTGAACTCAAAGTCCGTTAGCAAGTGCAAACCAAGGTCAAAGGAGGTAGCTGGCTGGATGACGTCACGCTCACCGGAGCGCGCGGGGAAAGGAGGAAGCTCAAGCAGTATTATGACGTCACACACCTCAGTGCATGCTCGGTACATTTCGTCCCGTCACTGTAACGTAACGCCAGACCCCAGCGTAACTACGAAGTCGACAAGATCATTTAAAATGATAAAAATCCTATCCTTATGCAGAATATGTGCCCGTCTTTGTTAGTAATAACATTTTCGTTAACGTACAAACTTTTCGGTTGCCATGTTTTTATGTTGAGAATGTTTATTATCCCGGAGATTGAGACCCAACCTTAGACAACCTGCTGTGTTTAAAATTCTTCCCATGAACTCAGGCATAGGGCTTAAATACATAAATCTGAATTTTTTAATGAATTCCTATAGGAAGAAGCCCAAAAGAGCCATTAAAATTTGTCTATTTGTCGAACGTACAGTTATTTTGGAAAACCCATGTATTTCAGTTTTTATAGAACTGTAGTTTATCTAACGTTAATTAATTTTTTTTACATGTGTAAACTTCCCATATAAAAATGCGACATCAGAAATTTTGGGGCAACACCCAGCTTTACTTGCCACCGGCCGCCACTGATGCCTACATGTAAGTATGAAGTCCACGTTAGAAGAATATTGATAAACGGTATTCTGTGGAGACATAACAAAACCTGGATTTTGATGACGTGTTTTACAGTGGGAGTAAAAGCGTAAGTGCCCAGTACAGATTATCAGTGACACTCAATGTATAATATTTAATTGTCGAAGAAACAAGCGTTTGCTGTATAACTAGGAACAGCTTTATGACGACAATATTCAAGATGCCCTAATGTAAGAGTCGATTATGTGTCTACTTTGAACTGTGTGTTTTGTAACTCATGGAGGAGGTATTATAAGCTGTGGCGTCTGAAGATGCAAGCAACTGGTGCCGAATTACAATACCTGTCTAGCAACATAACTTCACTTTCACGACGACTAATTGTAGATTTCTGATGTAGGTGCATTACGGTCTCACAATATAACATTTTAATCTGATTGCCCCAAGTCAAGTTTGTGTGTGTATAGGAATAGAGAAACCGAATGCAGCATTCATTATTTCCTTGCTCTATAACCATTCATTGTATCTATTGAATTGCAATGATAAATGGTAACAACTTAAGTTAATCGACCATGACGGACGACTTGCAAACGTAGAGTAAAGGTGTGCAAGGTGAGCACCGTGGTTGTACGAGTTTTACATTTGCTGACAAAACATATAACCGCTCCTTATCACAGCGCACTTCAAGGAGTATGAAATTACCTCATTTGATTTATTAAATATGAGACTGATTTGGCGTAATGGTGTAAATACGGTCTTTGGTTGATTCTTTAGTGCTCTTTCTCTTGCGTAGTTTCCTGATCATAATGGGGGAACAACGATCGATCAAGACTGAGCCTGAATTGTTGACTCACACACATGAATTCCCTAACTTGGTAAGTTGCGTTTTAATTCGTGTATAGTGTAACATTGCAATCTTAGTCTTGTGCATGAAGAGAAAGGGTTAGTGACTTAATATACTGCTTGACAGTAAATTGTACACTAACCAGGATCTGTTCACTTTTCCTTTTTATGACACTCATAACTTAGTACTCATTTTTAACCTTGGATCATACTTGTAATACTTCGCAGGAGTCAGGTGAGCTGTTGCCCTCTGATAACCTGCAGGACGAGGATGGTGATATATTAGAGGATGAGAGGATAGATGTTAAAGAGGAACATGAATTACAGGTAATTACTCCTCTTATACTGGCTGTGTGGCGCATCGGTGACGCTCTCCCCTGCTGCTCCCAAGGTTGCATGATCGCAACTTGGAGCAGTCTTTATGGTGTTTGAAGCCATTTTCAGTGTTGCCTTTGGAAACGAAAGTTTGATGCTTTTCAGTCGGTCTACACGATTGTACCCGATTGAGACGGGTTATTGATAAAATGTACATGAGATAAACAAATATACTTGGATGACCAGTTTCGATCGTCAAGCGATCATCATCAGATTTCTTACACTTAGGTTACACAATCTTTATGTCTGAAAGTATGGTTGAAAATATTGACAATATGTGTTAGTTGAAATAGTTCAACTCGTCAATACTTGTTAGTTATTGTCGTTGTGATGTTTTGTTAAAATACTGAGTGATGATAGACCTCTAAACTTGCTTGTTTAGAGTGAATATGTGACTGTAGTTAAATGGTCAATTCAAGTTGTATTGTACAGGTTACTTATCTGGTTGAGTCTTGCCTGTCCTGGTGAGAGCAGTTGTCATCATCACTATCTACACTTAACTGGGAGGTTCAAGTGGGACAGGGTCTCTTATGTACCTGGGTATTTCCTTTCTCGCATACCTAAATTTCTGTGTTCGTCCTACAAATGTGGGCAAGTCTAGTCTCTCTAATGTGGTGTATGTTACTGTGTTCAGGTTAATCTTAAAAAAAGATACTGGTTTCAATTCTCGCCACGCATTTGATATTAGCCATATAAGTGCTGCCTGGTCTAATGAGAATATCCCGGCACCGTTAATACTGGCCTAGGTTTATTGAAGATAAAGATACATCATACATCCTGATCCAATAACATGTTTCCCTTATTAATCCCTTATCTAGCTTGGCTACGTCATTATATTGTGGCTTGCTTCAGACGGGATGTGTTTTTAAGCAGAGTGAAGAGGAGTGAGCTCTTCATGAATATGTGTTCGTATAAATTATTGGGGTGGTTTATTTTAGCTAAGTATATCTTGATTGCTTCCTTTATGTCAAGAGCTCTGCCTTTCGGTTCGTGATGCATGATTATTAAGTCGGTTTCAATGTTAGTAAAACTGTGTCCCGCGTCGCACTTTTGTGTTCGCTTACGGCCGAGTGTCTTCCGTATTTTAACGCATTTCTGTGTTCATTGTGTCGTGTATCCATTCTTTTCCTACTCTGCCCGATGTAATTTGCTTGACAGCCTCAATCTTGGCATGTAATCGAATATACCCCTGACTTTGAATACGGGTCTTGTTTATTTAGATTACTATTGTGCATATGCTTTCCGGTTGTGTTATTCGTTGTAAATCCTATTTCTATGCATTGTGTTTTGAACAGATTGGTGATTGTATATGGATTCGCGCTCACATAGTTAGAATGCGCGAAATTTTTCTCATTGTTGTCTGGCTTTTGAATCGTTCTAGTTTTATGTCTGGCTACAATTTGATCTATTTTGCTGGAGGGAAAATTGTTATCCTTTGCTATTTGCTTGATTACTCTGATTTCCTTATTGAAATTGTCTTTTGACATGCGTATGTTTAAAGCTCTATGCACCCCTGCATTGAACCCCGCTAATGTATGCGTACTGGGTAGATTGGACTGATGCGAGGTTTGTGTAGGTTTTTGGAATATGGAATATAAAAAGCTCATTATCTTTACGTTAGATAGTTATGTCGCGATAATTTATTTTCCGATCGTTTTCGGATTCCTTAGTGAATTTGATAGGGTGGTGTAGGCTATTAATGGTTTGGTGATTTTTTTCTTCGCTTATTAATTCAGGGTCGTAGATGCATATTAAATCATCCACCTATCTTTTCCTCGTTGCTATTCCCTTTGTCGAAGTCTTTTCTAGCAACGCATTTTCCAATGTGTCAATGAAGATGTTGGCGATTAGCCCGCTTTGTGGTGGCCCCATGGCTAGGCTCTCTGTGTGTGTATTTTATTATCAAATTGAAACACGTTTTGGTTGAGTACGACCCTCAGCAATCTCCCGACCTCTTCGGTTTGTTTTGCTGAGTTGTCGGACTGTAAGTTGTTTTCGATAATATTGATTGCTTCATTAATTGGAATGTTAGTGTTCATGTTGGTTATATCGAGGGATACTTGGCGCAAGCTAGGTTTCATTTGTAACATGTCTAATGCAGTTACTAGTTCGGTTGTAGTCTTTACGGAATTGTTTTTGACATTGGAAAGGCGGTGTTTTGATTTTTTTTTGTAATTCTTTACTGATTTTGTAATTTGGCGCGTTTCTGCAATTGACTATTGGGCTCTCCTTTTTGTGTATTTTTGGAAGCTCCATCAAGGACGGTACTTTCGAGTTCATATTTATTAATTTCAATATTTCGGCTTTCGTCAATATGTGTTCTGTTTCTTTTAACGCACTTTTTATTTGGTTTTGGAATTTGTTGGTAGGGTCATTTCCTAGTTCATTGATTTCATTGTTTTATCGATCTAGTTTGTTTTGTTCATAATTACTGTGGTGTTCCACCTCATCTGCTTTCGTGATGACTAGGTCTTGTACTTTTATTTTTTGTTTGACTTTACCTCTTTGAGTTGCCTGTTGCCGGGAGTGTTGTTGTTTCCGTCCTCTCGCGTCTGAGGATTCTTTTTGACTCGTTGGTGGCTAAATTTTTGGTTATTTCCCTATCTAGTGCTTGAATGTTGTGACTAGCTAGCTCAATGTCTGTGATAATTTGTTGCATAACGTTGGTCGTGAGTGAGTCCGTGCAATTGAATTTCAATATTTTGTCTATCATATTCATTTCATGTGTGGAATAAGTTACTTCCACAGCAGAGTAAATAACGAACGAACGTAACTTTTTACACACAAGAAATACATATGTTAGACAAGGGATTGAATTTTGATATCATTATAATTCATAACTTAGGACCCACCAGTTCCGATTATCGAACCGAGAATGGTTTCAGCTGTTCAATAGTATCCATAGGTACCATTTCCAACATTCAAATAATTTATTAAGGATGATGTAAAATCTACATTTACCAGGCACCAGAAAATTTACGCTATGCTGTACAATAAACAAAAAATATTTCCACGAGTACAATAAGAACAATATCACCTGAGTCATGATCATATGCTGACGACCAATTGGCTGTTATGGCCTAGTCGTCTCACCACCGGTTAATTCTCCAAATTTGGTTCAAAATATCATGGAATGTTCACCAGTTTATAGGGTTATTCTTATTTAGTAACTGGTTGTGTATGATAACGCATTTGAATTTCATTAGCATTCATTTCTGACAAGCTCGTTTGGATACATTCTTAATCTACATATCATTCGTTTGCACACAATGCTGTTGTTCTAGTCTGTAATATTTGCCAATGTAGCTTGTAATTTTAATTCCATTCATATTATATACAGCCTTTCGGAATGTTACCTTTCAAAACAAAAGCATAAAACAAAAGCCATGCTTACAAGAACAACTACAAATAATGTCTACAGTCACCCACTGCTTTCTGAATTCTCCTGATATTAGCAAGCCTGAGTGCTTGTCCCATGTTACACTTACAATAAGAAATGGCTGCCCTAGTGAATTGTACAGGTACTATTATACACAGTTAGGCATGTTAACACTACTAAAGGAATAACGAAATATATCTGTATTTTATCAAGATTACAATAAGGTGAAGTAGTTAAAATCCTCTGCATATTCGTTCCCTTAGTTTAGCCTTTTGATCTTCGTTTAGACTTATCCCTCTTGGATCGAATTGGATCGCCATCGTCATCACGAAGGCACCTTCTCTCTCGGCCTGTAAGATTTTATTTGGCTATGACGTGATTCAGAATCAGTGATATTATATTCAGGAAAGAATAGATAAATTCTACAACTAGTCAATACCAATTACGAAATAATCAACAATTACTCAGGGTACATGTTTCGAGACATCATTACCCCGACCAATTATTGCATGGTAAACATAATTTTTAAAACATTGACATATTACAAATATATGGACAACAAAATAACAATGATAAGGTAAAAAAACTTATAAGATGAATAGGCATGCAAATTTATTTGACAATTTTCTTTCTTTCTTTCTTTCTTTCTTCCTGCTTTCTTGGCCCTAGTAGTAGTGTTAGTAGTGTTATCAGGCCCAACTGTGTATAATAGTAGCTGTAGGGACAAGTAGTTGTCTTGAAATGTCGGTCTTTAAAGTGTCACTCGACCTAATAGCGCCTAAGCTATATTATGTATAGATGTTTGTCTTTATATGAAACACTGTTTGATGCTAAACGGAAGTGAGGATTTCTTCTAGTTTCTGGACTGGTTTTTATATGTTTGAGAAGATATTTTGTAAAACTTGACCGTTTATGTAGATTTTTCAATTTGAATTGTCCTTGTAGTTCTCGCGTAAGAGATCACGCAAATGTGGTTGTGTGGTTCTCTAATGGGGCATAGCTTAAAGTGACTGGCTGACATGTGTCGGAAGTTTTCTTTTATATCAGGAGACACCTGTTGTTTACATATTATTATGTTCATTATACGTCAAATAGTTGCAATATTTTTTACTGTTGCAGTTCTTTTCTCTCATGTTCAATAGAAATCGAGACCATTATCCATGTGAAACCTAAAATGAAAGACATGCTTGTGTTAGCAAAAAAATTATAAAATTTAAAATTTTAAAATTAAAAAAGAAAGATTATGTGAAAATTTAACGTACAAATGATGTTCCCATTTTGGTTTCGACAACATCTAAATGTCGTGTTCAGGGATTAAGAAATACTGAGGAAAGAGGAAAGTAAATAAAATTGTGATATTGATACGCGATGTATAATAATAAAAGAAAGTTGCATAATAAAATTTGGAAATTAAAAGTAGAAAGAGTGGAATTGTATTGCGTAAACTTACCGAAGCCCGTGATGCTTTGCGTGTTGAGAGTCATGCGGACAGTCGGCTACTACAAGTGGTGCGACCTGTTTAGTTTCGCGCACGTTTGCCGAGTATGGAAGGACATAGTTGGAAAGGTAAAGGGGGGAGGGGTATCAGGAGGGGTTTGAGGGGTAGAGGGTAAGGCGGGATAGGTGTGGATTTAGGGGGGAGGGGACGTTTCTTTTTGCTGCGTAGGATATGGTTTGACATTGTTTCGAACAAAATATTTATATCGAATTTTGTTGTTGAGATTGTTGGATATATTTGGTGATTCTGCTGTGTTTATTTCGATAGCCTCCAAAACATTCATTAGATGTCCTTTGGTAGTATGATAAAGGATGTTAACGTCGTTGTTTATGACAATGAATATGTGACCAGATTCCGCCATATGAATTGCCAATGCCGCATATTATCTGCATTTAGTGGCCGAACAGTGTCCTGTGTATCTAATTTGGAAAATGTCTACCGGTTTGGCTTGTAAAATTGGCTGTGCAATCGTTGCTTTTTATTTTATAAATGCCTGATTTCTGAAATTTATTGGTGACGTTTATTTTATTTGTGTTAAAAAAATTGAATTATGAGTTGCTGGTTTTGAATTCGATATTTACGTTCATTTTTCTAAAAATATCCGTTATGGAATAGATTGTACGGTTTACGTGAGAGAAAGTTGCAAATGTTTGTTTAGTGTTAATACCCTTCTTAAAATATCTGAGAGTTTTATTCTTTAATTTGTAAATTAGGTTGTTGGCATAATTGTAACTGTTACCATTAATTGTGGCTATTTGATGTATTATCTTGATTTCCTGTTTGTAATCATTTTCGGAGAGTGGGTCAAGTTTCACAAAATATTTTCTCAAGCATCTAAGGAACAGCCCAAAAACTGGAAGAATTACTCACTTCCATATAGCATCAAACAGTGTTTCTTATAAATACAAATTTTGGTGTTTTACTTTGTTCATAAGAACAAGCACATAGTATGCTCTCTAATTGTCAAACTCATTTTCATGCATATTTATCCTCTAAGTGTATTTACCTTATCACTGTTATTTTGTTGTCCATATATTTAAAATATTTCTATGTTTTAAAAGTTATGTTTACTGGTCTCATATTGAGTAGGAAACTTGGACAGCGGGTGGAATATTTTGAGCAATATAGTGAATTGATTATTGTAGCAAAAATCAACACTAAACCTACGTGCATCACATCGGTACAAGTCTATATGCCTACCAGTCAAGCTGATGATGAAGATGTTGAAAAGGTCTACGAAGAAATAGATGTAATTCTGAGGTATATCAAGGGTGATGAAAATGTTATAGTAATGGGAGATTGGAATGCTCTGATAGGAAAGAGGGGAGAAGGGAAGATAGTACGTGATTTCGGATTAGGTGAAAGGAATGATCGAGGAAGCAGGCTGATGGAATTCTGCACTGAGCATGAGTTGTTCATAGCTAACACCTTATTCATAACCACAATAGAAGAATATACACATGGATGAGACCAGGAGATACAGGGCGTTACCAAATCGACTTCATTATGGTCAAGCTGAGGTTTTGAAACCAGATTTTGGATTGTAAAACATATCCTGGTTCTGACATAAACACTGACCACAATCTGATTGTTATGAAATGCAGATTAAAGTTGAAGAAACTGAAGAAAAGTCAAAAGCCAAAAAGGTGGGCAATAGACAGACTGAATGTGAAGGATGTAAACGAAAGCTTCAAGAAGAGTATAAAGGAAGGGCTAATGAAAAACCCTAAACAATCTTCAATTGCAGACGAATGGGCACTTTTGAAGAATGAAATAACAAAATCTGCAGAAGAAAACATTGGTAGGTAAGAAAGAATAGGTAAAATGCCGTGGATCACACAGGATATACTAGAATTGATGTATGAAAGGCAGAAATACAAGAATGTAAGAGATGAAAATGGGAAAGCAGAATACAGACGTCTGAGAAATGAGGTTAACAAGAAATGCAAGGAAGCGAAAGAAGAATGGTTGAAAGAGAAATATGCAGGTATAGAAAATTGTCTGAAATTAGGAAAATTAGACACAGCTTATCGGAGGATTATCTTGGGGAAAAGAACAAAAAGTGCTGTAATATTAAGGACAGAAATGGAAAGCCTCTAACAGATAGAGAAGAAAAGATTGAGAGATGGAAAGCTTACATAGAGTGATTGTAAAAGGGAAATGAGATTGAGAATCATGTAATGGAAAAGGAGGAGGAAATTGATGAGGATGCAAAAGGAGATTTAATATTGAGATCAGAATTTGACAGAGCATTGGAGGACTTAAACTGGGACAAAGCACCAGGCGTAGATGATATACCGATTGAGTTGCTACGTTGCATAGGAGATGAAGGTCTAATCAGGTTATTTCACTTGGTGTGTAGGATTTGTGAGACAGGTGAGGTACCCCCTGATTTCAAGAAGAATGTTATCATCCCTATACCAAAGAAAGTGGGAACTGATAGATGTGAAGATTACGGTACAATCAGCTTGATTACTCATGCTTCAAGATCCTGTCTAGAATAATTTACCTGATGATGGAAAGCCAGACAGAAGCGGAGTTGGGTGAAGACCAGTTTGGTTTCAGAAGAAATGTAGGAAGAAGGGAAGCTGTACTATGTCTTAGGCTGATTTTGGAAGGTAGAATAAGGAAAGATAAGAGAACGTTCATGGCATATGTAGACTTAGAAAAGGCTTTTGATAAAGTGATTGGACTACATTGTTCGACATTTTGAAATCTATTTGAAAAAAGTACACGGATAGGAGGGTGATATACAATCTGTACAGAAATCAGACAGCAGTTATTCGAGTTGAAGGACATGAGAGAGAAGCTGGTATTCAGAAAGGTGTTAGGCAAGGCTGCAACTTATCACCCATACTTTTCAATCTTTACATTGAACAAGCAATGAAGGAAATTGTAGAACAATTTAAAGTGGAAGTGAAGATTCAAGGAGAAATAATATCAACTCTGAGATTTGCTGATGACATCGTCACCTTGGCCGACACGCCTGAGGATTTGAATGAGTTTTTGAATGGTATGGACTCCGTCTTACGGAAAGAATACATGATGACAATTAATAAATGTAAAACCATAATTCTGGAATGCAGCCGAAATAAATCAGAAACCTCTATGGACATCATATTTGCAGTTGAAAAGCTGAAAGAAGTTGGAGACTTCTGTTACTTAGGAAGCAAAATAACCAATGATGGACGAAGCAAAGAGGACATAAAACGTAGGTTGGCTCAGGAAAAGAATGCATAAAAAAAGGAATCTGTTGACATCGAATATAGATTTAGGTATTAGGAAGTCATTTTTGAAAGCCCTTGTCTGGAGAGTGGCGCTCTATGGAAGTGAAACTTGGACTATTGGTTTAGCAGAAAAGAGGAGAATTGAAGCATTTGAAATGTGGTGTTACAGGAGAATGATGAAGATCAGATGGGTAGATAGGGTTACAAACGAAGAGGTATTAAGACGAGTGGGAGAGGAGAGATGTTTCTGGCGACTGCAAATGAAGAGAAAAGATAGGTTAGTAGGACTCATACTAAGACACCCAGGAATAGCAAGTTTAGTTATGGAAGGAAGGGTTGAGGACAAGAACTGTAGGGGTAGACCAAGGTTAGAATATGTTAAACAGATTGCCTCGGATGTAGGGTGTGGTAGCTATGTAGAGATGAAACGATTAGCTCAGAACAGGGAGGCATGGAGAGCTGCATCAAACCAGTTAAAAGACTGAAGACTCAAACACACACGAACACAACACCCAACACTTTGCATATAATTGGTTTGAAAGTGTCAATGATACCTCGAAACATGTACCCTGTGTAATTGTTGATAATTTCATAAATAGTATTGACTGGGCGGAAATTGTTTCTATTCTTTCTTGAATATTATAACTTATCAATGCGGAACAAAACTGAATGACAATTCTAATAACTAGTGATATCGCATACGTTTTCTCAGTGATGCACTAATTCTACACCTCTTTTAATGTGATAAATAATTGCTCTACTTTGAATCTGATACTGATTCCTTTACTATAGCATTTGTTAATAAGTTTACACAGTACAACCGCCTGGCCACTTCCTCGTCAACTATTTGATAATTTTATTACTGCATTCTGGCTCCCAAGGCCTTCTATAGTGTAGTTACACTGCACACACAGAATTATATCATATTGTTTCTGTTCGTTAGCTCTGATACATAACTTTGCAATTTGTAGCACGTTTCTCCATTGCACGATTACTGACCTTGCGGTGCAATTATCGTAAGTACTTAATTAGTTCTCAAATTATTATGTGTAATATTCGATGCGTTAGTAGCGTATTATGCAGTGACAAAAATAACTGTTCCTTGCAATATTTGGAGGGATTACACTCAATTTCCACAACTTTCAATACCATGCTGTTGGATACACGAATTTTGAAACTCGCGCTTCCAACCTATCGACAAGTACGGTACTATAATTAATAAGCGTTTCCGGCTTCTTCCTCCTGCGACCAGTCAGTTGCTTCCTCACCTTGTCCTTACGGTTCATTCGTACCGTATATTATTCCCACTTGTATTAATGACTGATATCAAGCAGTAAATTTTAATATCAATTTATTGGATTGTCTATCTCTTCTGTTACGTAAGTATTAATTTTATTTCCATCTCTTAAATTTTCTGCAGTTCACGGCTCACTCGCTCTTACCACAGCCTTCTCGTGTCCTTTCCTCCGTGTAATATGTTCCTTAGTAGATTCGGTTCGACAACTCGGAGTATACATTGATGTCGTGACGTATATGCAGAATATATTGTTGTAGGCTGCTGAACTTACCTAAGTCTGGTATGTTAAATCTGAGAAGGGAAGTCATATTCTGTACAAAATTTCTGTTCAAGATCTTGTTGTTTTTGGAATGAGTTCATTGCAACGGAAACCATGTTTAAGATTTAATTCCACCTATGCAAAGCAACGTATTTGTAAAACAAGTAATTTCTCTGCAGGATGATACTACTCTCACTGAGGATATCAAGATAGAGGAATTCTCCATACCAGAGATTGTACCATGCACCAAAATAGAAACACCATCTTTAGTGACTGTTGGAGATTTGAAAGTTGTAAGTAACTTTTTGGCTTTCTATTTGTTGCATCTTATAAAGGACATGACCTGATCGCCAACGTCTTATCACCAATGATATTTAGGGGTTAACGGATTATGTAATCAGACCTCGATCCTAAAAATTTGAAGCTGTATGCCTATATGTTGTATATGTTACGGAATATACAAGGCGGTAAATTGAAGGTAAGGCATTATTATTGTCTGAGAAGTGGCGGACTCAGACCCATGACCTACCTGTAGGTATACAATTGCTCCAAACACTGAGCTATCGGAGGATAGAGGTTAATTCTCATTTTTATCTTCTTAGTATTTTATCCTGCATGTGGCCTAGGTCTTGGGTCATAGACGAGCACAATACGTTCCTGCTGAATGTTGTATTTGAAGTTGAGGTAACAATGGTCAAGCAGAGGACGTTGAATTTTAAATACGAAGTACAAAAGGAAGGTAAATCCACTTCAAACTGGGAGTTGTGTGCCAGACGCACGGAAGGGAACGGATAAGAGCATAAAGGTGGCGATCAAGTTCTTTCATTTTCGCTATCAATATTTATCAGCTTAACTTTAATGCGTTTGAAAACTCTGGAATGTCTTTGTTACTGTATTTCTGATTTGATATGGCGGATCAAAATGTTTGTGTATGTATTTCTACCCTTATTAATCCAGTTTCTACAGGGTTGGGAAAGAGGTGGAAAAGTTTCCCAAGGGGCAAAGTTTTTTTTTACTGTCGGATGCATTTCCGCTAATACTTGAGAGGAGATTATGAGAACAAAATACTTATGTAGGTGAGCCGCCTCTAGCAATCGTTAATATATAAATAATTCATGTTTTTTGGGCTAATGCCGTGTGAAATTAAATTACAACCATACGTTTCGGAGAACCTCGCTCCCCTTTTCAATGGAATCAAACAATGTGGCCAAAGAAAATATATCAATGAGATTACAAAAAATTACAAAAAAATACAGATACATTCCTCTGTTCGTCACCAGAGAGTAGCTGCCAGAAATTACTGTATGGACCATGGTAGAACGGTGGACAGAGTAGTAAGTAAGGAGAAGGTAAAGGGGGCGGGGTGAAAATATAGAGGCTCCTCGAAGAATGAGGATGTCCAAAAGAAAAGGGAGGGAGGTGGGAGGGTTACATGGTTATAAGGAATAATAAACAAAAGGGAAGTGCATCTGAACGATACCTAACGTCATACAGGCAACGGGGAAAAAACAGATGGAAACTCCTCCAGTGATGAACAAAGGAGATCAAATCCAGGCTCTCTAGCCATAGAGGAAAAAAGTACAATTTGAAATAGGTGAAGAACAGAGAGACTGAGAGGAATTATCTTCCTAGATCCTTAATAATTGGTAGCCAAGTCTCTCTGTTCTTCACCTTTACCCTTTACCTTCTCCTTATTTACTACTCTGGTCCGCCGTTCTACTGTGGTCCATACAGTAATTTCTGGCAGCTGCTCTCTGGTGACGAGCAGAGGAATTTATCTATATTTTTTGTAATTTTTTGTAATCTCATTGATATACTTTCTTTGGCCACATTGTTTGATTCCATTGAAAAAGGAGGCAAGGATTCTCCTAAACGTATGGTTCTAATTTAATTTCACACGGCATTAGCAAAAAAAAAAAACATGAATTATTTATATAGTTATCCGGGCCATGAAAGCCTTAATATACAAATCGTTAATATGTTTGTTTTTTGTTTACACCTAGTCTTTGATGTTTATATTCTTTCCCTCAATGCTCCATCAAGGGTGATATTTTCAGTTTATTTGTTTATGTTTTAAGATAAAACCCACTATATTACCTCTATTTACTGTTTCATCAGGATGAAATATGGTGAGCAGGTTGGAAGAAAGTGCCCTTGGTCTCCTAAGAGATACCATCCAGCATTTGCTTGGAATTTAAAATGTGAAAGATGCTAATCAATTTTTAAGCTGGTTGACGGTGGGTTTCAAACCCACTTTAGAAGGCGGAAGTACTCAGACAACATGGCCTGGATCTCGAAATTTTGTATTATTTAAAATGAGCTAATCTCCATTCTTGAAGTCCTTTTTTTTTGTATGATACCGACTACATTCATGAAAGCTTTTGAAATACGCAATAAGTAGGACGAAGCTATTGAAATGTTTGTCAATGTCTCTGCAGTCAGAACAGTTCCTGGCATTTTTTGGATGGTAAACTCTACTGGCGATTCCGATGTTTTCCAGTTTTGTAACGATACAGCGCCATACAATAATGTCCCTCACTTAAACGATTTGAACATGCATAAATCCAACCTTAAGAAGAGAACACATGATCATTCATGTTGGCTTGTCCCTTTACATTTAACCTTTGTTGGCAGCCCAGACAAAAAGGAAGATTATTTCTAGAAAATAAATCTTGTTTCCCCGTACCGCAGTAACTGTAAGAACTGCTGTTGATATATGATGTGAATACAGTTGGCCTACTCCTTGCAGTTAGTAGCATAATTTATGTTGAACATTCTCCAGAGGCACCTAGTGAAATTTGCTCACTCGAGGTTTTTTAAGAATTGTGCAGTACTTTGTGAAATTGTTCTTTCAGAATTTTGGTTATCTGGCATATATGAGTGATTTATACGTTTATCCTTAGAAGCTGTGCTAGTGCAACTATTGTGGGCCAAGTCACTTGTTAGGGACATGTGCACATATTAGGTGCTGTGACTGAATTGGGACAAAAGTTGGGACTACAGTAGCAAGGGAAAATCCTTTTAGAATCTTACTGGCAAACTGTCAAAATCTATATTGTAACTTCAGTCCTTAACCCCATTTTATACTTTAAAGCACTGTACACCACATTTTCTATCACACTTAGCTTTACTTGATCTGTGAAAAATAAATGGCTTTGAAAAAAGTTTCTGATCTAGATAGGCATGTATAATGCAGTATTGTGTATTATTTAGATTAAAAATATAAGGTCAGTGAGTTTTATATCTGATACATCCCTATATTAGGTTGAGCTGGACTTAAAGTTACATTATTTGTTATATATTGTGTAAAAACCTAAGATGATAGCAAAGAAGTTAATGATCCATTCTTGTCACTAGGTTGTAAAAGAAGAAACCAATAATGAAGACAGCGATGCAAGTAGAAATCATCCAACTGAGTAAGTGGACAACATAAAAAGAAAAATTATTTTTTCATTTTTATGTATGCAAACTATAAATGTTGGATTTGAATAAGTTTTTTTGGCAAATTTATTTATCCTCCTGTTCCATTTTTAATTGTATTTGTTCTTGTTAGCTTATGTCTTAAAGGGATATTGATATCCCTTTTTCATTTATCAGGCGAAATTCTATCCATTCTTATTCAGAATTCTCACTTTTGGAAGTATTCAGGTATATATATGGTATGCAGTGTGAATGTTCATGACGACATGACCTCTGCACTTATAACCTACTTGTGACGGAAACTGTTTATAATGTGTTGAATACCCTCTTACTCGTAGCTGAGATGAGATAATATCTGTGATATCAGTAAGTAGAGGAAGATCCACTACTTAGAACCTCCCCAACAGTGTTCCTGTCTCCAGTTTCCCATGGCTCATAATCACAAGGTTCACGGTCACGTAAAACTACAATCTTCCTTCTTCCTTGTCTCCAGTTTATTTGTTCACAGTCCCATAGCTGCTGTCTTTTGTTGTTCATTCACCCGAACCTGTGAATGTAAACAGCTTCTTCACCTCACCCGATGGCGCTACATGTAGCAACCACATCAAAGGTCAATTACAACTAATTTTCATTTTGGGTAGGATTTAGGTAATTTCCGAGGTTTAATTATACAGTAACTTACGTAATGCTTAAGAACGTTAAAAATGCACATTGTCCAATATACCCACCCCATTTATTTATTTATTTATTTCTGTATCTAAGTAACTATGTATCCCTCAATCCGTGTAGTAAACTCTTTTTGGCCCTAAATTTTCTTTATTTGTTTTATAATTGTCATATAATGCACATCATGTGACGTTTACTGAGAAAAAATGTAACCTCTTTCCTGTAAATTCACACAGACTTTACTGCTCGGCGGTTTCCTGGAAATTTTTTTGTGTTTCATTCATTAACACTCCAGTGGGCGCGCGGTTTGCCGTAACGCGAGTGGGCGCGTGGAGGACAGGTGTCCTCCACTTTGTTTGGCTATTTTACCCTATGAAATGTATATTTAGCGATCATGAATTTTTGTTTTGGGTTAGGTGGTAATATATTAAACATATTTTTCATAAAAAAAGAGTGTATGCTACAAAATATTAAGTAAGAAATGCATAATTATGGTAAACCAATCAAAAACGTGTATAAGTTTGGTAAGTTACGTTATAAATGTTACTAAAATGTGTATAAGTTTTACATTATAAATGAAAAAGTATACAAATTAAGTGTTGTCTTTTATTTCTAGTTTGAAAATACTAATTGGTTTCGTAGTATAAATAGATAAAAGTAATTTTCCATCTTAGTAAAGCATATAAAACACAGCTTTTTTGAAACCCAAACAAACTGCTTTTGACTTCTCTTGACTTATCAGGTAGAAAGTTTCGGGAAACTGCTGCTTTGTTCTTTCTCAGAGTAGCAATCATAGTTACTTTTTTTTTCTTCCCGTAGTTTTATTGCCAAGGGCACAGATACGAACCAATTTTCACAGGTAATATTCCTATTCGTTCCTGAAATAGGCTGCATCAATCTCAAACCAAGTCTGACGTGTTGTTGCTTCTTCTGAAAGGGCCGCTTGGTTGCTTCCCTACATACACTTGAAGGTTTAGAGCATAGAAGGATGTTTTGGAAACCGTAGCAAACGATCTCTATCCCATACTTTGCAGGTTTACTAGGCATATACACACGGAAGGGTTACATAAACAGGCTCTACTTTCGTGCCGTGTGAATTATCCCACATTTCAAATACGTTTCTTCTTCCAGCCTTCAAAACCCAGAAAGATATAATATAGGTCTACCAATCAATGCACGAATTTCTCGGGAAACATTGGGCCTAGCATCCCTTTCTCTGACAAACTGAGGGCGAATTTCAGTTATGTAAACGTTAGTAAAATCAACTATTCTTTTTCACCATTTCACTATCAATATTACACTGTGACGCAATTTCTGGAGTGACAGTATTTTTCGCAGACCCTTGAGGTCCTCGGCAATGAAAAACTGATATAATGTTATGTCTGGGAGTACTAGATGTCTGGGCAACAAGAGGTTCTTGATGTGCGAACTTTTCCCAAATAAAACTCTGGGTTGAAGAAAGGGACAGGAGGGACTGCTTCTTTACCACTTCTATTTCCTCGGATTCGTCTGGAACATCAATCGGGTTATCTTCTGCATTGATTTCATTTTCTCTACTCTCTGTGTGGTTTTCCAAGTGGTCTTCTCGTTCATCTTCATCCTCTACACCTAGAACGCTCTAATCTAGCCAACGGCGTACCTGTTCACGGTCACTTTCACTAGTCATTATTGTTTTCACACTTAAACTATTTCAATTAAACCGTTGTGACTTCCAAAACTATGAAATGAAAAGAAAATACCACAGCAATATCCGAAAAAAAAGTAACGCCAGTGGGCGCGCGGAGGACAAGTGTCCTCCACATCTGCACAGCGCAAATAAACACGAGGTCACGGCGACAATTGGCGAGCATAAAAGCTGACGATGCACTGAGGGGCAGAGGATGAGTGGCAAGAAAGGTATATGGCCGCTCAAGGTCACAAGTGTTGCCAACACTTGTAGTCACACAAAACAAAATCACTGGAGGACACCTGTACTCCGCGCGCCCACTGGAGTGTTAATATGTTTAAACTGGAATGCAAGTCAATTACAGAACGATGCTAGCGAGGAAGAAAAAGTCTGAACAAGGTTGGAGACGAAAGTCAAAAGTTTAATCTAAATGAAATCCCAATTCGATAAGCCTTCTGGAAACATAGCTATGTATATATCGCTTCTTCATGGCACGCGGCGTTCCCTGGATAACTATACGCTCTTGGCTCACTGTGCTGTAGGATATCTTTTCCTCTCCGCGCACGAAAATCATTAAATATTCAATTAGTTTGATGAGGCTATGCAACAGAGTTTAATATTTTGAAGCTGACTGTCCATATGACCAGACGTTCGAGAGATAAAATCTGTCCTTCGACTGAAGGGATGATGTAGAGTTTGAAAGATGAGGCGTTAAAACATTTAGGTTCAACAGGAAAATACTAACTAGAGAGGCAGTAATGGTAAATCAATTCACTAGTGGAGTTTGAAGAAATGCTGCCAGCTGAGGTTTGAAAATCATTACCATAATGTCCCTTAGCAAGCCGAGTGGAAGTCGAATAGTTTTACGCAGCCAGGCAAGAAATATAATTTTCTGTGTGTATGGCATTAAAGAAGCTTGCGAATAATAAAGTACGTGATAACACATATTTCTCAGACAACCTGTGTCATTGTAGTGTCTTCAATTGTGTGCGTATTTTTAATTGAAATGAGGAAACCCTCCTCTCCTCAGTTTTTCCTCACGAGCCATAGTGTACCGTGTTCTAACCCTGTGACCAGAACTATTTTTCTTGACTAAGCCGTGAATCGAATCCGGACCTAACGCGTGACAACTAATTATGCAAGCCACTACACTACAAGATGGTACCCGATAAACGAACACTGATCCTATTGAACTGTTTTCCCTTTTTTTCTTATATTTTTTAATATTAAGTCTACACGGAGTGTAGATTTCAACATGTCAAAGAATAGCATTGTTGTTGTTGTTTCATTTGAGAGCTGAACATCTTGGTCATTTAGCCCTGTTTACTTGTGTAAGTATAGGAAGAAAAAGCCTGTAATTTTCCGTGACCGTTAATCGTGCGATCATGAGCAACGGTACCCCCATTTTACATAGAATCTGATCTTTAAAATCTTAAAAAATCGCATTTATTGGCCGGGAATCACTTGTGTGTATGCATATGTATTTAAAATAATTATTGGTCTGAAAAACAGTGTTATTGTCGTATCTGTATTGGAGGGTGTGTATTTGTAAATTTGGGGAGGATTAGGAAGGAGGTGGCCGTGGACATAAGTTAGAAATCATCCCGGCATTCACCTGGAGTAGAAATCGGAAACTACTTCCAGGATGGCTGAGTGGGAATCGAACTACACCCCTTCTGAGTTTCGCCTGATGCTGAGTTTACCCTGATCCAGTCCTCAGACCAAAAGTACAGTACATTTCTTGGCAGAGTTGGTAATCGAACCCGGAAGTCGAGGGTAACTGCCAAGAATGCTAGTCGCTACACCAGGAGGTGGCCATGTACACAAATTACTTTTGTGTAACATCTCATATGTGCAGTTCGTCTCCTCATACCGCAATTGGAAGAGTATGCGGACTTCGTTGTAACCACGGATATTCGTAGGATTAGTAGGCCCTACATCTCGTACACGCATTTAGA
The DNA here is from genome assembly GCA_946902985.2 of Meconema thalassinum. NCBI lineage: Eukaryota > Metazoa > Arthropoda > Insecta > Orthoptera > Tettigoniidae > Meconema > Meconema thalassinum. The sequence goes on along the minus strand of OX336395.1, from coordinate 94,648,860 downwards.
TTAGGAGTGCTTTGTGTACAGGAAGGATGTCGTGTGTATACTGCGAGCGTAGGGCCGTGTCTTCCCTCGCTTGTCTCATTGCGGCAACAGCGCTCAGCATGACGTGTGCTACTGGACGAGCAGTTAATCTTCGTTAGGTATAGTGATGAGGCAGGGTCCATATAAGTCGTAATAAATGATGACTAACGTTGGTGGTGATAGTTTAGCAAATTGCGGAACATTGATATAATACTTAATTATTTAGTGTTTAATACTGCGCCCGAAATTTGCTTTCAATAGAGAATAAAATGAAATTTATGTCCTGGATCTTGTCTAAAGTAATCAATGTAATTATATTCTACATTGGCTAGTATTCTAAGAGCTCAGTCGGGTTAAAACGAGCTGCAAATATCTACTTTCGATGCCCAAGGTATAGCTGAGCCAATGAGATTCAAGTATTTTATTATGAGGAGTAAGGGAACGGCGATCGCCTGTCAAAGCTTTGCTATGAAGAGAGCCAGTGATAAAATGGGGGGAGGTGGAGTCCTGTCTCATCACTGCATAAACACTGGTCGAACCAAGAAGCGTGATTGACAGCAGATAATGGCACTCGTCATTGGCGCGTGCAAGCAAGGGTCGCGCGCCTGATAGAGACCTCATGATCGAGTGCAGCCAATCAGAGGGCGAGATTGTCGCAATTAAATTGAGCTGCTCATCCCTAATTAAACAGCAATTTTCAAGAAATTTTCCTACGCCAAGAAAACGCAGGATTTTTTCAAACGTTATCATGTTTCTATATTTAAGATTTGTTGCTTATTACGGCAATAAACTTGATATTTATAGTCACCCGCCATGAATGGTTGCCATTTTGTCGGAATGCCGCCAACTTCTTAGGAGAGGGGATGGATTGATGAACCCAGGGAAGGGACTTGTATTCTGACCACGAAAGCGAATGAATGTGCTCAGTCAACCCAGGTAGTGCGGGCAGTACGCAGAAATATTCATCGGAAATCGAAGTGATAGAGACGGTCAAGCTATTTGAAACGGCCGTACTCTGAACAAAGAAATAGTGTGAGGACTTGAAGCATTTACAGTGCAATAATAACTTGTTGAGTTACGAGTGATATCGAACATAAACATTTTTACGGAGGTGTTTTATAAGAGGATATTCTCTCATGAACTATTTATTGTGTGGTATTGCATCAAATAAATTCACGAAATTCTCAACAAAATAATCCTGGATTATTGGAGAACATTTGTTAAGTATACAGACACTATTGAAAAAGATACTACGTGAAATTATTGGAAAATATTATTCTTTTCAAACATTATCACTATGATATATATTTCTAAATTGAGAGGGTGAATTTTCAAAATTATCGAAATTATTTGGATGACGTGCTAAGACCCTAATGGAAACATGCCTTACGAGAAAATAAGAATGTCTGGAGTACCATAGACCATTGTAGTATATATTCAAAATTTTTCAATTATTGGAAATTACTATTCGACCATTTTTATTCATTGTAATATTTTGAAACTGAACTAAGAGCTATGCTAACGAATTAGTATGAGTTCGAACCAATGAGGTTGTCATTTGTAATATGAGATATCTCGCCAGGAGTAGTTTTATTAGCTATAGCTATGTTACCTGGCGTTGCCCGGGAGGTGTATTTACATGTTATAAAAATATACATGCCAATATATTTCGCAAAGTATATTCACTTTGCCCCTAAGAGAATATAAAACATAGTTCTCCTGGGCTCTGAAGTTAATCAAGTGCAATATTAACTCACTGCAAATCTAGGCGAAAGGTACTGTGGAGTACAATAACGTAGTAGAGTATGCGTCAATAACAAAAAGGGATGTATATGCACATTTTTCAAGGACGTAGTCTCACAATTACAGTACTTTCCTGATAGTCTTTAATTTTGTTGCAATGGGTGTAATTTAGACGTCTTGTTCACATAGTTCTCATTCATTTTTAAATTGATGCATCTACCTTTTTGAAAGGAAACAATATTTAAATTATTCAATGTTTGGAATATAAAGCCATCATTCTGGAGTCAAATATACTTATGATTCTGAACCCCCTCACAAATGGTGTGATTAATGAGAAATGGCTTATTCATGTACATAGGTCAGTGTGTAGGCTACTTGAGCTGCTTATTATGGAGTAGTATTGCTGTATTTACATGCATATTATCTCATATTGGGCGGCATTGGTGGCGTATTTGGTAGCATGCTGAGCTTATATGCCCAAGGTCGCAGGTTCAAACCCGACCAAAGACATCGGATTTCTGAAGAGCGTTAAAATCACTCAATATGCCTTCCTTCGGAGGGAAAGTAAATCTGGAGGGCCCATGTGATAGATTTATGTGATGTAAAAGAACCTTCCACTAACTACACTCGTGTGAAGGTAAAATGTGTAGGTTAAATTTGATTAACTCTTATGTCCCAACGTTCTCCGTCAGGTTCCGGTTGCAGTGGCATCTATTAGGCAGGTTTGCAGCTAGGTGTCTATGACGGTAGCATTTGGTAACAAAAGTGGGAACTACTTAAAACTGACTGTCTGCAGTCCTTACCCGAATTGCAGATAACACACAATTAACGCCGATTATCAGGCAGAATCTACACACATCCAAAATACACGGGACTGCATGACCGCGTTGTCGCAGCCCCTAAATAGAGGAACCAAACAACCTACTTCACCTAGTTAAAGTAAATGTAGCAACGTATAATCCCAGTATAAAGTCAAATAAGATGCATTGATCGAGAACACATAGGGCTTCTTTAGCCCGTGAAGAATTTCGTAAGATAAGAAATATATTCTCTAAACCCATATCGTAATGATCTCTAAAATGCTAAAGCGGAGTTCAGGGTGTTTGGAATTCGTGATAACTACACCATTATACAATAGCATTCGTCAGTAAGCTCTGAAATGGCAGATACATGTACAAAGAACATAACTCGTTTGTCAATAACCAAATTGTATTCATGGCTAGCCTTAGTCGACTCTTTATTTATATCATCTTTGGTCAACACTAATATATTTGGATTGTCTCTGTCCGTTGCGGTACCTGGTGTCATTCTGTGTTACTACCGCCACATTGGTCCAGGTGGCAAACTGTGCTACTACCGCCACATCGGTCCAGGTGGCAAACTGTGGTTACTACTGCCGCAGTTACTGTTTGGTCCTTATCATCCGAAATTTAATCACAAAGAAAATAATGCTACTTTATGAACAATCTGTTTTTTGCCTTCTAAGAGACATATAAGATGCGCTGTCGACGCCGAAAGGACAACTGCATACTAGAGTTATCAATTTCCCAAAAGCCATCCGCACCAACAGAATAGACATCATCATAACAAAACTGGAAAATCTAATCGGCCATGATAATTACATATTATGCTGCATTTTAAGAAAACACACTTAACTAAAACTATATAGAGATAGATGATGGGATCTTCCGTTCAGGAATCATATAGAAAACAGTAGGAGTGTTACAAGGTGACCATCTAAGTCCACTTTTATATATAATGGCCACAGCCGACATAATAGAGACGATACACTCTGATAAAGTTTAAATGTATATCTATGCAGATGACATTGTTATGGCATTGACATCGACAGAGGATTTGCTGAACTCTTTCGGTAAATTGGCAGTATGGGCAGAGAATAACGAAATATAATACTAACGAAGAAAAGACAGTGACTATGACATTTAGAAGAGGTGGGTAGCAAGCGACTTTCTTCTGAAAGATGTAATGTAGGGTAACATTTTTTATCTCTTATTTTACAACCTATCCATTTTGCAAGTAATTGAAGACACCAGATCAAAAGAAAATTATAAGTCAGGAAACAATTTAAAGTTATTTCGAATCGGAGATGTACTAACGCCATTGTCATCTTAGCTGATTCACAAGCGAATTTGCTTGTTTTTCTAACCAGTACGACATTATTGCTGAGAAAGGAATTCATGATAAAATCAGAGAAAGTAAAAGAAAAGTGGAATACATAAATGCAGCCTGAAGAAATAAAATAAAATTTCCATTGGCAACGATTGGCGGATGAAATGCTTAAGGAAGTTGGTGACTCCTGCCACCTAGGAGACAACATGGATAAAGCAAGGAAAAAAGTATCACTTGGGTTGACATATGCTGACATCAAATACAGTTGTAGGTAGTAGGAATTCATATTTGAAGCCGTGGTTTGGAGCGTGGTACTATATGGAATTGAAACTTGGATTGATTGTGCTAAAGAAAAGAGAAAGGATGAGGTGTTATGGATGAAAAGTTAAGATTGGACGAGTGTGCGATTTCCAAATAAAGGTTATTCAGATGAATGGGGGCGGGTTTAGATGTTTAAGCGAGTGACTATGAATGAAAGATATATATTGGTAGGGCACAGTATTAATTGGAGGATGAGTTAACACATGATCTCTAAAATATGAGAAATAAATTGCTAGGGATATAGAATTGGCGAACTAAGTAAAAACGAATGAATTTATTTCATCAAGAATGGGAGACATGGAGTGTTATAGTGAATCAGTCTTAACACTGAAATCCTAAATAACTACAACAACATATCACTGTCGGTTGGCATTTTAGCTCTCTGTATGAAATCTCACACTATTGTGCCCAAGAATAGAACCCTTTACCTGAACATTTGCGCATCGATGATCTATTGGCAAAGGTCAAGCAGATTTGAAAAGGGTGGGAGCAAAACATCTTGCCCTTTACGGCACCTGGTATGTAGAAGTCTAACGACTTGGGATCTATAGATTGTGGTAGTTAAGATACAATCCTAATGCACTAATGCTCTCAGACTTATGACTCCCAAATTTCCGACAAGACACACTACATTGAGTAATATACATATTGAAAAATATTCAGCCTGTATGATCAACATATTATTGATGATTAGAAACGACATCATTTCCTGGTACTTCTTGAAGACAAATTTCCTGGTAGAGATATAATTGAAAGTTGCTCAGAGATGATTTCACTGACTAGGTCTCTCAATTTTCACAGGTTATTTCACACCCTTAATAATGTCCCCCAAATGAAACTTTTTGTATTGAATATTTCAGGTTGATCTGTCCATATACGTCATATCCTGCTCTAGGAAATATTTACACGTTAAGTAATAGTGGAAGACAATATATTAACACTACATCTAGAAGGAAAACGAATTTCGTACAAAATTTGAAATCTACGAGTCCAAGCTATAGCGGGAAGGAGGCCCTCTTAAGTAGCATACGCGAAGGCAAATTTTCCGTGAAAAGCATTAAGACACACATGCTAACCTATATCATTGAGAAGCCATACTTGTGTAGCGTCTGCGAAGCTAAATATACACGGAAAGAAAATTTAAAGGCCATTTGCTAACCCATAGAGGTAAGCAGCCGTATACCTGTAGCGTATGCGGAGCTAAGTTTTCTCTAAGTTGATGCTATGAGAAACACATTTTTTTTTATCCATAGCGGTGAGAAGCCATATTTGTGTAGCGTATGCGAATCCAAATTTTCATCAAGAGGACGGTTAAAGATACACATGCGTATCCACAGCGGCGAGAAGCCATATTCATGTAGCGTATGCGAAGCCTAATTTTCCCTAAAAGGAAGCTTGAAGAGACACCTGCTTTTACACAGCGGTGAGAAGCCTTATTCGTGTAGTCTATGCGAAGCCCAATTTATTGAGAAGGGATACTTGAAGCAACACATTCGTATCCACAGCGCCGAGAAACCATATTCATGTAGCGTATGCGAAGCCAAATTTTCCCACAATGGATACTTGAAGATACACTTGCGTATACACAGCGGTGAGAAGCCATATTCGTGTATGGTATGCGAAGCCAAATTCACCCAAAAAGGAAGCTTGAAAAGACACAAGCATTTACACAGCGGTGCGAAGCCTTATTCGTGTAGCGTATGCGAAGCCCAATTTATTGAGAGGGGAAATTTGAAGCAACACATTCGTATCCACAGCGGTGAAAAGCCTTACTTGTGTTGCGTATGCGAAGCCTAATTTTCCCAGAATGGACACTTGAAGATACACATGCGAATCCACAGCATCGAGAAGCCATATTCATAAAGTGTATGCGAAGCCAAATTTGCCCTGAAAAGACACTTCAGAAACATGTTAATCCAAAGCATTGGTAAATTATATAAAAACCCCCTGAAATGAAATTTCACTCTCTTTCCATAGCGGCTAGAAACCATGATTATGTACCATTTGCAATGCTAAATTTGATTAGATTGGATGTTTGTAGTTTTGTTGTCTTTATTCTCTTGACTGGTTTGATGTAACCCTCTACACATTTATGTGCTGAGTTAATTGTTTTATCTCATACTTCCCAGCCAACCTTTTCACCATATTTTAACCTTGTGTATCCCTAAGGTTCTTATCGTGGACACCACCTTCCTTAAGTAAGTTTGTTATTCCTAGGTGTCTAAGTATGGGTCCTAACAATTCATCTCATCTCTTCATCAGAAATTGCTAATACATCTCCCTTTGCCCACATGTCTTAGAAACCTATCAACCCTTCTGATCTTGATCAGTCTCCTGTAACACCGCATTTCAAATACTTCTATTCTACTGCTGCCTTGTCCCAAAATTATGTTTTTTAAAATGACTTTCTAATACCTTAAATCTATATTTGATGTCTACATTCTGTTCTGTGGAAATTCTGTCTGCCGGAGCTAACTGAATTTTAATATCCTCTTTGCCTCGTCCATCTTTAGTTATTTCTTCGTAAGCTTCTAATCTGCCAATTTGACACTTTTCTTTAAGCTCTCAGCCTTTATTTTAGTTTCACATTACTGATTCTTATCATGAATTAATCACTTAAAACGGAGTCCTTGCCATTTCGAATCTCATTCAGAACCTGAGGTTAATTTGTTATGATGGCAATGTCTATAGAAATCTCAGGGTTGAGATTTTTTCTCCTTGAATACTTACCCCTAGTTCCTAATTTCCCTGTATTTTATTCGATTTTTTTATTTTTTTATTTCAATTCTATCAAAAGCCTTTTCTAGGATTACAAGTTTCAAGAACTTTCTCTTATTTTCCTTATTCTACCATCCGAAATAAGACTAAGATTTAACCCAGCGATAGTTGCACGGGAAGAGATTGTCTCATTTTCGATATGTGTTTTATGAAACTCCGCAGCCCGCACACGGATTCACCTACCCTCCTAGGTATTCCTAGTGGAGGGGAATAACGAGAAACCTCCGGGATGAATAGCAATTTAAAATTTGAAACATTCACACGGTTATTATTGTACGCGCTGCACAGAAATCAGACTTTCCGTTACCCGCGAATATAAACGTTACTATTTTTGTGTTCCTTGTCGTTGTATAGTTTGTTCTCAGGTTATGGTATGGTTGGATGAGGTGGAGCAAGAATACATGGTGATACAGATGATGATTTGTTGTAAGTTGGCAGTGCTGGTGAACTCGAATAGGATAATATAGAACTTAGTGATTCAGTGCTTCATATATTTCTGGTGATTAACTGAATAATGCTGGTGCGCAGTACTCTGGGAAAGACGAAACGCACAACCAGGTATATCCATGGACTAAAATAAGTTGCAAAATTCAGGCACATGAACCTTGTTGGACGCCTTCCTGGATAAAAAGATGAGGCAAGAATTGTGACCTTCCGCTGTGAGGCGTGGAGCTGGTTTCTTTCTCAGGAAGCCATTCAAGAAATTGTGTACTGCACTAACATACAAACTTCAAAATTGCGGACGAGATGGGGACGCTCGAAACAGTGACTCTGAAGAAATAACTGCGTTTTTTGGGCCTCTGGCGTTTTAAGGCTTCTCATGTGAATGCAGAGGACTATTAGGCAATCTCTGCCTTATTTTATTCTACAGTTCCCACTACCTTCAATCCTTTCTTCAGTGAATCTTAAGACAGGGAAACCCAAGGAAAGTAATTATTATTCCAGTATTCACAATTGGAAATGTTGGTCGTTTGACAACCACTGCAGTCTTGTTCACAACAGAGGAAGGTCCAACGGGTTGCTTTCCGTTATAAACTTCCCATTGGTATGTATGCTTAATAAATGTGAGCGTCCAGCAGAAAATATATTAGATGCCATATTAGGACTGCTCTGATTTAGAATGTTTAATTATGTTTTATTGAAGTATCTTTTTATGTAAATGTCTATTAGATACTTCACGAAAGCATGTAAACGTATTATCGTCCCTTTCAAAACAATTATTATTGATTTAAGCCCACTACGGAGCGCTGCTCTTTTCCGTCCCCAATATCTCTTGAGCCCTGCTGATAATTTCTCCTTTCTCTCCTGCGAAAGGGGCTTCCGACATTTAGGGACTCTAGGTGGTGGGGTCCAAGATTCTACCATAGCACAAAATTTAGGACGATCTTCTACATCAAGGTCAGCAATTCCAGCCGAATCCAAGTCCTTTAGTTTTTCATTAAGCCACAGGCTTCCAGACTTATAGCTTTTGACCAAGGAGAAGATCTTCTTGGTAAGCCTGTTGCTGTTCATTCCTTGTAGGTGCCCGCAGAACTTTGGCTGATTCTAACTGTCGATACAGGTCAGAATTAGATTTCAAACGGTAGGTTCCATCTGGGAGCAATCTCGGGCCATGGATTTTCCTGAGGATACGTCTTTTGGCTTTCTCCAGGTCATCCATGTGCCTTTTCTGTTCATCAAGAGGGTCTCTGCGGCATACAGAAACTGTGGTCTGATGGCAGTTCTGTAGTGACAAATCTTAGCATTCCTCGAAATGCATTTCTTGTGGTACAAATTGTGGGGTAGTTGGTATGCTGCGTTGAGTTTGGTACGCCTTTTTAAGATGGTGGTGCCATCTCTGGGTGGACCCATTCGCCAAGATAACGAAAGCGATTGACTCATCCAATCGTTCCATGTATGGTCGTCAAAGGGGTGATTCCGGAGTGCTGATTCTCAAAGTACTTGGTCTTATCGTAAGATATCTGTAATCCAGAGTTCACCGCTATCTCGTGCAGGGCTTGGGCAGCTATGCCAGCATCTTTAGAGTTATTGGCTAAGATTGCAATGTCATCTGCGAAGACAAGGCACCTGTTCTCGATTCTTGGGGTTCCAGCTCCAATGGCAACTGGTTTGATTACTGGATTCCTCAATGGGTATTCCCAGGTCTTGATGACTTTATCAAGCACCAGATTAAACAAAATGTGTGAGAAGCCATCACCATATCGTACTCCGGTTTTGATCTTGAAACTCCGAGATAGTTCTCCTCTGAACTTCACCTTATAGGTTGTATCCGTGAGAGTCTGTTTGATAAGGGTGCGTGTGTTACAATCCACACCTCGTTCTTGGAGTATTGAGAAGAGTGTCTGGCGGTCGATGGAATCATAAGCTTTTGCGAAGTCTACGAAAACCACAGTGATGTTCGTACTCCTTACTTGTTTTAGTTGGAGAATGGTTTTCAGAAAGAAGATCTGCTCGGCACAGGACCTTCCACGCCAAAATCCTCCTTGATATTCACCAATTATTTGATCACATTGACTTTCTACATTGTCCAGTAAAATCCTGGAGAGCACTTTGTATGCTATTGACAGTAGAGATATCCCCCGGTAGTTGTTGACATAACTGTGATCGCCTTTCATATGTAAAGGGTGTATGATAGCTGATTTCCAGTCATCAGGAATCCTGCCAGTCTCCCAACATTCGATTAAGATCTGGTTTAGGGCCTCTGCGATCGTATTTCCACCTGCTTTCAGGGCTTCTGCAATGATGCCACCTTTCCCGGGTGCCTTGTATTTCTTAATATGGTTGATGACATTAGCAACTTGCTGCAAAGTTGGTGGGTTAGATGCCAGGTTTATCTCTGGAGGATCTTCAACAGGCAATCTGTCCGTGGGCTCTTCGCAATTAAGCAATTGTTCAAAGTAGTTTGCCAAAAGTTCCACGTTCTCGCGGTTGCTGGTGACCAGCTTCCCAGGCTGTATCCTTAAAGTGAAGGCATTGAGGTTTATACCCAGAGAGTTCCTCTTTGAAGACCCGATAAAAGTTTCTTGTTTTATATATTTTAAATTCTTCATCCAACTTTTCCACTCTTGACCTATCGTAAGATCTCTTCACACGCCTTATGTTCTTGCTTGACAGTTTCCGCACCACTGTGAAATTCTCCCAATCTTCCTGTCGTTTTGTAGAGTTCCACTTCATCCAAGCTGCAGCACGCTCATCAACTGCAAGGTCACATTCAGAATTCCACCATCTATGGCGTCGCTTCGTTCGAGGTTGTCGGATATTATTGGTTGCTTCGCATATAGTGGACCTCAGGTGGTTCCAGTCTTTCACTTAATTTTGCATGATGTCAGATTTAAAGCGTTCTTTATTCTCCATAAGGAATTGAGGATCAATCCTTGGTGGAATTATGGTAGGAGGTATCTTTCGTTTAGGTAATAATCTGGTCTTAATTTGTGGGAAGAAATGGTCAGAGTCAATATTCCAACCTTTTCGAACTCTTGACATTCATGATCTCTTTCCTACGCTTTACACTGATTGCAACGTGATCGATTTGAAATGATCCCATAGCAGAGTTCGGTGACTGCCAGGTGGTCTGGTATCTTGCCTTCCTAGGAAAAAAACTGTGGCCATGATCCTCAATTGAAACAACCTACACAATTCAATTAAGCGTTTGCCGTTGGTATTGGTTCATCTATGTGCTGCTATACAGTGCTTGATTTGTAAAAATAGAGGTTCCGGTACTGTGGACTACCGGATGGTGGTGGGGGCTATATGGAATATTGAAACATAGAGTTCTAAATACGTTTTTTTTACGCTTTTCTGAACACCTCTAAAATTAATCACTGGACAAAATAGCAATCTAATTTTGATTGCAATTTTACATTAAATTGAGACTTCTGTAGCAACATTTTTCTTACCGTAGTCATTGGCCTGTATTAAATTTTAATGTAGGCCAACTAGGCTCATTCAAACAATGTACATTATTTCAATTTAATTTTTTTCACGTAATTTAAAAAATTTACTACTTTCAGTTTGAAAATACTCACAAGTTCACCAACAATCATTTATTTCTTGTTTTATAATGTTGTCTTGACAGTTTTCTGAAACAATTATTTATTATAAAAGGATCAGTACTTAAACATGTTTTACCTCACAGTTTATAAAATTGTCCAAAGTCCAGAAAAGTTTTCGTTGTATTGCCTCCTTGCTGTTAGTATCCAGAGCGGAGTGCAATCCCCACGTACTTTGAAGGGTCAAAACGAGTGAGTGCTGGGCCATTCAGCTTCAGGAAAAGTAGTGAGGAGACAGTTTGTGTTAACAAAGACGCAAAGAGGTTTCGGTACGGCGTACCGGTGCGTACCGTCACAAATCTAGCCCTGTGTGTATACAACTAAAAACACAAGTGAGCGACCTCTTACGTCGAAATTGCACTGTGACCACTCCTGGGTTAATCTTACCCTGTTCCTACTTTTCTAAAAGAGCCAAACTGGTCGTAACCGAAATGTGTTTCTGTCTTAACATTTTCTTGTAAATAATTCTATTCAGTATCTTTGAAGCAAGACTCGTCAAGCTGATTGTACAATAAACTTCCAATATGTCATCTTCTGTATTCATCGGTATAGGGATTGCAACATTCTTTATAAAACTCGAGGAAACTTCAACAGTTTTATTAATCCTACGTGCCAGGCGAAATAAACTGGTTAGACCTTATTACCTATACAATGTAGCAACTCAGTCGTAATATCATATATTCCTTGTATTTTGTTGTTGCTACCAGTGCTCTATAAAAATTCTCAATACTAAGTCTTCATCTCATCCTCTTCAATTTCCTGCTCCCGTTTTATTACGTCATTCTCAATCTCTTTAACTCTATACAAACGCTCTGTGTAAGCTACCTATCTCTTTATGTTTTCATCTCTAACTGTTAGAGGTTTCCTATCTGAGTCCGTAATATTACAGAACTTAGGCTTCCTTTCCCCACAATTCCTCTTAATTATTCAAGAAGCTGTATCAATTCTTCTAACTTTCAGACAATTTTATATATTGGCACATTTCTCTATCAGAATATTTTTCTTTCACTTCCTTGTTTTTTTATTAACCTCATTTTCTAGCCTCTCCCTTTACATCTCCTGCATTCTTGTCCTTCGCCTTTCGGCCATTTATTCTAGTGTATCCTGAGTGATCCACGGTTCTATACCAATGTATTTTTCTGTGGATTTTGTTGTTTCATTCTTCAAAATTGCCAATTTCCTTGTATTTGAGGTTTGTACAGGATTCTTCTTTAGTCCTTCTCTTAAATCTTTAAATCTCGTTCAATGTTTCTAGCGCCCACCGGTTTGGCTTTTGACTTTCTCCAGTTTCATTAGCTTTAATCTGAATTCCATAACAAGAATTCTAAATCTTTGCTGAAAACTCAGGTTTCCTATTTTCGAAACCCTTCCCAATGTGATTGATGTTTGTCTTTCCACTGTCACTGACACTTATTAGCTTATGACAATAAGCCGCAAAAAGTTAACCTTTATGTGCTCTAAGAATTGTAGATTGCGTGTTGTTATAATTATCATTGTGACTAGTAGACGCAGTAATTAAACAGAATCAAATACTGAAGATCTTGTCATCCGATTTTTTGTTCGAAGTAGCCTATGAGCCAGTGCTAAGAAAGGAAAGTTTAATAGGGAGTGGGGACTTAAATAAATCATATTTTGAAGGACGGCACGACAAATACATTCTAATCATTATATATATTCTTCTATTGTGGTTATTGCATAAAGTGTTAGTCATGACCAACTCGTGGTCGGACTAGAGATCCGTGAGCCTACTTTCTCGATCATCCCTTTCACCTTCTCAGATTCCTCCTACTATCTTCCGTTCTTTTTCCTACCACAGCGTTCTAATTTCCAATTACTCTAACGTTTCCGTCACCCTCGACTTGCCTGAGAATTTCATCTATTTCTTCGTTTTCAACTTCTTCATCACCAGCTTGTATTACTTGTATTACCGGGTGAGTTAGCCGAGGTCGTTACGGCATGACTGCTGGCAGTCGCTCACATCCGGGAGGCGAGGAGGTTCGAATCGCCCCGCCGGAAACCTTGAAGATGGTCTTCTGTGGTTTCCCATCTTCCATCCAGGCAAATGCCAGGGTTGGTCCCTAACTATAGGCCACAGCCACTACCTTCCAACTCCTTGTCCTTACATTCAAACTTTCCTCCCCAGACAACACTCCACACGTGACGGTACGTGTAGCTCACTCATTGGGTGTCCGCTTCGAAGCAGCTACAAAACTGGCGAGCCGAACATGTCCTCGGACAGTCCTGTCACTAAAAGCCATACCCTAAAAAAATACTTGTATTACTGTGGGGCACGGAAGTTTTGTATTGATGTAGTCTGCGATAATGTGTTCAGTATATTGCTCATAATAATCCACCCCTGTACAACTTTCCTATTCAAGTTTCCTGTTTAGCCGTTGGTTGATTTGGTGCTAATGATCCTATAGTCACCTGAACAGAAATCCCATTCTTCCTTCCAGCGCACTTCACCAATCCCAACCTAATCCAACTTTAAACTGTCCATTTCCCTCTCTTGGTTTTCTAACATTCCACTTCCATTCAGACTTCAAATATTTCGCATTTCGTTCCGTAGAATATCTGATGTCCTGTTTGTTTGGATATACTACAGAACAGTTTATTGGTGATGTTATCTGGCAATTCAGGCCATCGGCATTTATATTATTATTGTACTTCACCCATCATCTGCCTTTACCTTGATGTCAGCCTGGCTTGATTCTATGTGTGGTGTTCTCCATATATAGGGGGGCAATTGTGAATTATTTTATCGTTGTGAACTTTTCCATTTACCATAATATAAATATTGTTTTCTCGTTCAGTTGTTTATTTAATTACCTTGAATCATTGCGTGTGCTACGTTACCATATTTTTACGCAAACCACTCTGCATAAGAGTGAGTAACTGAAATTCTTACCGTATTGTATTTTGGTATGTTCGAGTGCATTTGTCTTTTCTCCCTCCCTATTGTAGAGTTTCCGACATGAGCGGCAATATCTCTGATTTTCAGGAGGTTCTGGATGTGGTTGTGTGGAGTGTCTTCGCATCACGTTCTTTCCCTACCTATCCTGACGCTCTTATGTCATGGGGCATATGTGAATTGCCTCCGTTATTTTTGTATTATGTGGTGCGGACCAATTTGGCATTGCGATCTTTTCTGTGGCGGTTAAACGTGCTGGGTCAGGGTTTTAACCTGACCAGCTTCATTTGATTTTAACTTAAGCAACGTGATTACTATTTATGTCGCACCATGGAATAATACTCAAGAGTACTGTGTAAGATTGAGGTGTGTTTCATTTGTCTTTTCTCCCTCCCTTCTTACACGGGTGGCAGTATCTTTTACCTTCAGGTTCTGAATGCGGTAGAGTGGAATGATTTCGAATCTCATACTTCCCCACACTATCCATACGCTCTGACGTCCTAGGCTATAAGTTAATTGCTTCCGTATTGTAACTGTGGGGTGTGGAACATTTTAGCCATGTGCTCTTTGCTGCGGTGGTATCACGTGCTGGGTCAAGGGTTTAACCTGATCTGGTCCATTCTATTTAAACTCAAGTACTGTGATTCTTATTGATGATCCACCATGGAATTATACTAAAGAGTGCTCTGTGAGATTATGGTGTGTTTGATACACAATTCTGTGCCATATTTTCCCCATATTTTATTCCACTGCTCTCTTCCTAGTTTCTGTTATGCCTCTCATGTACATTAGAGGCTGATTGCCTAGGCGTTAGGGCCCTTAAAACAATCAACATCATCTCATGTGATGTTTCTCCGTTTTATTTTTCTTATATTATTACTAAATTATATTCTGCAGCGTACGTCCTTCACGAAATTCCAGCCCTTGTATATGGTATACGTACTTTACCTTCACGTTGACATTTATTTATCTCTCATTTCGAAATGGATTTTACAAACGTTCAGCGCCAATGTTTCAAGCGTCTCACTGCTCATCTTGACAAGGCGTCAGCGCCCCTTAATCTTTATCTTTAGTCTATTTCATTTGCCAGTAATCTGACGTTAGTACTTTTTCTATAGTGGACATCTTTATGTGTCTCCTCTCCTCACTTCCCTTCACACAGAGCAATGTTTATCAACAGTTCGTCCATGAGAGCCTCCGGAAGGGTCCTTGGGACAAAATGATTTGGCAGAACATTTAAATGAGTTGCCAACAAATTGGGATTTTGAAAGGGATGTAGGTTTAACAATGATATTTTAGAGGAGTGCCTAAACTATGAAGTAGGGCCATGGTTAGTTACTTGGAAGTGATGTTTAATCCATCCACAAACAATGCGCAAATCCCCGATGAATGGAAAAGAGCTACGGTAGGTACAATAATTACGGGAGGGAGCAGACTTGAATTAGGCAACTACGTCCTTCGTATATAAAGATGTGGATCATCTCATTTGCGAGAACAGTGGTAAAGTTTCTCATTCTTTATTGATAGAAAATATGGATTTCAGTAAGGTTACTCATGCGAGAGCCAGATGCTAGCATGTTTTCAAGATATACAGTAAGTGATCCGTTAGACAATTGAATGTAATTCGGCGTTGTGATTATAGGTTTTTCGAAGGCGAATGATATACCACATGACATGCTACTCCATAAAATATCTGCTGTGGGAGACTAACTCACGTGTAATATTGTTACAGTTGAAGTACGAGGAAAGTGAACATACCTCCCCTCTTGCTCACGCTGTAGCACTTGCCCCTTTCTGTACGCATGCGCCATCAGGTGATAGTTGCGGTATACTCATCGCCGCTGTCCTCTATTATCCCTACCGTTCATGTTTCCCTCCCTGCCCCATGCGTTGGAACCTGAGCTATATCACGTGAAATATAATATTGTTATTGGCTTTCGTCTCTTTTGAATAATGAGACTTTTAGAGGTGCCAATGTCTTACCCAGAAGCGGACATTTAACGTGCTATTAAATCTACTGACACGGTTTCCTATCATTTGCACACCCTCAAAAGAAAACTGACTGCGACAGAAGTTGATTCTTTAACCTTGGACACAGCAGGCCTGAACGCTACCACTACGCCATGCAGCCAGTCCTACCACGTGACCACATCCTGTTTCTGTCTCTCTGTGCATGTGTGCAGCGCAATGACGTCAATTATGGAGACAGCAGTCGCTAATTCAATCAGTCTGTAGCAGAGAGCTATGCAGAGCTGTGCAATTCTTATCGGTTGCTCTTGCTGTGTTTACTGATTGTGTTTGTTATTGTGTTGTGTTGGTTCCGACTATTTCTGGCGGAAATAACAGTGATTATATCCAGTTCGGATTTACAGCAATTGAGATAAATAAGTAAGAATATTATACAACAGAGCGTGATTTATGCTGCTCTCCTCAGCCATGAAGCCTTCAAACCTGCAAAACTACATCATATAAAGACAGTTCTAATGTCAGTAATCGGCCACCTGAATTATTAGCTGGGAAATTAGGAACCATAAAGAAAAGAACATTCGTGAAAACTGTTGAAGCAAATGAATAGTCTGGAAAGACCCTTGCAGCTTCATTTGAGTCCTCATCATTAAAGGAACTTCATAATATTTTTGAAATTCTTATTGAAGCCATGTTTGATAAACGCAGTTGATCAAGTTTTAGAAGGTTGATGCAACTAAGAGCACTTATGAAATTTTACTAGTGAACGATACTGTGAAAGCACGGATCGATACAATGATATTAATGATCAGCTGGTGTGTGCAACTTAAACGGCTCTATATTTCACTTTGAAGTGCGATGAAAGAACCAATGCTGCTAAAAGTCGCCAATTGCCAGTTTTGTTCGGTATTTTGAAGACAAAATTGCAATCAAGAATTAACTGCTATTGTCCAGGAGTTGTTATAAATCTCTGAAGTAGAAGATGTCATGAAAATCAATTATGATCACTTTGAGAGACAAGGCAAAGAGTACAAGAGGCTGTCTGGATTGTGCACCGATGGGTTCCCTGCTATGCCAGGATCACATTCAGGCTTAGGAGCGTTTGTGAAAAGAAGAAGTCCTCAACAAAGTATGTCTACCCCTTATTATTCCCGTTTTCCAACGGGGTTGGGGGTGAGATACGATGGAAAATTTTTGGTGGATGGTTTTTCTGGCTGGATGTCCTTCCTGACGCCCACCTCATCAGAGGAGTAAATGAGAGATGAAATGAATGATGGTGAATGAAACTGGACAAGGATGTGGAAGGAAGCGGCCGTGGCCTGTCAGAAGTCACCGTCCCAGCATTTGCCTGGATTTGAAAATGGGGAAACTACGGTAGACCATTTGAAGGATGGCCGACGGTTGGGCTTGAACTCAGCAGAGAGCTTGGTCCCATGACCTAACCCTGTGGTTTAGCGAGCGTAGCCACTGCCGGTTGGGTGCTTGTAGTAGGCCTATTATGGTTTTCGTTGCATGGTCTACGAATGTAATTATATTTCATTAAAAGGTAAGTAATGTAATTTTATCTAATTATATATAATTGATAAATGAGGTACTGACACATTATACATCGCATCTTTGTAACCACAAGGGCTGAAAGTGTGCATGATGATTTCTCTCAGTTTGTAGGTGCCCACTAAGAAATGTTCTTTATGCTTTAAGTTTGTCTGTTCGGCCATTTGGTTCTCATGCAAGGGTTAATGTAGGCAAAATAGAAGTTGTACAAAGACAGGACATAGCGCATATTACGCCTCTCGTCTTGGCACGTGGAACAACACATGGAGAGTCCCAGAGTGACCCCGAAACCACAATTCTTAAGGCCCGAAAAACAGTCCTTTTCGAGACAGGTCTATTTCCAAATTACTATCTTCTCTCTGGCAAACAAATGGCCAAACGAAACCATGGCATAGTAGATCAACTTCTCATTTCTCTCTGTAAAAGGGCGAGAAGCGTCTGCTGACAACATCCTATTACTCTGCTGCTTCCCGCTTCGACACGGCTCGTTGTTCCAGCTAACCAACTGATTACCAACAGCAGCTGTGGATTTTCTGTTCGCCTAGTCTCGGACAAATCCAGATCGTCTCGTTAATGATTCTTTTGCTACGTTTTTCTTCTTTCTCTTGGCTCGTATCAGTTCATTTCGTGTTTTGCGCTTGTTAGCGATCGTCTAAGATGGTAAGTGGTCAGGTTGCTGACCCAATGTATTCTATGTGCAGTAAATTAGCAAGGGCTGACATAAGAAATTTTGTTGTTTAAGCATATTTTTGTAAGTTCTAGGTTTCAAGTGGATTTTCTAGATGATATACAACATTAAACAACTATTACAGGAGGCCTAACTACCTACCGTAGTTAGATACAGTGCCAACTCAACTCCCGATACTGGATCCTTGTAGGCTACACATGACCCGATAGCTGAAAGGCTCCTTGATCACCAAAACCAAAAGTTATCTCAGAAATGTGTTATGTCAGCACACTGTTGGACACCGCCCACTACTACTCAACTCCTTCATTAAACATTGGCCTCGTTGCGTAGTGGCTAGCATTCCCGCCTCTGGCAAGAAATTTAATTCTGGTCTGAGGGCTGGAACGGGGTACACGCAGCCTCGTGAAGCAAAACTGAGGAGATGCCGGTTCGATTCCCAACTTAGCCATACTGGAAGTGGTTTTCCGTGGTTCCTCACTTCTACTCCAGGCAAATGCCGGGATGGTTCCTAACTAAAGGCCACGATCCCTTCCTCCCAATCCTAATCTGAATTACAAATACGCACACTAATACAGTCATCACAATAACACAGGTTTTCCGACAAATTCCATACACAGCCATATACACGGGGATACATGACCACGATGTCGCAAAGCTCCTAAATATTAACAACAAAACAAGTCACAACTCATTAACAATGGCAAACTGACTTCATTAAAAAGCTGTACGGATTCAGGTTAAAAGGGGTGTACAATACCCAAGGGGTATGCACCCCTTAGAGATCATCCCCCCCATCATCTGTCTAAATCTCATAAAAGGCAACCCTTTAAAAGCCTACCCAATATCCATCAATACTATAAGGGCAGCTGGCTACTCCATAAAGCAGCTCAACCCTTGCGTAATTATGACACACAGCGACATACTACAAACTGGTTCAACTATGCCACAGCGCGCTGACAGAACAGAGGCTAAAGGTATAAAAGGTGCCTTAAGTGGGTCACGAGAATCTCTCCATCACCAGTGCTTCGACGAGACAGCCGGAGGCTAACGACAGTGTCAACCGAGGTGAGTCAGTCAGTCAGTGTTCAGAATCCTATTTTTGTAACCTAACACCCACAGTTTGTACTCACATTATAACATCACAAGATCCCTTAAAAGGGACTAACAGTTACTCATTGCTGACCAATAAACACTTGGTCAGTCTCTTACACTTGCATTACTGATCTACACTCTTCTTCACGTCCCCACGTCCTTCCTTACTCCCGTCACAGTCGGACGTGACACACCGTAGTAATAACGCCAACTCAGGCGTCCTTGTATTCCTCACAGCGGCTAGCGTGCTCAATTGAAGCGCGTGCCGAACCGCTGACACTAGCAAGGTGATTATATAATAAGTAGCCGGCTGGGCGACTAGTACACCGACCCGCGTGCTAAGGCTACATCCCTTAAACCACATTTACAGTCTTTATAGGAACGCCCCCTAGTTCCTAGCACACCACAACACACTACACTGGTCAGCTTGCCCTGTCAAGGGGAGCTACCCTTATTTAGGCACAAACTCATAAATTAGTACAGCAACTCTCCCTTTTAGATCCACCCCCAAATAAGGGATCTAAAACACTGGTGGAGGCGGGGTCCTACGCATAGAGAAAAGGGACTCAACCAACGAGCCCTCGTAGGTAAAACGACCCCTTCCGTACCGCAAAAAGCCAAGCAAATTAGTGAGAAAATTTTTTCCCCCAAATAAAAAGCACCATTTTTTTTTTGAGTGCTCCAAACTAGCTACACAGGGGAAATTCTTAACAAACCAACCCCCCAGCCCCATACAGAATCAGAGAAATATAAGAATACACTGTCAAAACACGCACAGATTTTTTTTTTATTATTTTTTCACATACACTCCATTCAACATGGCCCCCCTATACCGCCTAGCTGTGCTAAGGAGCATTGGGGAGTACCAGGAATTAATTGCCTGGCATAGAGTTTTTGAAACTAGGCAGGACTACCTCAGAAGGTTTCAGCAGCTCCTGCACGCCCAGTACATGCGGATCATAAGAGCCCTTGTCCGGCCACTCCGCAGTGCTAAGAATCGCAAGATTCGAGCGAAAATCCCCACCCTCCGCACACAAATCATAAAAGCACACTGGCAACTACACTGTCGACACGAGTTTATGTTCCAACAATGGGAAACACTCATCACGGAACACAGACGGATAGGGACTCAGGACACCAAAGTCGCTGAACTGGCCATATGCCTCAATAGGCAGTACACCCAAATTTGGGACGAATACCGTGAACTCCAAACCAACAAGGCCATTTTTGAGTTCATGGTAGGGCCACCAGCCCAGCCGAGAGAGGACATAAGCGTAGATACGCTAACTCGACAATTTGCGAGGATGTCCCTCTCGCCACGTACTGCCACAGAATGGAAGGAGTTCGCCGTGGCCACAGTCCGGGAGACGGCCAGGTTAGGCTCCAACATACTAAAGAATACATCCTACACAGACACACGTCCTTCAGCTCCGGATCGGAAGGCAATTTTGCCAAATCGAGGGGCAGAGCCTAGAACAATCCCCTCGGACCGGATGAACGAGAGGGAGTTGAAGCCAGGACCTTCAATCACACATAATACGACAGAGGGACTAACAGTTACTCATTGCTGACCAATAAACACTTGGTCAGTCTCTTACACTTGCATTACTGATCTACACTCTTCTTCACGTCCCCACGTCCTTCCTTACTCCCGTCACAGTCGGACGTGACACACCGTAGTAATAACGCCAACTCAGGCGTCCTTGTATTCCTCACAGCGGCTAGCGTGCTCAATTGAAGCGCGTGCCGAACCGCTGACACTAGCAAGGTGATTATATAATAAGTAGCCGGCTGGGCGACTAGTACACCGACCCGCGTGCTAAGGCTACATCCCTTAAACCACATTTACAGTCTTTATAGGAACGCCCCCTAGTTCCTAGCACACCACAACACACTACACTGGTCAGCTTGCCCTGTCAAGGGGAGCTACCCTTATTTAGGCACAAACTCATAAATTAGTACAGCAACTCTCCCTTTTAGATCCACCCCCAAATAAGGGATCTAAAACACAGTGCTTCGACGAGACAGCCGGAGGCTAACGACAGTGTCAACCGAGGTGAGTGTTTTAGATCCCTTATTTGGGGGTGGATCTAAAAGGGAGAGTTGCTGTACTAATTTATGAGTTTGTGCCTAAATAAGGGTAGCTCCCCTTGACAGGGCAAGCTGACCAGTGTAGTGTGTTGTGGTGTGCTAGGAACTAGGGGGCGCTCCTATAAAGACTGTAAATGTGGTTTAAGGGATGTAGCCTTAGCACGCGGGTCGATGTACTAGTCGCCCAGCCGGCTACTTATTATATAATCACCTTGCTAGTGTCAGCGGTTCGGCACGCACTTCACTTGAGCACGCGAGCCGCTGTGAGGAATACAAGGACGTCTGAGTTGGCGTTATTACTACGGTGTGTCACGTCCGACTGTGACGGGAGTAAGGAAGGACGTGGGGACGTGAAGAAGAGTGTAGATCAGTAATGCAAGTGTAAGAGACTGACCAAGTGTTTATTGGTCAGCAATGAGTAACTGTTAGTCCCTTTTAAGGGATCTTGTGATGTTATAATGTGAGTACAAACTGTGGGTGTTAGGTTACAAAAGTAGGATTCTGAACACTGACTGACTGACTCACCTCGGTTGACACTGTCGTTAGCCTCCGGCTGTCTCGTCGAAGCACTGTGTTTTAGATCCCTTATTTGGGGGTGGATCTAAAAGGGAGAGTTGCTGTACTAATTTATGAGTTTGTGCCTAAATACCAGGAAGCACACATAATACGACAGAGGGACAACAGGAGGTAACCTCGTCATGGGCTGACGACGTAGAGCCTGACCTACCACATATAAAGCCTACATACACTCACACAGATAGGCTAACACAGTGGCAGGAGTCTGCCGTGGCCACGGGCCAGAAAGCGGACAGGCTACACGACACCACATTGGCAGGACAAAAACAGGCACTTAAGCGGCCTTCACCGCCAGTTCAAAGGGCAAATTTGCCAGAACGGAGGCGAACACCGGCATTAGTCCCTCAGGATGCACGGTACACGCACATACAGATTAAACAGGCATTACCATACAATACACGGGGATTAGGAAAGGTATTATTACCCACCCCACAAAACCTCGCAGTCAAACATACATACACTCCCGCAAAATCTGCTAAGATAGCGCCAAGCGCAATAACGCCCTTAAATACAGGTACACTTAGACCTAGAAACACGCGCTACGGTGGAAGTAGGGCAAGGCTTACTTTGCTAGAAATTCCGCCGGAAAACAGCAAAGAAACACCTCAATGGATTTCAGAGGCCTATAATATCGTAACAGGGCAAAACCCTTCACCTTTCTGAGCACTGAAGCTCGAAAGACGATAACGACTTCCACCAAGGCCAAAGAAATAAAATAACATCACTTCCCCCATCATAAATGGCCACACAAGTTCTTTCACGCGGGAGATATCAGAGAATAGACCGACAATTACATAGTAAACATAAACTGCGCATTTTTTTTTTTCCTTTTCGTATTTTATGTATATACAGGGCAACATGGCCAAATTAGAAGTGAGTAATTTTAAATCCTTCTGTGGTTTTTTTTTGGGAACCATGGCATCTTTCTATTAGGCCATCACTAAGCCAAGTGAAAGCCCATCAGGCTCAAGGCCGGAAAGAGATATTTTGAACACAACTTAGGCATAAAATCACAGCATAAAGCTTAAGTGAGTCTTTCTAAGTAGAAATGACTAGACGTTCTACGTTATGGTTCCACAGTTTGACAGATTCTCTTGTTGCGGGCGAAAGCCGTAAGTGTGGCAAGAATTAAGAATCTCAAACTAGTTTCAAAAAAAAAAAAATTTTTGGGAGGTGTGCTTTAACCAACTAAAAAGCCCAATTGCACACCGGGATGAGACACTGTCATTTTGGTGAGTTACAATTACTTTGATAGGCAGGTTTGACTCCCACAGTGCACTGGCTTTGCTCGTGACGTGGATACAAGGGTATCAGTTACGTCTGGCAATGGCCTTCCTAAGGTGTACTAGACAGTGTCGGTAGATTCCCCTGAGACGTAAACAGATTACGGTAGTACTCACGTTACCAAAATGGTAAATACTACACTCAGGTCCCAATCACCATTTTTTTTCAAAAACATAGTGCTCACGACATAATTTTTAGAGACTAACGCCACCTACTATTATTTTCTTTCAATGTGCTCTCTTAATGCAGAGCGGGGCATAAATAATTTTTTTTGTTTCACACATTTAGCCCAAGAAAGAAAAATGGCCAAATAAACTATATATATATTTTATACATAGGTATACATAACACAACACCCGGAGACACAACCTTCATGGCGCCGGAAACAATTACTCTGGGTAAAAGGCGGTCTCCAGACCCGCAACC
Organism: Meconema thalassinum; assembly: GCA_946902985.2. Taxonomy (NCBI): domain Eukaryota; kingdom Metazoa; phylum Arthropoda; class Insecta; order Orthoptera; family Tettigoniidae; genus Meconema; species Meconema thalassinum. The sequence goes on along the minus strand of OX336395.1, from coordinate 94,625,234 downwards.
CTCTGAATACCAGGAATATAAGGTTGAGTAAATATCCAGTCGTAGAATAAGGATAATGAGAACGCTAAGACTAATTGGGACAGTCCCACTAACAGCGGGTCATAAACGAAAAACAATACAATCGACACTGGCATCTGGTCACCAAATACGCGACTAGCGGACCAGACACACTCGCGTACAATGCATATGAGATTTCCGAAGTGAAATGCCATGGCCTGTGGTTTGGATTCCAAGTAAAACGGAAATCCCGTGGCACACGATCTCTAGAAATGGTCACGTTAAACCACAAAATTCCCCTCTTGCCTTTTTATAATGCGAAGAGCACTAACAGAAAAGCAGGCTGATTAAGAACACATGTTCGGATACACAGCGTTATCGGAACAAATAAACAAGCGAGCGCGCAAGACATTGCAACCCGACACCCTCATACTCAGCAGTAAAGCAGACCTCCGTGATAAACTGCGAGCCTTACAAACGACAGTTCCCAAAGCACACTGCACGGAATCATTCATAGCCAACCTAAGAACCCTATATCTTCAAAATTTACACTACGAGGAGAGGGCAAAAATAAGCAAACTCCTCGCAGGAAGGTATACTAGGGGTTGCGCACAGAAAAACACACAGCCCATTTGCCATAGTGTAGGCGGCACAGAAATGGCCACCAAATCTTTACAGACAACCGGCTTCGAACCCATGTCCACACACAAAAACCTCGTACCGAAAACTAACTAAACAACGGTATTTTCGGTACGAGAAACACAAACAAAATACAGGCAGAATGCCCGCAGAACATGAACAACGCAGACATATAACACAGAGAATTACATAGAACACGGGTTCGAACCCCAGAGAAAATTGCACGCCAGGGAAAAACAAGCAGACGGCCTTCCAATCACACCAAAATTGGCCCATATAACGGCTTAGACAGATAATACTACATTCCTGCGGCCAAATGACAGGCATAAAATTCCAGAAATACACTTGACAGGGAAAATGGACTTTCCAGACAGAGACATATAAATTTCGTAAGACAACGGTCTTACGGAATAATGGCCACACAACGGCAATAGTAACAGGGCGGATTACCACATCGGGCCGCCAGGAATTTAACACAATGACCACACTGGCATACGTGCAGAAAAACACGCAACAGTGGTTAACCTACATAAAATCCCGGCCTGAAGTTACACACACAAACTGATGACTTGCAGACTTAGCCACTTTGCAACACTGTCGATGACAAAACGCGATTGTGTAGTGGCAGTGACCATGAATAAACAAATGCAGAACAATCATAACACTATACATTTTTCAACACTGCGAAAGCATTTATCAACAAGCAGACGTCACAGACCAAAACTTGTCGCAGGCCCAGAGTAGCACGTTCGTAAAGACGTTGGCAGGCCACGGGCGCTTCCTACCCATACACAATATACACAGTAGGACTTAGCTCTACAGCAGACCAGGCGTCCGCGTGGTGTAGCGGAGCGTAGTCACACACACACACACAAACGCGCTCACCAATCAGGGGCGAACATAGGGACTTTGAGGAAACGGGACCTCCCCTTAACAACTTCTTTTTGCGACCCTAGTCCCGAAACAAATCATTCCAGGCGACTAGGACTTAGCCCTATAACGGACCAGAGTAGGTCGTGAAGCTTCGCTATCCCAAAGCGCGGATAGAAAACCAACATGGACCAAGGGAGGATGACAAGAGAACATGCTAACAGCGTCCCACTCTACTCCCTTCCCATAACCTTTTCACGTCCAGACATAAACAACGCAAACACATCTACACGACCATAAACAGCTACACTACACTACAAAGTATACATAAGGGTTGGTAAACTTCATGTGTTTACAGAAAGGGCATGCTACGCCCTGAGCCCCACCGCTATCACCTGAATGAGAGGGGTGCATCGGCCAACAACAACTAAGCGTAATGCACATCTCCATCTGAGAGATGAGGCCATAAGTAATAAATACTAACCATTTTTTTTTTAAATTTAAATCATCCCGCATGAGAGGGAAATATATTAGTATTATGCCTCAACCTACACCTATCCATACATGAGTGCAAACGCCTCATATCCAGACGCATGCATGTATATCCCATCCATTCACCAGGGGATATTGATATCAGACCGGCATGGATTTTTATTTTATTTTTTGCAACCCCGGGAATTACCTGCCCCGTTCCACTCACTGTAGGAGCATCCCAGCACAAAAACCGGTTCCAGGCCGCCACTAACGCGGAATTCGGAAGTGCGCAACCTCCTCCTGCCCTGCTTTAACCCACTCTACAGATAACTACCCCCAGATCACAATAACAGGGTACCTGACGCCACAGACCCTACTAACACCTCCATCAAGGTTAAAAAAGAGCATTATCGCTGGAGAAGCTGATATAGCACAGGTAGCCTAAAGTAGTCTACGTATGTAGAGGTTTTACCAGCCCACCACACTGGAAGTATTTTACATTTGACACTTTTTACACAGGTTACACCTATATTAAAAAAAAAAAAAAAAAAAAAGGGAATCTGAAACACCCTGGCTGATGATACCGGCGTTAGCCAAAGGTCAAAAGCACAACACTAGGGGCAGAACTGGGGTAGGTAATGACAACCCTTACCCCAGTTGGCTCGACAAATCAAATTACTGACGACTAGACCAAATAGACGAACCACGTAAGGTCAAAGCATTCGCGGCCTGGTCGGGCAAGCTCTGGAATCCTAGGTGCGCATAAACCGCCCCTGGGAGGAAGGGATGCTAAACCCACTTTGAGCCACGGTCGTCGAAGCCAAGACCTGCAGGGAGACTTTCTGAGAATGGCGGGAGAAATAGCTCACTCCGCGTCGGCCTCGGGAGCTATCCCTAGAGACGACCATATTATGACTAGACTGTTAGTTAAATTTACGTAAGTAAGACTTCCATGGCGGGAAGCAAAACTCCTGTGCGTTGGAGCATACTACGGCGGCCCATAGAGGCAAATTTATATATCAATGCGAAAATGCATACTACGGCGGCCCATAGAGGCAACTTTATATATCAATGCGAAAATGCATACTACGGCGGCCCATAGAGGCAACTTTATATATCAATGCGAAAATGCATACTACGGCGGCCCATAGAGGCAAATATCACTGCGAAAGCAGATTGCGACGGCCGATTAAGGCGGAGACAATATTATGCCATTGGACCACACTGTCCAATGCCCACATAAATGACGACGCATCGGGCAGTCAGAGTGCATTAAGAGATGGGGCATTGCGCGCCCCTCACAGGAGCCAAGTGGGCGGCTCACCTACGACTAATCGGAACGGCAAAACGAGCACGACAAGGAAGTTACAGCGGGCGGAACGGTTAGCTTAGTGGCACCGTAAGCCGCCCGCGGATAGATTAATCCTAGTAATAGACGTCGACACTAGACTTAAGGGGACGGAATCTAGCGACCCTAGAGACAACCGGTGTTTCTGGGGCTCGTGCGGGTGGTGATCTGGGGATTTAATTGCCCCAGGCGATCGTCCTAGGCCAAATTTAGTTATAGACGGTTGCATTTGACACGCAACCTAGGATTAAGCAAATTTAATGAACACTGTTGCAATTCAGCACAGCATCTTTCGGCCATAGATTAAGGCAACCCTCTCGGCTTAGATGTAGTTTTTTTTTATATATATACCATAAGTAGAATAAGTGGTATAAGAGAACGCCGTTCGGCGCCTGATGACCCACAAATCCGTCATCAGGGTAAGTCCGATAATTCATGATAAGTTATTATAATGTAGCATAGTCTTACATTTAAGACAATTTTTTTTAATACATATATTGAGGTAAAATTTCGGCGCCTGGCGGCCCAAATTCGTTGCCAGGGTAAGCCCAATACTACAACACATTAGGAAATGACGTCACGGCACCATATAGGGTAAGCCCGGCCATATATCGAGTAATAATAACCATGCCATTCTTTTCACAGGTAAAAAGGGGCTTCAGACTGTGGCAACGCTGCCACAGGAAGCGGCATATGGAATAGGGAATTTCAATGTTTTGTTAACCTCTCCATTTTTTTTTGCAGGCATTGTCACCTAGAATATGACACGTGTAATTATGATTTTGCTGCCAGATAGCAGCAACATGCTATTTAATGCCCCCTTATTGTAGTATTATACCTGTGCATACTAACCTCCATTTAACATTCATTCTCACTTACACACTCACTACATTTTTTTTTACAGCTACACGTCAATAATCTGCACAGCGGGAATGATGCCTGTGGGGCATCAAGCTTGCTGGCAGATCTACATAAAACAAAAACACTTGAAGCGTCAAAATGCGACGCAGCTTACGGCGATGAGGGCGCAACCGGCATGTGGCGGCGACCCTCATGGCCAAGTGTGCAAGCATTCACCCACAGAGGATGCTTCACAGACTAGGTATTAAGAATACACTGCAAGCGGTACGACCACTCAACCGTGCCAAGAGGTGGCCGTATAGGATCAGCCGTGATACGGCAAGCGTACGTACAAACAGGTAGCGTGCACGCGAGGATCCAAATAAAAACTAGAATTATAAGGGTTTAGCGCGCTTAAGTAGACATAAGGTCATTGTAGTTCATAATTTTAAAGAGTAAACTACATACATATTCATGCGCCCACGGGCAATTATTCCAATGGAAATTCCTAAATGTCAGCATCGCAACATAATATTTTTGTCTGTTTATCAAGTTCACGTGTACACGATGTCTATATTTTTGTTTTGTTTTGTTTCGTTTGCTAAGGTAACACGTAACCAATGTCTGTGAATTGTTTTCTTTCATTTTTCTCTCTTCTAACTTCCCCATTTGTCAGGGTGTTCCGTTTTATCCCACACCAATAAATACATTTTAAATATTTCCTTTAAATTATACCCTGGAACACCCATTTTTTTTCTATTCTCTCCTATCTTCTTTATTGCGGGGAGCACTTTTTCCCCAAGATAGGGCGGACGACGCAATCATCCGTTCGGCCCTGGGTTTTTCCTCCCTGCACAACTATGTAACCATGTATAACCATGTTTTTTTTCTTTTTTATGCCGACAACGGCAATGGCGATTGTGCCTCAATAGCAATTATTTTCTTTATTCAACAATGTTAATGCACATTTCACCATGCAATGTAAAATTTATATACATATATATCTATGTACACCCCATAACCCTCCCCTCTGAACACGGGCTGACCGCACACCTACACTTCTGCACGACGACACCCGTTCCATACGACGACGCTTACGACGCCACCACCAGAAGAGACGAGGGGGATTCAAAAACTACTACGACAACATCCCAACCCCAAGTGCCCTTCCCGGTCGCGAGGACGCGACCAAATGGAGGAAGAGGCTTGTACAATACCCAAGGGGTATGCACCCCTTAGAGATCATCCCCCCCATCATCTGTCTAAATCTCATAAAAGGCAACCCTTTAAAAGCCTACCCAATATCCATCAATACTATAAGGGCAGCTGGCTACTCCATAAAGCAGCTCAACCCTTGCGTAATTATGACACACAGCGACATACTACAAACTGGTTCAACTATGCCACAACGCGCTGACAGAACAGAGGCTAAAGGTATAAAAGGTGCCTTAAGTGGGTCACGAGAATCTCTCCATCACCAGTGCTTCGACGAGACAGCCGGAGGCTAACGACAGTGTCAACCGAGGTGAGTCAGTCAGTCAGTGTTCAGAATCCTATTTTTGTAACCTAACACCCACAGTTTGTACTCACATTATAACATCACAAGATCCCTTAAAAGGGACTAACAGTTACTCATTGCTGACCAATAAACACTTGGTCAGTCTCTTACACTTGCATTACTGATCTACACTCTTCTTCACGTCCCCACGTCCTTCCTTACTCCCGTCACAGTCGGACGTGACACACCGTAGTAATAACGCCAACTCAGGCGTCCTTGTATTCCTCACAGCGGCTAGCGTGCTCAATTGAAGCGCGTGCCGAACCGCTGACACTAGCAAGGTGATTATATAATAAGTAGCCGGCTGGGCGACTAGTACACCGACCCGCGTGCTAAGGCTACATCCCTTAAACCACATTTACAGTCTTTATAGGAACGCCCCCTAGTTCCTAGCACACCACAACACACTACACTGGTCAGCTTGCCCTGTCAAGGGGAGCTACCCTTATTTAGGCACAAACTCATAAATTAGTACAGCAACTCTCCCTTTTAGATCCACCCCCAAATAAGGGATCTAAAACAGGGGTCAGGATCTGGCACTGAGATGAATATTTTGGATTTTATCAGCATTCTGAAATCTGCCAACTTACTGTGTCTATTTTGAATTGAGGAGAGATATGCAAAATAAATCTTTATTATTGAGAATTCATTTTTCATCATTCTGGGTGAAAGTAAAATAACCTACAAATTCAATTTAATCACAATTATTAGCAATATTTCTAATGAATGAATTTATTCATCTTTAATTCACAATGTTACACACTCCTCGGTCTTCAATGTACGACAGTTTTGTTTCAATTTAATACCACGTCACTCCTCACCTTGGGGTCCTACCCATATAGCCTACATCTTGCGGATCCGACCAGCCTCTGGGCTGATTACCTAACGGACAGACAGAGCTTCAAAATTGTAGCGAGAATGGTTTATACGAACTTCTTTTGTATTTTGTTGCCTCATTTTTAGGAGCTTCCTGCATTATGGTCATCAGTCCCTTGTACTTGTGAAAGGTACCTGGATTCGGAAGGAGGTAGCCGTGGCTTTCAGTGAGGTCCCATCTCCACTCGATCTAACCCTCAGACCAAAATTTTCCTCATCCTTGGCACGGGCCCTCAAACTAAAGATCGATTCCCGGTCAATGCATGTGAGATTTTCGAAGTGAAATGCCATGCCCTGTGGTTCGGATTCCACGTAAAAAGGAGGTCCCGTGGCTCATGATCTCGCGATTAACGGTCACGTTAAACTACAAGCTTTTTCAAACTAAAGATTTAATGTGTATCGCTAGACCTCGAATAAGTTACCATACATGAAGAGTTTCGGTAAAGGACTATCATTTAAGTCGCATGCTACACAACGTCCACAAACGTAGTTCTTAGATTCTTGTAACGTCCTTGATTAACATCTGTCTATTATGCCCAGTGTAAGGTTATTGTTATTGTAAGAGGTGGAACCTAGAAGTCCTCTGCTCCAATCAAATAATATTTCAATAGTTTAATCTGTCAGATCTTAAGAGTACTATGGTGATGATTTCACATGTATATTTTTGTTGTGTTTGAGTCTTCAATCATTTGACTGGTTTGATACAGCCCTCCATGCCTCCCTGTCTTGAGCTAATAATTTCATCTCTAAATAGCTACCGGTACCATATCTTACATACGAGGCAATCTGTTAAACATATTCTATCCTTTGTCTACACCAGCAGTTCTTGTCCTTGACATGAGCGCCCTTAGAGCGGGGGGGTCAAGCAGGGGCCGTTCACCCCGCATCCCCCCCCTCCCCTCCCGGAATCCCTAGTGTGTTTCGATTCTTCATGGCACATCAGTTAATTTCTTAAATTTAAGTTAACTTAATGGTAGTTAACTGATTTAGATGTAGGCCGAGGGATAATTCCTCAGATAGATTTAACTTAGTAATTTGGGGCGGCTTCGGTGGCGTAGTTGGTAGCATGCTGAGCTTCTATGCCCAAGATCACGGGTTCAAACCCGGCCGAAGTCGTCGGATTTTATAAGAGTGTTAAAAATCCCTCAGTATGCCTTCCTTCGGAGGGGAAGTAAAGGTGGCGGTCCCATGTCATTGATTTATGGCATGTTAAATAACCTTTCCCTAATTTCATCTGCGTGAAGCTAAATTATATATAGGTTAAGAATGTAAACAACTCTCTTAGATTCCTACGTTCGATGCCACTAGCCGACTGCGGTGGCGTCTAGTAGCTGTGTTCTGCACTAGTAGTCGTTGACGGTGGCGTTTGGCGGCAAAAGTAGGAACTATTTGAAAATTCAAAGTCTGCAGTCTTTACTTGAATTAAGAAAAGAAATAACGCACGCTAATACAGCCATCACAATTAACACCGTTTATCAGACAGATTCTACACACACCCTAAGTACACGGGGCTACATGACCGCGTTGTCGCAGCCCCTACATTGAGGAACCAATCAGGCGCGGATCTAGAGTTTGGCTTTGGTGGGAGGGGGGATCACACAATCGAAATTGTTAAGAAAAATGGTATCACTAACAACGCAATCACAAAATAATCGAAAGTACAAAACCAGACCAATTTTTTGCAAGCTACATGGAAAGAAATTTGATGCGTTTAGAGCACCAAAAATATTCGTAAAAATTGCAACGGCGTGTTTTGTGATTTTTACATCGAGCGTCGAGAAAAGTACCAAGTTTTGGCAAGTCGAGTTGGTACCGAAAAAGGGAAAAACTCATAGCTTAAATTGCCAACCATGCTTGCAGTTTGGACGTCGGCTAAATTTGTTGGTGCAAAAAAAGCCCCACTTTCCTATCCGTGCGTTGCTGCACATTCATCGTGACATCACTATAGACATCGAATCGGTAATCACAAGGTTTGCTAAACAAAATAGACGAGTTGATTTTGTTATATAAATAATCGTTTTTATATAACAGGTATGAAGTTGTAAATATGTACAGTTGTAACAAAACATAATTGCAATAAAGATATTTTCAGTACTGAATAAAATGAAAAAAACTGTTTTTCAGTTAAAATTCGTTAAGTTTTATTTGTCTGGTTATTGTGTTTTCGTTTTTTGAGTTTGCAAAAAAATTTGGTCTCCGTTTGGGGGGGGGGGTCCAAATGGGGGGGGGGTTCTTGACCCCCCCCCCCTCCCCCCTTGAATCCGCGCCTGTCCCCACGATTAAAGTAACAATGCGTTATACCGTGTGGTAAGTCTAGTGATGTAAACATTAGACTGCGAGTCTACATAGAGAAGCAGTGTTAAGACGTACAGACCGGACGTTTGTTTTAGACGATTGTCCTTGACCTTGAAGCCAGCGGGTGAGCCTGCACTCAGTCACTCTCTCACCCTATCGCTTCAAACTTGTCACCACCGATCTGATGTAATGGAATTCCAGACTTGAGCACGTGGTGACACCGTCCCACTGACAGTACAGTCCATGTCGAAGTATTGTGTGACACGGAAGTACACGTTACGTAGTTACGAACAGAACGCCATTATATTTGCCAATGACTGTACTTCAGCATAGTGTAAGACAGCTATGTCAATCATCGGACCGCTTGGGGCAGCTGATAACAACACAGGTACTGCAGTAACTCGCCTCCAGGCTTCCATTAAGATTTTTCACTCGTCTAAAACAATCGTCCGGCCTGTACCTGTGACCAGTACAGCCCAGCACACTGCGTTTTTGAGGGTACACAAGTGAGGTATGTATATTGGAACAGTTTTACCCTGACCGATTGTCTCAATTTACAGCGTCTGTATAACAATCTTCCTTTTGAGTGGATTAGTCCAACGAGACAAAGTGTGAGTTTTGTTGTGAAGTGGTCGCATTGTATCACATAAGGGAACTGTTGTACTGTAGCTGTCCCGATTTAGGCGGGAGATTCCCGACTTTCCATAGTTTATCTCGCTTCACGATAACTCAAGTTATCCTCCTGATTCTTGTAAATTATTGGTGAACTTCAAACATTTTCCAGTGTCGTATTTTAAGGAAGTGTTTATTGCGGGCAGGTAATGATTCTTATGTTATTGGGCTACCCGAATTCATAAATGGGATTTGTTTCAGTGTAAGCGGTTGCTTATTGACTTTGTCACATTCTAGTGTTTTTGCTCGTTGTTTGATCCTTCATTGTGGCTAAAGAATACAACTCTGTCTTTTTTGAAGCAGTTTTCGGTACAATTTCCGTGAATGATTGAATCAGGCGAAGGTCAATTATTTTTTATTCTGTACTATTTGTCAATGTAAAGTTTTTATATCACATTGGTGAGAAAGTGATATTTCGAAACTCGTGGGAACAAAGAGGCTCCAAGAAAATGCCAAGTGTAGTAAAAAGAAAATGCTGTTAAAAGTGGGAGTTATGGGATAATATGTGACGAATGCTTATTTAAATCATTAATTTTGCAGCACAGTTTGGCAACTAAGTTAATGAGCTAATATTTGCCTCTCTTATGAAATTCTCCTAATTTTTTGTTTTGTAAGGTTGGCTGGTATGAAAATGTTATAGGGGAGCTAAGGACAAGCGGGCAGTGAAGCCTCACACAAGGATTTCGGTGTCGGTGGGAACGAAATAAGTTGAGAACTAAGAAACAACTTGTAAGGTCAGATAGTTCTGAGCGCACCATGGAATATCGGTAACGCTAAAACTACGGTACCACACCACATTTATTGCGTGTTTGACACAATATTACAATTAGAAATGCAATACTTTACAATGTCGAACCCAAACTACGGTACCACACCATATTTCTCGCGTGTTTGCCACAATATTACAATCAGAAATGCAATACATTACCATATCGAGTCCAAACTACAGTACCACACCACATTTCTCGCCGTGGCTGCCACAATATTACAATTAGAAATGCAATACTTTACCATGTTGAGCCGAAACTACGGTACCAAACCACCTTTCTCGCCGTGTTTGCCACAATATTACAATTAGAAATGCAATACTTTACCATGTCGAGTCGAAACCCTGCTGATTGCAATCAATTGCAATTTTTGGAATTAACTTAGGCTTCTTGTTTTCTCAGAGAAGTAGCAAACGTCTCCTACTTCCTTTAAATTTTTACTTGCTCAAGGTTATGTGGCAAAACGTGTGACGTGCGCTGCAGGACAAAGATGTTAATCCGCGCAGATGTCTCCCTCATTAATTCTATACACACGCTGCGTCAAAGTTGTAGGTTCAATCCTCGACTTGTGTTGTGTATGGTCACAATATATATAATATCTATGCTCAGTAAAGTACAATTTGATCCCTATGGTTTAGCAATTCATATCAATGTGACTGGGGGTTGAAAGGCTGTACATTATGCTGAGTAATGTAGACATTAAAACTGTTGATTTGGTTTCCTAGTACTGCACTTCAGCAATTGCATGTAGAGTATCACTGTCTCTCTGAATCCCAAGCCTTATTTAGACAATCTAGCTCTGTCATATGATAAACACACCAACACCTCCTTGACATTTATAATTTGTGATGATGTGTGGAAGTTTCTTACCAAGATAGGCCTATTCATAAGTGGTTCCTGTTGTAGCATTCCATATCAGCACCAAATTGTTAGGCCCCTTGAAACAGCAATCAACACCCCCACCTCTTTATTGATTACTAAGAAGGAAACACTTCTGGAATGTTCCGAAGGGGTAGACATTTACAGGGATACTTATTCATCATCCTCAACGCCCTGACGTAGATAGAAATTCCATTTTATGTACAGTAGTATACACTTAAAGAAAATAGAGCAAAACACATTAGAAATTCCTGGAAGGGAATTGGAATATACCATTAGACTTTTCTGTGTGTAACCTATACATGCTACTGTGTATCCTGAATGTTAAAGTATATTACTTAATTATCGTGTGTTGTAGATTCCTCAACATTATGGAGGATCAACCATCAATCAAATGTGAACCAGAAGAATTCCCTGAGATTGTAAGTTGTATTTTAGTTCCATATATTGTGTACTATTACTGATAGGCATGACAAATCTTTGTGTAATTAATGGGAATTATGTCATGTGACTTAATACTACCAAATAGTGATGGGGATAATTCTTGTTTTAAGGGGCCTAACATCCAGCTTATCGGCCCCCTGGTGTATTCTTTGAATACACGGTACGAGAGATATAATGTCTATTGCTCTTTGCATGTTCATTTCTTCCTTCCTCTTTGCCAAACACCAACAGTGATCATCTGTTTTCTCCTTGTTGGGCATGTCTCTTATGTCTTCATGAGTATGTTTCAGATATATAACTTCTGTGATCCACCTAGCGTCATCTAGTAGCGAACCTCTGAAGCTACTCAATTCCTCATCGTGCAAGATGACTTACTTATCCATTTGGCTACCAGATCTCGTTACCATCGTCAGCTACTTTCTCCTTGAGCAAGAGGACTACGTCTATTTCTTTACTCACCATGCTGCGCTAGTATCATCTATCAACTCCTTGAAGACCAGCTCACCAAGAAATCAATTTGTTGTATATAAGTTGGTTATGCTGATATGTATACCTTTTGTTTCCTACCCCCACTCTCTCCCCTTCCTAGGACCTTCCGTGCTTCGCTGAGCTGCTCTCACTTCTTAGTCGGCAGTCGTAGTGATCAGTTAAGGCTCAACTAGAGCCAGCCTCCTGACCTAACGAGGCATTTTTTAAATTCCACGCCATGTTGGAACTTTAAGTATTAGTGAGGAACTTCACCTTCGCCATGCAACAAAGATAAGTACCTGATTCAAGTTTAAACCTCATCTTCATGATTTTACTTACCACATGCTTTTAACTATCTTTTAAGGGTAGTGTGAGGTTACTTGGTTTTGGGCAAAATCATCCTCCGCGGGATTTTCCATGTTGAGCTTTTGTTTAATCAAGCTAATCTTAGTGAAAAGCAGCATTTCTTATGCTTGCCAAATGAGAAATCTTCTCACTACGTGGGATATTATCTAATACCCACTGTCTACAATTTACAAAGCAAGTTCCTCCGCTGGATTTACATTAGCCCCATTTCACTACTGGGATTGTTCTGGAACTTTCCAGATTCGGTACTCAATCTACGAGTCCTGCCGTCATGCATTTCTCACGTACTTGGGAGAATTCTGTTTAAAACTAAATTACTACAACAGTGAATTTTCGTCCTCCGCTGGAACCTCTGGAAAATTCTATGGCGCATTTAATTGTAAATTACAACTTTTTTAAGTAATAGATTCTCATCTATATAGTGCAATCAGTTCTTTCCATAATTGCAATAACTTTCTTTTTCATGAACTTTAGTGTTTCTATAGTGAACTTTGAATCCATCTTCATAGACTACAGTGATAAACAGTGCTTTCTCCACGTTTCTACCGCGTCGCGATCGTCCGGTTATATTAAATACGGCCATGAACATTGATCCTATATCCCAATGATCTTTCCTTAACCTTCTACTAACAACCATTACTTATACAATTGAAACTTCTCTATAAGGTGTCACTCACGAGGTGCCCTTCCAACTTTGCTAGTTTAACATTAAGTAAATTCTGCATAATTGCTTGTGTGATACAAGTTTTAAATTCACGTTGTTCCTTTCCCATAATTAGGGAAAACAATGCTTTAAACTCTTGAGCGAGTCATGTTCAGGTTTCACGAAATGGAAACTGCCCCATTTCTCGTGATTCCTAATTAAACATAGGAAGCCTAGAAACTTCCTTTTCACGTTCTCCAGGTTTCACAGTAAGTGACCTGCCCTCTTTGTATAATTCCCATATATTAATTCTGTATAAATATAAGAAGTTGTAGGAACTTCTATTTTATTTTTCACGTTGTTATTATCGTTATTTTCTAAGTTGTCGCTTTCTCTAGAACATTCTCTCCAGAATTTCTTAAGGTGCACTTTTTGTACTTCAATTCCCGTTCAAGCTTTAATTATTTTATTGTTCATTTGTTTAAATCTTATAAAGATTTTAGAAATATGTAAGGTTTGAAACCTTTTAAATTGTCAATTGCCTGGAGCAACCGTTTAATGTTAAGAGGTCTGCGACCCTATTTGTTAAAAAGTTCAAACAAACCATGTTTATTAAAATTATATTGCATAATTGTTAATTTCCTCAAACTTCCTGCATTGTTAAATAAATTAAATATTTGTTTTTGGATTCATCATTTCTTTGATAATACAGTTAGGCAGGATCCTGGCTTTCCTAGCTCTTCCTAGGTTTATGCCCTCGTTCACATACAATAAAGCTTTTACTATTTGTCTGGCTCGACCATCACCCTTCCCTATAGTACTTTCATTCGTGCTTGGGAGGAAATACACTACAGGTTCTCTCTGGCAAACTGCCCAAACCTTAGCTGCGGCTCCCGTCAGCCTCGACCAAGCTCGTTCCTATTTTAGGTATCAAGGTGTTAACTTGCGGTGGCAACCACCTCTAAGTGTGTTTAACACTGAACTTATTAATTTTGTGGGACTCTCCTCCTATTCTTCTATCCTTCTTTTCCAATCCCAAATCTACTTCCTTCTCTTAATCATCTTCCCTTGGTGGGTGGGTTATTCCCTAGCCTATAATCTACCCAAAATTTGGTACCAGAAACCCGGGAGAGTCCATTTGTTATTTCTATTGTTTGTCAAGTGTCATTTGACAATACTTGGCAAATTATTAACATCTGCTTTGGATTTTTCAGCTATATCTACGTCATGCAAAGCCTGTGAACGGGAAAGAGGCCGCTCCTGTCTCCTTTGGGGTGTCCTGTTCTTTCTACTCTTTCGCTGTTGCCAACTTGACAGCATCTTCAAGGTTCTACAGTTTCGTGAGTTGTATTTCAATTTATTCTTTTTATCATGGCCCCTACTGAAAAAGATGAAACTCTCATTCCCAGACGTTCTTCTTATAAAGGGCAACTCACTAGATTCCGAAATTTCATCAGCAAATTAAATTCCGCCGAGTGTGATTTAGATATCTTGACTCATCGCCTTAAGTTGTACGAACGGTCTTATGATTATTATGACCAAATTCAAACCGAGATTGAATCCGCTTGTCCAGAACTGTAATCGGATCGGGACGAGGTCGAACCTTTGTACTTTGAAGGAATTGCAAAGGCCCACCAACTGATCCGCAATATCTCAGAACCGGACACTAGGGTCATCAATCCGGCCCAGTTAGCACCCGCTTCAGTTCACAAGAACAAACCGAAACCGTTACTTCCCAAGATAAGCCTACCGCACTTCTCAGGCAAGGAAGGTGAATGGTATTCTTTTTACGAACTTTACTGCTCTTTAATTCATGAAAATATCGAGATCCCAGACATACATAAATTTTACTTCCTCCGCACTTCCTTGGAATCCGAGGCTTTAACCTTGGTGGAGTCATTGCCTTTAAGCGCAGACAACTACCACATCGCCTTTAATCTCCTTAAAGAGAGATATGGCAATTTACGTTTGAGTGTCGCTCGACACATCCGCTGTCTCTTCAACTTACCTGCCGTCAAACCTAATGACGTCACATCTTTAAGAGACCTCTTAGATTCTATGCAGTTAAATGTCAGAGCGTTATACCAGCTAAAACAGCCTGTCCAAACATGGGACACCATACTTATTCACCTAGCTACATCAAGATTCGATTTTTCGACACTGAAGGCCTGGGAGATCGAACTCACCTGCAACAAGGAACATTCGTTCGAACACCTTGTCTCGTTTCTCAACAGTCGATGTCAATTCCTTACAGCACTCGCATTTCAGTGCGAAAAAGTCGAAACGAATCCTCAGTGTCAAATTTTTGAAAAAAAAACTTGTTTCTTCAAAGGGACATCAGCCCCCATTTGTCGAAAACAAACAAACCCGTTCTTCTTTCAATCATGCAAGAGAAGATATCAGGTCGCTTAATAAATCATTAAAATGCACGCTCTGTAAAAAGCTTCACACATTGTATTTGTGCAAATCCTTTAAAGAATTGTCTGTCGAAGATCGAAGAAAGCTTGTCTTGAACAGCAAACATTGTTTCAACTGCTTATCACCTAAGCATTCTTCTTCGAACTGTACGTCATCAAATCTCTGTTTTCATTGTAAAAAAACGCATCATTCTTTATTGCACGTTCACGATAAATCGAGGTCATCAGCACCTGCCTCTTCAAGCTCCATGCAGAGCAGCTCCGAACAAACTAATGCTTCTTCCTGCATTTCTAATGCCGAACCTTCTCACAGTGCGCAAACCCTGTTGACCACTGTACAATTTGAAATCCAAGATAAATTTGGAAATTGGTTCAGAACCCGTGGTATTCTCGATTCCGCTTCAACGCACAACTTTGTTTCGCAATCGTTGATTAAAAAACTAGGTCTTTCGTCATCGCCTACTTCTATCAATGTGACCGGCATTGACAATTTGAAAACTCAAGTTTTGCAGTCTTCAAAATTGAAAATCAGAGACGATTGCCAAAGAAACACCAATCTTAATTTAAACTGTCTCATTCTTACCAGTATTGGCAAGGACACTCCAAGTCACTCTATCAATACCTCCGGATTAAAGATTCCTTCGCACTTGAGGTTAGCCGATCCTCAGTTTAATGCTCAAGGTCCCATTGATGTGCTTTTCAGTGCCAATGTTTTTTGGAATTGCATTCGCAAACAAACACGCAAGTTATCTTCAACCGTGGTTGCTAGAGACACCGATTTTGGTTGGGTTATTACTGGTGAGATCAAACATACCAGTGTTCAAACCAAAGCTCAATGTCATTTCGTCACAGCTGACATAAATCCCATTTCTGAAAAAGAGAACGCTCATGTTTCAAATCTCAATATTTTTGAAAACCACTTGTCGAAACGATGTCTCATCGTGAACAACTGCGCTAACCCTGTAAGTTGTTTAAATGGTTTTTCCTTCTTCCCGCACAAGATGGCCATTCAAGTTCGCCTTGCTTTGTGTTATTTCGTCTATCTTCTTATGTCATTTTTTATAGCAGTTAATTGCTTAAACTATTCCTCGAAAACTATCTTCCCCTTGTGTAAAACCATGGCTATCAGTCACCATCACTTTGCTGTACGCTATGTTTCACTTCTTTCGTTATGTAGAAGGATGGCCACGGCCGGCTCCTCCCCCCTTCCTCGCAATTGGAAGTCGCTCATGAAACCGATTGAAACTCTGAATTCTATAGCATCTAGAATAACTATTCTTATGCATAACCTTCTTCTCAATGTCCCAGCTTGTCTTCTTTGCTCGGAAGAATTAAGCTTCTTTTTGTTGAAAATTGTTAGATTTCGTGATCCTCTCAATTATGCGAAATTGATTTTCTACTTTATTTCATATAGCTTTAAATTGCTTTTTCACGTCCAAGTTACGATTGACTGCATGTCGTGTGACTCGTTTCGCTTTAAGTTACAGCTGATTCACCAAATGTTGTGTGTGTACTTCGAACTGCTTGGTTGTCAGACTTGTATGTATACACGCCTGAGGAATGCCAAGTTGTTTATTTCCTGTACGCTTGACACAGTTCAAAGCAAGTTTCTCTTATCTCAACTTTGGCTGATTGCCAAGCATTGTCTGACGAGTTGCTACTATAAGTACAGAAGCAGTTTACCTACTTCCCAAAATAAACTCGTTCCGCTTAAGGACTCTGTCAGCTATTTATATGTCTTATCTCGTTGTACTATGTGTGTCAAGGCCGTGCTTATTTACGTCTTCCGCTTACTCATGCTCGTATTCCATAACTGCTTTAATCCCTGTTTCAAAACTTCGTTGCGTATTTCTCACGCGCGTATGTATTGCAATTTGCTTGCATATTTTGCGATCTTAATGTTCATTTATGAACAAACTTGTTTTTTCTCGTCGTCACATTCGATGTGTTTTTGTATTCATACTTGTCCTGTCAAGTTTTTCGCTGACTTAAGTATTTTTCTGAGTAACCCCTTTGATACTCATTATAACCTGAGGTCATTGTTTATGGCTACTCGTTTGTTACCTATGGCGTTCTTGCTTTCTACTCGCATAGTTCCTTTGTTTATTTGGTATATTCTTGTCCTGAATAGATGTACTTGTTCCTATACGCTTTGTTTAAACTTGCCAATTCTCCTTTTGCATTGTATCGTAATCTTTACTAGTGCTTTATTTCCCTCAGCTTCCAGCTATTTCGTGATTGAAATTGTCGATAATTCTCGCCTTTTAACTCCGCTTTCCAATGACCCTGATAACCTCCTTCCACTTACACCTGGTCGCTTCTTTACACGCCCTTCTCTCTCTGCCCCTCCTCCCCTTCCCATTTCTTTCAGGGATTCTGATTTACCTATTGTTTGGTGTAAACTTGAAGCCCTCCGTGATTCCTTTTGGAAGAGGTGGAACTTGGAATATTTAACTTCCTTGCAGGGGAGACAGAAGTGGTTTCTTTCCAGTCCCGACATCAAAGTGGGAGACTTGGTCTTAGTTAGGGATGTTTCACCCCCCCTAGTCGGGCCCTTTGGAAAAGTGACCAAGTGTCACCCTGGAAGAGATAGGAGAGTCAGGGTATTTAGAGTCTTGACCAATAATTGTCAGATCACAAGACTGCTTTTCGACAATTGTTCATTACTGTACTTGTTTTTCTTGCTCGCTGTTGGTGTCTGTCCCCCCAGTATGGTGTATTCTTTGAACACACGGTACGAGAGATATAATGTCTATTGCTCTTTGCATGTTCATTTCTTCCTTCCTCTTTGCCAAACACCAACAGTGATCATCTGTTTTCTCCTTGTTGGGCATGTCTCTTATGTCTTCATGAGTATGTTTCAGATATATAACTTCTGTGATCCACCTAGCGTCATCTAGTAGCGAACCTCTGAAGCTACTCAATTCCTCATCGTGCAAGATGACTTACTTATCCATTTGGCTACCAGATCTCGTTACCATCGTCAGCTACTTTCTCCTTGAGCAAGAGGACTACGTCTATTTCTTTACTCACCATGCTGCGCTAGTATCATCTATCAACTCCTTGAAGACCAGCTCACCAAGAAATCAATTTGTTGTATATAAGTTGGTTATGCTGATATGTATACCTTTTGTTTCCTACCCCCACTCTCTCCCCTTCCTAGGACCTTCCGTGCTTCGCTGAGCTGCTCTCACTTCTTAGTCGGCAGTCGTAGTGATCAGTTAAGGCTCAACTAGAGCCAGCCTCCTGACCTAACGAGGCATTTTTTAAATTCCACGCCATGTTGGAACTTTAAGTATTAGTGAGGAACTTCACCTTCGCCATGCAACAAAGATAAGTACCTGATTCAAGTTTAAACCTCATCTTCATGATTTTACTTACCACATGCTTTTAACTATCTTTTATGGGTAGTGTGAGGTTACTTGGTTTTGGGCAAAATCATCCTCCGCGGGATTTTCCATGTTGAGCTTTTGTTTAATCAAGCTAATCTTAGTGAAAAGCAGCATTTCTTATGCTTGCCAAATGAGAAATCTTCTCACTACGTGGGATATTATCTAATACCCACTGTCTACAATTTACAAAGCAAGTTCCTCCGCTGGATTTACATTAGCCCCATTTCACTACTGGGATTGTTCTGGAACTTTCCAGATTCGGTACTCAATCTACGAGTCCTGCCGTCATGCATTTCTCACGTACTTGGGAGAATTCTGTTTAAAACTAAATTACTACAACAGTGAATTTTCGTCCTCCGCTGGAACCTCTGGAAAATTCTATGGCGCATTTAATTGTAAATTACAACTTTTTTAAGTAATAGATTCTCATCTATATAGTGCAATCAGTTCTTTCCATAATTGCAATAACTTTCTTTTTCATGAACTTTAGTGTTTCTATAGTGAACTTTGAATCCATCTTCATAGACTACAGTGATAAACAGTGCTTTCTCCACGTTTCTACCGCGTCGCGATCGTCCGGTTATATTAAATACGGCCATGAACATTGATCCTATATCCCAATGATCTTTCCTTAACCTTCTACTAACAACCATTATTTATACAATTGAAACTTCTCTATAAGGTGTCACTCACGAGGTGCCCTTCCAACTTTGCTAGTTTAACATTAAGTAAATTCTGCATAATTGCTTGTGTGATACAAGTTTTAAATTCACGTTGTTCCTTTCCCATAATTAGGGAAAACAATGCTTTAAACTCTTGAGCGAGTCATGTTCAGGTTTCACGAAATGGAAACTGCCCCATTTCTCGTGATTCCTAATTAAACATAGGAAGCCTAGAAACTTCCTTTTCACTTTCTCCAGGTTTCACAGTAAGTGACCTGCCCTCTTTGTATAATTCCCATATATTAATTCTGTATAAATATAAGAAGTTGTAGGAACTTCTATTTTATTTTTCACGTTGTTATTATCGTTATTTTCAAAGTTGTCGCTTTCTCTAGAATATTCTCTCCAGAATTTCTTAAGGTGCACTTTTTGTACTTCAATTCCCGTTCAAGCTTTAATTATTTTATTGTTCATTTGTTTAAATCTTATAAAGATTTTAGAAATATGTAAGGTTTGAAACCTTTTAAATTGTCAATTGCCTGGAGCAACCGTTTAATGTTAAGAGGTCTGCGACCCTATTTGTTAAAAAGTTCAAACAAACCATGTTTATTAAAATTATATTGCATAATTGTTAATTTCCTCAAACTTCCTGCATTGTTAAATAAATTAAATATTTGTTTTTGGGATT
The DNA here is from genome assembly GCA_946902985.2 of Meconema thalassinum. NCBI lineage: Eukaryota > Metazoa > Arthropoda > Insecta > Orthoptera > Tettigoniidae > Meconema > Meconema thalassinum. The sequence continues at coordinate 94,604,939 of OX336395.1, read as the reverse complement.
CATCATTTCTTTGATAATACAGTTAGGCAGGATCCTGGCTTTCCTAGCTCTTCCTAGGTTTATGCCCTCGTTCACATACAATAAAGCTTTTACTATTTGTCTGGCTCGACCATCATCCTTCCCTATAGTACTTTCATTCGTGCTTGGGAGGAAATACACTACAGGTTCTCTCTGGCAAACTGCCCAAACCTTAGCTGCGGCTCCCGTCAGCCTCGACCAAGCTCGTTCCTATTTTAGGTATCAAGGTGTTAATTTGCGGTGGCAACCACCTTTAAGTGTGTTTAACACTGAACTTATTAATTTTGTGGGACTCTCCTCCTATTCTTCTATCCTTCTTTTCCAATCCCAAATCTACTTCCTTCTCTTAATCATCTTCCCTTGGTGGGTGGGTTATTCCCTAGCCTATAATCTACCCACCCCCTACCAAATGTTAATCTGGATCTGTAATGTTTGCTTTTAATTTTCCTAATAATAATATTGACACCTCCGTTCTTCATTCCATGATTTATTGGTCCTTGTATTAATTTTCTCACCAAAATGGTGGTTGTTGATTACTGTTTTGAACTGGGGTCGATCTTATATAAGTTCTTCTGTGATAGCAATTTCTTGAAGTTCTTTTTCTATTTCACTAAGCCACTGGTTCTTGACTTCCATTGAGAGAGCAAGCTTGAGAATTCTTTTGGTGAACCTGTGATGGTTCATTCTGAGAATGTTACCGTAGAAATTAAAATGCCTTTTCCTGAACGTGTCAGTGATCTTTTCAGAAAGCTGGTAAATCTCCCGAGTCTTGCGTTTCACCCAGATTCCTTCTAAGCAGACTGGACCAAGGATTTTTCTCAATATTTTCCTTTCTTGTTTCTCTAGGTCCTTACTAAGAGATCTACCTTCAATGATCAATGTTTCTGAGCCATACAGTGCTTCAGGTTTGGTTACTGTGGTATAATGTCCTTACTAAGAGATCTACCTTCAATGATCAATGTTTCTGAGCCAGACAGTACTTCAGGTTAGGTTACTGTGGTATAATGTCCTTACTAAGAGATCTACCTTCAATGATCAATGTTTCAGGTTTGGTTACTGTTGTATAATGTCTTAGATGTTGATTAATGAATTACATCTGTAGGTATAGGCCTTCTGTAATTTTCAATCTCCCTCCTAGTTTGGGTCATGATTTAATCATGAAGTAAAGTACTATCCCATCGTTTGCCTGGAGGGAGTGTGGAAACCCCCGAGAAAAACACTCAGGATGGGTACTGTCAGCAGTATTCAAACCGAATTGCTGCAGCTGCCATAAAGACCGTGGCGCACGGTTTAATGAGCACGGATATGCCGTAGGGTTAGAATGTATTTACTTGATGATTTTTTGTCTAATATAGTCTTAAGAGTTTTCCCGTCTAGATGACGAGCGGATTCGTCCATGAATTTGGAGTCCCGTCGTAGCTGCAATTTCGTGAAGTCCTTCAAGAACCAGAACTGCCTCTTGTCTGTTGTTAGAAAGAATAGCTCGATCATCTGCTAAGGCCAAACACTGTAGATGAATTTTATTTTTGAGTCCTAGACCAGTAGTTATTTCTTTTGTTTTTTTCCACCTTATTCAATGAAACGATTGAATAATAATAGGAATAGTCTGTCTCCTTGTCGAAGTCCTGTGCTAATATGAGAACGGTCAGAGAGCTCACTGAAATTTAACTATTGAAGTTATGGCTGTCGGTGTCTGTCGATTTAATACTCTTGTTATGCTGTCAACTTAGAATTCTTCTGAAATAATGAATAGTGTGTTTCGTCAGCTTTCCTGATGTATCCAAAGAGAGCATTGTTTGCCTGGCTTTGTAGATTTGCGAGACGGTTTTGAAATTGAGAATTTGCTCTGCACAGGACCTGCCATTTATGAATCATGCCTGTTATTCGCCAATTAGGTGTTCATTTGGTTGTCAAGTCTCGTGATTAATCATTTAAAGGGCATTTTGTACGCAACTGATAGTGAGGATATTCCTCCATAGGTCTGTACATGTCATTTCTCTCCCCCTTTTCAACTAGTGGGTGAATTAGATTGCATTACCAGTCTTCAGGAATTTTCGCCATAAATCTACAAGAATTACTTTAAATTTCTCAGCTAGGCTTTTACGTCTTAATTTCAACTTTTAATCATATTTTGGAGCTCTGTTATTTTTAAGATCATTGATTACTGGCTTGGTTTCTTCTAATGGAGGGAGTTTTGAATCTGAATTTGGAATCGGTTGCTCAAATCAGGATTATTCTTCAGGACTATCGCTGGTTAAAAGGTCATGGACATTATCTGTGAGAAGTTTACAGTATTCTTTATTGTTACCAGGGCCTCATCCGGATGTTTAAGACATAAACTAGATACTTAGTAATGTGGTTAGTAGGTCGTCAGCAAATATTTTGTTACAGTTTCTTGTACTGTTTTTCATGTAAATTTGATCTATTTCTGTCAGTCTATTCTGTCTTTACGTTTTCGAGAAAGAACCCCAATGATCCGGAAAAAATCCCAATAGTGTATCTTCTAATTCCATCCAATTGAAGATATTTCCACGGAAATTTTTTAAAATTTGTTTAAGACATTTCATATCAATTCGTGAATATTTTAACTCCTGTGAGTTTGGGTCTGCCAGGTTGAAACTTTACTTTAATTAAAGATACGTGGTGATCAGAGATAATAATAATTATTATTAATAATAATTGTTCTTCGGGAGTATCGCAGGTTAAAAGGTCATGGAAGTATTCAGTGAGAAGTTTACAGTTTTCTTTATTATTTCCAGGGCCAAATCCGGATGTATATGACATAAACTCGGTGCATGGTAATGTGATAATTCGCCAGCTAATGTTCTGTAATAGTTCTTGATATTATTATTCAGGGGCCGATAACCTAGATGTTAGGCCCCTTAAAACAACAATTATCATCATCATCATCGATATTATTATTGCTATTTATAATAAAGTTTATATAACCATAAGTCAATATGTGTTGTACCGTACCGGTTTGTGACCTTCCTCAGCGTAATTTAGGACATGTAAATGTGCAAGAACATACACTTAATATAAATTCTGCCATAATAGGGGATTCTAAAAATATTCTTGTTCCAAAGGCTCACAAATTAACATTTTAAAAACCAGATCTGTTACAAAATGTGTTAAGATAAACATGAACAAGTCCTGATAAATACAGCGTGGGAGAGAAGAGATGTGGGTGTGAAACTAGATAAGTTGGAGAAGTTAGGTTATAACTGATAGTTTGCTATGTATTTGCGAGGTAGAGAAATAACTGATTAAAAACGTTGGAAATAATTGTTACCAGGTAATGTAATGAATGTGCAAGAAATGTATTATTTACTCTGACCACCACGTTCTATAGTTTCATGGCAACTAAATAACCAGTACAGTTTTAATGTACGACATATATTGACTTATGGTTATATAAACTTTATTATAATTACATCGTCAATGAGGAATCGGGCTATCATGGTTATATTTACGTCATTATATTATTATTGCTATTGGGCTATCATCTTTATTTAGTCGCGCTTGTTTATTACTTCCCAGAATTTGAATGAGCAACCACCCTCTGATAGGCTGGTGGGGATGAAAATTGAAGAAACTGATGATGTATTTGAAGATGCATTTGTTAAAGAAGAACTTGATTGCCAGGTGACTGTGTACATTATTTCCTACTTTGAATTATTCTCAAATCCATTCTTTTAAAGTTATGTAGTTTGTTTTAATCAGTTTTAATTTCAATTATGAAATTGAACAACAGAAAAGTTAATTTTTTGACTCTATTTTATTAATAATGTGGATTGAGTCAGATCGTTTCCTTGGGCTCTTTATTTATTATTTTGTCAAATGTCTATAATAGCTTTAAAGTGTTTATTTATTGTCCTTTTTGAAACAACCTTGAATAATTAATGCAAAACTTGCATCACGCGTAAGGTTAGGTCGTGAACCACTTTCTTGGTTCATTTATCGTAACCTACATTTATATATTACTAGCGGACCCGGCAGACGTTGTCCTGCCCGAATATATTCATTTATTCATTTTCATTCATTCGTTTATTTGCAATTGGGGGTGTGTCCCCCGGTGGCAAATTAGATATACGTAACAAATAAATAAGTGTACATAACAGTTCACTAAAAATTAAACTGGAGTATTTACACAAATAGTCAGTCTTTTCTTAAACACACCTATATGTTTGGGAAAAGGCTATAAGACTGCGGCAGGTAGAGAGTTCCAATTATCAATGGCACGGTTTACGAAAGAATATTTACCATAATTTGTTCGCTGTGGTCGGCCCTTATCCTTGAAAGGATGATCGCTCCTACCCATGTAAGTAGGCTTTTCCATACGTTTGCTAAGAACACCCCATGCTGGTTGATTTGTATACGTGTTGTACATAGCGCAGAGTCTAGATTTCATCCTCCTAGCCTCCAGTGATTTCCACCCAAGTTTCTTTAACATACGGCTGACACTGCTCCTGGGATTAAATTCACTGAGCACAAATCTAGCGACCTTTCTTTGTACCATTTCCAACTCATTTATGAGCCCTACTTGATATGGATCCCAAACCGCCGAGGAGTATTTCAGAATAGGTCTTACAAGTGACAAATATCCTAATTCATGAGCAGAGGTAGTACTTCCTTTTAATACCCTCATTACAAAGTGCAGGGATTTGTAAGCTTTAGAAACTACACATCCTATATGACTACTCCATTTCATATCATTTCTTACGTGAACGCCCAAATATTTGCAAGAATCTTCTTCTACAAGTATTTCCGAGCCAATGTTATATTGAAAATCTTGCCTTCGCACTTTCCCTATTTTTATTAGACTACATTTTCTTGTGTTTAGTTTCATTTTATTTTCAATCGCCCACTTATAGACCAGGTTCAGGTCATCTTGATGTACTGCATTGTTTTGTGAGTCATGTATCTTTCGATATATTACACAATCATCCGCAAACAATCGACAGTCACTGCGAATTCCATTTAAGTCATTTATAAACGCCAAAAATAACAAAGTTCCGATTCTTCTATCAATCTTCGTCGAAGCTAATTTATGGAGTAGCATGTCATGCGGTACGACATCAAATGCCTTCGCAAAATCTATAACTACGGCGTCGACTGAAACTCCATCGTCTAACGATTCGCTAATATCTTGAAAAAGTGATAGCATCTGACTCTCGCATGAGTAACCTTTCCGAAATCCATGTTGCCTATCATTAAACCATGCTAATGTTTCCCACTGTTACTAACCGGCCTGTCGTTGCCCAAATCAAGTCTACTCCCTCCCTTAAATATTGGGACTACCGTAGCTCTTTTCCAGTCATCCGGGATTTGCGCATTGTTTATGGACACATTGAACATCACCTCTAAGTATCGAGCCACGGCCCTACCTCATAGTTTAAGTACTTCACTAACAATATTATCAGGACCCTTCGATATATTGTAACGTAATTTTTGTATTAGCTTTACAATTGCTGACTGGTTTATTTGAAGAAGTGGAGCCCCTGATTCACCGTTAAGGTCCAACACACAGCTATTGGATTTATTGAACACACTACCATAAAATACATTTAATTCATTAGCAATGGCCTGCTTCTCAGTAATTAATTTACCGTCACCGGACATTAACATCGACAAATTATTTGAATTTCCCTTTCTTCTCCTAACATAACTGTATTTTTTTTTCCACCCATCGCCTCCCTAACCAAGTAAACCTTGCATATAATTGTCATGAGCAGCCTTCTTTTTTAAGACGAGCTCTCTTGATAAGGACTTAAATTTCAACATATACTTGTCACTATCATGTCTTTTATTGTATAATTTCCTAATTTTCCGTTTAAGACTCCTGATTTCCCGTGTGTAATACTCAGGATCTGGGTTTTGTTTCAGTAATTTAAATGGAACAAGTGTATCAATAGCGCTATTTAAAATTTTCAAAAAGTTAGTTCACAGGATATTAATGTGATTTCCTTCCGATGCCCATCCTACAAATAGCTCATTCAAATACCCCTGAAATTTGCCCTGATCCGCCCTGCGATACTGGAATATGATCTTATTTGCTACATCAGAGTCTAATTTTGTAATGTCACCATATCTAATATTTAATTCAACCCCAGAATGGTCACTAATTCCTGGTACTTTCAGACAGTTAATATACAGCTCTACAGGCCTTACGAGATACACATCTAAGGTATTATAGCCTCTAGTTTGGAAGTCAACTACTTGCGAAAAATCCCCCCTCCCTTAAGAATTTGTTTGCAGCGCTCTGAGCTTGACCACAGCTAGTTGACTCACCAGACCAGTCTACTTTGGGGAGGTTTAAATCTCCGGCAATTATTATGCTCTTTTTCATAGCATTACCCGTACAAGTTTTATCATACAGTGTGTCGAGAAGCGAAAAGTTATCTTTCGGTGCTCTATACGCCCCTATCACCTGAAGAGGGAATTTATTCCCATTATCCGAAATTTGTACACATAACATTTCATGATCCGTATCCTCCCACTTCAAGAAACTAGCTATATTTTTGCGCACTCAAATAAATAGTCCACCACCTCGCTTCCCCCGATCCCTTCTGTAGATTTCGTAGGTCCCTTGAATTATTTCATTACTATTTATATCCTCATATAACCAAGATTCAGTAGCAATGACAATGTCCGAAAAATACGTCCCTACAAGATTCCAAAATTCAATTAATTTATTTCCTTAACTCTGACAATTAACCTGCAGCAATTTTAGAGTCTTATCTCCGCAGCAAATATCCCGAAGTAGCTCCTTCTGTTCCCGTCGGCTGGCAACCTCTGGACCTGCTCCTCCTCACAATGGCCGGCACGAACCGATGACCCTGTCATGTAGGCTCCCTAGGTTGAAAGCGCCCCGTCGATTTAAATGCAGCCCGTCTCGGGCGAAGTCACGGCCACCAATCCAGCAGTCAGCATCTACGTACACTAATCCCAGTTGTGCTCAAACCCTGTCCATGCGGTCATTTACAGTCTTAACTCGCCTTAACGGAACATCTCCCCGCCGAACAATGCCACTCATTATAATTTTTGCATTTCTAAACTTGCTTTTAGCTTTTCTGCCTAGTTCGTAGAGCTCCCCCATGATGTAATCAGCTGTAGCCCTCTTCTTCGAATCGTTCGTCCCAACATGTAGCAACAACACTTTAACTTTGTCACAGTCCTCTACATTTGCTTCTTCCACTTGTTGGGCAAGCTGGTCAATTTTAATCCCCGTATAACACCGCACTTTCGCACCTGATTTCCTCGAGATATTCGCACTCCATCGTATCAAAGAATCACCCATTATGATAACGTCATCTTCAGTTTGTTCCTGCACGCCCTCTTCCACACTGATCCCAGTAGAAAGCCATTCAGTCACATCCTTCACCGTTTCCTCTGATTCACGAAACTTTGTAATAGAGTGGGTTCAGCAACATATTTGAATTTTCGATGAAATTTATACTAAGTGACATTTGATATTGATTGTTTAAGAAAAACCTCAAATCATCTCCATGGAAGCCTACGTGAAATACCAATAATTCGATATCACTGCCACCTATGTTACAGAATCATAACTACAAATTGTTCTCAGAAAGTCAATTATTCGTGAACTTCTCAGATGAAAGCACTGCCAAGGGAATGGGCCCGGGAGAATTAGTGGGGAAATAAGACCCTGACAAAAAGTAATCAAAACATTTCTGGAACCTGATTGCAACGCAACATACCGGGTCCAATTGGGAATCTAAACCATACAGGGGTCCACTCAAACAAACATACATGTTGGTTATTTTCGATGAGCCGTTATTGAAATGCCAAAACAACGCCAAGTTACGATGCGAGTGATTTGTGCATGTTTTTAAGCCTACGTTAAATACTAAGAATTCGACATCAACTACATATGGTACAAAAAGAAACTATGCATTATTCTCGTCAATTATTCATGAACATTTCAGAAGACACAACTGCCAAGGGAACAGACTTGGGAGAATTAGTGGGGAAAGAAGACCCTGTTGAGCTGAGACTTGAATTTTCACTAAGGCTAGCGGTTTCCATGACGACAGGTTTTGTTTTGTTTACTGTATCTTGTGGCTCTAAAAGTGTGTTCATCCTACATTTTGGTCGCTACGCCACCTACCGGTTCCAATTGGGAATTTAAACCATACAGGAATCCACTCAAACATTCGACAAAAATGTCATCAAAATCTGTCCATCCGTTTAGGAGTAGTTTAGTGACATACACACGTACAGAATAATTATATATAAAGATATTTATTTGTATTTAAATTATCTTGATCCGACATTTAAATTTACCGCCCTCCATGTACGTTGGTGCGTGTCTTAAATTCACTTTCCTTTATTTCATTACAATTGGTACTTTTACCGATCAATTCTCTGATTGGTTACTTTTTCCTGGTTGTCGAGCTTGCGCCAAGCTCGGTGCCCATCTTGGCATTTCTCCAGCATCTGAGTATGCGACTAGACGTGCAATATGTAAAGTCCTCTCTTTAAAGTAGTAGGCATTCTGCCTTTCCACATGTGTTAGCTTCTGTTTGGTTCTGTGTTCTTTGTGGAGCGAAGTGCATACCGTATTGAAATTTACCTTCATTTTAATGGTGTCTGAGTGTCGTGTATTTTGTGCTTCGGAATCCACCCCTCGTCACATCTTGGTGAGTTGCAGAAATGTTTAATTGTTTACTCTTTCTTAACTTCCTTTTCGCTTGAGTTCGTTACGCGAGTGGTAACCTTGCCTGGTGGCGTTGTTCGTTTTTAGTCTGGGTCACTATTATTATGTTGTGAGGTCAGGGCTTGATTGAATGGTGTGATTCCTTCCACTTTGCCTGACGCTCATATGACTGTATGTGATGTTGGGATTTTCGCCGTGTTTTTGAGTGTTCCAGTATGGCCATTTCAGACGAGTCTGTGTTCTCCACGTTCGTACTGGGTCGGAATCGAACCGGCAAATCCACATATTTTTTTGGACCAGCAAAACGATCTAAGACCTTTGTTCCATCACGTGGCATCCTGAAGGTTGTGTGTATCTCGTATTCTTGCGATTTGGTTTACGTCCTCGTATCTTTGTTGTTTTCTCCCATTTCTGTAGTTCATTTTTGACAATCTTCTGAACTGTCCTGATCCAGAATCACCAGTTATGAAACCTAAATGCCCTCCTAATGATGATCTGATTCCAGAGCCTACATATGTGGAGGTAGTAAATAGCATTAAACATCAGAAGAATAATAAAGCTCTTGGTAATGACAACATCCCAGATGAGCTAATTAAATCTCGACGATAAGTATTTCACAAATGTATATTCCAACTTATCCTGAGAATTTCGCAGAACGAAACGATGCCTGGAGAGTGGAAAAAATCTCACATAGTGCATAAAAAGGGAGACAAGGAAGATATTCAAAATTACCGTGGAATACATCCTATAAAATGTTATCCTTTGTTATTCAAAATCGCTTAAAACCATAATGCAGAGAACATCTGACATTTTCTCAAACAGAACCGGTTTAAGACAGGGCAATGCTCTGTCTCCTCTTCTCGTCAACATTGCTCTCGAAAAAGTTATCAGATCACTAAAATTAGTTCCGGCTGGCATGCGTCTCGGACAGTATCATAAAGTGCTTGCATATGCAGATGACATTGTACTCGTGGGATGAAATGAGAATGAGATAAAGGAATTGTTTGTTTAACATGAGGAGATAGCTTCAAAATTAGGCCTTAGAATTAATGACCGAAAACCTCAGTACATGGCAATGAAGAGGAATATTGACGTGTTTGGGAATCGGTTACCTCTTCTTATTTTCTTATTCTCATCTCTGTTGGTGTTTCGGCCCCCAGCAGGGTATACTGTATAATCATATCTTGAAAAAGATGGACACCTCCTAGTAAGAGAGCCGAACAGTCACAGCGAAGCACTTGGCGAAGAGCGGGCGAGAAAATTCAACCGTGCAAGAAAGCCGATGCTGAGAGGGGAGAGGAGGGGGAAGAAGAGTGGGGAAACAATACGGGCAACATAAAGACAAATAAATAATACATAATACGTGTTAGATAAAGCGAAATAAGAACTTGTAGTCTTCATGGAGAATGCAAAGATTGACGATGATGCCCTCTACGTGTAGAGTGTTGAACCAATTCTTGAAGTGACCGGAATCGGAAGGTTCAGTGACCTGCAGCACGGAGCACTGTAGAGAGCTCTTACACAAAGAGAAAATATTGCCATTTGGAACAAACTTTCAAAGAATATAAGAGGAAGTACAGAGAAAACAGAACACAAAGAGGTCTCTGTTGGTGTTCACAAAACGTAGGGAAATAAGAAAGAACGTGAATAAAGGAAGAAAATCAAAGAGAAATGACAATTAAATCTAACATAATCTGTATATTCAGGAGAATATACCATGCTGGTGGCCGAAACACCAACAGAGAGGAGAAAAAAACAGTTTATGAATCGAGTGACAAAGGTGAAATTCCCGACATAGGTCTAACAATATGACCATTGTTAGTGAGAACCTTCACAACTCGAATTTTACTGTCACGACCAGGATAACAATCCGTTACTCTGCCCGAGATCTATACCACCGGGAGGAGGGGGGGGGGTATATTCCCTCAGGAAAACCAGGTCTCCCACCTTGATATTGGGATTATAGGGGGAGCCACTTCTGTGTCCTTGGGAGCGAAGTTAGGTACTCCAACCTCCATCATTTCTAAAATGTGTTACGCAGGGCCTCAATTTTACGCCAAAAATCGGCCGACGCAAGTCTCTGTGAGAATCGAGCAAAGGAGGAGGAGCGCAAAGGGAACTACCAATAAGACAATGGCTGGGAGTTAAAGGAAGCAAATCATTAGGATCATTAGAAAGTGGGGTCAGAGGGCGAGAATTAACAACACCTTCCATCAGAATGGATAGCGAATTGAATTCTTCGTATGTCAAAATGCGATTGCCTAAAACCTTTTTCAAATGTCGTTTTGTTAGCATGACGCAGGATTCCCACCTTCCACCATGATGAGGGAGGTAAGGAGGTATAAATCGTCATTTGAAACCTTTTGCATACGAAAAGTTGGAAATTTGTTCCATTGCAGGAGAAGAAGTAAGAGCTTTCTTGGTAGCTGCACCTTGAAAGGTGGAGGCATTATCGGAAAACATTTCCGAGGGAATTCTACGCCGAGCAGTGAAGCGAGAAACAGCTGAAAGGAAGTACGAACTAGAAGCATTAATTACTAGTTCTAGGTGGATCGTACCAGTAACCATGCAGACGAAAAGAGATACGTAAGAGTTTCCCAAGTAGTTTCCGTTTAGATTCAGGGAAATTTCGTTGATATTGGAATGGACCCATATAATCGACGCAAGTTAAAATGGAAGGTCGGTTAGGAGAAGAGCGGAAAGACGGTAAATCGCCCATGATATGAGTGCTGACCTTAGGTTTTACTTTGAAGCAGAGGATGCATTTTTGTATAACTGAAGAAACTTCATGAACGCCATTTATTATCTAGTACTTTTTCCTGAGAGGACAAAGCAGGGTGCGAGTACCAATATGCAAGTTACGATAGTGAAATTCACGTATGATTAAGGAGCTTACGTGATGCTTAGAAGGCAAAATGACATGATGTTTGTTGTCTTCAGAGAGAGAGAGAGGAGCGAGAAAGTCTCCCATCTACTCTCAGTAACCCTCTTTCATGAAGAAAGGGAGCAGGGCGCAAAGCCGACTGGACTTAGAAAGTTCTTTCTTTGTTGAGAGCTAAGACAATTCGGTAGGAAAAGCTTCCTCCTGCGTGAGCTGTAAAACCTTAGTGGTGGCAAGCATTAACCCTTCGCGGGTGGCAGTGGTTTATGGCTTTAGGCGACACATTATTTTGTAAATCAAAAATTCCAAATTGTTCAAAAGTTACTAAAATCATGCAAATATGCTTTAAAGTATCGACATACCTTTCCCCGGATTGGAGAAGCATCGTTGAGGAGGTTTGAAGACAATATAAAATTTGGAGTGTCTGTTTGTCAATTGAAGAACGGCACAAGGGACACTGCACTAGAAGATCTCATATTTTGCTGCTCACTGTATGTCTATTCCTTACTATTCCATTTCATCGGGTTCAGGGTTGGAATGCGATGAATATTTACGCGGTGAATGGTTTTTATGGCCAGATACCCTTCCTGACACAGACCACAAAGAGTAGGTAATGCAAGGTGAAATGGATGAAAAGAAGTGAAACTGAACAAGGAGTTAGGAGGAAGCAATCGTGGACTCTTAGATGGTATCGTCCTAGCATTTGCCGGGGTTAAAAATTGGAAACCACGGAAATGTAATTCAATGTTTCATAAAGAATATCTTCAATTACTTCATCATTAAAGAACAAGTAACAGAAATCTACAGGGAGTGTGTCTATATCAAAACTTGTTGGTAATATTGGCCCTTGATCAATGTTCTGTATGGGGATGGTATTTGTGGGTCCGCGATCCCTAATACTCACGTCTGTCCAGTTACCTGCTCGCTCACCAGCTGTGTCGCTTATGTCGTTGTTGCTCTCAGATGAGCTGTAGGAAGAATTTTCCGTTTCAGAGTCACTATTACTAAAATCTGAAAATTTTCATCTGAATAATCAACTATTTAGGCTATCTCAACATCATTAACTCGTTTTTCAGATGCCATTATATCCCAAAACCACCAAAATACGGCAAACACCGCGACACGAAAATACTGCGTCGTGCAACATACGTAATTATCAGCGGTCACTACCAGGAAAAAAATCTTACCGATATGATGAGGGGATTCCCCACGCGAGTAAGGTTGAAATAAGCAGTTCCTGCCATCTATGAGAACTTTTCTGTACTTCATTGACCTCTGCAGCGCGCTATTTGAACAGAACTTATATATATATATATGATTCCGCCCGTGGTGGACAAAAAACGGAGCATATATATATGGCTCCGCCCGCCGAAGGATAATTCATGGTTAGTTAAATGCGATTTGGGAAGAACTGGTTGATCAATTACAGGATATTCCCACATAAGAAGATAAGCGAAAACACGGATAAGTTTATAAAAGGAAGAATAACGAGACGTCAAAGAAGACGAAACGCTAGTGATGAGACAAGAAGCACATGCTTTGACTACTTTAGCGTTGGGTAAGTTAGACATTCAAGCTGGAGGTTTAGAAGTCCAGCTAGAAGAGTCTTTGACTAACCACGATGGACCGTGCCAATAAAGATCAGATACGTCTGAGACGGTAAACATCCGCGTGAGATAATATCAGCTAAAACGATGTTTAGATTCTAACCTGGCCATCAGCAATCAAATTTAAAATTAATAATTATCCTCACATGCTTCTTCTTCTTCTTCTTCTTGACCAAATATCTACCAACGGAACTCGATATGGAACACCTTACTTTCCAGGCAGTTATGATAAGCAATTACGCCTCCCTGTGGAGGTTGTTTTGTCAACTCTTGGTGTAATGGACAAGTTCTTGGAATTTGTTAATATTCTTATTTAAGATGGCTCATGTGATACACATAATTGAACATTAACATGCCACAACTACAGTAGAAGGGACGTTTTTCAAACCGACAGTTCTGGGTAGAGCCCGCCATAGCTTCTGCCTACTTATACCTTGCTCCTCTTCTCCATCTCTTTTATTGACCTCCCTTGGGCAACTCTTCCCTCAATTCAGATCCGGATAGTATTAGATGTTCATTCAGTTTCTCACCTTACTTAACTGTTTTATTTACTTGCTGTTAATTTACCTTAATTTACCGCCTCCTTCACTTGATGATATCCTCCACCTTTCATAAGATGTGTGTAGCCCACATTCAATGGTGCTCACTGGGTGACACCCACAAGAGGATAACACTAATGTACATTTTCCCATCCTGTTGAAGCATTGCACTAATATTGATTAAATCCTGAATACATTTGTGATGTTAGTTTCTAAGGGCACTTGTGTGATCTCCCCGGAGGACAATATGTGGCATGCTTAAATGAACACGTAAGAAAGAGAAGGGTCGGCAAGTTCTCATATTCTCTCATACTAAGTGCACTTCTAGAGTCTCTTTCCCCGGTATGTTTTGTAGCCCTCTAATTATGAACATCGGCTGCTGAGGTAAAGTTTATAGCAAAGAAATGCCCTTTCACATGGGCAGCTCCATGTCTGTTTTGTGTTCCTTCATCCTCTCTGTGGATGCTTTTGTGACTTGGGGGATAAAATGCCATCTTTTCTTTGAGGTATGACCAACGTTAGTGCATACTTTCAGCAAAACTGCATTGACATTGATGATGTTCCCTTGCAAGGGCTGTACACATTCATGAGCTTACGGCTGGTGACTGCAAGGTGGGCCCACTCCTCTTTCCCTTTCTCATCTACATTTCATAATATTAATGTGCCCAATTTAATCTTTGGAAAATCAACCTAAGTAATATGTTGGTTCTCTCGCTAAATCTGTCACAGTGGTAAATTGATTCTTATATTTTAGACCCAGTGCACATAAGTTGGGTATTGATTTCGTCATTATTATCTGCATGTATCTTCAACCTTGAGCTAGGAAACTCATGCTAGTGATTATCTAGATCAGATTAACAAGCCGACGGCCATGATTAAATAGTTTCCTAACTGATAGCAAGAGTACTTCATTCTATTAGGTAATATTGGAGCAGGGAGGAAAGGACTCAAATATTGATAATGTCTTTAGTAACCTGTAAGAGATGAAGGTTGATTTTATTGTCTTCTTAATCTCGAGAAGAACAGCCCTGATATTCCATAACCTGTACATGGACCGTTGTAGACTGCATATGAATTAGAGCATTTCCATCATCCTGGCAAAAAGAATGTAATATCACGACCCCGTGTAAAATATTTGTTATCTAACGGATGTGATATGGTGTAATTCTGTTCCAATTGAAGGTGTGTTGGAGATATAGCTGAGTATGCTAGCAGGAAACCTTCTCTAGTCCAATGGATTGATACAACAGAAGGGCGGACATTGGTTGGGTTTTGTGCTTTCGACAAAGTTAGAGCCTACCTAGACGGCTGAGGAATTCTTATTGACGGATTATGGCTCACATCAGTGGCCACAACATGTGTCTGGAAACTTATCAAATCCTATAAGGTGTTCCCTACTTTCAACTCACTTTATGACTCATCATTTCCAGTGTCTAACCATCTTGGTATTTTTTCTCTTCTTTCCCTTTCGTATCCCTAATGAATGGTCTTGTTACCTTACCTGGGGTTTTCCATTTCTTGTTTAGTAATTTTATTGAAGGGTGATGCTCAATTGACATGTAAGGTTTCTCAGTCGGGCAACTTGATTGTACCTAATTGTAACGGGTGTATCAATAATCCTGAAAGAAATTCACATGAGATTATGAAGTACAATGACTTTAATACTGTTATATAACGGATTGATACCATTGTTAAGTTTCGAAATCAGTCTTCGGTACCCTAAAAGCATGTTTTATTTTCGTTTAATAGGAAAGTGTGACCCTGATCATATTTGAAGAGCCATTCAATTTTAAATCCAAAAATCTAAGAATTATACTTCTCAAATACATTTTACCCTACACTATTCTCATAACGTCGACTCAAATCATACAAATTCGCAGAAAATGCAAGCCAAGGAATTGAACAAAACGAATCCCTATGCAAGTTATTTACTCAGAATATTTAATCCCACTGCTCGTATCACGCACATAAACAAAACGTTTTGGTGGTACAATTTCCTACATTTATATAATTTATAGACCAAACTTCTGTTCAAACTTTCTTACCTAGGTCTTGTATTATGCATTGTATTTGGAAGGTATTCAAAGTAATAGAAACCTGTGGAAGATTTAATTCCACCTATGTAAAGGTACATGTTTGTGACACAAGTAATTGTCTGCAGGATGATACTGATCTCCCTGAGGATATTAAGATAGAGGAATTCTCCATACCAGAGATTGTTCCTTGCAAAACAGAAGTACCATCTTTAGTGAGTTGTGGAGATTTGAAAGAGGTAAGAATCTTATTGGGTTACTATTTGTTGCATCTTATAGAGGACATTACCTGATCGCCTAAGTTCTCTAGCGAATGCTATTTAGGGATTACAAATTTGTGTATTCAGACCATGCTGATGATAAATACAAGCTGTCTGCTGTAAGGTTGAGTATGGAGTGGAGAGCAGAAGTCGTCTAGGTGAATGGTGAAGCATTATATTGTCCGAGTAGTGCTAGACTCAAACACAGGACCGTCCTCTATGTTTGCTGTTGCTCTATTCACTGAGTTATTGAATGATAGATCTTAATATAACAGCTTAGGCTGGCGTTCATAACATTCTGATATCGCGCCAGGAGTTAGCAGTTGGGTTTGAACTGCAGATGTGTTCCCACGCACTGCTTATCGCGCATTCCAAAAACATTAAGTTAGTCATTACTTGCTTCACTCACTCAGCACATTCCTTCTCTCTCTGGCTGCGTGTTGTGTGCTGCGATGACAACGATTGGCATGCAGGGAGTCGCACTCCGTGGCAGGGTGTTCAACTGCCATCTCCTGCCGCGGTGACAGTAGATCTTAATTCTCATATTTATGTGAAAAGTTCATCATGTAATTAAGTTGGTGTACCATACCAACTGATGAACCTAGTGGTTCACTGGGTCGAAACGCTTGCAATTGTTTTTTGAGCTGCTGTTTTCTTTTCATATTTTGTTAAAATGTATTAGCTTAAATGGAGAAAACTAACATCATGTTTTCTTTCGGGAACATTCGATCTCAATACGGACTCCGAGGTAAGGTTATGTTTTGTGAAAGAGAGTTTGACAATCGTAGTACATTGGCATTGCTCGTGGCGTCAGTATCCTTTTCAGTATAAAGTAGGCACGCGTCTTGGTGAGGTGTACCATACCCACTAACGAGCCCAATGGTACACTGGGGCGAAACACTGACAATTTTGTTTTTGTGCTAGCCGGACCATTTTATCATATATTTTTTTAAACATCATGTAACGCCAGCATATCCTTAGCACAATCAGGCAGTATTTGTTACCTGATGATTACTTTGTATTTTTTATGAATAAATTACAATATTTTAATGGTTTAGGTATACAAAATATTCCGGGGTCGACTAAATTACAGTATTCTTAAAAGGGAAGTGGTCCCGTCTTGAGGGAATTGGATGGGAGGGGGTTTAACTGTCTCCACAATTGCCTCGAATAGTCTTCCTTGACTTGTCACTTTTACTCCCCTTTAGGGGCAGATGACCTTGTAGTTCCACCCCTTAAAACAATATCTAATTAACAAATTACCTGCAGATATGAAATAAGAGTAAGAGATTATTTTATTACCACATTAAGAAACTAATAGTAAGTACATGAATCCACATCGACAGAGGACATGCAATACTTCGTAAGCTATTCTCTTCCTCATAGCAAGTCGCGAATGCCTAATGTCCACAGAAATATGTTTTTCCCAAATGATGTATTTGAAGTTGAAGTAGCTATGCCCAAGCCGAGGACATTGAGCTTTAGTTATAAGGTTCAGTGGGAGTTTATGTCTACTTCAAGCTGGAAGTTGTGTGCCAGATATAACGAAAATAAGGGATATGAGCACAGTGAAGTCGTTAATGCTTGCCGGTGATATGTATCAGCTTTACTTTCATTTGTATGTAAGCATTAGGAAATCCGTGTTACAGATTTTTTTTTCATTTCTGTTAGTTAAATAAGCTGTGTGTGTATATATTTCTACCCTTATTATTTTCCTGTTTCTGGTGGGTTAGGGAGGAGTAGATATGGGTCCCTATGAGGCAACAGTTTTTACAGCCGGATGCCAGCCCGCCAGCTCTATAGAGAAATTTATGAGAGAATATAAAATATGTATATATATGTAGTTAACCATATCTGAAACAAATGGTCCTTATTTACAATATTTAATGAAATCTAAATGCTATTAAAAAAACCCTCCAATAGTCAATACATTTATTACTACTAGTTATTTAATGTACTAAGAGTCATTTCAACCACAGTGCGGTCATCGTCAGCAAACTAACAAGTTGTCAGAAGATGACTATTGAATAATATATTTGCGAGTAATTGAAACTATCTATCAATCTAGAGATGCTCTTAAAATATCCAATTCTATGGAAAACAGATCTGTTACAATGTTATTTCACGAAGAAATATAAATAACCTTCTAAATAAAAGTGCTGTGTTACTCTCAATATCTAAAAAATAAAGTAGTCATTTTTAAAACTAAAAGGGATATTAATTACAAGGTAAAACCAAATATAAATGTTCTTCTACTACTTACGCATTGGGTGTGCTTCTTGAATTATATTATACTACACACAGTACACTTGAAAAACTTACTTGGCAACCGTATGTGTACAACCTTAAATATACTCTGGCTCTTTTTATTTTGGAAGATTATTTTTTATCAACCAAATATATAAATTATCTCCTAAGAAACATACGAATTTTGTTGTAATTTTGAGATGCTCTTAAAATGTTACAGTACGGAATCAGATAATTTACAATGTTATATAACCAAAAAATATAATAATATATTCAACACACTGAAGATCTCAAGAAGTGTAAATATTAGAAGAACATTATATTTGTTTTTGACTTATAATTAATGCTCCTGTTAGTTTTAATAATTACAAATTCACTTTTTTAAGAGCATCTCATAATTACAACATAGTTTCAATAAACTGCAATTTTATTCTTTAATAGACTTCTTCCAACACTTGTTAACACTGCTGATGATGACCACTCGGTGGTTGAAACTACAATATTTATAATAATATACCGACTATTGGTGGTTTTATTCAATACCATTTAGATTTCTATGTGTCGAAGTGACGCTCACAGCAAGCGTTAACATTTTGTTGATATCTTTCATGTTTTGGCTCTTGGTCCTCAGTGATCCAGTGTGTGTGATGTTTCTATTTATGTTTTAAGATTAAACCCACTATGTTACCTCTATCTACTGTTTCATCAGAATGAAATGTGGAGTTAGAAAGTAGCTTCCAAGGCGTATTAAGAAGTATCACCCCCAGGATTTGCCTGGAATTTAAAATGAGAATCGATGTTATAACAAGGACGGAAGACGGGAGGGGTGTGGAGGTGGGGAGGGGGGGGGGGGGAGGAGGTTTTGAAACTCACTTTTCATCAGATGGAAGAAGTAGCCTGGCTCACATGACCTGGAGCTTATTTTTTTTTATATTTAAAATGAGCTGAGCTCTTACGTATAAATCTAAGATTGGAGGTTCAAGTTCCGAGATTGTCTGTCTAACTCACTGCAAGTGGGTTAAAACTATTATTAATAAAGGTTTTTTTTAAGACTGCAAGTGGGTTAAAACTATTATTAATAAAGGCTTTTTTTAAGACACCGTATATGACTACACAAGAGCTTATGAAATAGACTCGATAGTTGTCTCTTGGAATGAGCAGGGTGGAGCTATTAGAATAATAATCAACTCTCCAAGCAGTTTTTTGTATTGTAACCTCGACGAGCAATGCTGTTGAAAGAATTGACAACTGACTCATGTACTTTGATTTTTTTCCTGTATTGTAACTTTGACTCCCACTACCATAAAATTATGCCCTTCATTGTTATCCGAAAAATAATTTTAACAACCTGCTTGAATGAGTCGGTGGTATATCATGTATGGCAGTTCCAGGTGCCTGGACATGATTGCCGACAGATACAATAAATTCCAACCAGCAGATTCGAATACCATACAGGCCAGCCTTAAGAAGAGAACATATTCATTCAGGTTGCCTTGTAGAATTAAATTTCGCCTTCGTTGACAAATGGAAAGGTTCTGATTTTCAGAAAAGGATCGTATTTCACTATCCCAGTCACTTCAATAACTGTTGATGTATAATGTGAATACAGTAGACTTATTGCTTGCAGTTAATAGGAACATTATGTGGCAATATTTATGTTACTTAGTCTACAATACACTCTTTTCAGAGGCTCATAAGAGGCTTACTCTAATCTTTTAAAGAATTAAATAGTATTTCTTCTTCTTCTTCCTACCAAGTGTTAGGCCTGGTGGCATGTTACGGTCTCGTTCCATCTCTTCATAGGTTGACCTAAGTCTCTTCTGCCTCTAGGTTGGTATTTGAGGATTCGTCTGGAGATCCGGCCGGTCTTCATACGTAGTACATGGTCCTTCCAAGCTGATCTGTACTGTGTTGATAATTGGTTTTACTTTTATTTCTTTAAGGATAACCTCAGATCATTTCCTATCTCATAGTGTATATCCAGCTGTTCTCCTCATGAACCGCATCTGAATTGTTCTCTTCAAAATGTGCAGTGTTTTATGAAAAAGTTATTGTAGAATTTTGGCATATACTGTATGAATAATTTTTACGTTCATTTAGCTTGATGGGTAAAAAGCCCCTACAGTCTAGCTGCTGGAAAATGTCGAATTAAATGTTCTTTCATTAATCCTCAAGTCTATTACTTCCTTTAAAGCACTGTTCTCCACATTTTCTACCATAATTAGGTTTAATTAACCTATGAAGACTGATGGCTTTCATAAGTTTCAGAAGAGGGGATGACTTATATAATCCAGTAAAATGTAATGGAGAATACGAGTTTATCCTAACTCAGTTTTACAGATGATATTACCTCACTTTCAGTGAGCTGTGTTATGTTACATTATTTGTTATTTATTGAGTAGAAGCATAAGACGATATCAAAGGAATTAATGAATCATTTTTGTCTCTAGGATGTAAATGAAGAAACCCAAGATGAAGAGAGTGATGCAAGTAGACATCATCTAAATGAGTAAGTGGACAACATAATAAGGAATAGCATCCTTTTGTTCAATGTATGTGAATAAGGTTTGTTGGCGAAATCTGATATCCTCTTTTTATATCTGTCATTGAACATATTTATTTTGTTATTGCATGTCCAAAGTTGATATTGATATTCAAATTTTATTTAGCAGCCCAAGAACTATCCATTCTCATTCATAGTTGTAATTGTTGGATGTATATAAGAAAAGTGTGGTACTCGGTTAATGATATGAGATGACGTTTGCACTTATAATCTATTGTCATCGCACCAGGAGATAGCAGTTCAACACGCTGCGACGTGTACGCATGCGCAGCCCGCCTATTCCAAACCTAAATATATCTGCTTCCCGCATGCCAATGGTTGTTATCGCAGCAGACGACACGCAACCAGTGAATGAATGTATGTACTGAGTGAGTGAAGCAAGTTGTGACCGACTTAATGTTGTTGGTATGCGTGATACGCAGTGAGCGGGAAGACATCTGCAGTTCAAACTCTCCTGGCGCGATATCAATGTTTGTAATGGTTACTGTTTCTCATGTGTAGAAAACCCTCTTCCGTTAGCAAATTATCTGAGATATGAGGAATAACACTACTTACAACCTTCCCCATTGCGTTCGTGTATCGAGGGAATTTGCTCTCAGTCCTATAGCGTTGTTTGTTGACTAACCCAAAACTCTGAATGCCAACCGCTTCTTCCTTTCCCTTGATGCTACATGTAGCAAACTTATCGAAAGCGATTATCTTCGACTCAGGCAGGATTTGTGTGTTTTGTGAGGCAATTATATCGTATTTAATGCTGCAGGGTTGATTTGCAATATTCCAGTAACGAGTTTTTAGCCTACTTTCGATTTTTGAAAAAAATGTAAGTCGACTTACGAGATCAGCACAGGGCCAAAAATTGAGTAGGCGTGAGTTCGCGGGGGGAGGGGAGGGGGGGGGGGGAGGCTAATAAATGCACATTTTAAACTTTAAGTGGCTGTGTAGTACGGATAGTGATGTTATAAAATAAATTACAATTTTAGGCTAGTTAAAATTTTTATTACATTTCTAGTTTCTAAACAAACCTCAACAAATAGGATAAGCATAAAATTGGATACAGGAAGCACCTGATCAGATAAAAGCAACAAGCAGTATCAATGGAAACCGGATATAATGATTTAACGCTGGTGATTTTTTTGGCATAAATAATATATTATGGAAAACGAAGCATGTGCTTGATGTACTTTCTTACCCAAACGCACATAATTAATAATAATACGCAATCACGTTTTTATTTCAACATTTCTACGGCTATGCAGTTTTTCATAAACTAAACTACTAAAGGTGCCTGCCACTTTCACCGATAAATATGAGCTGAACGGCCCCTTTGTTCGAGAAATAACATGGTTTAGAAGGCTGGGGTTTTTTTTTTTTCAACAAAAAGAAAATTCTGTTTTTTTTTAGAATTTAGAGCTTTTTATGTATGAAAGAGGCGCTTTGCGGGCCTTTGCTGATTAAATCGGCCATTTCTAATTTAATGGCCGTTTCACATTCGATTGACAGTGTAACCAAACCATTCAGACGCTCCTGCGCCATCGTTGATCGCAAATAGTTTTTGATTAGTTTCAAAATGGAAAAACTCATTTCCCCCGACGCAACCGTTATAGGAATTATAAGCATAATTCGATAGGCCGTCGTTAAATTAGGATAGGACTCCTTTTTCGGGGCTATGTACTGTAGTGCACCTAAAGCACTTTTTACTGATGACCGAACAGCGTAGGCCTGCCTAAATAATTGTAGCTCCAGAAAAAGATGTTCTGTATCCAAATCATCATGCTCCCCGTCTTTTAAAAAATTAGATAGTGTTTGACAATGGTCTTTCAATTGCTTTTCCTCCAAATTGGAAAGCTTGGAAGGATCGAAAAGAAATCCAAAGTATTACAAAACAAATAACAACTTCGTTAAATCTATTTTCTACGCAGCTCAGTACAGTATCTACAACAGACAAAAAGTAATTTACCAGAAATTTATTTTCAGCTTCTTTTTGAAGTTCCTCTTCGGTTTCTTCCACCTGTTGATCAATTTGCTGAGTTATTTCGTCAAAGAACCTCTTGCGATTGTCTTGACAGCGAATAGAAAATGTCTTTTCATAGCCCAAATTTTCCATTATTTCTCTAGCGGTGGACATTGCACTGTTAAAGCCAGTGTTACGATAATTTTGAAAAAATGACTAGGCCTTGAAGTTCGGTTAAAGCCGTATCTAACGATGTCTTCTCAGAGTGGAAAGTTTTACTTGTTGAGTTTACGGAAAATAAAATATCGTACCAGATAACGAGGCTTAAAACAAATTCATACGGACTTGTATGCAGCAACAAAGATTGGGGCTCTGACCGGGTAACAGGATCTTTGGTAGTTTCTGCCACTTTTTCTAGATCTTCGTTTACTTTGCCTAACTGGTACCTGATGGGCTTGGCACTGCCAATTCAACATTCCCATCTCGTGCTAGATAAAGATTTTAGTGTGAGGAGGCCAGGACATAGTTCGCACAAAATGTCCCACCTTTACGTGGAAGCTACAAACAAAGTGTGCAGTCGCTGAACTATACCAAAAAATGTCATAGCGTCCTTATTGCATTTAACTATGTCACCCAAAAGTAAGTTAAGATTATGTGCAACACATGCCATGATCATTGCTCGTTTATTAATATTTTTTACTCGCGTCTGCACTCCCTTATACTTGGCCTTCATATTAGCACCGTTGTCATATCCTTGTCCCTTACAGTCCATGATATCAAGATCATTATCCTCCATTACTCCCTCTAAAACCTCAGCTAACCCCTTTCCCGAAGTGCCGTGTACCTTCAAAAGCTCGATGAACGATTCGACGATCCTTGGAGTTTTTGCCATCATATCAACATAGCGGAGTACCAAGGTCATTTGCTCCTTGTGGCTCACATCGGGCGTACAGTCAAGGATAACCGCGTAATATTTGGTGACACGAACACCATTCAGTAGTTTTTCCTTCGTAGCAGCGCCTTAAGAAAAGGGGGATTTTTTTTAACATTTGAATTTAGTTTAACTTTAACTTACCTAACAGCGGCTTCGGAAGCGTAGTCGGTAGCATGCTGAGCTTCTATGCCCAAGATCGCGGGTTCAAACCCGGGCGAATTCGTCGGATTTTTAGAGCGTTCAAAATCCCTCAGTATGCCTTCCTTCGGAGGGGAAGAAAAGCCGGCTGTCCCATGTCATAGATTTATGGCATGTTAAAGAACATTCCACTTATTACACCTGTATGAAGCTAAATTTGGTTAAAAATGTAAACGACGCTCAGGAGCTGACTGCGATGGCGTCTAGTAGCCAAGTTATGAACTAGTAGTCGTTGACGGTGGCGTTTGGCGGCAAAAGTACGAACTACTTGAAAATTTCAAAGTCTGCAGTCCTTACTTGAATTAAGAAACAGATAACACACACACTAATACAGCCATCACAATTAACACCGGTTATCAGACAGATTCTACACACACCCAAAGTACACGGGGCTATATGACCGCGTTGTCGCAGCCCCTAAACTGAAGAACTAACCAATCAACTTAACTAACTTCGAAATTATATCGTTTTGTATTTCGGGACCGAGATAATGCACGTGGATTTCGTCATCACGCACCCGCCGATGTTCTTTCATCATTTCCATCAACTTAAGAAATTCGCTCTCGAAGAGTTTGCACGACCTCCCTCGAAAGGCAGAATTCGTCTCTGCTAAGTATTGTACTGCTGCGATGATTCTTGTGTGTACATCTTTCCAGTGATCATATCAGCATGCGCCTGGTGGAGTGTTTTTTAATTCTTGCACTAAGGTCCGTCCATTTGGCGAAAGACTTGATATGGTCTGCCGATGGCTTCTTCCGCAATGACCCCAGTCGCTATAACCGACCGTAGTCTATTACTCAGGCTTGTGACAGTTGCCTGATCACTTCCGCCAAAAGGTCGGCAACAAAATCAAAACGAAGGTTTTTTTGTTTGTTTTTGAATATACTAACCTAGTTCTTGTCACTGTTTCGCCATTAACCAACTTGATTACTTGGATGTATGGGGGGCAGGGGGGGTGGTCCCATACAAAGAGAGCATATTTTACATTCATTTATGAAAACAAAATGGCGTGAAGCGCGCGGCGTGGCGCGACCGCACCTCACGCGCCGCCCTCGCGACGGCCCTGACTCTATTCAAGTATACATATCGTGGACACATCATATAAAATATTCCCCCTCCTTTATAATTCTCATAAATAACTATCACATGAAAACGCTCCATGTCTTGTGTTTTAAATATATCGATGCAATGGTGCTGGCATCTGTTGTTAGTTACTGGAACTATATGGGCGAGGTACTACCATCTGTGGTCAGTTACTGGAACTGATTGCAGATATTCCCACGGCGTATTGAGGACAACAGTTAATTCGTTTGATCACATGTTGTAATGCAATGGTAAAACGGAAATAAAACGTATTCAGAGGGAATGTAGAAGTATGTATCTTTAACTGACATAAAACGTTACTAATACTCTTTGATTTAACAATATTTCAGTGGTAAAAACAACTGGCGAGAAGTGGGATCGAACCTGTGCTCCTTGGATCCACAGTCAGTCACCTTAAGGAAATAGCTATCCGCGCACTCTCGTTCAGCAGCAGACGCAACCATTCACTATCTTCAAAACCCGCTGTCTGAAGAAAATAGTCCATTTCATTAACAAAAAAATCAATGTTGCACATTCGTATACGTTCGTACTGTTACTATATTTTATTGTCAGAACTTGGTTAATGTATGTTTCCAATTACATGGAAGCTTTATACACGGGCGCATAGAGTTAATAAATAATATTACATTTTGATAGACTTCTCACCGCCATTTTGTCAGGAGCCAAGGTGGATTGTGCGCATGCGTGAGGGACAAGAATTCTGCTATTTTCTATATTAATTTTAAAATATACTGTAACATATTTTAGAGACACTCTGCAAATCTACAGGCCTCTTCTTTCGTTAGAGTGCTCTACGAAGTAAATCGGTTCTGCCGTTCTTTCAATCTCGTGTTAACAAAAATCACCTTAGTGTTTATATATATAGATATGAGGTGCCATTTGTTAGTGCTACCTCTGCAAAAAAAAACATTAAGTTCGGTTCCACCATGTTTGAATTGATATGGGGAATCGATTTGCACACATAGAGTACATGGCCGCTATCTGCAAACTATTGGCCTGATGACCTTGTAGGTCAGTCAAAAGTTGCTTCCCACAAAAGGTTATGTTGTTGCAAAATTTGGTAGAAATCAAATGATTTGGTTGATCGTAATTTGATTTAAGCTTTTAGCATTTGGGTGGCCGCCATTCCGTTTCCGTCAAGATGGCAGTGATCTAAAACATGACACTGAGGTGCCCTTTGCTAGTGCAACCTCTGTGTCAAATTACGTTCAATTCGGGTTGACCGTGTTTGAATTGATAGGGGGAATCCATTTGCACACATACATGGCTGTCATATGCAAACTATTGTACTGATGACCTTGTAGCTTGGACAAAAAACGCTTCTCACATAAAGGTATGGTGTTGCAATATTGGGTAAAGATCAAATGATTAGGTTAGTCGTAATTTGATTTAAGCCTTTAACATTTGGGGGGCCACCATTACGTTCCCGTCAAGATGGCGGCAATATAAAGCATAGCACTGTGGTGCCCTTTATTAGTGCTACCCCTGTACCAAATTTCGTTCAATTCCGTTTCACTGTGTTTGAATTGATAGGGGGAATCGATTTGCACACATACATGGTCGCCATCTGCAAACGATTGGGCCGATGATCTTGTAATTTGGTCCAATTATGCTTCCCACATGAAGGCATGTTGTTGCATAATTTCATAGACATCAGATTATTTGGTTGGTCGTAATTGGATTCAAGATTTTAACATTAGGGTGGCCGCCATCAGGGTTTCGTAAAGATGGTGGCTATATAAAACATGACACTGAGGTTCCCTATGCTTGTGCTATCTATGTACCAATTTTTTTTCAATTCGGTTTAATCGTAATTGAATAGATAGGGGGAATCGATTTGCACACATACATGACCGCCATCCGCAAAGTAGTAGGCTGATGACATTGTAGTTTGATCAAAGGATTCTCCATACATAAAGGTATAATGTTGCAAAATTTGGTTGAGATCAGATGATTAGGTTGGTCGAAATTTGATTTAAGCTTTTAACATTTGGGTGGCCGCCATTACGTTTTCGTCAAGATGGCGGCGTTATAAGACATGACACTGAGGTGCCGTTTGTTAATTCTACCTCTGTACCAAATTGCGTTCAATTAGGTTTCACCGTGTTCGAATTGATAGGGGGGGGGGGGCAGACATTCCGAGAACACGCACACAGACAGACACACAATTTTTGGCCCTGTGTAGATCAGATAAGTCTAATTTCATTTTTTGCAAAAATAGAAAGTAGACTAAAAATGTAGACTATTTTGTACAATAATATAAACTTTTTCTCGAATCGTTTTGAAGTAAGCTAATTTATTTCGTCAGGATAATGCTCACAAACTTAGATGTGGTACACAGTTTGTTAATTCTCTTATGAAATACCTGGTCTCCCACATGACTGCTGTGAAGGTTTGGTACACAATATTGTTATTGCTGAAATTATTTGTAAAATTGACATTGTATTGTATTCTCAAATTCAGGAATGAATGTTTTCAAAATCACAGAAAAAACAAGATGTTCAGTAAAGAACATATGGCCTACTTTTTCCCAAATGCATGGGTATTGTTATAACTCTTTGTCCTTTTCAAGGAGTATAATTGAATGTTGGTTGTAGTACCTTGTTGAAATACAACGTGCTATACGGATATTAAACATGAATATGAGGTGCCCTTTGCTAGTGCTACCTCTGTAAAGAAAGCATTCAATTCGCTTTCACCGTGTTGGACTTGATATGGGTAATCGATTTGCACACATACATGGCTGCCATCTGCAAACTATTGGGCAGATGACATTGTAGTTCAGTCAAAAGATGCATCCCACAAAAAGTAATGTGCGTAAATGTATCAGGGATAAGGATGGGGTAGAGTCTACCCGGTAGACGCTCCAGGACTTGAAGTAAGACACAATCCCGGAAATTTGCTGTAGGGAGTGTGGCAAAACACGGGTGAAAAACAAACTCAGGATAACCGCTGTCAGCACCGGAATTCGAACCTACGATATCCGTACTTACTGCAGCTGCCCCAACTATTCACAGTAACAGAAATAGAGAACGCTATAAAAAATACCAAAGATAACAAAGCCTGTGGTCCAGATGGAATATATAACGAACACTTGAAAACTATTGCTCCTTTCCTAAAAGAACAATGGGTAAATCTGTTCAACGAATGTTCAAGAAAGGCAACATACCGGAAGCTTGGAGACATGCAACACTAAGGATATTACACAAAGGAAAAGGTGACACTGCAGACCCCAACACTTATAGGGGTATAGCACTGGAGTGCACATGCTTCAAGTTACTGACAACATTACTAACAGAGAGACTATACAAAATGACGGAGAATGCCATTCCCGAAGAACAGTTTGGATTCGGTAAGGGAAGGTCAACAATGCAAGCTATCCGATGCTTACTAGAAGATATACACACATCAAAAAAAGTTTTGCATCACCTCGGTTCCAAGAGTTCCGGAACCTGTAAATACAAAGGGAATAGAGATCAACACAAACAACATTTCAGCTCGTTTTATTGCTCATGAGACCCACACATTGCATGTTGTACCATCATACAGCTAGACTTTCAGCATTTGTGGTCCAGATTGCAGTACACACCACTACCTCTAATACCCAGTAGCACGTCCTCTTGCATTGATGCATGCCTGTATTCGTCGTGGCATACTATCCACAAGTTCATCAAGACACTGTTGGTCCAAATTGTCCCACTCCTCAACGACAATTCGGCGTAAATCTCTCAGAGTGGTTGGTGGGTCAAGACGTCCATAAACAGCCCTTTTCAACATATCCCAGGCATGTTCGATAGGGTTCATGTCTGGCGAACATGCTGGCCACTGTAGTCGAGCGATGTCGTTATCTTGAAGGAACGCATTCACAAGATGTGCACGATGAGGTCGAGAATTGTCGTCCATGAAGACAAATGCCTCTCCAATATTCTGCCGATATGGTTGCACTATGGGTCGGAGGATGTCATTCAGGTATCGTAAAGCCGTTTCGGAGCCTTCCATGACCACCAGTGGCGTACGTCGGTCCCACATAATGCCACCCCAAAACATCAGGGAACCACCACCTTGCTGCACTCGCTGGACAGTGTGTCTAAGACGTTCAGCCTGACCAGGGTGCCTCCAAACACGTCTCCGACGATTGTCTGGTTGAAGGCATATGCGACACTCATCGGTGAAGAGAACGTGATGCCAATTCCGTGGGGTCCATTCAGCATGTTGTTGGGCCCATCTGTACCGCGCTGCATGGTGTCGGGGTTGCAAAGCTGGACCTCGCCATGGACGTCGGGAGTGAAGTTGCGCATCATGCAGCCTATTGCGCACAGTTTGAGTTGAAACACGACGTCCTGTGGCTGAACGAAACGCATTATTCAACATGGTGGCATTGCTGTCAGGGTTCCTCCGAGCGGCAATCCGTAAGTAGCGGTCATCCACTACAGTAGTAGCCCTTGGGCGGCCTGAGCGAGGCCTGTCATCGACAGTTCCTGTATCTCTGTACCTCCTCCATGTCCGAACAACATCGCTTTGGTTCACTCTGAGACGCCTGGAAACTTCCCTTGTTGAGAGCCCTTCTTGACACAAAGTAACAATGCGGACGCGATCGAACTGCGGTATTGACCTTCTAGGCATGGTAGAACTACAGACAACATGAGCAGCGTACCTTCGTCCTGGTGGAATGACTGGAACTGATCGGCTGTCGTACACCCTCCGTCTAATAGGCCCTGCTCATGCATGGTTGTTTACATCTTTGAGCAGTTTTAGTGACATCTATGAACAGTCAAAGGGACTGTATCTTGGATACAATATACACAGTCAACGTCTATATGCCGGAGATCTGGGAACCGAGGTGATGCAAAACTTTTTTGATGTGTGTAGATAATGCCACCAGACACGCGAGAGGAAAACTCCATGCAATTTTCATTGATTATACTAAAGCCTTCTACTTAGCAAGCAGAACACTCATTACGGAGTAGCTAGTAGAATTTACTGGGAGGAATCACGTGACAAGGCTTGTCAGGAACATTCTAGCGAGAAATTTCATCGTGATTGATGAAATGGTCTCCAAATCAAACCCAATTGACCAAACAAACGATGTATTGCAAGGGGACCCTCTAAGCCCCCTCCTGTTTACTGTAGCTGCCGCAGAGGTTACGAAAGCCATCACCACGGAAGATGTAAGAATGTATCTTTATGCAGACGATATGGTTCTTGTCTCGCAGAAAATTGACAGGCTACAAGTAGCCATCAACAAATTAATAGAATGGTCCGAGACAAACGACCTGATGATAAATCAAACAAAAACAGCAAAGATGGCTTTCAGGAAAGGAGGAAAACCAGTAGACACTGACAGCATATTATACCAAGGTATTCCACTGACAAACACACAACAGTTTAAATACCTTGGCATCACCCTACAGACAAATAGTATGGCATTCAGCAAGCACATAAAGGAAAGAGCAGCAGAAGCTACCATTGCGTCAAATAGTATAAAAAATATTCATAAGCTATCCATAGATACAGCAATGAAATTATTCCAACTAAAGATAATGCCAATCGTGACGTACGGGCTAGACGTAACATGGGACCAGCTGACAAAAAGTAACCTAGAAGATATAGAAAGAATAAAAGCAAATTTCCTGAAACGAGCACTATGCCTCTCATAAAATTAGAAAATCGAGACTTGTGTATGTACTGACAAGACAAACATTTTTCATTGAGGATCTGCGTCAGCAACTGGCACTGCCTTCTACGTCAGCAAATATACGACTATTAAATGAACGACAAGCGAAAATGGAAGAAATCTGGATGGACTTTTATACTACAGACGCAATGACAAATAGAGACTGGATGCGAGCCGACTACGAGCTCAGACATATGATGACGCGACTCGCCGTGCACGGCTTTCACCACCTTATCTGCCAGAACAAGAAAAATCTGTGTTACAAACTTTGTGATAGATACCACATCCTTTACGGTGTCAAAAGAAAAACCTCCCTAACAGACTTCTGTCGTGGTTAATGTATGAAATCTGCACATTGTGCGTTATCTGTATTATTATTATAGGACGTTTATAAATTGACTTTATTTTGGTCAAGAAGGGATTCAGAAATCTGAATTAAGATATCAAAATGTACTCCAGGGTCAACATAAATTCTGACTACAATCTGGTTGTTATAAAGTCGATGGGATGGACTGATCAAGAACTCTAATGCAAAGAATACGATTTTTTGAAAAATAAGTCCGTAGATGTAGACATTGTCAGAGAGGAAAGAAGTACAAGAAAGCTAAAGAAAAATGTGCAATGACTCCCTCATGGTGTAGTGGATAGCATAATTGGCTGTCTACCCGGAGGTGCGGATTTGATTGTTAGCCCTGCCAATGATTTTAATTCCAGTCCGAGGACTGGGACAGGGTTTATTCAGCCTCATGAGGCCAAATTGAGAAGAGGATGGGTTGACTTCCTCTACAGCTATCCTCGAACTGATTTTTTAGGCTTTTCGACTTTTACTCCGGGCGGACACGGGGATGGTTTCTAACTTACGACCACGTCCGCCTCCTTCCCAATCCTAGACTTTGTAGATAGGAACCACTGGGCATGTGCTATGTACCAACTGAGTTGCTACGATGCAAAGGGGCTGAAGTTCTGGTCAGTTTATTTTGATTATTAACACTTTGGATCTTTGACAGGCATGTCAAGGGTTATAAAAGCTTGTTATGAAACAATATGTTGTTCTCTCTATACTCTAGAAATCAGGAGCTGACAGATGGGAAGGTTCTCCTACGATAAGTGTGATGAATCACGCTTCAAAGATTTTATTAAAATTATACCCAAGGGGATGGGATGACAGCCATGTTAGGTAAAGACACGTTTGGTTAACCAAAATCTTAGGTACAAGGGTATCTGGTTTATCATCATGGCATACAGGATTGAGCCTCGTCGCATACAACCGATATGCGACGCGGCTCAATCCTGTAAGCCAAGGTGACAAACTAGACACCGGCCGCGAAAGTCTACGATCTAAACAAGGGTATCTGTATTATGTTTTTGACTGATCTTAGAAGGTAGAGTAATGATAGAAAAGGAAACGTTCGTGACATATTTAGTATAAATAAAGCTGGTAATAATGTTGTTTGGAGTTATTGTTTGACGGTTGGAAAAGTATTGGAAATAAATCCATGAATCGGAGTGAGTCTACAACCAACTGGTATTTATTAGATCTGATAGACATGAGAGAGGGACTGGTATTTGGTATGATACCAGGTAACAATGCATTTTATTTTTGGTACTTTTCAATCTATACATATGGAAGGGAACGAAGGAAACAACAAAGATATGTAAACTAGAATTAAAGGATGAAGATAAAGCAATTTTGACTCGTCGATTTACTAACGACATTGCCATTTTAGCCTCATTTGACCATGTTTCTAAACGGTGTGTACTTGGTGTTGAGGAAAGAATTCATAATGAAATCATTGTATTTGAAACCGTTTCAATGGGATGCAGCAGGAAAATATAAAGAAAATATTGACAACGCTAAGAGACAACTGGTTACTGACTTAAGGTTCTATTTACTGAATATTTTAAACTTCGTCAATAAGGACAAGGGCTGCCATGGTTATATTCTTGGCTTTCCACGCTAAGGGACGTTGGTGACTACACCTTGGCCTCGAAGTGGATAAAGCAAATCTAGTATATATAATCCAAAATTGACTTATCAACGCAGGGCTCAAACCACTAGACCTAGAAAGCTGAAATTTGGCATGTTGATTGATCCGAGTGTGTAGAGGCTCACTAAGAATCGGTTTTTGAAAATTCAATTTGTAAGTAACTTTTTTCGGCCCTTTGGCACTGAGCATCCAAAATTGACTCATCAACGCAGAGCTCAAACCACTAGACCTAGAAAGCTGAAATTTTGCATGTTGGTTGATCCGAGTATGTAGAGAGTCACTAAGAAACGTTTTTTTAAAATTCAATTTGTAAGTGACCTTCTTGGCCCTTTGGCACTGAGCAAGGACATACGATACAAAGATTGGATTTAGCTCATTTTAAGCCGCCAGATACGAGAAACATTACTCCCGAAACACACTTTTTAAGTTCCTAAAATGAACGGTTTCGGAGATATTCCCAAATAACTGTATTCCCTCGAAGAAACAGATCAACGTTACTATGGCAACCGCTTAAATTTCGCAGTCCGTGGATAGTTTTCTGGCAATATCTCGAAAACCGTTCGTTTTAGGGCCTTAAAACGCGGGGTTCGGTTCCCACTTCGTTGAAGTGGAAACTACGAAAATTGCTCCTCGCATTGATATGCGCAGAATGAGCTATATTCCATATTTCTACGAGCAAATCGACTTGGAAAGTCTCATCTATTATATATAATCCAAAATTGACTCATCAACGCAGGGCTCAAATCACTAGACCTAGAAAGCTGAAATTTGGCATGTTGATTGATCCGAGTGTGTAGAGGCTCACCAAGAAACGGTTTTGGAAAATTCAATTTGTAAGTGACTTTTTTCGGCCTTTTGGCACTGAGCATCCAAAATTGACTCATCAACGCAGGGCTCAAACCACTAGACCTAGTAAGCTGAAATTTTGCATGTTGGTTGATCCGAGTATGTAGAGGCTCACTAAGAAACGATTTTTTAAAATTCAATTTGTAAGTGACCTTTTTCGGCCCTTTGGCACTGAGCAAGGACAGTCGATACGAAGATTGGATTTAGCTCATTTTAAGCCGCCAGATACGAGAAACAATACTCGGAGGTCCTGTAGGGACCCGATACACACTTTTTAAGTTCCTAAAATGAACGGTTTCGGAGATATTCTCAAATAACTGTGTTCCCTCGAAGAAACAGATCAACGTTACTATGGCAAACGATGAAATTTCGCAGACCGGGGATAGCTTTCTGGCAATATCTCGAAAACCGTTCGTTTTAGGGCCTTAAACGTGGGGTTCGGTTCCCACTTCCTAGAAGTGGAAACTACGAACATTGCTCCTCGCATTGATACTCGCAGAATGAGCTATGTTCCATATTTCTACGAGCAAATCGACTTGGAAAGTCTCATCTATTATATATAATCCAAAATTGACTCACCAACGCAGGGCTCAAACCACTAGACCTAGAAATCTGAAATTTGGCATGTTGGTTGATCCGAGTATGTAGAGGCTCACTAAGAAACGGTTTTTGAAAATTCAATTTGTAAGTGACTTTTTTCGGCCCTTTGGCACTGAGTATCCAAAATTGACTCATCAACGCAGGGCTCAAACCACTAGACCTAGAAAGCTGAAATTTTGCATGTTGGTTGATCCGAGTATGTAGAGGCTCACTAAGAAACGGTTTTTTAAAATTCAATTTGTAAGTGACCTTTTTCGGCCCTTTGGCACTGAGCAAGGACAGTCGATACAAAGATTGGATTTAGCTCATTTTAAGCCGCCAGATACGAGAAACAATACTCGGAGGTCCTGTAGGGACCCCGAAACACACTTTTTAAATTCCTAAAATGAACGGTCTCGTAGATATTACCAAATAACTGTGTTCCCTCGAAGAAACAGATCAACGTTACTATGGCAACCGCTGAAATTTCGCAGACCGGGGATAGCTATCTGGCAATATCTCGAATTACCGTTCATTTTAGGGCCTTAAAACGCGGGGTTCGGTTCCCACTTCCTAGAAGTGGAAACTACGAACATTGCTCCTCGCATTGATACGAGCAGAATGAGCTATATTCCATATTTCTACGAGCAAATCGACTTGGAAAGTCTCATCTATTATCTCTTATATAAAGCCAAGTGTCCTGACTGACTGACTTAATGACTCATTGACTCATCATCGCCCAGCCAAAACTATTAATGTTAGAAACATGAAATTTTGGCGATATGTTCGTGGTTAGTCAAAAACGCACAATAAGGAAGGATTTTTGGATATTCAGATTCTAAAGGGGTGTTAAGGGGGTAGACCTGCATTTCATTGAATAACAATATCTCCCGATTGGTTTCATTGGGCGATGTGATACTCAGCATATACACTCATCATTAAAAATAAGAATTCACGTGTCTGAGGGTTTTTCGATGTGGTGTATATTATGAAGTGAAAGGCGTGAAAAGTAGGGGTTGAAGGATTCCTAACGGAGTGTGTATCTTTTAAACGACATAGGCGAGGAGTTTGAAACTCAGCGGAAAAAAATCAGCTTAAAAAATAAGTAAATCGGTGTTCGACCGTTTTTACATAAATTCAATTTAAGGGACCAATGGGGTGGGGTGAAATTCCAAAAAAAAAGGAGAGAAAGTGTCCTGACTGACTGACTAACTCACTCACTCATCAAACTCTGGGGAAAAAGACAGATTAAAATATAAGTTAATAGGTGTTCGAGCGTTTCTTCATATATTCAATTTAAGTGGCGCATGGGGAGAGCGTAAAATTCTGGTAAAAATAATTGAGAGAAAATGACCTGACTGACTCACTCACTCATCATCGCCCAGCGAAAACTATTGAAGTAGGAAACATTAAATTTTGGGAATATTTTCGCTCTATGTCGCAAACGTCAACTAATGAAGGATTTTAGTTTATTCGGGTTCTTAAGAGGTGTTAAGGGGGTATACGTGCATTTCATTGATTAACAATATCTCACGAGTTGTTTCTTTGGGGATGTGATATTCAGCATATAAACTAAATATTAAAAATAAGCAAACATATGTTTAAGAGTTTATTGGTGTGGTGTATATTATGAGGTGAAAGGGGTGAAAATTGGGGGTTGAAGGATTCTTAACGGAGCGTGTATCTCTTAAACGACATAGGCGAGAATTTTGAAATTCAGCGGAAAAAAAACAGCTTAAAATATAAGTAAATAGGTGTTCGACCGTTTTTTTTTCATAAATCCAATTTAAGAGGCCCTTGGAGAGGGATGAAATTCTGGGGAAAAACAGAGGAAAGAAAGTGTTCTAACTGATTATATCACTCACTCATCAAACTCAGGGGGGAAGAACAGCTTAAAAAATAAGTAAATAGGTGTTCGACCGTTTTTCTTTCATAAATCCAATTTAAGGGGTTCATGAGAGGGGTGAAATTCTGAAAAATAAATGAAAGAAAATGTCCTGACTTACTCACTCACTCATCATCGCCCAGCTGAAATTATTGAAGCTAGAAACATGAAATCTTGGGGTTATGTTCGTTGTATGTCGAAAACGTCCACTAACGAAGGATTTTTGGATATTCAGGTTCTAAAGGGGTGTTAAGGGGTAGATCTGCATTTAATTGAATAACAATATCTCCCGATTGGTTTCCTTGGGGGGATGTGATACTAGGCATATTAACTCATCATTAAGAATAAGAAGACACATGTCAGAGGGTTTTTCGATGTAGTGTATATTATGAGGTGTATGTGTGAAAAGTGGGGGTTGAAGGATTCCTAACGGAGCAAGTATCTCTTAAAAGACAGAGGCATAAAGTATGAAACACAGGGGGAAAAATCAGCTTGAAAAAAAGTTAATTGGTGGTCGACTGTTTTTTCAAAAATCCAATTTAAGGGGCCCATGGGGATGGGTGAAATTCTGGGGAAACAAGTGCACTAAGGAAGGATTTTTGGATATTCACTCATCATCCCCCAGCCAAACATATTGCAGTTAGAAACTTGAAATTTTGGGGATATGTTCGTTGTATGTCGAAAATGTCCACAAAGGATGGATTTTGGATATTCATGTTCTGAAGGGGTGTTAAGGGGGTTAAACTTGCATTTCATTGATTAACAATATCTCATTAGTTGTTTCATTTGGGAATGTGATATTCGGCATATAAATTAATCAGTAAAGATAAGCAGACATATGTCTAAGGGTTTATCGATATGATGTTTATTATGAGGTGAAAGGGGTGAAAATTGGGGGTTGAAGAATTCTTAACGGAGCGTGTATCTCATGAACGACATAAGCGAGAAGTTTGAAATTCAGCGGAAAAATCCGCTTAAAAAACAAGTAAATAGGTGTTCGACCGTTTTTTCATAAATCCCATTTAAGGGGTTCATGGGGAGGGGTGAAATTTTCAAAAATAAATGAAAGAAAATGTCCTGACTGACTGACTCACTCACCATCGCCCAGCCAAAATTATTGAAGTTAGAAACATGAAATTTTGGGGATATGTTTGTTGTATGTCGAAAACGTCCACTAAGGAAAGATTTTTGGATATTCAGGTTCTAAAGGGGTGTTAAGGTGATAAACGTGCATTTTATTGAATAACAATATCTCACGAGTGGTTTCATTTGAGGATGTGATACTTGGCATATAAACTAATCATTAAAAATAAGCTGACACATGTCTAATGGTTTTTCGATGTGGTGTATATTATGAGTGAAAGGGGTGAAAAGTGGGGGTTGAAGGGTTCCTAACGGAGTGTGCATCTCTTAAACGACATAGGCGAGGAGTTTGAAACTCAGAGGAAAACAATCAGGTTAATAAAAATATAAAAAATAATTAAATAAATAGGTGTTCGACCGTTTTTTTTCATAAACCCAATTTAAGGGGCCCATCGGGGGGGGGGTGAAATTCTGGAAGAAAAACGCCCACTAAGGAAGGATTTTTGGATATTCACTCTCATCGACCAACCAAAACTATTTATGTTAGAAGAATGATATTTTGGGGATATGTTTGTTGTGTGTCGAAAACGTCTACTAAGGAGGGATTTTTGAATATTCAGGTTCTAAAGGGGTGTTAACGGGGTTAAGCCTGCATTTCATTGAATCACAATATGACACGACTATGACGCGAGCGACGCCGCGGATACCTGCTAGTCTATTATATAAAACAAAGTGTTTTGACTGACTCATCATCGCCCAGCCAAAGCTATTAAAGTTAGAAACATGAAATTTTGGGAATATGTTCGTTGTAAGACGAAAACGCCCACTAAGGAAGGATTTTTGGATATTCATGTTTTAAAAGGGTGTTAATGGGGCAGACCTGCATTTCATTGAATAACAATATTTCCCGATTGGTTTCATTGGGGGATGTGATACTCGGCATGTAAACTCATCATTAAAATTAAGAAGACACGTGTGTGATGGTTTTTCGATGAGGTGTATATTATGAGGTGAAAGGGGTGAAAAGTGGGGGTTGAAGGATTCCTTACGGAGCAAGTATCTCTTAAATGAAAGTGGCAAAAAGTATGAAATTCGAGGGGAAAAATCTGCTTGAACAATGAGGTGTTTGACCGCTTTTTCATAAATCAAATTTAAGAGGCTCATGGGGAGAGGTGATATTCTGGGGAAAAAACGTCCACTAAGGGAGGATTTTTGGATATTCACTTATCATCTCCCAGCCAAACCTATTGCAGTTAGAAACATGAAATTTTGGTGATTTTCGTTGTATGTCGAAAACGTCAACTAAGGTTGGATTTTTGGATATTCATGTTCTAAAGGGGGGTTATGGGGGTTAAACCTGCATTTAATTGAATAAAAATATCTCATGAGTTGTTTCATTTGGGAATGTGATACTCGGCATATAAACTTATCATGAAAAACAAGAAGTTCCGTTAAGAACTATACAGCCTACTTTTCATGCCAATGATTATTCTACAGAATATGAACCTATCTAGAATAATGACGAAATTACGTTGGTAATATCGAAATATCTAATTAGTTCAAAATATACCTGGTATAATGTAGCCTAATAGAGCACTACAGTTGGCAGCCCTGGTGACTGAATATATTCTTAGTTCCATCTCTTAAGGTACAGAATACAAAATTTGGTTGAAGTCCAATGGACGTTACATGCAGTTAGACACTGGATCTATCAGCAGGCGTAAAAGCATGTTGCCAACAATACCATGCGTGTGCTGGTCAGAAATAATCTGAAATATTATGATATCTTGTTGTGCCAATTTTGGATGAAATCCATTTGTTAGTATAGAAGTTACATGTATTTTAAAATTGGACATATCAGCAGGCATAGAATCATGTTGTCAGCACTGCCTTGTATTAATTACTCCAAATTAATCTAGAATGTCAGGTGCTATACGTGTGCAAAGTATAGAGCTGTTGGCTTGCATACTTTCTGATATATTGATATTAGGGTAAGAAATATAGACAGCATTTATTAACAGTTGGCAGCCCTGATTGCACTGAAGAATACTTATATTCATATCTGATATGTTACACATAGCACATGCGAAATTTGGATGAAATCCTACTGATAGTATAGAAGTTACATGTATTTAAAAATTGGCCCTATCAGCAGGCTTAGAATCATGTTGGTAGAACTGACGTATATAAGTTACTCCAAAATTAATCACACATGTCAGGTACTATTCGTGTGCATAGTTTAAAGCTGTCGGCTTGCACACATTCTGATATATTGGTGTTTGGATAAAAAAATAGAGAGAGCAATTATTAATAGTTGGCAG
Source organism: Meconema thalassinum (assembly GCA_946902985.2). NCBI lineage: Eukaryota > Metazoa > Arthropoda > Insecta > Orthoptera > Tettigoniidae > Meconema > Meconema thalassinum. The sequence goes on along the minus strand of OX336395.1, from coordinate 94,565,548 downwards.
CCCTGGTGGCTCCTAAGAATACGCTCAGTCATATCTGTTTATGTACAGATATTACATACAAAATTTGGTTGAAATCCAGTTGATAGTGTAGAAGTTATATGCATTTAAACATTGGACCTATCAGAAGGCTTAACATTATTTTGGCAACACTGTCATGGTTGGCCTCGTGGAAATTAATCTGAAATAGTATTATCTACATGTGTGCCAATTTTGGAATAGCTCCTATGCATACCTTGCAGGATATCCAACATGGTGCTCAAATTTCTAGTGCGTTTTTTCAGCAGTTGGTAGCACTGACATCATTTTCAAATATGGACGTGAGCTATTCCGGTGCACATCTTTACTCATACTAAATTTGGTTTTGATTGCTGCAGCCGTTTAGGAGTTGATAGGGGGGGACACACACACAGCCAGACAGACAGACAGAAGGACAGACAGACAGACAGACAGACAGACATTTGACCGATCTCATAAGACTACTTTTTCCTCATTTTTGCAAAATGTGAAAAGTAGGCTAATAAGCAGACATGTGTCGAAGGGTTCTTCGATGTGGTGTATATTATGTGGTAAAAGGGGTGAAAATTGGGGGTGAAGGATCCTTAACGGAGCGTGGATCTCTTAAACGACATAGGCGAGAAATTTTAAATTCTGCGGGAAAAAATCAGCTTAAGAAATAAGTAAATAGGTGTTCGACCGCTTTTTCATAAATCAAAATTTAGGGGCCCATCGGGCGGGGTGAAATTCCGGAGGGGAAACAGGAACGGAAGTGTCCTAACTGATTGACTGACTCACTCACTCGTCAAACTCAGAGCAAAAAACAGCTTAAACATAAGTAAATGGGTGTTCCACCGTTTTTGTTTTCATAAAACCAATTTAAGGGGTTCATGGGGAGGGGTGAAATTCTGAAAAATAAATGAAAGAAAATGCCCTGACTGATTCACTAATTATCGCCCAGCCAAAATTATTGAAGTTAGAAACATGAAATGTTGGGGATATGTTCGTTGTATGTCGAAAACGCCCACTAAGGAAGGATTTTTGGATATTCGGGTTCTAAAGGGGTGTTAAGGGGGTAAACATGCATTTCATTGAATAACAATATCTCACGATTGGTTTCATTTGGGAATGTGGTACGCGGCATATTAACTCATAATTTTAAAAAAAATAAGCCGACACGTGTCTAAGGGTTTTTCGATGTGGTTTAGCCTGTATTAAGAGGTGAAAGGGGGAAAATGTGGGCATAGATAGATAGATATAGATATTTTATTCAATTAATTCCAAAGAGCCATAGGCTCGTACAGAGGAATTGTACAGTAATATGTGTGTTTACACAGCAAGGAAGAAAATTCGGAAGGTAACACGAATTGATGAATAAAGACAGGCCTATTATAAGGTTGATACCATATCTAAGATTGTTTAGACCAAGGTCCCTTAAAATGATAAGCACTTAGGATTTTTAATCTTATACATAACTTAACTTATTTGATGTATTAAAATGCATCGAATTTTTCCCACAATACTTCCATAGTTTTCCTCTTAAATACCGACAAAGTTGGTGCACTTTTTACTTCATCAGGAAGTTTATTATATGACTGTGATGCAGAGTACTTGAAACTATTTCTACCATATTTAGAAGAGTGAATGATATATAAGGCTACGTCCTTCGCATGCCTAGTTCCATAAGAATGATTGTCTGAGTTCAAGATGTAGGGAGAGCTATAGAGTATTGTGTTGTGTTTAATCTTGTATATTAGCATAGCTGCTCGGAGTTCTGCACTTATGCTGAGGGGTAGAATTTTACTTCTGATGTACAGATCTTTTACTGGAGTGCAGTAAGGAAGGTTAAATATGTTTCTAATAGCCCTATTCTGAATAGTCATTAAATCATTCAGTGTGGATTTCCTGCAGTGAGCCCAAATAACATTTAAATATTGGAGCTTGCTATGTACAAGTGAATAGTAGATTTGTTTTACAAGGTTTAGGGGAATAAGATACCGAAGTTTCCTTAGGATCCCTACTACAGGTGAGAGTTTCTTAGCAATTCGTTCAACGTGTTCAATCCAGGTCAGGTGTTTGTCGATGATTAGACCTAAATACTTTGCCTGATCAACCTCTTTTATTTCAATATTATTTATATGTATTTTGTCATGTGTGATTTCTTTCATGCTTTGTTTTGAAATTACCATGTAATTGGTCTTCTGTAGGTTCATTGTTAATTTATTGGCCTGGAACCATTGTGAGAGAGTATTTATATCTTGTTGCACATTTTGTATGATTTCAATTATGTCTTTCCCAGTGTAGAAGATATTTGTATCATCTGCATACAATTTGATATGCCCTCTCAAATTACATTCCACAATATCATTTATATACATTAAGAATAATGTAGGTCCAAGTATAGATCCTTGTGGAACGCCATGAGTTATATATTTTCCTGAACTTATGCATTTATTCAAAGCTACATGCTGCTTTATTCCAATAAGGTAGCTTTGGAACCATTTTAGAGCTATACCTCGGACACCAGCATTTTCTAATTTTGACAACAGTATTTTATGATCTACTGTATCAAAGGCTTTTGTGAGATCAATAAATAACCCAACTGCCATATTATTTTTGTCAATAGTTTCTTGTAGCATTGTTATTAGGTCAATAGTTGCTGCCTCAGTACTAGATTTTTCCCTGAATCCATATTGCATATTATGAAAGAATGTATTCTTGTTCAGAAATGAAAGCAATCTTGTTTTTACCACTTCTTCCAGAATTTTTGAAACTACCGATAAAATAGAAACAGGTCTATAATTATTTGGATTTCTTTTGTCACCACCCTTAAATATAGGAACTACTTTGGCCACTTTTAAGTCATCTGGTATCATGCCAGTAACTAAGGACTCATTAATCATTTCAACCAAGATTTTAATAAATGATTGCATATTGTTTTTAATGAAATTTGTCTTGATCCTATCTAAGCCACAGCTCTTTTTATTCTTTAAATTTTTGATGATGGACTTGACCTCTGCTTCATCTGTTGGATATAAGTAGAGGGAATTTGACTGCTTGTGGTCCTTACTGATGATTTCCTTCTGTTCAGGAATAGCTTTTGCTAGACTTCCAGCAATGTTTGTGAAGAACAAGTTAAATGATTCACATAGCTCTTGATTGTCTGTGATAATTTTGTTGTCTATTTCAAGTGAAGTGCATGTCTCAACTGTTGGTTTTTTGTTGTGTATGATTTCTTTGATAGTCTCCCAAGTATTTTTGGAATTGTTTCCATATGTTCTGAATTTTTCTGAGTAGTAATTTGACTTTAGTCTTCTTTTTAAGTTTGTTACACTATTCCTGCATCTACAGTATTCTTGGTTCATATCATTATTATTTTTGTGAAGGGGATTTTTGAGCTTTGCATGCAGAGTGTCTCGTTGTTTTATAAGTGTAAGGAGTTCAGCTGTTACCCATGGTAAGTTAGTAGTCTGTCTTTCATTGTTAGTTTTGTTTGTTATTTTTCTTTGACTACCGGTATGCCTGTTCCTTAGATTCAATTGTTTGATGAAAGAGTTATATAGAGAGTTAACAGTACTGTTTGCATCATTATGGGAATCAGCGTTTATAGATATATTAGTTTCAGGAGTGTGTTGCCTATCCCAAGAGTCCTCGTGTGTTTTTGATTTTGTCGAGTTATGTGACTGAGTGTACGTGCTATAATTGGTCTTGGAAATATCTAGAATTAATATACTGTGATCACTAATATCATTGCTGACATTTGATATTTTATAACTTAATTCTGAATTGTTTAGTGACACGTGATCTATTAAGGTAGCTGCAGTGTCACAAAGTCGTGTAGCATATTTAGTGTTGCACTGTTTAAACCCATAGCATGCTATTAGATTTAGATATTTCCTTCTTAAATGATCATCAGCTAGGATATCAATGTTGGTATCTCCGAGGAAGATGCATAATTTATTGTTTATCTGGCTAAGAAAACTTTCAAATAAATTTAAGAAGGGTATGGCATTGCTTCTATTGGGGTTATATGCTGCAATAATATCAATGCTTTTATATGTTGGCCTATTACTTTTAACATCATCTCTGAATACCTCAATCCACATCAAACTATGATTCATTTCACACTTTCTTTTAACATTCACTTTCCATTTGTGTGATACATAAATACCCAGACCCCCACCAACTTTGTCATCTCTATGAGCAAACACACTTGTGAAATTGTTGAAGTTATAAAAATCTGCCTCATTACTTTTCACCCAGGTTTCTGTAACTACCAATACATCTATCTGGCCTATCATTTGCAAGAGAATTTCAATGTCATCAAGCTTATTCCGAATACTTCTGCTATTAATGTACAAACACCTAACCTCTCCACCTAATTCTAATGAGTTTATGCATGCACTTATATTACAGTCCTGTTGCATGAACTCATCCAAACAGTTGTACTTATGTTCACTGCACTGTACTTCACCTAGGTGTCCACTTGTAGTCAGCGCTTTCTTCTCTCTAAACAATAAGATACCATCACTTTTTCTAGCAATTAGTTTTCCGAGAGTAAAAACTTGGCAACTCTGTTTAAAAGTTTTCCAAATTTCATTGTTCCTCTTCTATTGAGGAGGAGACCATCATAAGCAAGGTCCCTGTCTTGTAACCAAGAGTTCCCTTCTAAAAAAATAATGTTTTTTTCACTACACAACCAATCCAGTGTTGAATTCACGGCATTAATGTATCGTGGGTCTATGTCACGTCTTTGTAATACACCACTAACACACACCTTTGAACTCGGAAAGGTACTTTTCACTTCGTCCACGAGCTTGTCCATGTCATTCATAATGTGAGTTGGTGTTGGAGATCTGTTCAAGCAATTGGTCCCTACATGAATCATTACCACCTCAGGGTCTTCTCGAACCTCGTTTGCCCATACCTTTCTAGTTAATTGATCAGTTCTTATTCCTGGATAGCAATAGACTGCGGCATCATCAACTACTGGGCCTACATTTCGCAGAATTGAGTCACCCATGACAAGTACACAGGGACGTCTCCTTTTCTTAGGGTTATGGGTAGGTTTGTCGCGTCTGGATGTCTCGTTTTCAATACCGGTATCTTGTCTTTCTTCTACTTGGGAATCGGAACGGCTGAGGATTTCAAACGGATTCTGGGAGATAAAGTCGTTAGGAATATTCCCAGATTTCACCAAGTTAGGCCTACTTCTTGGAAAGCGTGCATTGATTTTGGACCTAACCTCTAAATAGTCTGCCTGAGTAGGCCTATCTTCTTCTGCTTGTAGTCGTTCTTTAAGGAGACATATTTGTGACTGTGCATTTTTTAAATCAACCACAAGCATTTTGATTATTTCCTCTTTGGAGGCCAATTCTAATTTGAGGAGTTCAGCTTCATTCGCCGCTCGCGGCAACTCGTACTTGTTTCCCTGTTGATTTCGTTCACATCTCAAAAGTTTTTCGCCACTACACGATTTGTCTTCACAATTAAGACACACATCTTCAAGAAATAAAGAATTGTTATCACTTTGAACACTTACATTACCCGATTGGGAACAATTTTCAAGAGATAACCGTTTGTGACTTACATTTAACATCGCCATCTTGAGTGAAGGAATTTGTAAGTAAGTTAATTCAGGAGAGCAACAGGGCCACGAACACAAGGATAGAGAGTCTCAGGAAAGAAATACAGGACCATAAGTCTGTACTTAATAGTAGTATGGAGTTGGAATCCTGGAAAGTGGCTGTAGAGGAGGAAGAAGTGGAGGATAAGATAAAAGAGGAGGAAGTGAATGTACTTGTGTAATTTTATGATGTGTACATTTTTCATAGGAATTTAGTTAAATGGATTTTGTGTTTAGTCAGTGTGTTTAATATACTGTATCTCACTTATTTCACATTTACGTTTGCGGTCGGAAACCGTGTTGTGATTTTGAGTCGAATTTTGTACATGCGATGTGACGTTGGGGAGATTTTGATATTTATGTGCACTTGTTGTGCTATATTGTTTTTATTATGTGATTGTTTACGGTCTTTACCAAATTATTATCATTATTATTCAAAATTAAACGATAAATCAAACATAGCATTCATGATTGCGATGTTGCTAAGTGCGGAGCAGTGACGGGTAATGCTAGTAAGATATAAAGATAGGTTTGACATCTGTTCAAATAAGTAATAGATCTAAGTATAAAAAATCATTTCGGAAGCCATTGTCTGGAGCGTGGCCCAATATGGATGTGAAACTTGGACTGTTTGTGCTGCAGAAAATAGGGAAATAGAAATATTAGATTATGGTGGAGTGGGGTAGGGAAGATAAATCTGGCGAGTGGTAATGATTAGAAGAGATAGCTTGGTATGGCACATACTAAGGTAAACAAGAATTGCAAACTTAGAGTTGTCGTGGAAGGACGGGTCGGGTACAAGAACTCGAGGGGTCAACCAAGATTAGAATATTTTGAACGGATAGCTTCGGATGTGTGGTGTGGTAGTTCTATGGAGATTTATTGATTACCTCAAGAATGAGTGTCGTAAAGGACAGCACTAAACCAGTCATATGACTGTTAATTCAAACGATTGCAACAATGTATTCCTGTCAGTCAGCATCACTGTGCGAAAGCTCATCTCAATTTTGCACGAACGTATACGCATTTCCATAAGCAAGTGCATTGATTCATTAAATGAAAACCCGTACTTTATTTCATTACTTTTAGAATATTGTGCTAAGTTTGACAAACCTCTGAGATCCTTCAGTCAGATATTTTGAAACATCGAATGTAACATATTATCGATTATTAATTTAGAATAGCAGAATACAAACTTTGAATTTATTGACCTCTAAGTACAGGTTGAGATATTAAGACGTTGGGTGGAAAATTGTTTATTAAATGTTCCCAGCTACAGTTCGAGGTTAGACGGGAGTCACATAGTGGCGAGCAAAGAGGTGGATAAATGTGCGCTATGTGGTGTGGTTAATCATAAAGAGTTACCACTTTCTGTACATTATAACAAGCCACCGTTATATACAGGGTGTCATTTATGTTCTTGAGTACCCTTAAGGGGCGTGTAGGGGATGGGTACATGATCAATTTGAGATAGGGAACCTGGGGTCGTAACCCCAGAAAACAGGTTTGTTTCAGGCCCTCCGCCCCTGTAAATTAGGGAAGCACGCCATGTGCTACTGTGAGGTCAGCACTCTTTCGCTGTCAACGGTCTTGGCGCGACCACCGCTCAACGCTGCGTTTGACGAGAGCTGCATTCCTCTTGATAATTGATAGTTCCCTCGTCCGTAACTACTACAGAAACACACGTAACTAGTTGATACTAATAATCAAAAGGCAATTAATTTACAGAATCAACGATAGTTCAAAAAATTAGCACCGAATAAACACGAACTGTTACTACGCCCCCCTCATTCCCCTCTAAAAAATAAAGTAAAATAAAAGAAAAAAATGTGAAGGCATGCACCCCAGGAGAAACGAACCCGGGACCACCGTTGTACCACGCCTCGCCGCTATCCTCTCGGCTAACGCAGCGTCGAGCGGTGGTCACGCCAAGACCGTTGACAGCGAAAGAGTGCCTGACCTCAGAGTAAAACATGGCGCGCTTCCCTACTTTACACGGGCGGACGGCCTGAACCAAACCTGTTTTCTGCGGTTAAGAGGCCATTCCGACCCCAGGTTCCCTATCTCAAATTGATCTTATACCCAACCCGTACACGGCTCTTAAGGGTACTCAAGTCCATAAATGATACCTTGTATACAGTATCTTATATGTTCATGGATTTAAAGCTTATCATCTACCTCCTAACAATTTATGTAGCCCTAAATAGTGGTAACCATTCACCTGCGAAGTATTCAACAGTGCAGCATCATAGACCATATGGTCTCGAAATCACATGATCTGCATATCCAAAATTCCAATCGTAATCCATAAGCCAGAATGGCTATTCTGTTGGGTATATAAAATGGATTATTCTGCCAACTGTACGAGCACGCACTTTTTAATTTAGTTGGATTTCAGTTAAATTGTCGTTATATACTCATACAGCCATGATGTTAAAGCGACAATATGTATTGTATGAATTGGCAAAAAATTTCCGCAACCATTCAAAAATGTCAATAATTTGTCATATGAAGGACCTTGTTGTCGTTTCGCAAACAACATGAGTCTGTGGAAATGATTAACCCTTTCCATGTGGCCCCTTTTTTTCGTAAGAAATTAAAAAAAAGTTGAATAATTTTATGGCATTGAAACAGTCGAGATTTATTGAGCTGGATATGAGACATAGTGTTAGAGAAAGGTGCCAACTCAATGTGACAGTCATATAAAACAAATAGTTCTGTGAAGAATTATATAGCCTATTTTCATATGTTAATTGCCTCTACCAACATACAAAATTTCAGTTTGATTGCTGTAATAGATTCGTAGATATTGAGAACCGTCTACTATTTGGATGTTGGATTTTTATATATGTAGGTCTTATAGTTATGTGTTATTACATGAAGATTATTGTGTATGTGTAGTATTCAATCTTCAATCGCATGATTAGGACACAAGACGTAAAAACAAGACTTTAAAATTTCGCACAGCTGCCATCTTCTGGTTATGAAAACAATTGAAATAAATTACATGCCAGTGGATTAACATTTGTATAAGCATTTACCGTACCAAGTTTCACTGTACTCGGATGGTTAAATCGCGAGAAACGTTCATTTAAATATATATATTTCGCGTCACCGCCATGTTGAATTTGTGCCCACCAGGTTATTGAAAGTCCTATAGGTGAACGTATGTTCATAGGCTCTATGAACATAAAAAGTTCACTTGCATTGCTGTAAAAGACTTGTAGATACTGAGAACCGTCTAAATATTTCGGATGGTCGCAATTTTTGATTGTTATGTGTATACGCCATAGAGTTATGTACCATTAAAGAAAAATTATTGCGTAGCTTCATTATGCTAACTTTCACTTCGATCGCATAATTACGACACAAGAAATAAAATCTTTTAACATTTCGCACAGCCGCCATCTTGGGTTTATGTAAACAATTGAACTAAATTAGACGCCAGTGCATTACAATATGTATAATCATATACTCTGCCATATTTCACTGCGCTCAAATGGTTAAATTGCGAGGAAAATCGATTAAAACGTTTCAACTTCGCTTGGCCGCCATGTTCGTTTTGTTCCATTACAGGTTTTTGAAAGTTACATAGATAAATGTGCAGTAGTGCCCTTTATCATCGTACACAATTTCAGGGTGATATCAGTAACAGTTTCGGAGATATAGAATGCCAGTGAAATATTTCTCATATCCGCCATCTTGAGACCTTGTAAACAATTACACTAAATTAAATGCCAGTGCATTACAATGTGTATAAACATTCGCTCTACTAAGTTTCATGGCGTTTGAATGGTTAAATGGCGAGAAACTTCTATATAAAAGTCGCAACTTCGCTTGGCCGCCATGTTGGGTTAGTAGTTACCATGTTTTTGATAGTTCCATAGGTGAACTTCTAGTATTTCCCTTTAACACCGTATAAAATTCCAGGGTGATATCGATAATGGTTTCGGAGATATTGAATGCTGGTTAAATATTTCGCAGAGCTGGCATATTGGATTGGAGAGATGTAGTAAAATTTGAAGGGCACGGTCGGGGTTGGCCAAAATGGTGCTATGACCTTACCGAGTTTCATTGAAATCGCTCCGGTCGTTTAGAAGTTATTAGGGACACACACACACAGACACACGGACAAAAGGTGATCTCATAAGCCTATGTTGTCATAAAATGAAAATAGGCTAAAAATACGAGGGAGCTAGACATTCGAGCGAACAGAACTGGTTTTTTGTAAAATACACCCGCAGCCTGGTACAAAAATGAGTATGACTTTGTCACGAGCCAAAGGCGCGCCTGAATTGATAGGGAAGGGGGTAAAAGTCCACGCGACCCGAATCTGCAATTAATATTTCGGAAATTCAACGAAGCTGTAAATCAGTAATTACAATTGTTACAGAAGTTACTTGAGTACACTGAGAATGGCGGAATATTATGAGGTTAATTGTCGTTGTTTTTGAAATTAATTTAAGAGATCCAGTAAATCGAGAGGAAATATTTTACGAAGTATGAGCGCCATTTTTCCCTCGCATTTGGAAAACGACGCTACCGAAATCTCGAGGTGGGACAACGTTATAATTTTCTTGACATATGAACCGGATGGCTTTGTCACAGTTTGAGTCCCGAGCATAGTGCGGGCGTCAGTATTTTTCACGGCAAATGCAGCCACTTCTTTGGCTAAGCACAATACAGAGACGTACTACCATTATCAAACAGGGATTATCATTAAATTCCCTAATTTTCGAGCGGCGGTAGTTCCAACATTTACGAACTATTATTATTCTACGATTTTGCATACTCTTTTGCAAAGCAAATATTCTACGACGAAATATTTCAGCGGAAGTACGATGAAATTTCACCAAGATTTTGCCAATTCATTTTTGAAAAAAAAAAATGATCACCCTAGCACGAGGAACGGCATTCGTTATTAATATGGAAGTTGAGATTGCTGAGTAAATATGCAGAGGAGAACACTACCATGAGGAGGAACATGGAGAACCTGAGAATAACCAGCTGACATGAAGCCAATCAAATGAAAAGTTCAGGAGTAATATAAATGCCACACTACAAAATTGCAACGAGAGAAAATAACTTATAGAACATCAGTTAAAGTCAGCGCCAAGAAGAAAGGAAAAAGATATGAGAACTAGGACAAACTCAGTTTGATTCGATTCCCGAACGAGAATGGAATTGGAGATCCGAAGACGCAGTTCGAGCAGAGGAGGAGGAGAAGGAGTGCCAATCGCTGTTAACACCAGAGCAACGAATGGTATATCATCTGATATTTTCACTTCAACAGCAGCAGAGATCAACATAAGGTAGAAGTGAACTTTAATCATGTTGCTATAGAAATGTTGAATTTCCGTTAGAATCCATTTATTCGATATTTTATCTTTCGACTGTTTGTCAATTTTGAATTTTAGGAATTCGGTTTTTTGGTTTTGTTTTGGGATTTATTTAGATCAAAGATTTTTGGATTCGGATTTTGTCGTATTTTTCGATCAATTGTTTTAATGCTGGAGATTTTTTTGGCTTGATAGGTTTAATTTTGAGAAGTTGTTTAGGAATTGATAAGCCAGGATTGAACCTTTTTTATGCTGTGAAATGATTTTGATCATTCGTTCAGACAGAAAGGATTTTTCTTGAATATCAGACGATAACAGTTTCAAAGACAGACGGTGCGACCCGTCGGTTGGGTTTCTTTTTGTCGCATCACATGGCTACGTCTCTTCACAATTCGGAAAATGCTAGGGCGTCACCCCCAAAGCGCCCGAGTGACGTGAGAAATGAGCGAGGGTTACCCTCCCATGGATGGGGTGGGTTAAAGAAGCTAGTCCAACAAGATTTAACACTTCGATTTGCAACACTCAATATTGGAACGTTGACTGCCCGACATCGTGAACTAGCAGCAATGCTAGTTTTAATATTGCATGCATCCAGAAGACAAAGTGGAGAGGTTCAAAAGCAAAATAATTACAGACGGCTATAAACTCATTTATCATGGCACTAGCTCTGTGCGAAATGGTGTAGCAATAGTGGTTGACGAGCACTAACACAACAATATCACAAAGAGTGTCAGATAGCCTCATGTCTATCGTGATAGATTCGCCATCCATTACTGCCCACATAATATCTTGCTATGCACCTCAAACAGGATGTACAGAAGATGAATTATGGAACAGTCTTGACGGTCTTCTTCGAGCAATTCCACGAGGTGAGTCCATCTTCCTGGGAGGAAATTTAAATAGGCATGTTGGGTTGCAACGAGACGGGTATGTGCGATGCCATGGCGGACACGGACTAGGTGTGCGAAACGATGATGGCTGTCGCATACTTGATTGTGCAGAGGCTCATGACCTTGCTATCACAAACACTTACTTCAAGAAAAGGCCAACACACCTGGCTACGTACACGAGTGGAGGACATGCTACGCAGATTGACTACTGGATGACCCGACAACTAGATCTGAAGTTGGTGACAGACACCAAAGTGATCCCATATAACAGTGTCCCACCCCAACACCGTTTGCTTGTTCTAGATTTTCGGAAATATAACAAGCAACCCAAAATGCCTACGACTGGACCAGCGCGAATTAGATGGTGGAGACAGCAAGCACAACAAGCCCGGTTGCTGACAGCATTAACCAACTTCTCAGTAGACTCCAATCAATCAGTGAACGACATATGGAATGATGCTGTGCAACAGATACATCACGCTATAACAGAGACTCTGGGGAAGGCCATACCTAATCGACGCTACATTGACAAACAGACCTGGTGGTGGGATGAACGCGTCCAGCAGGTAATCAAGGAGAAAAAGGTAGCATATAAAACATGGTGGAACTTCCGTCTAGATATAGACCTTCAGCGATACCGTGAGCACAATTTACCAGCTAAACGAGCAGTGGCTGCTACAAGAGACCGTTGTTACCAAAATATGTACGACCAACTTGAAACGTCATCTGGAGAGAACAACATTTATCGCATTGCCAAATCTCGTCACCGCTCAACTCAGGGTATTGGACACGTCATGCACATTAAAGGTTCAGACAACAAAATACTGCGAGATCAAACAGCTATCCTTCAACGATGGTCAGCATATTTTTCTAATATAAGCAATAATAATTTTCCTCATCCGCCTATTGTAAGCCCTGAACCCACCTTTGGGCCTGTGCCCCAAATTACAGCTGACGAGGTACAAACAGCCATAACAAAAATGAAAAATGGGAAAGCCGCAGGCCCAGATGACATCCCAGTGGAAATCTGGAAAATGCTTGAGAAGCCTGCTGCCGAATTCCTTGCCACGCTCTTCCAGCAGATATTAATAATAATATCGTAAGGCCTCGGATGCCGGGTGCAAGCTTTGTTATTTGACACCCAGAGGGCAGCTTGCATGTCGAATTTCGTTGTTCCTTGAAGCACTATGAAAGACAAGGAGGTTAGATATCTTTGCTCCTTGAACACTATAGCGCTTTATAGTAGAGATATGAGGAACTTTGTGCTGGCGGAAACTCCCGAGATCAATTTTGCCACTATGAACCCGGCCTTTTGAATTCAAATGGGTTCTTTAACATGCCAACATCGTATGACATGCGAGTCGTAATTTTTTCCGCCTTTCAAAAATCACTTACCACGGACAGGAGCGAACCTGCAAGTTTGGGGTTAGTAGACCGACACGTTAACCACTCATCCACCGTGGCAAGCTTTCCAGCAGATTGTCACCGAAAATAAACTCCCACCTGCGTGGACTACAAGCATTACACTCCCATCTGGAAGCGTCAAGGTGATGATGATTGCTCGACTTATCGACCTATTAGACTCCTCTGTCATACATTGAAAATATTTGAAAAAGTGCTGGATAGGAGGCTCAGAAATATTGTCACTGTCACAGCAAATCAATGCGGTTTTGTTCAAGGTTGCAGCACCACTGATGCAATCTATGCCACACGCCAATTGTTGGAAAAGCACCGAGAGACAGAAGAGTTTACACATGGCCTTCCTAGTTCTAGAAAAGGCCTTTGACAGAGTGCCACATGACCTTATCTGGTGTGCTCTTCGTTCTCATGGGGTTCCTGAAACCTATATAAAATGGGTGCAACTTCTTTATTGCAATGTAACCAGTGTAATACGCTGCACAGCCAGAGTCTCCCCGCCTTTCAATATCACCGTCGGTGTTCGTCAAGGCTCTGCACTATCGCCACTGTTGTTTATCCTCTGCTTGGATACGGTTACGGCTGACATACAAACACCACACCCTTGGACCCTTCTTTTCGCTGACGATATTGTATTTGTACAAGAAAAACGCCTTAAACTCCAGCATCAAGCGGATATGGATGGAAAGGCTGGCTGCCTATGGACTGCGCCTTAACATCTAGAAGACAGAATATCTTGAATATGGCCCGCAAACCGACGACACTGTCCAAATTAGCGATCAAGATCTGCCCAAGACAAATAACTTTAAATATCTAGGGTCGTATATAACGTCAAATGGTGATGTCACTTTAGATACACGGGCGAGGGTAAATGCGGCCTGGCTCAAATGGAAACAGGTCACTGGTGTCCTCTGCGACAAAAAGATGCCTAAATACCTAAAGGCAAAAGTTTATAAGACAGTTGTACGTCCGGCAGCAATTTATGGGACAGAATCCCGCCCAATGCCAAGAAAACATGAACAGGCTCTGCACACGATGGAGATGAAGATACTCCGTTGGACACTTGGACTGACTAGATATGACCATGTCAGAAATACAGATGTTCGACAACAGTTAGGTGTCACACCAATTACGGAGAAAGTGAGGGGAGCTCGTCTCCGTTGACAGGGTCATATTATGAGATTGCCGGGCGACTCTGTCACCAAAGTAGCTTTCAACCTGGACCCAGGTGGAATGCGACCACGCGGACGACCTGCGAAGCGTTGGATGGACAACATTAAGACGGATATGCACGATGTTGGCTTACAACCTGCAGGTGTCAACGACAGAAAAAAGTGGAGAAGATGTAGTAGAGCAGCGGACCCCGTACTGGGATAAACGCTACGAAAGAAGAAGATCAGACGATAACAGTTGATCACCAGATATTACACAGGATTGAGTTGTGACTCGACAAAGTTTTGTTACCTCGATTATAAAATGAATGGTAAAGATTGCATTGGTTTTCAAAGAAACAATTTAAGCATTGTTGACTGCAACAATGAGATTGCAATGGCTTTTAAAGAGAGAATTTAAGCATTGTTGAATGCAACAATCATGAACGATGAACAGGAGAACAGACAATGTATTATTATTAACTTATGATGAATGTTGTGGATTTTGATTCTTTGAAGTACTACAAGTATATGAAACATCTATTACATGGGAGAGAGATAGTCTGCATATGTTAAATGTTGGAGGAACGCATTGTTGTAACTAAGAAGCACGAAGGATGGTATTTTGATGAGGGAATTACATTCCAATTGGTCATGTCGACGTTGGGAATATTAATAACTGCAGTAAATAGTTGGAAGATGTTTATTTGAGAATATTCGTGCAAGGTTTATATAAGAGATTTCTTTTGGAACTGAGTCTTGTAAGGATCAGTTGTTTTACGATGTTATGGAGGCTCTAACGCATCCCGAATGCGAAGTGGGGCTTTGCTCTTTTGAGAGACTCCCTTTAGTGTACTGTAGATATAGTGAAAGGCACTGATAAATAAGTATGAAATGAAATGTGAATTTTCATTCCACATGATTGTTTTACGTATGAGAAAGTTGTTTAAGATGAAAGATGTGCTAATTTATGTTCGGAAGTGACTATAAAAGATAACCGTTGGAGGTTATTATAGGCGCCCAACACCTTTTCCACCCTATATACCTCGAGAAGCGCAAGTTTTTCACTTTCCTATTAGAATTTGATATTTTACCCAGTAGTGAAGTCCATAGCACAATTGTAGAACTAGTCTCTTTTCGCCATATTTGTCAGGCATTTCTTTCAGTAGATTTTGTCGCCGGAAACCATGAAGATTCTGCGAACCTGCTTATCTTGGATACTGGCAAATATTTTCAAATGGACACATAATGTATATTCAGTTTTGTAATCAAATATAACGTATTACATATTTATCAAGGAAAGGTCTGATTCCAAATACTCCGACTTTAAACACTATTTTGTTTGTATAATATATAATTAATTTTAAAGTATTCAATCGGAATTAAAAACATAGAATTGAAAATTGCAAACGAGATCAGTTTGTAGACCCCAGAACCATCTCATCTGTGTACAGGTAAAGGGATACTGATTTTGTTTTTTCAATAGTCTTTATAACATCTGCTGTCGCGACGTTGAACAGAGTGGGAGTCAGTGGGTCCCCTTGTAGTACTCCGTTGGTTTGGGTGATCTCTCTTGAGGTTGATATCCCATCGTTTGTCTCTACTTTGTTGAAATCCAGGATGTTGTTTACCCGATACGTGATTTCGGATTTTTCATCCATCATTTGCTCCAGTTTTATAATGAGCTTCGATATTTTTAGTAGGTCGAAGGCCTTCGAGAAGTCGACAAATATTGCATGGGAAATTCCTTTAGGGTGTCTAAGCGCTTGTTCTATGTCATTCAGTAGATTGTTGATGGCTTGTAGGATTGTTGATCGGGAATCAGTTGATCTACTGTCGGGGTGAGCATTTTGAGGAGAATGTTTGAAAATACTTTGAATATGTTGTTCTCTAGAGCGATTCCTCGGTATGAGTTTGGGTCGTTGTCTTCTCCCTTGCCATTATATAGAACCTTAATGATGGATTTTCTCCATTCGTTGGGTATCTCCCCTGTTGCTAGGCATCTGTCAAAGAGATCTGACCATAGTTCACTTAGAATTTCAGTCGAGTCTTTCAGAATCTCATTGGAGATGCCGTCTGGGCCTGTCGCTTTCTTGTTCTTTGTCTTGCTGATTGTCGCAATTACTCCTTCTGTTGTGATGGCGGCGCCAAATTCTACGTTTGTGTGATAGGTTGCGTTACACGCCGCTTGTGACTGAGTTAGGCTCAGCACTTGTGAGAAGTGATTTTCCCATATGTCCATCTGAATTTGGCCAGTCTTTCTTCTGATGGCTATGGAGGGGTCTCTTAGTGCTTCTTCTGCCTCCATCAAGGCTTGATTTTATATGTATTCAGCCTTTTTCTTTTTTAGGAGCGTTTTATAGGTCTTTCTTTGAGCTGCATGTTCTTCTAGAAGACTTTTTGTGTTGTGGAGTTTGGTCATTTGTAGTTTTAGAAGGACTTCGTTTCTAAGTGTGTAGCATTCCGTATCAAACCATGGTTTTGCTCTTCTTTGGTTGATTGGAATTGTTGATGCTTGTATGGCTTGTTGAATTGTTGTCAGGGCTTGGCTCAGATTGTTTTGGTTAAGGCATTGTTTTATTGCCTCCATTGCTTGTGCGTTGTTGTTTAGGGCATTTGCGTCTATCTTACTGGAGCTCTTGTGGGTTAGTACGTCGGTATTTCCTCTTCAGTATATCCGAGTATAATATTGGTCCTGATAGGTATATGTGTTGTCAGTTGGGTGCAGGATGACTTCCAGAGTCCCTGTTGGTTTCTGATGGAGATGTTGCTTCTTCTGTAAAAAAAACTAGGTCGATGGTACTTGTGCCATTGTGGGCTATGTACGTTATTTCATTTGCTTCGTTCATAAGAGAGTAGCCTTCTTCTTGTAGCATATCCAACATAGCTCTTGTTTTGCTATTGGGCTTGTCTATTCTGCAGTAGAAGTCTCCTGCCAGGATGACGTTTTTGTCTGTCTTTGTTCGGGCAATCGCCCCTGTTATTATTTCTATTGTGCCTTCTAGGGAAGATCCGTAAGTGATGCCTATCATTGTTAGATTTGGAGTTTTCATCACTACTAGATTCTCTTCCTTTATTGAGCCTGCAATTTTCCCTATGGATGGTTTGAAAATTATGGAGACCCCCTCGCTCTGGACTGCCTCTTGGGTTTGACTTGGCGAGAGAGTGAATTGCGTAGTGGCTCGTGAGGTTCAGAGGTTCTGTCAGGAAGGATTCAGTGGCCACCATGATGTCGCTCTTTATCCAGATATCTTCAGGTGCTGTGCAGATTTTGACTCTCATACCCTCTACATCCCACAATACTATTTCCAGATTTCATTCAGCGTTTTTCAGTTTGGCACTTCCGTTGGGGTTATTGGCTTCGAAATCGAAAGGTACGATATACTACCCTCTCCGGCCAGAGACTTGTTTGCATAACTGAGTCTCTTTCTTCCATGGGCACCCCTATTTTAAAGGCTTTGCAGGAGCCACGGAATGATAGCTGTTCGCAGCTGGTTAAGATGCCATTTTGAGTAAGTGTTCTTTTATGTATTATTCGGTTACGTCGGTGTCCAGCCTCCCAATGAATATCCAGCTTGTTCGTGGAGCTGCTCTCAGCCTGCCGATTTCGGAGCCACCCGTGCCATGTAGTGGGGGTTCTCTCATCGTGTCATCTTGTTTTCTTGTGTTTATGTTTATTGTGGTGTCTTCGTTTGTACGTTTGCTAGGCATGGCCACTCTTTGTTTGCTGTAGGTCTGTCTCTGTATTTGTTTTTGTTTGTATCCCTAATTGGCAGTAGTGGTTTGGTGGTTGGTGGGTGCTGCAGCGTTGCTGTTTTTGGTGTTTCAGTGAGGTCATGGGTTTTCGGGTAGTCTCAGTCTTGTTGTTTTCCAAGTATGTCCGCTTGTAGGAGTTGCGTCTGGAGAATTAGGGTCATTTTTTCATGAGGTTTTCAGACAGTTCTTCAAGCTTTTCTTCGATATTTTCACTGGAGGTTTATTTTCTAAGGCTATCTCCCTTTCTTCTTTATTTACTTCTTGGTTGCTTGTTGCCATTGGGGCCAAACCATTCGATTGCAGGCGTAGTCTACAGGTCTCGCACATCCATAGTAAAGATCTCTTTTTTGAGTGGAGGGCGTTATATTCCGTTGTAGTCATAGAGGTGCACTGTTGGTGGTACCATTGGTTGCAACCTCCGTCGCAACTCATTGCTGTGTCTTCTAGTGGCGTGTCCGAATCACACATGGTGCATCTTTTGTAGTCCATTGTGTCTAGCATTATTTGTGGTGATGTTCGTACGGTTCAGAATGTCTTGAGTCTTTTTCAGCGTAGGTATGGTTGGTAATGAGATTGGTTTGCTTCTTATAGGTCCCGTCTTCTTTGCAGGTACTTTGAAGTATGGGGTTTGTTGAGAAGGTTTTGTTGCACTTGCAACAGGGAGTTCGTCTTAGTTCGAAATTAATCACTCCGTCGTAGGGCTTAATCGAGTATGAGTCATGAATGCCTTATTACACTTGTGACAGATGGCTGCTTTTTGACTAGTATGTGTCACTGTCATGTGCTTGAGATGACGGTTGTATGTTCTTTTTGTATAGGGCGTTCCTGATGATTTGTTGTTCAAATAAGTACTCTTGATTTTTCTATAACGATTTCTTATATGGCGGCACTTGTCACAAAGTAAAAAAATTGAAAATATACTATTATTTTATATTAAATCGTGCGAGGAAACCTTCACTATCAATTATATGATGAGTGGACACGTTATACAATTCGCATATACTATAATAAAGTTTACACTGGCACTGTATACAGGCGGAGTTAGCTTCTGAATTTGCTCTTGATGAAAACACGTCTTATCTAAGGGATGTTGCTCCCTCTCTAAAAAAAACTAGGTCGATGGTACTTGTGCCATTGTGGGCTATGTACGTTATTTCATTTGCTTTGTTGATAAGAGAGTGGCCTTCTTCTTGTATCTCCCCTGTTGCTAGGCATCTGTCAAACAGATCTGACCATATTCACTTAGAATTTCAGCTGAGGCTTTCAAAATCTCATTGGAGATGCCGTCTGGGCCTGTTGCTATCTTGTTCTTTGTCTTGCTGATTGTCGGAATTACTCCTTCTGTTGTGATGGGGGCGCAAAAATTCTACGTGTGTGTGATAGGTTGCGTTACACGCCGCTTGTGACTGAGTTAGGCTCAGCACTTGTAGATTTACTGGCACGTTAAAGATCCACTTTGGGGCACAATTCTGGTTACCCACTGTCTCCAAATGCCGGAGTTGGCAAAAGCGGCGTAAAACCAATAACATTATAATGAGTTCCAGGTACTTGATAAGGACAGTTTTCCTGGTAGAAATATCAATGAGAGTAGTTCCGGTTATCATTATGCAAGTTCGACCTCTAGATCTGGAAACTTTATTCGCCATTCTCAGATAATTCAACTTTATTAAGAGCGCACTGTGATATATTAATATCATTGATTTCAGGCTATTAAATCGTGATACTTCGAACCCTGCTGTAAGGACGTTATCCGCTTTATGTAATACAGGAGGACATAATATATGTTCCGGCACTGTATCTTTAAGAATAAATACAATAGAAAAGAATTTGAAGACGAACCTGCTAAACCATCGAAGTGAGAAGCGTTATACATGTAGGGTATGTGACTCCAAATTTTTTTCGTTGAACTCTTTGAAGAGACACATGTTAATCCATAATAATAATAATCGGCCATACTCATGTAGCACATGCGAAGCCAAATTTTATCAGAAGAGCCATTTGAAGACACACATGATAACCCACAGTGGTAAGAAGCGACACTCATGTAGCACTTGCGATGCAAAATTCACACGTAGTGATAATTTGAAAAAACACATTATAACCCACTGTGGTAAGAAGCGACACTCATGTAGCATTTGCCATGCAAAATTCACACGAAGTGATCATTTGAAAACACACATGATTACCCATAGCGGTGAGAGGCGATACTCATCTAGCATTTGCGATGTAAAATGTCATCAGATGGGCCATTTGAAGACCCACATGGTAACCCATAGTAGTGAAAGGCCATATCCATGTAGCACCTGCGGAGCGAAATTTAATAGAAAGAGCAGTTTGAACACACACATGTTTATCCATAGTGATGACAGGCCATTCTCTTGTAGCAATTGCGAAGCCAAATTTTGTTTAGAGAGCCGTTTGAAGACACATATTTACCCATACTCCTGAGAAGCAACATACGTGTAGCATCTGCGAAGCCAAATTTTCTCAAAAAGGTCATTTGAAAACACACATGTTAAAACATAGTGGGGAGAACCTATACTCATGTAGCTCTTGCGAAGCCAGATTTAATCAAAAGAGCAGTTTGAAGACACACATGTTTATCCATAGTGGAGAGAGGCCACACTCATGTAGCAGTTGTGAAGCCAGATTTTATATGAAGAGCAGTTTGAAAACACACATGCTTACTCATGGTGGTGACAGGCCATACGCATGTAGCACCTGCGAAGCCAAATTTAATCAAAAAAGCAGTTTGAAAAGACACTTGTTTACCCATAGCGGTTACAGGGCATACTCGTGTAGCAGTTGCGAAGCCAAATTTTATCAAAAGAGCAGTTTGAAGAAACACTTGTTAACCCATAGTGGTGAGAGACCACACTCATGTAGCAGTTGCGAATCCAAATTTAAAACAAAGAGCCATTTGATGAGACACATGTTAGCCCATACTGGTGAGAAGCGACAGTCATGTAGCACGTGCGAAGCAAAATTTGCCCCGAAAGGTAATCTAAAGATACACATGCTTACCCATACTGGTGAAGAGCGACACTCATGTAGCACCTGTGAAGCTAAATTTGCTACGAAAGGTAATTTGAAGATACACATACTTACCCATAGTGGTGAGAGCCCAAAGGCATGAAGCAGTTGCGAAGCCAAATTTTATCTGAAGAGTCGTTCCAAGACACATATGTTGACTCATAGAGCCGAGAAACCAAACTCATAACACATGCGAAGCGAACTTTTATCAGAAAGGTCATTTTAGGACACTCATGTATATCCATAGAAGTGAGAAAAACTCGTGCAGCACTTGCGGAGCCAAGTTGCGTGACAAAGGTCATTTGAAAACAAAAAAACGTTTATACATAGTGGTGGGAAGCAAACAATAACAACATCACTCCTCTAGCACATGCGTAGCGATTTCTTGTCAGAAGGGTGCTTTGAAGACAGATGATAACTCATAGTGGCTAGAAACCATACTCGTGCAGCACATTCGAACCCATATTTTGTCATAAAACGAATACGAAGAACTCGGATCAAACCCCATAGTGGTGTGAAGCCATACTCGAGTAGCCTATGCACAGCCAAGTGACCCGGGAAGAGAATTTGAAGAAACACATGTTAAACCATAGTGGATAGAAGCTTAATTTACTATCAAAGGTGTTTTCAAGGCACAAGTGTGCCGTGCTTACACACGGGGGTAAGGAGTCTTCTACGTGTACCATGTACGCAGCAAAATGTATTCATTTTCATTAATTAATTACTTGGTATCAAAAAGGTTGGGATTTCATGAGAGACATATTATCCCTCTTCATGCCAAGCAATTAATGACTGAATATGCTTAAATTGCTTAGCTATGTTATGAGAAATTACAAGTCTTTGATCCAAATTATATCCCACCTATATTTCTCCAGAAAGAGTTTTGATATTATTACTTCTAGCAGTCAATTATATTGTTAACGTACTTTATGCTAAATAACCAATATTTTTCATCATTTGTATAATAAAATAATCTTAAAAAAATATTTATTAATACAAACTGAAGATCTTAATGTACATTTGACGACCTACACAATCTATATAATATCTTTTGTGTTATATATGCTAATACTTACTAAATTTTGCATAAATGTCCCAAATGTAGAGTATTTCTATCAAATACTTTTCCAGTATGATCAATTGTAACAAAAATATTCGTAAACAGTCCTCCGGCAAAAGGTGGATTGTCGTGAGTACAATCAAAGTCGTCATCAGTTGAAAATTCACTTTCACACACGTCACTCAACCTTAAATCTTCTTTTATATCTCCTCGTTGAAAATGCTAGCCATATTTTTCACCATGTATATTAACTGCAAGCAAGGTCATAAAAATAAACTACTTCAAACGATAACACACGTGGGAAGTCACCTGACTGCAGCATGTTCAAAGAATTCCTATTATAAATCCAGTTATTCACGGATCTTAAACTTACCGATATATTCTGTGAAAGAATGGTTCCCGGCTTGTCTTCGTTACAACAGTATTCGCGCTGCGTGACTGGAGATAACACTAAGATAAAGGAAAAATTGGGCCTATAGATCGGCCGGTGGCCTTTTTTAGCGGAAGTTCCCTCCTTCGATATATCGGCTCCGTCGCAGCAAACGGCTAATCCATAGTGGCGAGAATCTATAATCTATTAAGATAGATTAGCTTTGCGAAAAAAATGACCATTTTTGTTGATGGGATAATCATATCTATGTTTTGCAAGATTAAAATAAATAGTCCTTTTTTCAGCTTAATACCTTAATATTTTTCAGAAATAATTACCACTCTTACTAACTTTTTTGAATTTTGTTTTTAGAAGGTGGAACCACAGCCAAGAAGTGGTTAAGTGACGTTGGCCGAGAGCGTCATAGTCGAGGCTAAAATGTCATTAAATATTTCCCGATGAAGTAGAATCTAGAGACTAGCATCAGATTAATGGCACGGACAAGGGGGAAAGAATGTGCTTTATTTCGAAGAAATTGATTGAGCGGAAGCTGAGATATGAGATGTTTTAGTTTCAGCCTTTTTCCCGCAGTGAGCTCGTGTAGTCTGCTTGCGGAGTATATAAGGCACGCCTGCCCGAGCTAAGTATGTTCACTTCTCCATAAGCACTCCGTTGCTATGGATGTGTAGTACTTCGTAAGCGCTCTAACAGCTAAACACTCTACAACTCCAAACACTGTTATAATCTTCGTGCACATGGTTGCAAATTCTTCGTTATTAACACTACAGTTGCTGGGACTTAGTGTTTCGACAGTACATGGTTACTGGTATTAGAAAAGTGTTAAACATTTTAGTGATCTTCGAACTTTCCAAATGTTATCACCGAAGTGATAAAAATTTGTGGCACTGGTAATTATTTACTGCTACAACTGGACATATGGTAGACTTTGTCTACATTTCTTTCTTCTGTCCACAATTATTCAAAGCTGGATTATTTAATCCAACAGTCAGAGGAAAAGCTTTTGTCTTGTTAGTGGACTAGCCAAGATAAATCAGTACTTTTATTGCCATTCATGCACAGTACAATTCTTGAGCCGATATTGGGAATACAGTTTTGCCTTGCGCAATCTGGAGAGTGAGAAGCTCTGTCCAGCAAACTCGACAGAATTTGTACTAGTGCTGAACAAGATTATAAGCGTATTAGGAGTACTGAACACATCACAGTTGGGTCATGTTAATAATTTTCATCATGGATCACTTTGATCAGACCCCTGTCAACTTTACTTCAGCTTTTGAAGCTGGTAACATTTTTCTTCAAGATATTAAGGCTTCAAGTATGAATACCGCTATGTCTGTGTAAGACCATTGCGGGTATAAAATGGAGGCCGATAGAAGATTATAAGTACGTGTCCTAATGGGGACAAGAAGACTGAATAATCTGGTTCAGACCAGATTACAAGCATCAAGATCTACAAGAATGTAAGCTACAATTTGCATTATTTTTATGCATAGTTAGCTGGATTTTTCTCATATATATTTCTACAGTCTTTATTTTCTATTCATCGATTTTTTATGCTGTTGCAAATATTTTCTTTAGCAATAGAAGCTTTGATCTGAGCTGTTTTTACACTCAGAAGTCAATGATTCGAAATTGCAGGACGAGCATTTATTTAATTTTGATATTTTTCTAATCGCGGTCATCAGCCGTCGTAACTGCAGATTTAATAATAAATTTTAGTTGAGGAATGGATATTTATCCATTATTTAGAAGTCGAGGATGCTATTCCCCGAACAGTTTAACAACTATAAATCCTTTTGTTGAGGAAATAATAATAATGTTGATTTAATAATAATTATTATTATTTTTCTGTTTTCTGAAATAATAATAATAAATATTTGTGATTTCTAATAATCATTTTCATGTAGTATGATTTATAGATTTGGCATTTGAAACAATATTCTACGATCGGATACTTGTTGATTCCGAAGGTTAGTGGATAACGCATGCCCACAAATAAATAACATATTATTTCAGTGGGATTATTTCACACTTGCATTATGCATTTAAATCATTGAGAAGACACGGAAAGTAATGGTACGGGAAGCTAAAAGCATGTATAAAAAAGGGTTTTTGCTAGAGTTTGTATAAAAATAAAATCATTATTGAGCAATGTCTTTCAATACGTTGGGCTAAGAATAGACACGGTGTGGAGTTATTCATGTTTTAAACTGATGGTAAAAATATTATTATTGTAAACTCATTGGTGGAGTTGACCAATTTATAAATCTTCCAGTAGTCGTAACAAGCAAAGGCTTGATTATTCTGTATAATTTGGGAATAAATA
Source organism: Meconema thalassinum (assembly GCA_946902985.2). Classification (NCBI taxonomy): domain Eukaryota; kingdom Metazoa; phylum Arthropoda; class Insecta; order Orthoptera; family Tettigoniidae; genus Meconema; species Meconema thalassinum. The sequence continues at coordinate 94,540,569 of OX336395.1, read as the reverse complement.
ATTGTTGTCTGTGCTGAGAGTTAAATATGCCATTCTGAGTGCGCAATTAAGTCGTAGGAATGAGGTTGTGTGAAATGAAGCATCAATCATACTGGAGGTTGGATGTCTTTGATTTAGTAGAGGAGTCGATTTTAGCCACACTTTCGTCGAGATATAACCAAAGGTTATTTTGTTGAGCCATCATTGTCAATTCACAGTTTACCCACGTGTTCTAGAAGTATTTCTAGTAATTGCTTACCCGAGAATTGTTATTGTTAAACTTGTACCTTTCATTACGAAAAGACTTTACCGTTGTCTAGATGCTAATTACCATTATGTGATTTTTGTCGCATTTAAATCGAATGGGCCAATGCTGTTAATTTTTTAAAACTGTTACTTCTTAACAACCACTACAAACTGAGAGGATTTTGTGATCCTGTAAAAATATATAAACATTTTGGAAATAAGTTTGATGATTAACATATTTGACATTCTGTCAAATTATTGTAATTTTGGTAATAATAAATGAAATTGTTTTATGGTAAATTTTCTGAATAATATTTCCAATTTTCTGAATAATATTTCCAAGTGATAATTAATTGATTAAATGTTTGAATCCATATGGAATTGAATTTATATTTTGTTGACAATAATTTTTGTTAATTATATTTATGATTGAGTCAAAAGCTCTGAATAGACTTTGGATCGACAACAGATGATTCAATAAATATTTTCTGTTGATGGAAGTTCGTCCAATCCAAATGCTCGAAAGTCCATGTAAATGATATTGTGTTGTAATTCTTGTTAATAACTTTGTATTTGAACAAAATCCTGAGATAACTAAATCCTGAAGTGTTAGTTAATTTGCTACGATATTTTTGAAAAAGTGAACTGTGATACATTTTCAACGAGTGATAATTTTTTTTCATTTCAATATGTGAATACTCAAATAATATAGGGATCAGTAAAGACAATTACATTTGCACTGGCAAAACCCTACTGCTGTAAATAATTATTTTGAGTGAAGTCAACAGGACTATTAATTTGTCATTCGTCTCAATTGTTAAGTGTTCATGTGTTGGTGAAATTGTGTATCATGTACATAACATATGATTCGTCATTCATATTTTATGCCATTTTGGCATATTTTCAGTCAATTTTAAAATTTTAAATAAAATGAGATAATTTTATCGGATGCATTCATTGCAGAAAATCTTCTTCTATCCTTATTGTTGCATCGAGTCGAAAATCAGTAAAGCATTTTTTCTGTTGAGTTATTGTAGTCAGTTTAACCCATCTGGCGCCCGGAGATATTTTGATTCTCGTGCTGACTGATTTTTGGTGGTCGTCCGGACTTCGGTCTGAACGAGCACAATATGTATAAAGGAAGATATCCTGAATGACTAATAATCTTCGCACAGCAAAAACTACTGGAGATAATTGCATGAAACTTTGAAGATATTTTCCTACCGTAGTGTAGATGCGCACTAAGAAAGGATTTTTAGCCTATTTTCATTTATGAAAAATATAGGCTTATGAGGTCACCTTTTGTCTGTGTGTGCATGTGTGTGTCCCCCCTAATAACTTCTAAAAGGCTGGAGCGATTTCAATGAAACTGGGTGAGTTCATAGCACCATTCCGGACGACCCCGACCAAGCCCTTCAAATTTTGTTACGTCTCACCAATCCTACATGGCGGCTGTGCGAAATATTTCACCAGCATTCAATATCCGAAACTATTACCGAAATCACCCTGGAATATTTTACGGTGATAAAGGGAACTACTAGAAGTTCACCTATGTGACTTTTGAAAACCTGGTAACGACAAAACCAACTTGGCGGCCAAGCGAAGTTGCTACTTTTAAATAGACGTTTCTCGCGATTTAACTAACCAAACACAATACAACTTGGTACATTATATGTCTATACACATTGCAATGAACCGACATGTAACTTCGTTCAATTGTTTACATAGCCTCAAGATGGCAGCTGTGCGAATTATTTCTGCGGCATTCTATATCTCTGTAACTATTTGCGGTATCACCCTGAAATCTCGTACGGAGATAAAGGCCACTACTGGAAGTTCATCTATAAGACATTCAAAAACCGGTTAACTACAAAACGAATTTGGCGGGCAAGCAAAGTTGAAAATTTTGAATAGATTTTTCTTGCGATTTAATGATCCAAACGCAATGGAAATTGGTTCAGGAAATGTTTATACACTTTGTAATACAGTGGTATCTAATTTAGATCAATTGTTTACATAATCTCAAGATGGCGGCTGTGCTATTTTTAAAATTACGTTTTTATTTCTTGTGTCGTAATCATGCGATTGAAGTGAAAGGTTGAATAATGAACCTACGCAATAATTTTCCTTTAATGGTTCATGACTCTATGGCCTATAATATAACAAGCCAACATGGTGACCATCCGAAATATTTAGATGGATCTCAATATCTTCGGATCTATTACAGCAATCAAACTGAAATTTATAATGTTCATAGGGGCTATGAACATATGTTCACCTATAGGACTTTCAATAACCTGTTGATCACAATACCAACATGGCGGCGACGCAAAGTATAAATATGCACATGGTCATTTCTACAATTTAACCATCTGAGTGCGATGACACTTGGTACAGTAAATCCTTATGCAAATACGAAGTACTCCAGAAAGTAAGTTCCGTTTGGTAATAACATTAAATTGTGTACAGATACAGAAAAAATATTTATTGCACAAAATTCTACAACCCTTAAACTACATTTTCACAAAACTGCCGAAATGTTGCAGGCATTTGTCGTAGTGTGGCACGAGTTTTTGTATACCTTCTACATAGACGTGTGCCGCTTGTGTCTTCAACTAGTTGTACGTTCCACTGCAGCGCAGTTCTGCATATGCGCGGTAGACGCTCTGTATCAAGGAGAAGAAACGTACGCCTTTTGGAGAGCGCTGTAAGCCACGTACGCGTTGTCGTGCATGTTTACTCTTACAATGTCGGTGTTGATTGAAAATCCCGCCGCTTGTGAAATCAGATCTGTGATTCGTTTTCTGAACGCTAGGAAAGTGAAACCAATTGAAATGTATCGGCAAATTTGCGAAGTGTATGGACGAAATGCGATGAGTGATTCAATGGTGAAAAGATGGGTTCGACAGTTCAATGAAGGACGTAGTGAAGTGCACGATGAAGAACGAAGTGAGCGTCCATCTTTGGTTACAGAAAAACTGGTTCACGCGATTGATGACAAGATCCGGGAAAACCACAGGTTTACAATTAGTGCTCTCGCTATGGAATTTACCCAAATCTCACGATCACTAATTCATGAAATTGTTACCGGAAAACTGAACTTTCGTAAACTTTGCCGACGTTGGGTACCAAAGATTCTTCCGGAGCAACACAAAACAAAACGTATGGGTAGTGCACTTCAGTTTTTGACCCGTTACAATGAAGGCGGCGAAGAATTTCTGACACAGATTGTCACAGGAGATGAAACTTGGGTTTCTTACGACACCCCTGAAAGTAAGCGGCAATCAATGTAATGGAAGCACACTTCATCCCCAGCAATGGTTAAGCCGGAACAAATCTTGACACCTCAGAAAATGATGTGCACAGTGTTCTGGGACTGGAAAGGCATCTTACTCATTGATTTCTTACCGCGTGGACAAACAATCAACGCAAATGCTTACTGCGAGACACTTAGGAAATTGCGCCACGCAATACAGAATAAGCGCCGAGGGTTGCTGTCAAAAGGTGTTGTTTCTCTTCACGACAACGCACGACCACACACTGCAAATGTGACGAAAAACCTCCTACAGGTATTTGGCTGGGACGTGTTTGACTACCCTCCGTACAGCCCTGACCTCGCTCCTAGCGACTTTCATCTGTTCCCACATCTGAAGTCTTTCCTTGGCGGTCAACACTTCAACAATGACGACGAGCTGAAAGAGGATGTTTCCAACTGGTTGTTGACACAGGCGGCAAACTTCTATGAAGAAGGTATCCAAAAACTTGCGCCACGCTATGACAAATGCCTGCAAAAGTTCGGCAGTTATGTGGAAAAGTAGTTTAAGTGGTGTAGAATGTTGTGCAATACATAATTTTTCTGTATCTGTACACAATTTAATTTTATTACCAAACGGAACTTACTTTCTGGACGTGCCTCGTATTAATCCACTGGCATCTAATTTTTTCAATTGTTTCTATAACCACAGGATGGCAGCTGTTCGGAATTTTAAAATCTCGTTTTTACTTCTTGTGTCCTAATCATGCGATTGAAATTTCAATACTACATGTACTCAATAATCTTCATGTAACAGTACATAACATAACATATATAAAAATCTAGCATGGCGAACATCCGCAATATTTAGTCGGTTCTCAATATCTACGAATCTATTATAGCAATCAAACTGAAATTTAGTATGTTGATAGAGGCAATTGGTGTATTCTTTGAATACACGGTACCTGAGATATAATCTTTATTGCTCTTTGCATGTTCATTTCTTCCTTCCTCTTTGTCAAACACCAACAGTGATCATCTGTTTTCTCCTTGTTGGGCATATCTCTTATGTCTTCATAAGTATGTTTCAGATATATAACTTCTGTGACCCACCTAGCGTCATCTAGTAGCGAACCTCTGAAGCTACTCAATTCCTCATCTTGCAAGAGGACTTACATATCCATCTGGCCACCAGATCTCGTTACCATCGTCAGCTATTTTCTCCTTGAGCAAGAGGACTACGTCTACTTCTTCACTCACCATGCTGCGCTAATATCGCCTACTATCAACTCTTAGAAGACCATCCATCAAGAAGAAAATTTATTTTTGCTAAGTTGGTTATGCTGATATGTATACCTTTTGTTTCCTACCCCCACTCTCTCCCCTTCCTAGGACCTTCCGTGCTTCGTTGAGCTGCTCTCACTTCTCCGTCTGCAGTTGACTCGTTCAGTCAAAGCTCCGCTCGAGCTTGCCTCCTCAAACCAAGAGGCTCACCCTCTTTTACGCCATGTTGGCTAAGTAATCATCAATAGAAACTTCGACTTCAACATGAAATCAAGATAAGTACCATTTTTAAAAAGTTTTAACCTCATCTTCACGGTTTTAACTTCCAAATGCTTTTAATTATAATTTATAGGCAGTGTGAAATTATTTACTTTGGGGCAATAATCATTCTTCGTGGGTTTTGCCATGTTGAGCTTTTGCTTGTATAAGCCAACCTTACTATAAAAGAGCTTTTCTTAAGCTATTCAAACGAGAAATCCTCTCGCTACGTGGGATATTATCTAATACCCGCTGCCTATAATTATAAAACTATTTCCTCCGTTGGATTTTCTCAACCCCATTTTCTGCTAAGGTCGTTCTGGAACCTTCGAGACCTTGTTCTCTATCTGCGAGTCTTGCCGTCAAGTATTTTTCACGCACTTGTGAAAATGCTAGTTAAAATGAGGAATCTTCCTTACAAATTTTTGTAATAGCTAACTTTCTTCCACCCCTGGAACCTCTGGAACATTCTATGGCGCATTTAATTGTAAATTACAACTTTTTCAAGAAATAGACTCTCACCTATATAGTGCAATCAGTTCTTTCCATAATTGCAATAACTTTCTTTTTCATGAACTTTAGTGTTTCTATAGTGAACTTTGAATCAATCTTTACAGACTACAGTGATAATCAGTGCTTGCTCCACGTTTCTACCGCGTCGCGATCGTCCGGTTATATTAAATACGGCCATAAACATTGATCCTATATCCCAATGATCTTTCCTTAACCTTCTACTAACAACCATTATTTATAAAATTGTAACTTTCTATAAGGTGTTACTCACGAAGTGCCCTTCCAACTTTGCTAGTTTAACATTAATTAAATTCTGCATAATTGCTTGTGTGATACAAGTTTTAAATTCACGTTGTTCCTTTCCCATAATCAGGGAAAACAATTCTCTAAACTCTTGAGCGATTCATGTTCAGGTTTCACGAAATGGAAACTGCCCCATTTTGCTCGTGATTCCTAATTAAACATAGGAAGTCTAGAAACTTCCTTTTCACTTTCTCCAGGTTTCACAGTAAGTGACCTTTCCTCCTTTGTATAATTCTCATATATTAATTCTGTATAAATATAAGAAGTTGTAGGAACTTCTATCTTATTTTTCACGTTGTTATTATTGTTATTTTCAAAATTGTCATTTTCTCTAGAACATTCTCTCAAGAATTTCTTAAGGTGCACTTTTTGTACTCTAATTCACGTTAAAGCTTTAATTATTTCATTGCTCATTTGTTTAAATCTCATAAAGATTTTAGAAAAAGGTAAGGTTTGAAACCTTGCAAATTGTCAATTGCCTGGAGCAACTGTTTAATGTTGAGAGGTCTGCGACCCTATTTGTTAAAAAGTTCAAATGAACTATGTTTATTAAAATTATATTGCATAATTGTTAATTTCCTCAAACTTTTTCTAATTGTAAAATAAACAAATCTTTTCCCTTCGCTTTTTCATTTTCGAATATAAAGTTTAGGCAAAATCCTGTCTTCCTTGACTCTCCTCACTCAATGACATTAAAATCTTTAATAGGGCTTTTACCATTTGTTGCATTTGAGCAAGAATTCTTAATTTTCACCTCACTAAAGTTCTTCTTAGCGTTAATAGCTAATTCTAATTGGCCAGTAAGGCAAGTACAGTTCGCTAAGCCAACTACCTGCTTGTGGAGACCCTCTCCGAAAACTTATGGTCAGTTTTCTAAAAGATAAGTGTTTCTTTTTGTCTAAACTTTTAGCCGGCTCCTCGCTGAGTAAAAGCTTAGCCATTGTCCAATGCAACCATTGGTTCATTTACCAAGATTACCCAATAAGGCATAATCCTTTATCATATTCCTTCTTAGAGACACTTGGTCGCCCTTACAGGAACTCCATAACTTTGGAAATTGAAAATACTAAACCTGAGTTAAATCATTGGCATTCTTCGAATTACTTTGTAAAACCTAATTTCTTTGAGAAGACATACAGTAAATTTGTTCCTCTCAGTCTTGCCAGACCATCACCCTTCCCCATAGTACTTTTATACGTGCTTGGGAGGAAATATACTAAAGCCTCTCTCTCGCAAACCGCCCAAGTCCTAGCTGCAGTTCCCGTTAGCCTCGACCAAGCTCGTACCTACTTTAGGTATCCGAGAGTTAATTTCCATTGGCAACTGCTTCTAAAGGTATTTAAATCTCAACTTATTAATTTTGTGGGACTCTCCTCCTATTTTTCTATCCTTCTTTTCCAATCCCAAATCTACTTCCTTCTCTTAATCATCTTCCCTTGGTGGGTGGGTTATTCCTCATCCTATAATCTACCCAAAATTTGGTCCCAGAAACCCGGGAGAGCCCATTTTTTCTTTTCTCTCTTTAAAAAAGTGTCATTTGACAACACTTTGCATATTTCTAATATCTGTGTTGAATATTTCAGCTATAACCACATCGTGCAAAGCCTGTGAACGGGAAAGAGGCCGCTCCTGTCTCCTATGGTGTGTCCCATTCTTTCTACTCATTCGCTGCTGCCAGCTTGACAGCATTTCCAAGGTTCCACAGTTTCGTGAGTTACATTTTCATTTACCTTCTTTAATATGGCTCCCACTGATAAGGATAAGGATGAAAAACTTACTTCTAAACGAGCATCCTATAAAGGGCAAATTACCCGATTCAGAAGGTACATAAAAGAATTAGATCCCTCAGACGCGCAATTAGATTTGTTGAAACATCGTGTAAAGGATTTTGAACGTTCTTATGAAAACTACTGTAACATTCAAACTGAAATTGAAACTTGCATGCTCAATCAAACAGAAGATCGTGTCGAAGTAGAGAACTTATATTACGAAGGCATAGGTTCTGCTTTCAGAATAATACGCCAACTCGAAGAGGAGCAAAAAAGGACGCTTCTGTTCTTGGTTCCCTTCACGAACCCCAAACTTTTTTCCGTGAGGGCACTCACAAGCCCAAACCTACTTTACCGAAAATTGATTTACCCCATTTTTCTGGAGATGAATCCACTTGGGATTCTTTCTATGAATTATTTTGCTCCCTTGTTCATGACAATGAAGACATTCAAGTCATTTACAAGTTTCATTACTTGAGATCTATCCTTCGAGGTCAAGCTTTGCAGTTAGTTGAAGCACTTCCTCTGCGTGCCGAAAATTACCCCATTGCCTTTAACTTATTAAAAGAAAGATATGGAAATTCACGTCTACGCATTCAACGCCATATTAAGGCTCTATTTAACCTACCTGCGTCACAGCACAATGACGTCACTAGTTTGCGTACTTTAATTGACACTACCCAACTCCACGTTAAAGCTTTGTCCCAATTAGAGCAGCCTACTGAACATTGGGATACTTTCCTAATACATTTAGTAGTCTCTAAAGTTGATGCTGCTACCCTCAAAGCTTGGGAAATTGAACTTTCTAAGGAAGACGACTACTCTTACGAGCATTTAGTCACTTTCATAAACGCTAGATGCCAACTTTTAACCGCGCTAGCTAATCAAAGTGAACCTTCATCTCCTAGTTCCAAATTCGAATTAATGTCCATCAAATCCAAAAGTGAACGCTCAGCGTCCAATACCCAAAAACCCGGGCCCAGCTCATCCAAATTTAAATCAAACATTACTGGTTACCCAACTAGGTCTAGTGAACGTCGTGTTGCTAGCTCTATTACTTTAAACACGCAAAGCGAACCTCGCAAAAGTTTAAACGAACCTGTAAAGTGCATACTTTGTAAAGATTCCCATGCCCTATACTTATGTAAATCCTTTAAAGAAATGTCAGTCGGCGACAGACGAAAACTAGTTGCTCAAAATAAACATTGTTTCAACTGTCTAGCGCCCACGCATTCTGCTTCTAATTGTAAGTCCACAAGACTTTGTTACCATTGTGAAAAGGCTCATCATACTCTGCTACATCGTCATGATCAGGCAAGGTCATCAACAGCATCCACTTCTCCTAAAAATGATAGTGTTAACAGTTCTAATGCTTCATCATACATTCAAAATGCTGAGTCCATTCGCAGTGCTCAAGTATTGTTGTCTACTGTTCAAATTGACGTTCAGGATAACTTTGGCAACTGGGTCCGTGCACGCGGTCTTCTAGACTCAGCGGCAACTCATGATTTTGTATCTAATTCCCTGATTAGAAAACTAGGCCTACCCGTAAACCCCACTTCTATCAATGTGTCGGGCATCAACAGCTCAAAATCGCAAGCTTTACAATTTTCAAAACTAACCATAAGAGATATTTGTCATAGAAACAACTTTTTTAAACTTAATTGTCTAATTCTCAATAGCATTGGAGAAGACACTCCTAGTCACTCGGTTGATATTTCAGGGTTAAACATTCCCTCGCATTTAAGGTTAGCCGATCCTTCGTTTAACATACAAAATCCCATTGACATACTCTTTAGTGCCAATGTCTTTTGGAACTGCCTTCGGAAACAGGTTCGCAAGCTATCCTCAAACGTGGTCGCTAGAGACACTAATTTTGGATGGATTGTCACAGGGCAACTCCCCCATTATTCACCCCAATCTGCATCGCAATGTTACTTCTCCAATACTGATCTGGAACAGTTTTGGAGGCTTGAAAATGTCGATTCTCTTAATGTAACCTCTTCAGAACATGAATTCTGTGAGCAACTTTTTTTAAACACCACCACTCGTTCTAATGATGGCCGGTTCGGCGTTCAAATGCCAAGATTAAATAATCCTCCTAAACTTATCAACTCTCAGCCCAAAGTTCGAAAAGCTCTCTTCGCTATCGAGAGCAAATTCAAGAAGGAACCTCTTGTTAAACAACAGTACAGTGATTTCATGGATGAGTATGAAAGCTTAGATCATATGGAAGTTGTTAACAAATCTAATGATGAATTGCACCCCCCAATTGAAACGGTTTATTTAAATCATCATCCCGTGTGGAAAAACCCTCTTGTAAAAGATAAAATTCGAGTTGTTTTCAATGGTTCATCACCCGACGTTAATGGCAACAGCCTTAACGACACTCTTTATTCTGGTCCTGCTATTCAATCAGATTTATCTGCTATACTCTTAAATTTTCGATTATTTCCCATAGCTGTCATAGCCGACATAAAACAGATGTACCGTCAAGTGTTAATTCAACCAGAACAACGAGATCTTCAAAGAATCTTGTGGCGTGATGAAACCAGTAAGCCCATTAAGGTATTTCGCTTGAAAACGGTTACTTATGGCTTAAAACCCTCTGCTTTCCTTGCTATCCGATCCCTACACTTGCTTGCCTCACAAGATGGTCATTTATTCAACCCAAAAGCCTCTGAAGCACTAACTACGTCATTCTATGTTGACGATTATTTGCAGTCCTTCTCTACTTTGGAGGAAGCTTATTTTGTGTCTTTAGAACTTCAAGCATTACTAAGGAATGGAGGTTTCCCACTTCATAAGTGGAACTCCAACTCCCCAGAGTTTCTCGCCCAATTTCCCATCGAAGACGTAGATCCCTCGTCTGTCGAAATTTGTGGAAACTCCGAATCTATAAAAACTTTAGGAGTTCATTGGTGCACTAGCACTGACACTCTTATCTATAAAGTTACGCTCGCAGAAGAGCTTCCTAATACAAAAAGACAAATCCTCTCTGAAATTGCAAAAATTTTTGATCCGCTTCAATTTCTTGCCCCAGTTATCGTTATAGCCAAACTCTTCATGCAAGAGCTGTGGTCACTTAAATGTGAATGGGATGACGCTGTCCCTCTTTCTTTTCTTAATCGTTGGCTTTCGTTTCGCAGCAATTTGTTGGATCTTTCCCTTATTGAAATTCCCAGGAATTTAATCAGCTCTCATTCTAATGCATCTTTTTTCCTTCACGTGTTCGCGGACAGTTCCGAAAAAGCTTATGGTTGCTGTGCATATTTAGTTTATCACGATTCACTCTATGGATCTCCAGTTTCTAACCTTGTTTGTGCCAAATCGAAGGTTGCTCCTCTTAAAACTATCACTTTGCCTAGGCTCGAACTGTGCGCTGCACTAATGGCTGCAGAACTTGTCAAGAAATTACGGGAAGTATTAAAGGTCGAATTCTCGCAAATCTATCTCTGGAGCGATTCCATGATAGCCCTTTCTTGGATCGCCAAGAACCCCTCTCACTGGCAAACTTTCGTTGCAAACAGGGTTTCCAAAATTCAAACTCTTTCTTCTGGATGTCAATGGAGGCATGTTTCCAGTGCGGATAATCCAGCTGATATCATCTCTCGTGGTTGTTTACCCTCTCAATTGGCAGCTTCCCAATTGTACTGGCATGGGCCCTCGTGGTTAATCAAAGACTCTTCTTCATGGCCTGCTAAACCTCCAGCTACAAACTCCAACTTGCCTGACGCTAAAGTACCTCTGTCTATTGCCTCGTGTCTGGTTTCTAATGCTTCTTATCCTTTGTTGTCACGCTATTCTTCCTTTCACAAATTAATACGAATTATCGACTATCTCCTTAGATGGAAATATCTTGTGGTTGACCAACCTCTCCTCCCTAAACCACACCTTACCAATCATGAATTGAATCTCGCTACCATTAAAGTTTTACAACTGACACAGCAAGAAGCCTTTTCTTCTGAATTGTCATTGCTTTCTTCTAAAAGAGATCTTCCCAAATCCAGCCGTCTTCGTGCTTTAGCCCCGTTCCTTGATGACCATGGGTTACTCAGGGTAGGTGGAAGGCTCTCGCAATCTTTACTCTCTGAGGACAAAAAGCATCCCGTTATTTTGCCTTCCAAACATCACGTTACTTCTTTAATTATACGTGACTTTCATTATCGTAATCTGCATGTTGGTACACGCACTCTGCTTTGCCTTTTAAGGGAAAAGTACTGGATTATAAATGGAATTCATGAAGTTTCTTCTGTAATTCATAAGTGCATTCCTTGCTTTAAAGCTAAACCTAAAATCAATACTCAATTAATGAGCGATCTGCCCTCTTTTCGCTCTTCTCCTATACGCCCATTTGCTTTAACTGGTGTGGACTATATGGGTCCGTTCCAATATCAACGAAACTCTCCTGAAGCTAAACGCAAATTGTTTGGTAAGCTTTATGTTTCTCTCTTTGTTTGCATGGTTACCGGCGCAATCCACTTGGAACTAGTAACGAATGCTTCTACTTCTTATTTTTTATCAGCTGTCTCTCGTTTCACCGCTAGGCGTGGTGTTCCTTCTGAGATGTTCTCTGATAACGCTTCCACCTTTCAGGGCGCAGCTTCCCTGTGGAAGAAAGCTCTCACTTCCTCTCCTGCCATGGAACAAATCTCTAATTTTTCTTATTCAAAAGGTTTCAAATGGCGCTTTATACCTCCTTACGCTCCGCATCATGGTGGTAGGTGGGAATCTTGCGTAAAGCTCACTAAACGTCATTTAAGAAAAGTCTTAGGTAATCGAATTCTGACTTACGAAGAATTCAATTCACTGTCTGTTTTGATTGAAGGTGTTGTTAACTCTCGCCCTTTAACTCCACTTTCCAATGACCCTGATGACCTACTTCCACTCACCCCTGGTCACTTCCTTATCGGCACTTCTCTTTCTGCCCCTCCTCCTCTTCCCAATTCTTACAGGGATTCTAATCTGCCTATCGCTTGGCGGAAACTTGAAGCCCTCCGTAATTCTTTTTGGAAAAGGTGGAACTTGGAATATTTAACTTCTTTACAACGGAGACAGAAGTGGTTTCTTTCCAGTCCCGACATTAAGGTGGGGGACTTGGTCTTGGTTAGGGATGTTTCACCCCCCCTAGTATGGATTTCTGGTAGGGTGACCGAATGTTACCCTGGAAGAGATGGGAGAGTCAGGGTGGCCAGAATCTTGACCACAAATGGACCGATCACAAGACCACTGTCTTTGATCGCTCCGCTTCCAATAAATGTGTTACTGTTTATTTGCTCTCTGTTGGTGTTTGCTCCCCCCAGTATGGTGTATTCTTTGAATACACGGTACCTGAGATATAATCTTTATTGCTCTTTGCATGTTCATTTCTTCCTTCCTCTTTGTCAAACACCAACAGTGATCATCTGTTTTCTCCTTGTTGGGCATATCTCTTATGTCTTCATAAGTATGTTTCAGATATATAACTTCTGTGACCCACCTAGCGTCATCTAGTAGCGAACCTCTGAAGCTACTCAATTCCTCATCTTGCAAGAGGACTTACATATCCATCTGGCCACCAGATCTCGTTACCATCGTCAGCTATTTTCTCCTTGAGCAAGAGGACTACGTCTACTTCTTCACTCACCATGCTGCGCTAATATCGCCTACTATCAACTCTTAGAAGACCATCCATCAAGAAGAAAATTTATTTTTGCTAAGTTGGTTATGCTGATATGTATACCTTTTGTTTCCTACCCCCACTCTCTCCCCTTCCTAGGACCTTCCGTGCTTCGTTGAGCTGCTCTCACTTCTCCGTCTGCAGTTGACTCGTTCAGTCAAAGCTCCGCTCGAGCTTGCCTCCTCAAACCAAGAGGCTCACCCTCTTTTACGCCATGTTGGCTAAGTAATCATCAATAGAAACTTCGACTTCAACATGAAATCAAGATAAGTACCATTTTTAAAAAGTTTTAACCTCATCTTCATGGTTTTAACTTCCAAATGCTTTTAATTATAATTTATAGGCAGTGTGAAATTATTTACTTTGGGGCAATAATCATTCTTCGTGGGTTTTGCCATGTTGAGCTTTTGCTTGTATAAGCCAACCTTACTATAAAAGAGCTTTTCTTAAGCTATTCAAACGAGAAATCCTCTCGCTACGTGGGATATTATCTAATACCCGCTGCCTATAATTATAAAACTATTTCCTCCGTTGGATTTTCTCAACCCCATTTTCTGCTAAGGTCGTTCTGGAACCTTCGAGACCTTGTTCTCTATCTGTGAGTCTTGCCGTCAAGTATTTTTCACGCACTTGTGAAAATGCTAGTTAAAATGAGGAATCTTCCTTACAAATTTTTGTAATAGCTAACTTTCTTCCACCGCTGGAACCTCTGGAACATTCTATGGCGCATTTAATTGTAAATTACAACTTTTTCAAGAAATAGACTCTCACCTATATAGTGCAATCAGTTCTTTCCATAATTGCAATAACTTTCTTTTTCATGAACTTTAGTGTTTCTATAGTGAACTTTGAATCAATCTTTACAGACTATAGTGATAATCAGTGCTTGCTCCACGTTTCTACCGCGTCGCGATCGTCCGGTTATATTAAATACGGCCATAAACATTGATCCTATATCCCAATGATCTTTCCTTAACCTTCTACTAACAACCATTATTTATAAAATTGTAACTTTCTATAAGGTGTTACTCACGAAGTGCCCTTCCAACTTTGCTAGTTTAACATTAATTAAATTCTGCATAATTGCTTGTGTGATACAAGTTTTAAATTCACGTTGTTCCTTTCCCATAATCAGGGAAAACAATTCTCTAAACTCTTGAGCGATTCATGTTCAGGTTTCACGAAATGGAAACTGCCCCATTTTGCTCGTGATTCCTAATTAAACATAGGAAGTCTAGAAACTTCCTTTTCACTTTCTCCAGGTTTCACAGTAAGTGACCTGTCCTCCTTTGTATAATTCTCATATATTAATTCTGTATAAATATAAGAAGTTGTAGGAACTTCTATCTTATTTTTCACGTTGTTATTATTGTTATTTTCAAAATTGTCATTTTCTCTAGAACATTCTCTCAAGAATTTCTTAAGGTGCACTTTTTGTACTCTAATTCACGTTAAAGCTTTAATTATTTCATTGCTCATTTGTTTAAATCTCATAAAGATTTTAGAAAAAGGTAAGGTTTGAAACCTTGCAAATTGTCAATTGCCTGGAGCAACTGTTTAATGTTGAGAGGTCTGCGACCCTATTTGTTAAAAAGTTCAAATGAACTATGTTTATTAAAATTATATTGCATAATTGTTAATTTCCTCAAACTTTTTCTAATTGTAAAATAAACAAATCTTTTCCCTTCGCTTTTTCATTTTCGAATATAAAGTTTAGGCAAAATCCTGTCTTCCTTGACTCTCCTCACTCAATGACATTAAAATCTTTAATAGGGCTTTTACCATTTGTTGCATTTGAGCAAGAATTCTTAATTTTCACCTCACTAAAGTTCTTCTTAGCGTTAATAGCTAATTCTAATTGGCCAGTAAGGCAAGTACAGTTCGCTAAGCCAACTACCTGCTTGTGGAGACCCTCTCCGAAAACTTATGGTCAGTTTTCTAAAAGATAAGTGTTTCTTTTTGTCTAAACTTTTAGCCGGCTCCTCGCTGAGTAAAAGCTTAGCCATTGTCCAATGCAACCATTGGTTCATTTACCAAGATTACCCAATAAGGCATAATCCTTTATCATATTCCTTCTTAGAGACACTGGGTCGCCCTTACAGGAACTCCATAACTTTGGAAATTGAAAATACTAAACCTGAGTTAAATCATTGGCATTCTTCGAATTACTTTGTAAAACCTAATTTCTTTGAGAAGACATACAGTAAATTTGTTCCTCTCAGTCTTGCCAGACCATCACCCTTCCCCATAGAACTTTTATACGTGCTTGGGAGGAAATATACTAAAGCCTCTCTCTCGCAAACCGCCCAAGTCCTAGCTGCGGTTCCCGTTAGCCTCGACCAAGCTCGTACCTACTTTAGGTATCCGAGAGTTAATTTCCATTGGCAACTGCTTCTAAGGGTATTTAAATCTCAACTTATTAATTTTGTGGGACTCTCCTCCTATTTTTCTATCCTTCTTTTCCAATCCCAAATCTACTTCCTTCTCTTAATCATCTTCCCTTGGTGGGTGGGTTATTCCTCATCCTATAATCTACCCAACAATTACTGTAGCATAAGTAGGATATATGAAAATAGGCTGTATAGTTCTTCGCCGATCTTCTTGTTAAAATTTTCGATTTTAAAGAGGTCAAAAGGGGTGAAATGTTATTTTACATTTTTGTTATACCTAACTGGGACAAAATTTCGAAGTTGTCGCATAAAGACCGGACATAGCTCATTTTACGCTCCTCGATGCGAGAAACAATACTCTGTGGGTCCCTACGGGACACCGAAAACCACATTTTAAGGTCCTAGAGCTAGGGTTACCATCCGTCCGGATTTTTTCCGGACAGTCCGGATTTTAAACATGTGTCCGGTTTGGCGTCCGGATATAAAAATTGTCCGGAAACCGAATACGTGGCAAATATTAGGAGGAAATTTTACTTCACACCGCATATAGGTTGGTCACATTGAGCACCAGGACTGCTCAGGCGGCTGCACCTGTTCTGTGTGCCGCTCCTGTCGCCATTTTATTTGGAAGGAGTGCGTTGAGTCAGTTTAGTGCTACTGTTTTGTTTGCTGTACTGCATCCATTTCTAGACGTTTTATGCTATTAGTTTTCAGTATCAGTAGTTTTTAAGTACATAACAACAAAGTAGTATTATAAATTGGGAAAATGCCGAAGCGTAAGTGTGTTTTTAACGACAAACTTAAAGAAGAATATAAGTTTCTGAGACAGTGCCAAAATAGCAATGATCGCTTGAGGTGTACGGTGTGCAATTCAGAATTTTCGGTGGAACATCGTGGACGCTATGATATAGAAAATCATGTGCAGACTGAAAGACATAAGGAGGCGAATCATACAGCGTCCTCGGCAAGTATTAAAACATTTTTAAAAAATACTGATGCCACTGATGCTGAGCTGCAATGTTCAGCAAAAGAAGCTACTTTTGCCTACCATACTGCAATGCATGGACTTAGTTTCAAAACGTCTGATTGCAATGCCAAACTGATTAAAAAGCCATCATTGTAAATGTAATATCCCCTTACATATTTGGCAAACTTCTCAAAGATCTGAAGGATGCAAATTTCATTACACTAACAATTGACAGTTCAAACAGAAAAGAGGTTAAATTGACTCCTGTTTGTGCTCGTTATTTTAACCAAAATGAAGGTGTTAACGTGAAGCTGTTATTTTTGATGAACTTCCAGGTGAAACTTCTGATATCTTAGTAGAACATGTTTTAAAATGCATCAAAAAGTTCTCTATTGACTCCAAGGTCTTATGCCTATGCTCTGACAACACCAATACCAACTTTGGTGGTGTTAAAAGGCAGGGCCAAGGAAATGTATTTCGCAAACTTCAAAATGCCCTCTCAAGGCCAATTCTCGGCATTGGCTGTTCGGCGCACATTCTGCATAAGGCAGTGCAGCATGCCTGTGATGCTCTGCATGTGGACGTCGAGGCAATCGTTGTGAAAGTGAACAAATACTTCTTCCAATATACTGTCAGGGTGACTGCATTGAAAGAATTTTGTGAATCTGTAGAAGTAGAGTACAAAAGGATTCTTTCCCACGGCAATACGAGATTTTTAAGCTTGATGCCAGCAGTAGAAAGAATATTGGTTTTGTTTGAGCCCTTGAAAGCATATTTCTCATCACTTAACAACTGCCCTGCAACAATTCAATCATTTTTTGAAGACCCAGTCAATGAACTGCTTTTAACATTTGTTCACGGATGTCTGCAAATGTTTCAACTATCAATATTGAAAGTCGAGTCTGATCAAATATCAGCTGCAGAAGCGGCGCAAGTATATGAACAATTACTTGAGAAACTGGAAGAAAGGAAGGCTGACAATTACATACCATTTGCTGCTAAACAATTACTAAGGAAATTGAAAACTGAAGAAGCTATTAATGACAGCAAGGAAGAAGAGTTTTTAAAATGTGCCGAAGGTTTTTATCAAGCTGGCATTAGCTACTTGAAACTTTGGGAAAGCAGCTTTGACAAAGCTAAACACTTCAAGTGGTTGACACTACAACATGTCCCTTCTTGGGATGAAATGGAAGACAGTGCTCTGACAGTAGTCAGTGTCATACCAGATTCAATAAATGTGGATGAGCTATTTGATGAACGTTCGGCACTTATTCAAGTTTTGAAGAATCTGAGACCCGAATGGGACGCCCTGCCAAAAGAAGAAACCGCTAAAACTCATGAATAGTGGAGACAATTGTTTGAAGTATTTTCCAAGAGCAATGTGTCCTTTGCGAATATTTACAAACTTGTAGAATTCGCCATGTGTCTGCCTGGAACTTCAGCTCCAGCTGAACGAATTTTTTTCAATGGTGGGAGCAATATGTACAGCTGAACGAGGACGATTATCTCTTGCAGTTGTCAGGGACCTGCTAGTTATCTAGGCAAATAGTGATATGACATGCTCAGAGTTCCACGACCAAATAAAACATAACAAGCCATTTCTGAAGAAAGTCAGCTCTAATGAAAAATACGATGCAAGGAAAATTGAGGAACCTGCCCCTGGACCCAGCACAGATTAATCTAAGACGAGAAAAAATTGTTCAAGGGATCATTATGATATATGATGAACACTGATTGATGTTTTTGTATATTCTTATGTAATCATGTTATGTAATTGTAAAGGGATTATAAACCTATAAAATCAAGTTCAGTTCATTTCATTTTGTTCGTCCATACCCCCCAAACCCCCCGGAAGATCCGACGTCCGGATTTGGCCTAAAAATATTATGGTAACCCTACCTAGAGCCAACAGTTTCAATGATATTCCCTGAAAACTATCTTCGTTCTGATAAACTGATGAATTAATCGCAAGTCCGTATCCTTGGCACCAGTAGCTCAATTCATTCATTCATTCATTCGTTTATTTGCAATTCGGGGTGTGTCCCCCGGTGACATCCAATTGACCATCTATCCCTGTAGGAGGCAAAGCCAATCCACTTATTATCTTGAACACGATAGACTAGCTGCGAGGCTCAGCGGTAACGTTCTAGCTTGCTGGGCCCAAGGTTGCAGGTTCGTATCCTGGCGCAATCAGCTGGCATTTGAGGGTGCGCAAATGCAAGGAAACCATGTCAGTAGATTACTGTCACGTTAAAGATCCCTTCGGGGCAAAATTCTAGCATCCCGGCGTTTCTAAAAGCCAGAGTAGTTAAAAGGAACGTAAATCCATTAATATGATTATTAAAACACGATGAGAGCATTACAAATCTAAACGGGCATCCCTCTTTCAAGATATATCTATATCATAATTTAAAAATAAATAACATTCAATGTTTTAGAACTAAAATAACGAAAATTAGTGTGAGATAGCGCCTTCCAATACCACAAACACTACAGTATCGGCTACTAAATAAAGGTAGCGATATAGCTACGGTCAATTTCATAAACACAGGGCTCACAAATCCCGTATTGTTAAGTTCAAATATCAGTCTGGCCGTTATGCCAGTAGCAACGAAGCACTGTGGCGGCTATTGCTGTTTCCGTAACACTAAAGCCATCCCGCCGTGACATACCTCAATGTGCACTTACAAAATTGTGAACCAGTATATTTTACTGAAAATAATTTCTACGAGCGAGTATCCACTTCGCCAAAAAACACACTCACTACCCTTTCAAAATGTACACAAGACGGGATTTTGAAAGCACACTTCTGTATGTTGAGGTACAGAGATATACCACATGGAAAGATAAAATAACATGTTGGCAAATCTGAGTTCAAGGAACTGCTGTTCAGAATAGGCCTTGTGTTAAATCTGCAGAAGCTTTCGGTACAGCTTTTGCGGCCCATGTAATGCTTTCCTTTGACAATGCATCTACACCATGTGCGAGGGCAATGCATTTTCAGGATATTGGAGAAAAGTTTAAAGTGGGAGTGAAGATTCAAGGAGAAATAATTTCAACTCTGAGATTTGCTGATGGCTTCGTCACCTTGGCAGATACGACAGAGGATTGAACGAGTTTTTGAATGGTATGGACTCCGTCATGAGGAAGGAATTTATGATGAAAATCAAAAAATGTAAAACAGAAATATTGGAATGCTGCCGAAATAAATCAGAAACCTCTATGGACATCAAATTGGCAGGTGAAACGCTACGGGAAGTAGGAGACTTCTGTTACTTAGGAAACAAAGTATCCAGTGATGGACGAAGCAAAGAGGATATAAAAAGTAGGTTGGCTCAGGCAAGGAAAGCATTTCTACAGAAAAGGAATCTGTTGACATCGAATATACATTTCGGTATTGGAAGTTGGAAAGCTTTTGTCTGGAGCGTGGCACTATAAGGAAGTGAAACTTAGACTATTGATGCAGCAGAAAAGAGGAGAATTGAAGGTATTGAAATGTGGTGTTACAGGAGAATGATGAAGATCAGATGGATAGATAGGGCTACAAATGAAGAGGTAGTAAGACGAGTGGGAGAGGAGAGATGTTTCTGGCGCCTGTTAATGAAGAGAAGAGATAGGTTGATAGGACACATATTAAGACACCCAGGAATAGCAAGCTTAGTTATAGATGGGAGAGTCGAGGACAAGAACTGTAGGGGTAGACCAAGGTTAAACCGATTGCCTTGGATGTAGGGTGCGGTAGCTATGTAGAGATGATACGATTATATCAGGGGAGGGAGTCATGGAGGGATGCATGAAACCAGTCAAAAGACTGAAGACTCAAACAACAATAATCAGGAATTTTAATTACTTAGAGAGGCAAGTGAGGCAAAAGGGTTGTTGGAGAATTTCAATCCCTGGGATGTAACACTGGAAGAGACTACATAATTCACATCAGCGGCCAAGGTGATAGATATTTTACTATAGGTCTATTAATAGCGACATGTTGACGTTCACATCATCAATAATTGTGGCTAATTACCCCCTGAATAGCTTAAGGAAAATATTTTTAATTCCCCATATTCGATAGATTTGCTATTCCAGTGTGCAAGAGTGCAGTTCCCTCTTCAAACAATATTCGCAATTTCCATTAACAAAGCGCAACGACACACACTTAACAGCAACCGGTGTACATTTAGACAAAACCATTTTATTCCATGGGCAACTGAATGTGGCGTGATCACGAGTATCCGGACAATACAATCGTTATGTCTCAGCGGAGGAAGGCAAAACCAATTACGTCATTTTCAAATGTGTTCACATAATGTAACATCGTACCCTGCAGACTTTCTCAACTCTACGAAATTTCCACCTTGCTGCTCATATCAATATACTGTATGTATCATAATTTTCAGAATTAAAATTGACCCACCTGTTACCGCGATTGCCTTAATAGAATAGACCAATTATCAGCAATGATGCATCGTCCCCATTGTCTTGATCGCGAGCGAAGCCGCGGGTACATGCTAATCTTTATATATATCATTCTTCGACACGTGTGTATGTGACTGAACTGCTCCTAAATGGCTGGGCCGATTTCGATGAAATTTTGTATATATGTTAGGGTGGGTCCATGTATGGTTTAGATTCACAATTTGACCACGTAGGTGGAATTTTAGAATTTTAGAACCACAATTTACACACAATTTTAGAACCACAATATACAGTCATAAACAGTCGTCATGGAAACCGCTCGACTTAGTGAAAAGTGATGCTTTTTGACTGTTTGTCTCTGCACGTAGAGCCGCCTGGTCGCAACCTGTGCAACTACCTCCATAACATACACTCCGCCCGTGGCGGAAAGTTGTGTTTTATACCAAAGGTGGCAGTGATGTCGAATTCTACTGTTTGTCTCTGCACGTTAGAGCGTTTCAAAGTCCCGTATGCGTTCATATAGACTACCATTCATCTGATTGCGATGAAATTTGGGTGAGATGTTGAGTGCACTCCAGGGAAGGTGTTTGTCTTAGTAAATCCATTTTATAATTGATAGCGCACCGCTAGATTCATCTAATGAGGGAAGACGCGCGAAGCGTTTCAAAATGGTCCCGTATGCGTTCAAATACCAATCGTCCGATAGAGATGAAACTTGGGTGAGATGTTGTGTACACTCCAGGGAAGGCTTCCGGCTTAGTAAATTCATTTTCCAATAGGTAGCGCACGAGTAGATTCAACAACTGGGCGACGACGCGCGAAGCATTTCAACAAAATCCCGTATAAATTTATATACCATTCATCGATTGCGATGAAACTTTGATGAGTTGTTGTGTACACTTACGTGAAGGTTTCTAACTTAGTAAATCCATTTCACAGGAGGTTAAGCACGAGTAGATTCAACAAATGCTCGACGACGCGCGAAGCGTTTCAACAAGGTCCCGTATGTGTTCAAATACCATTCGTCCGATAGCGATGAAACTTGAGTGAGATGTTTACATTCCAGGGAAGGCTTCTGGCTTAGTAAATCAATTTGACAATAGGTAGTGCACGACTAGATTCAACAAATGAGTATTATTATTTATTTATCGTATGGCTTTTAGTGCCGGGAGTGTCCGAGGACATGTTCGGCTCGCCTGAATCTGTTGCTGCTTCCAGCGGATACCCTAAAGGGTGAGCTACAAGTTCTGTTCAATTTCAAGTAGTTCCAACTTTCGCCACCAGATATCAATGATACCTAGTGGTGAACGTTGGAACATTGATAGAGCGTTCTGACGAAATCTAACCTAACAAATTTTGCTTTACACAAGTTTAGTCTGTGAAAGGATCTTTTACATGCCATAAATCTATGACATGGGACCGCCGGCTTTACGTGCGAAGCGTTTCAACAAAATCCCGTATAAATTTATATACCATTCATCGATTGAGATGAAACTTTTATGAGTTGTTGTGTACACTTACGTCAAGGTTTCCAACTTAGTAAATCCATTCCACGGGAGGTTGCGCACGAGTAGATTCAACAAATGAACGACGACGTGCGAAGCGTTTCAAAAAGGTCCCGTATGTGTTCAAATACCATTCGTCCGATAGCGATGAAACTTGGGTGAGATGTTGTGTACACTCCAGGATAGGCTTCTGGATAAGTAAATCCATTTTACAATAGGTGGCGCACGAGTAGATTCAACAAATGAGCGACCACGTGCGAACGTTTAAACAAAGTCCCGTATGCGTTCATATGGGCTACCATTCATCCGATTGCAATGAAACTTGGGTGAGAAGTTGTGTCCACTTACGTGAGGGTTTCTAACTTAGTAAATCCATTTCACAGGAGGTTGCGCAAGAGTAGACTAAACAAATGAGTGACGGCGCACGAAGCGTTTCAATAAGGTCCCGTATGCATTCAAATACCATTCGTCCGATTACGATGAAAATTGGGTGAGATGTTGTGTACACCCTACGGAAGGTTTCAGGCCTAATATATCCATTTTAAAATAGGTAGCGCATGAGTAGGTTCAACAAACGAGTGACATCACGCGAATCGTTTAATGAAAATCCCGTATGCGTTGATATGTCATTCATCCGATTCCGATGAAACTTTGATGTGTTGTTGTGTACACGCCAGGGAAGGTGTTCAATTTGGTAAAGCCATTTTACAATATTGGTAGCACACGAGTAGATGTAACAAATGACTGACGACGCGCGAAGCGTTCCAACAAATTCCCGTATGCGTTCATGTACTATTCATCGATTGCGATGAAAGTTTGATGATTTGTTGTGTACACTTACGTGAAACTTTCTAACTTAGTAAATCCATTTCACAGTTGGTAGAGCACGAGTAGATTCAACAAATGTGTGACAGCGCACGAATAATTTAAACAAAATCCAGTATGCGTTAAATGCCATTTATCCAATAGCGATGAAACTTTGGAGAGTTGTTGTACACGCTCCCACGAATGTTTCTAAATTAGTTAATTCATTTTACGATAGTTTAGAGGCAGTTAATAGAAATTGAAAAAAATATTGTTTATCCAAAAGCACTTCAAGATACAAAGTTACAACGCTTTCTTTGATTGGCAGGACAACGTCTGCCGGGTCATCTAGTAATATATATAATTTTTAATCCCTTGTAATATATTTCAGTTTTATTTACTTATTCCGGTATGTGGATGAGGTTTGTGTTGACCGACTGAAAGATACAATATTAGTTGTTAATATGGCAACACTGATAAATGGTTTCCAAGCTATCTTTAATTGTGTGCTCATTAAGACATTCAGGACAAGCACATTAGCATATTCTCCGACAACTCCTATCATGAAAAACAGAGTTTAATATATGAAATATGAAAAAGCAGATTTCGGATCAATCAGTGTAGGATGTCTTTCTATTTATGGAGCGTCACTTTGCATGTAGATTATGATTAACAAATACGTTTTTGGCTCCAAAAGTACAGGCATTTTATACATTTGAATGAAGGAAATGAAAATTTGAATGTTTATTGGTTAACAGTAGTTGTTCGTGATTTTGTGTATACTTTAACTCTTCATCACGTTGCCGCATGACACGACTTGAATGCCCTCAGGACCGCTCACTGTATGCCTTTATATATTAAGATGTGTTAGACATGACGAAAAGGAAGGTGAGCTAGCGTGGATATTTTCGACCAATAACCACCAACTGATGGGCAGAATGTATTAAACCCACATTAATATTTCTATAGGTTTGGAGAAAAGTCAAGAGGACGGCTGGGTCCCTTTCCCGACGCCTGCTCATTAGATTTAAAAAAAGAGTTCATTTGGACAAACTACTGCTCATGCTGATATCCCAACAGAGGTCAGTTAGACACGCATCTTAATTTTTAATGCCATTCTTTTAGTGTCGGCTATTCAAAATTTCTGGACAAATATCTGGTACTTGGCGGGAAGGTTTTTGGTGTAACTGAGCAAGTGGTCACGCATAGATAAATGTTTGACCTGTTAGAACGTACCGTCCGTGGATTTGTATAGAAACCACAGAATAGTAGTCTATTCATACGACTTCCTACGGTAGCATTCAAACAAAATCTTCTTCTGTGTCTGGATACCAGGCTTCATAGTCCAAAGTGTTGTCACACTGATTTACAGTGAAATGTAGTTATCCTCTAAGTTGATAGTTCCTGGGTTAAAATACACCATTTGTTTGCATGAGAAAAAATACCTTATTCAGCTAATTGATTCGCCATAATGTATTTCTCGTGACGGTGCGAAATTGTGTCGATGGATCGATGTACGTCAGTCATCAAAACATTATGATTCCTGCATGTTCCTGGATCTCGACACCCCTTAGACAATATTACTGTGTGTATAATGAAACAAATACCTAGACCCGGTATGTTTCTTGTTTTAAGCATTCCAAGATGTAATAAAACATAGACCCTAAACCGACACGATTCGCGATCTCATCTCCGGTTCAACATTACTAGAATGTGCATAACGAATCAATAACCCAGAGACTGCCATACAACTTGGGACCAAGCGCAATGCGTAATGAATAAAGGGAAGAACTGTTTCGAATCCATGATATTCAATTATAATTACCAAAATGGCAATTCTGAGATCAGAGGAGTATCCAGAGGTGTCATATGAAGCTACCTCCAGAAATGATATTGTTATGAATATTAGTAAATCCACTAAAGATTGATCGTGAGCGATTCGGCGAGGTTGATTTACAATGGCTGCTGATCGATTCCTATTGGCTAGAATATGTCAACTAATCACCACGTTGCCAGTTCATTCCGCTACTATGTTGGTAAACAAACTAGAACTAGAGGTGGTTAACTCACCATATTGCGTTCATACCACTGCCACGTTCATACATTTGAATTAATATAGGCTTGCTTTAGCAAAAAGGTGTGTTAAAAGGACAAACTCTCTTTTCGACTCTGGCAGGGAATGTTGCTACAGAGGGTGTCTAAAAGGTTAAACCAAATATAGGACCTGTAGTATGTTGCCAGCCCTTGGAGTGCAGAAGTTTAAGAATCGAATTGAAAATGCGATTTCCGTTTCACGACTCACACAATTATTAAATTATCATGACTCTCTCTTACAATAATTTATTAGCCTGGCTTTGCACGTTAACGTTTGTAGCGGCTAGTAATCTTATCTGTTGCCCAACATGACCGGGTTCTTTTGCCGGCTCTGCCTCGTGAGACAAAACCGAAAAGAGGGGGTTCAATTCTCACCTCAGCTATCCTGGAAGTGGTTTACCGAGAATTTTCCACTTCTACTTCAGGCATGGTGGGATAGTTCCTAACGTGAGGCAACGGCCGCCTCTTACAAGGTTAAGAATTCACACACTAATACAGCTATCACAATACCACAGATTAACACACAAAACTCCATACACACTTATATACACGAGGCTATGTGACCACTATGCGCAGTCCCTAAAACACCCAGCAACAAAACAAAAGACGCTTGCAGCAAACACTGATTGTACATCTTTAGTAGAAATGTTCCAAGTAATGAAGGCATAAGTAAATGTGAGTTGAATAAAGACATTTTGGGGATCAAATCATATGTGCGTCTTGCTTGGACTATAGGGATTTAATAAAAGACTTCAGCCACAAAAAGAGCAGAGGAGTTCATTTTTGGCATTCATTGTTACTGTAAGTTCCCCCGGAAATAAGGGCCTCACAAATCTTGTACCGCACAGGGCCCCACAATGACTAGCGCCACCACTTTGTTACTGTAAGTCCCTCCGGAAATAAGGGCCTCGCAAATCTTGTACCGCACAGGGCCCCGCAATGGCAAGTGCCGCCACTTTGTTACTGTAAGTCCCCCCGGAAGTAAGGGCCTCGCAAATCTTGTACCGCACAGGGCCCCGCAATGGCTAGCGCCACCACTTTGTTACTGTAAGTCCCTCCGGAAGTAAGGGCCTCGCAAATCTTGTACCACACAGGGCCCCGCAATGGCTAGGGCCGCCACTTTGTTACTGTAAGTCTCCCCGGAAATAGGGGCCTCACAAATCTTGTACCGCACAGGGCCCCGCAATGGCTAGCGCCACCACTTTCTTACTGTAAGTCCCTCCGGAAGTAAGGGCCTCGCAAATCTTGTACCGCACAGGGCCCCGCAATGGCTAGCACCACCACTTTGTTACTGTAAGTCCCTCCGGAAGTAAGGGCCTCGCAAATTTTGTACCACACAGGGCCCCGCAATGGCTAGGGCCGCCACTTTGGTACTGTAAGTCCCCCCGGAAATAAGGGCCTCACAAATCTTGTACCGCACAGGGCCCCGCAATGGCTAGCGCCACCACTTTGTTACTGTAAGTCCCTCCGGAAGTAAGGGCCTCGCAAATCTTGTACCGCACAGGGCCCCGCAATGGCTAGTGCTGCCACTTTGTCACTGTAAGTCCCCCCGGAAGTAAGGGCCTCGCATATCTTGTACCGCACAGGGCCCCACATTGGCTAGAGCCACCACTTTGTTACTGTAAGTCCCTCCGGAAATAAGGGCCTCGCAAATCTTGTACCGCACAGGGCCCCACAATGGCTAGTGCCGCCACTTTGTTACTGTAAGTCCCCCGGAAGTAAGGGCCTCGCAAATCTTGTACCGCACAGGGCCCAACAATGTCTAGCGCCGCCACTTTGTTACTGTAAGTTCCTCCGGAAGTAAGGGCCTCGCAAATCTTGTACCGCACAGGGCCCCACAATGTCTAGCGCCGCCACTTTGTTACTGTAAGTCCCTCCGGAAGTAAGGGCCTCACAAATCTTGTACCGCACAGGGCCCCACAATGGCTAGCGCCGCCACTTCGTTACTGTAAGTCCCTCCGGAAGTAAGGGCCTCGCAAATCTTGTACCGCACAGGGCCCCACATTGGCTAGCGCCACCACTTTGTTACTGTAAGTCCCCCCGGAAATAAGGGCCTAACAAATCTTGTACCACACAGGGCCCCACAATGTCTAGCGCCGCCACTTAGTTACTGTAAGTCCCCCCGGAAGTAAGGGCCTCACAAATCTTGTACCGCACAGGGCCCCACAATGGCTAGCGCCACCACTTTGTTATTGTAAGTCCCCACGGAAGTAAGGGCCTCGCAAATCTTGTACCACACAGGGCCCCGCAATAACTAGCGCCACTACTTTGTTACTCTAAGTCCCCCCGGAAGTAAGGGCCTCACAAATCTTGTACCGCACAGGGCCCCGCAATGGCTAGCACCACCACTTTGTTGCTGTAAGTCCCTCCGGAAGTAAGGGCCTCGCAAAT
The DNA here is from genome assembly GCA_946902985.2 of Meconema thalassinum. Lineage (NCBI taxonomy): Eukaryota > Metazoa > Arthropoda > Insecta > Orthoptera > Tettigoniidae > Meconema > Meconema thalassinum. The sequence goes on along the minus strand of OX336395.1, from coordinate 94,512,741 downwards.
TTTGTACCACACAGGGCCCCGCAATGGCTAGGGCCGCCACTTTGGTACTGTAAGTCCCCCCGGAAATAAGGGCCTCACAAATCTTGTACCGCACAGGGCCCCGCAATGGCTAGCGCCACCACTTTGTTACTGTAAGTCCCTCCGGAAGTAAGGGCCTCGCAAATCTTGTACCGCACAGGGCCCCGCAATGGCTAGTGCTGCCACTTTGTCACTGTAAGTCCCCCCGGAAGTAAGGGCCTCGCATATCTTGTACCGCACAGGGCCCCACATTGGCTAGAGCCACCACTTTGTTACTGTAAGTCCCTCCGGAAATAAGGGCCTCGCAAATCTTGTTCCGCACAGGGCCCCACAATGGCTAGTGCTGCCACTTTGTTACTGTAAGTCCCCCGGAAGTAAGGGCCTCGCAAATCTTGTACCGCACAGGGCCCCACAATGTCTAGCGCCGCCACTTTGTTACTGTAAGTTCCTCCGGAAGTAAGGGCCTCGCAAATCTTGTACCGCACAGGGCCCCACAATGTCTAGCGCCGCCACTTTGTTACTGTAAGTCCCTCCGGAAGTAAGGGCCTCACAAATCTTGTACCGCACAGGGCCCCACAATGGCTAGCGCCGCCAGTTCGTTACTGTAAGTCCCTCCGGAAGTAAGGGCCTCGCAAATCTTGTACCGCACAGGGCCCCACATTGGCTAGCGCCACCACTTTGTTACTGTAAGTCCCCCCGGAAATAAGGGCCTCACAAATCTTGTACCACACAGGGCCCCACAATGTCTAGCGCCGCCACTTAGTTACTGTAAGTCCCCCCGGAAGTAAGGGCCTCACAAATCTTGTACCGCACAGGGCCCCACAATGGCTAGCGCCACCACTTTGTTATTGTAAGTCCCCACGGAAGTAAGGGCCTCGCAAATCTTGTACCACACAGGGCCCCGCAATAACTAGCGCCGCTACTTTGTTACTCTAAGTCCCCCCGGAAGTAAGGGCCTCACAAATCTCGTACCGCACAGGGCCCCGCAATGGCTTGTGCTGCCACTTTGTTACTGTAAGCCCCCCCGGATGTAAGGGCCTCACAAATCTTGTACAACACAGGGCCCCGCAATGGCTAGCGCCACCACTTTGTTACTGTAAGTCCCCCCGGAAATAAGGGCCTCGCAAATCTTGTACCGCACAGGGCCCCACAATGGCTAGCGCCACCACTTTGTTACTGTAAGTCCCCCCGGAAGTACGGGCCTCGCAAATCTTGTACCGCACAGGGCCCCACAATGTCTAGCGCCACCACTTTGTTACTGTAAGTCCCCCCGGAAGTAAGGGCCTCACAAATCTTGTACCACACAGGGCCCCGCAATGGCTAGCGCCACCACTTTGTTACTGTAAGTCCCCCCGGAAGTAAGGGCCTCACAAATCTTGTACCACACAGGGCCCCGTAATGGCTAACGCCACCACTTTGTTACTGTAAGTCCCCACGGAAGTAGGGGCCTCACAAATCTTGTACCACACAGGGCCCCGCAATGGCTAGCGCCACCACTGCATACATGATCAATGTGAAAATTGTTTCCTAAATATTTCACAAGCGAATTTACTCCTATCCTTCCTATTAATCATTGGTACATCATGGAACACATACGCTGAAATTTTTACATGTATGAGGAGGTCAAAATATTACCTAATATGTCAAATTGTAATATTGACATAAATTTGTGGAGGGTTCCTTTCCGCGATCTGAAATGTTTGTAATCAGTTTATGCTGCACATACGAGTACTGTGCCATTACGGAATCAACTGTAATCGTTGTTTTTCAGGAACGGTCGCGTTGAGCCTACGAAGGTCACTTCTTTTTTTAGTTTGTTTACAAGGTAACGGGTTTTTCATGAACTCGCAGAGCGCCAGTACCTTCCCATCTTCCCTTCCCAAGCACATTAACCGTCACATTGAAACACTCAGTTCCGTTCTAGTCGTTGCTGCGTCGAGTTGAATATACTGTGCGCCTGTGAGACTCGGCGCGACCTATTTTGTAACTCAGGTAGGTTTCATTATTGTTTTGTTTTATAATTATTTCTGCCTCAGGTATCAATGTTGTAACTTCAATAGGCTGCTTCACAACTTTGTAGAAATGAGTCATTCATTTGTTGCATCTCTATGACTTATTTCCAGTTATGGTTTCTAAGAAGCGATTATTTACAATTTCCCTATAAATGTATCCCTTCTATTTCCATTGTATCATGAAAAGGAGAGTATTTACTAAACAAATGTTTGCTGATCCTAATAAAATGTGTATAAAACCATTATCGTGTTGGAACCCATTTTCAGTGTTGCCTTATGATACGAAATTTATGCTTTTCAGTCGGTCAACACAATTGTACCCTATTATATTTTGAAACAAAATACATGAATCTATTAACCAGATGTAATTTATTGACAGGGTTAGGACATAACACACAATATATTTAGTAAAATTCACACAACCATTTTAAAAACGCATCAAATTAATTAAGATACGTACATATGTGTTATTAAGAGGTATTAAGACTAGTGGGAGTGGATAGATGTTTCTGGCGACTGCTAAAGATGAGAAGAGATAGGTTGGTAGGACACATACTAAGACACCCAGGAATAGCAAGCTTACTTATGGAAGGAAGGGTCGAGGACAAGAACTGCAGGGGTAGACCTAGGTTAGAATAGGCTAAACAGATTGCCTTGGATGTAGGGTGTTGTAGCTATGTAGAGTTGAAACAATTAGCTCAGGACAGGGAGGAATGGAAGGCTGCATCAAACCAGTCAAAATACTGAAGACACAAACTACAACAACAACAACAAAAACATATTTGGCGCTAAATTTAGAATACTATTTACAAAATAGAGAAGTGTGCCTGTCAGACTCAGAGCGATTGGAATTGTTTCTTCGGGGTGCACGACCAGGGTTAAGATTTTGCATGTACAAAGAACTTCAAGTCAAAGCTTACTTTTCTGACAATCGACACGTAGACCTAAGGTCACTGCAAGAAGGCGTAATAATGGAAAATAGCAATGAAAATACGCATTCTGTCGACGAGATTAGTTCATTCCCACGTGCAAAAAAGTCAACTCAGGCTATGATTTATATAGCCTATAAGGTGTTTCCATCGCCGTCTATAATACTCAAGCCGTGCTGTTGCTAGAATTGGCAAAACGGGGTGTGGAATCTAAGGTGTATAAACAGGTACGCTCACATGCTAAGTTTTGTTCATTAATCTTTTATGATCTTGCATTGGTTACGTAGAACAGGTGGGCAAGTTTTAAATAACCATTACGCAGCCTGCCTTGTGGAGGAACACAATTCTGTCTACCAATGTGGCAATGCCCCCACCAATTGAAAGTAACATATTTTTAGGAGGGAAGTCAAAATAGGCAAATGACAGGAAAAGTAAAACGGTCTTAATCTAATATAAAATTTTACGCCATTAACAATAATTGGGAGCAGAAGGATGGGGTAGCAGGAATGAAGAAGGGAGAAAGTTGCTGGATTTTCGCAAGAGAAACGGTTTAGTGGTAGGCAACTCCTGGTTCCGGAAGAAAGAAACCCACAAGGTAACGTGGTACAGCAGTGATTTAACATAGAAATCTTTGGTAGATTACATGCTGTACGACTGGGAAATGAAGAGAAGCGTCAGAGATATAAAGGTAATACCATCAGAGGCCTTAGATAGCGACCACAGAATACTTGCAATGAACCTGGGAGTTGTTAAGGATAGCAAGAGGACAGAGTACCAGGAAAGGAGAATCAAAGTATGAAAACTCGAGGAAAAGGAAGTCAAGGAAGAATTCCAGAAGATAATAAGGGAAAGGATGCCAACAGACAATCCTAAAACAGGGGAAGAGGAATGGAAGCAATTCAAGAACACAATGGTGGAAGCTGCAGTGGCAGTATGTGGAAGAACAAGCAACAGAAAGCGGTGTAAAGAGACACTATGGTGGAATGAGAGAGTAAAAGAAGCTGTGGGAAGGAAGAACAAGGCTTTCAGAGTGTGGTTCCAGGAAAGAACTGATCTGGCAAGGGAAGATTATAAGATAAAGAAGAAAGAAGCAAACAAGATTGTCGCAGAGGAGAGGAAGAAGTGGATGGTAAAGTGGACAGAGATGATGGAGGAAGACAGCAGAGGAAATAAGAAAGTACTTTATGGGATGGTCAAAAGTAAGAGAAGAGGTCTGCGAGAGGATGTGGTAATGATGAACAAAAACGGAAATGAGGTACACAACAAAGAAATACTCAAGACAGTGTGGAAAGAGTACTTTGAGGATTTGCTGAATACAAATGGTCATAGGGAGGAAGACAATGTATTGGAAGATGGAGAAGACAACACAGGAATGGAAAAGGACCTGAATTGGAGAGAACTGGAGATGGCTCTAGACAAGATGAAAGGAGGAAGGGCACCGGGTGTGGATGAAGTGAGTGTTGAAATGGTGAAGGCAGCAGGGGAGGTTGGGAGAAAGTGGCTGTACCGTGTGATTAGGGTGATATGGAAGGAGAAAAAGACCCCAGAAGATTGGAAGAAAGGATTAATTGTCCCAATATTTAAGAAAGGAAGCAGACAGGAGTGCAGAAATTACAGGGGAGTCACACTCATACCTCACTGTGCCAAGATATATGAAAAGATATTAGAAAGTAGAATTCGAGCCAAAGTGGAGAGAAAATTGAGAGAGGAGCAGTATGGATTCAGACCTGGGAGATGAACAGTGGATCTCATATTTTCAGTGAGACAGCTCCAGGAACACCACTACGAATTTGGAGAGGATCTGTTGATGGCCTTCCTGGACATCGAAAAGGCCTATGATAGTGTGTGTAGGGAGAAGGTTTGGAAAGCAATGGAAAACATGAGAGTGGAAAAAGGGACTGTAGGCAGAGTGAAGGAGATGTATTGTGGAAGTGTGAGTTGTGTGAAAGTTGGAGGGGAAAGAACAGACTGGTTCAGACAAATGAGTGGCCTGAAACAGGGTAGTGCGCTGTCACCCCTTCTCTTTATTGTGCTTATGGACGAGGTAATGATACGGATAGCAGGAAAGATAGGAGAAGATAAGATGAAAGCAATGGTGTTTGCAGATGATCTCATGGTCTGGGGAAACAAGGAGGAGGAAATTCAGGAGCAACTGAAGGCTTGGGAAGAAACAGTGGGAGAGTACGGATGGAAGTTCAACATCAATAAATGTGAGATCCTGTTGACAACCAGGAAAAAGGACAGACCAATGAGTGGGATAACACTTGGAGGTGGACAGCTGAAGAAGGTGGAAAGTCTCAAGTACTTGGGAAGTATAGTGGAAGAAAACGGGAGAAATGACAAAGAGATTACGGAACGTGCCAGACAGGCAGAAGCATTTCTGAGAAGCATTAGAAGCTTAGTGTGGAATAAAGATGTCCCACAAAAAAGCAAGGAAGTGTTATACAGAACCTACTATATCCCGATACTGACCTATGCTTCAGAAACGTGGACAATGAAGAAAAGAGACATAAGCAGAATACAGGCAGGTGAAATGAATTTCCTGCGAAGTAGGATCGGAGTAACAAGAAGAGACAGAGTGAGGAATGAAAAGGCCAGGGAAATGGTGAAAGAGGAGCCCTTGCAAGGTAGGATTGAGACATCAAGACTGAGGTGGTATGGACACTTAAAGAGAATGGATGAGAAGAAGATTCCCAAGAGGATACATGAGATGCAGATGCAGAATAAACGACCAAGGGAAAGACCAAGAGATAGATGGCTGAAAGGAGTGGAGGAATGTGTCAAGAAGAGAGGCGAGGACTGGACCAGAGTGACAGCGGAAAGGTGGTGAGAAAAAAGGACTAAGTGGCGAGGCTTATGTTCCAAACAGACCCAGCCTGGGGCTGAAAACTGTACAAGATGATGATGATGATGAACAATAATTGATTGAGAACTATCTCATTGGACTAAATGGCAGTAAAATGCATAGGAAATACATGTAGGATTTATTCTTCAATAATTCACTGCAGTAGAATGTATTGTTGTTGTTTCAAGGAGCAGAGCAGAAACAGTAGCAGGGTGAAAATGCTACAAATGATATCATTCATCAGACATGGAAGCCTTTACATCCCACGGCTACACATTAGCGTACTTTTCTCACACTTAAGTTGCCAGAGCCAAAATCATTAAGTGCCCCTTCTTGTTTGCGATAATCAGATCGCAACGTATGTAAACATGAAACTGTCAGCTATTCGTACCGCCAGTAATCATCCTTCGCATGCCTCGCCCAGGTAGAGCGAGAGCAGGTACTGAATGTTCCCAAACAGCGAGTGCGGACAGAATGATTGAGCTCGAGTGTAAGTGTACATGAGAGTGTGAAGTGCGAGTGTTCATCATTTGGAAGGCAGCCCTCCATGAGGAATTGTGTATTTAAAAACCTGTTTTTTTAAATCGTTGCCCTGCGGACTTTTCGACTTTTCATACCTTTCGATTATAGATTTACAGTGAGTAAATATTGCACTTGAGTAATATCAGACGCAAGGAGAACTAGGCATCGTTTGGCAAGTATGTATTAAAAGGCCCCCCTCGGGCAAAGCCAGGTAAAATAGCTATTACGTATTTTCAAATGGTACTAAGTTAATGATTACTGTGAATATTACGACAATATTGTCCTCTTGAGCGTTTAGTGTTAACTGTTTCTAGTCTAATAATTTTCTCTAAAGGGTCATGGATCATCGGTACCAGTAATTGGCTTGTACCATATAGCGATTCCGTCAGTGAAATTAGTACTTTTGTTACATTTTGGCGAGGTATTAGTCTAGAATTTACACAAAAAATTAATTTGTCCATGTTGTAAGACTTGAAAAATATGTGTTGCAGGGACATGACAATACTTGTTGTTATGATGACGTGTTATACAGCAGAAATAATTTATCAGTGCTGAGTGCAGATTATAAATGACCCTCAATTTACAGTATTTTAATTGTTGACGATACTGAGATCTGGCCAAGACCGACTACAATATATCAGACCGTAATACGATAATCGATCGAGCAAAATTGGTAGTAACCGTAGGGTAAACTTTCGAGTAGCGGCAGTTTGTTTCCGATTGTTGATCCGACATAGAATAGTGGCTTCTACTGCCAAGAATCAGTATGATTAGTATATATCTCGTACTGCTTATCATGTTAATGGTGTACCGTAGGTAGTTAAGTACGCTGTGAATAATAATAATAATAATAAATACCGGTACCGGTAACATATAATGTGAGAAGTGTTGTGATGTATCATGAAACGGGTCGCACGTGCGTGCAGTGTAACGAGCTGTAGATCGAATTATACTGTTGCAGGTTATTTCTATATTTAAATTTCGTAAAGACCAAACAGTAAAGGAGAAGAGGATAATGAATATTCACAGGGATCATTTCGAAGCCAATAGTCATGTGTGTTCTGACAGTTCGAACACACAGTAGGTTAGATAAGGTCCTTTTCCAACGGAAAATGGTGAACCCGTTCGCATTCCCAGTAAAATTCTCAAATTAACATCTGGTGCCATTCCCACAACTATCCCTTATCAACCGTTTTGCCGTACAATTACACTTCCCAAAGACCGAAAATATAGAGGAGCACGTTTACAACATGTGTTATTAGGTTATGAGGAGAATTTCACAATGTAGTGTGGACAGGATGGAGTTTCTACAGTACTTTAGATATCTCTCGAAATAAGCTTGATAATAGCAGTTATACTGATATATGGTGATGGAGCTTTGGACCTAACTGCTTTCTAGAAGATATATAGGTTACCGCAGTGACAGGTGGACCAAACAGGAAATTTGGTGAGTCATTTTTTCAATTTACAACAACCTATATCATTATTTCATATGATTCAAATGTTGGTAAGGGAAGTCATGTGTTTTGATTGTGACATTGGTACAGTGGAAATTAAATTTCCTTGCAACTCAAATCCAGCAATCGTTAGAGCTTTTAATATGGGCTATTCTCAAGAGGCCTATCAGTCAAAGCATATAAATAATATAATTCTAAGAGAATGTTTTAGAGGGTTTCCTCAAATATCATTCTTACTGGAAAAATGTAAACTCTACCATTATGATAAGTTTGTAACAGTATGTTCCGCATTATATGGTCTCGGGGATCGCATTGAGACTGTGGATCCATAGGTCCTAGGTTCGATTCCTGGCCGTGCCAAGACATTTAATTCTGGTTTGAGGGTTGTAACGGGCCACGGCCAGCCTCGTGAGGCAAAGCTGATAAGAGACGGTTCGAGTCCCACCTTGGCTGTCCTTTGAAGTGTCTTTCCGTGTTTTCTAACTTCTGCTCCAGGAAAATGCCTAGAAGGGCAGATAACCTCGCTGTTTCGTCCCTTGGAACAATAACTAACTAAAAAATGTCGAGATGGTTCCTTGCTTACAACTGCGGCCATCTTCTTCGAAATCCTAGCTTCAATTATAAATATACACACTACTACATACATTACAATGACACAGGTTATCAGACAGAGTCCACACACACCTAAGTACAAGGGACAACATGACTACGATGTCGCAAAGCCCATAAATGAATCAACATCCAAGCAACAGTCTATGACGTATGACAGAAATTCCTTATGATCCCCAGAAATGGATGATTAGTGTCATTTGGGACCGACATACACATTGCGAATGTATGTTTCCTTCATGGGATGCTGAGATATGACAATTGTCCACCATTTGGAACGTAATTTGAAGTCTCAGACTGAGTCATTCCCTGTTTAAACAATGTATTTAAAGCCACTATGTTCCTATAATCAACAAGTAGTTCCGTGAAGTACTATACAGCTTATGTTCATATATCCTACTCATGTAAATTGCCTCTATCACCATACAAAATTTTAGTTTGATTGTTGTAATAGATTCGTAGATATTGAGAACCGTCTAAATACTTCAGATGGTCGCCATGTTAGATTTGTATTTATGTACTATTACATGAAGATAATTGTGTTTGTGTGGTATTCAAAATCCAATCGCATGATTAAGACACATGAAGTAAAAAAAACGAGATTTTAAAATTTCGCACAGCTGCCATCTTATGGTTATGAAAACAATTGAAATGAATTAGATGCCAGTGGAAATTTTTTAAGCATTTAACGTATTAAGTTTCACTGCACGCGGACGGTTAAATCGCGAGAAACGTCCATTTTTGTAGGCAAATCCTGGGCTTAAACACTAGTTAAGGGGAAAAGTTCTATCGGCACAAAGGAAAGAATCCAAGTCAATAAGAAATAATTAATTTAATTAAATGATGAAAACATAATAGTAAGTTAGTTAAATCTAGTGGGATCAAGGCGAGAACGCAAGGGCCTTCGAGTGAGTTAACCGAGGGAGCACCCTTAGCTGAGGTTGCCGGTGAACTGTCGCTGAGTGCTCTCTCCCTCCCAAGCACTATTTTGCGTACTATGGGGGAGCGTGTTGCACTGGCGAGCAAAGATATGTCAGATAGGAATGATTTATGTACTTTCCCTTCAAAAGGGTGAGAATTTAAAGGTATTCTGAGCTGCTAGTAAGATTTGAGTTAGCCGGGATATTTTTATTACCAGCCACTGCCGGATCCCCAACAGAAAGGCCAAGCGCCTTCAGAGTGGGTAGATATAAAGCACGTTTGGAGCTTCTAACTGTAATTTTAGTATTATTAGTGGAAATCGTTAGGGGGAACAAACTGTTGCGTTTGAAGAAGGCTATACTCTTACCCAGCAGCGTGCAGGTTAACGGTTTAGAAAGGATGAAAAATCCAAACCTATATTGAATAAAATCAAAATTCTAAACAGTAAATCACAGGACAGAGCAAAAGTCTCTTCAAGTAGGAAGCTGGCTGAGAGAGCTATACTTGCCTTAATAATTTACTAGAATTAGCTATGATAGCTATAAGAAACTTTTTAAGCGATGTTAGCAGAAGTTTTGCTCTAAACGCAACAAGTGATTGAGTTTGTAGTAAACTTATCATTCAGTGACTTGCTCATTTCTTTGAATATAGAATCGATTCGGGAGAAAAATTAGGGCAGAAAAGGTCCTACCTAACAGCTCTTCTAGCGATAGAAGTAGAAAACAATTGATAAAGAATGTATTAAACAAAGTGATTAAGTTGAACAATATTAACAATTTAGATCTCAGATCCATTTTGGTTTAAAGAGAGAATTTTTGTTTTGAAACAAACTGGAGGTCTCAGACATGTGAAAAGATAAGCTATAAAAACCTTGCAAGTGTTTTTGTACTATGCATACAATTAAAGAGTGTAAAGCCTATAATAAAATAATAAAAAACATACAATTTATTGAAAATACAGAGCACAAATTGTGCATAGGGTTAATAAATGTGAATATACATTAATGTTTTCACTTCCCACCTTCACAAAATTTCACAATGGAAGGACCCCGGTTCTTACATGTGATTACGTGGTACCGACTACATTGTTTACCACATAATTTACAAGTACAGGATACGTCTATGTCATGAAAGTACTCGGTGACGCACAGTTTATGGTGGTACCCATGTACCGCCATCGAGTTAACGAAGTGTCGTAGGTCTTGATTGGTGTCAGTCCATACCCTATTCGTCATGGCTTCCGTTATGTAAAATTCAGGCCAGATTTCATCTCTCTTCTTCACTCTCTCTTGCATTAGTCTTTTCCAGGCGTCCGTAGATGGTAGTCCTCTCTTCGTCCGTAGGTCCTCAATGAAAAAGTTCTCCTTGGCAAGTTCGTACACTAGTCTAGATTTTGCATATTTTGATAATCCCAGGGTTGCTTTAAGGAAGCGCGACTTCACTGCCTCGAGCGTCCTCAAGTCCGCCAGGGTCAGTTTCTCCCAGATGATTTATATCCCGTATGTGGCGTTGGGCGCTATTTTCGCGTCAAATAATCTCATAGCAGTTCCCAAAGAGAGCTTCGTGAGTGATTTAATGTCATATATGGCTTTAGTTGCTGCCGTTGCACGAGACTTGATGTGGACTCGGTAGGCTCTAGCTGTTGTTTGCATTGTCAATCCTAAGTATGAGAATGTATTTACTGTCTTGAGGGGATTCAATCCTAGGTATATTCTGTCTCCCGAGGCCTCTCTGCCACCTTTCCGAATCGTCATTTTTACTGTCTTCTCTGTGTTATTTTCCATCTTGTTATCCTTTGCCCAACTGTCGAGATTTGTTATGGCTTTTTGCACTTCATGTACGGAACTTGAACCAATGACCATATCGTCAGCGTAGAGGTATATCTTAACATTTTCCGCTCCTAGCTTAGTTGCCGTCACCACATCGTATGTTGCAATGTTGAACAGTAGGGGGCTGAGTGGGTCTCCTTGCAATACACCGTTGGTTTGTGTTATCAAATTCGAAGTTGCGACACGGTCATCAATTTGTATGTAATTTGTGGTCTGAATGTTGCTTATCAGTGTCGTGAGCTTGTTGTTTTCGCCCATTATGGCTACCAGTTTCGCAATTATTAGCGACCTGCTTAACGAGTCAAAGGCTTTCGCGTAATCGACAAACACTACGTGACATTTGCCACTAGGATGTCGAAAATACTTTCCTAATAAGCGAAAATGCAGTAAATTGATAATTGCAAATTCCTGATCGCAGCAGGAGGAGAAAAACCAGATTAATAAGTATATCTCTAACCACTATTTGTTATACAGAAATTGAAAGATGATAAATTCAAATTGGGCAGGTGGAAATAACGAAACCTGGATTACTAAAATTAATAAGAAATTTAACAATTAGGAAACTCCGACTTCCTGATCTCAGCAGGAAAGTGCGTATAAAAATGTGGGTCTATAATCACATAGATATTTTCACAGCGTGAATAAATGTTAAGTTTAGCAAAAGTGGGAGGGCGCCATTTATAGGCGAGGCCTCATTGAACAAAAGTAACTAGTATAAATATACCCTAAATTGTTAGTAAAGGGAATTGGGAATTTGAGAAATGGAGGATCAGAGTCCTGGCTGATTTTTCTGATACGAGCGAATCGTGACGCGGAAGAAATCCACTTTCACTTTTGAAGCACTGAATATTTATGTAACATGAGGAAAATTTTCCTATTGCTGTTTATGAAAATGCACTGGGTTGAACTTTAATATGTCTCTGACGTTATAGAGTTTTAGGTTGCAATTAATAGTTCCATTTAACGTAAAGTTTCGGTAATATTGACGATGTTGAGTAGAGTTCTTCACGGTTTGGAGTCTATTGAGAATGGAAAATTCCAGAATTGCAGTTACAGTTTAAAGGAGCAAGTAGAAATCCCTCAAAGGCAGGCACGTTAATTTTTAGACAGCTATGAATTTGACATAAAACCCTCGTTGAGGGGAAGGTATTCCCTTATTCAGTACAAGAAATGCTAAATTGGCTAAGCGTGACAGTTCCCTCGTGGAGCAGTCATGCACAATTTTGCAAAAATCCCAACACTGCCTATAACTTTCTTTTAAAGCATTCAAATGTTGTTTAAACCCCTTTAAAAATTGTTAAAATCAATGTAGGAAGTTACTTATCATGCCAAGATGGATTGAAGTTTGTTGCAGCTGTTAAACCCAAGTTTCAGATATGGCGTCGATTTGAATCACCTCATGTAAAAGGAGGTGGTCCTCCTTCAAAGAATTGACCTTTTCACGTGGCTGACTAGACTGGTAGTGAGGGAGAAATTTGAACGCACAGATAGCCAGAACGACAAAAGGGAGTGGGAAAAGACAAAGGAAGAAAACAAGAATGGGAAACATAGGGAAACAAAATTTTCGATACAATGAAATTTTAATACATTAAATAAAATCTTCATGGAGATGGTAGCTGAGGACAGCAATGACATCTGCTTGAGTGGTATGAAGCCATTCTTGAGATTGCTGAATTCAAAAGCTTCGACAGGTTGCCGCGTGGAGAGCTGGTGTTGAATTGCAGAGGGTAAATAACTGAAACAAACTTACATAAAATAAATATTTGTTCAGAGAAAAAGAAAGACATAAGGAGTCACTGTTGGTGTCTGTGAAGGGAAATAAAAGAACGAATGAAAAAGAGAAGAAACAAAGAGCAGCGATTGCTAACTCTAACTAAACACCTCTTATAAATATTAATACTTCTCGTCACCGCCATGTTGGATTTGTGCTCATCAGGTTACTGAAAGTCCTATATGTGAACTGATTTTCATAGTCTTTCCTGGACAGAGTTGGAACTGGTTTCAACATGTTTTCAGAACGAAATAACTCTCGCGTCGCATAATTTAACCACAACGATAGTGTATTAGCATGTCATTTGAACTTCAGAAATATTTAACATGTTCTCAATGCCAGTGAATGTCTGTTTAGTATCAGGTATGACAAGCATTTCATCAGACCTGTTTAATCAATTACGTGTATTTCTACCACACTTAAACAAATGCTCATCGAAGAGAAGAAAGAGGGGCTTAGAATGATCAGCTGGGCTAGGGACAGGACATAACACTTAACAGAGAATGAGTGCCAATAAAACTGCAAGAAGGGAGTGTGAAAGGGACCTAGGAGGGAGGATACACTTGGCAGACCTGGAAAACAAAGGACAGATCTGGTGAAGAAGGATGTACAGGAGAAAGACCAGGATTGGGAGAGGATTGTGAACGAAGAATGGTTCATGGATCGACGGAGATGGAGGGGCTCATATACCGCACCCGGGAAACTGGAATTGGAAACGATGATGATGATGAACACTTGACAGCTCAAACATGTTTTCCATTCGTTCGGTTGGTATCTGACGGCAAATAGACTACGTCAAAGTGGAGACCACGCATATGTTTAAGGACATTTGGTTCAGTAGTGTTTCAGCATTCATATTTTTCACTGGAGACTTGGAGAGAGCCCTATAACCTTACGTTTTGAGTATAAATATGAAAGGATAAAAGCCTACGTACTAGTTGCCGTCAACTCTGATTCATTTTCAGCCATGCCTTCGATTCTTCCCGCTGTGTACGATAGTTTGGCATGTATATATTCTCAGTCATTACTCAGCAGCAAGTAAATCAGGTAAAGTATGGTTTATTTATACGTAGGTAATCCTGTTTTGCATTCTTGTAACTCCATTTAAAAGTATTCTATAGTTTATGTAAGCTAGATATATTTGCCTTATCCTAATGTTATGTCTGTATTTTTAGCTACTTATCTATTCGCGTTGTCCACCTCGTGATTTAACGACTAGCATTCTTGGCACTCGCCCCGGAGATCCAGGTTTGAGTCCCAGCTCTGCCAAGATATTCAATTCTGGTCTGGGGGCTGGAACGGGGTACACTCAGCCTCGTGAGGTAAACCTGAGACGTGGGGGGATCGATTCCCACCTCAGCCAACTTGGAAGTGGTTTTCACTTCCCCCCACTTCTACTCCAGGCGAATGTTGGGATGGTTCCTAACTGAAGGCCACGGCCGCTTTCTTCTCAATCTTCACCTGAAATACAAATACACACACTAACACAGGTTTGCACACTCACCCAAGTACATGGGGCCAAACGACCATCATGTCCATCCCCTCACACGAAACTCTATTAGCGTTGTTCTTTACGGGATTTTCTTGGTATTACATACGAACGTTGTGCTTTATTACGTGAAACCTATCAATTACGGTGTAATTTAATCAATTATTCGAAAGTCTGCCTTAGGATTTACCACTATCCCGATTGTGCTATGTCTGCCGGCGACAAGAACTGCTCGTCTACGATTACCGCCATCTTTGTTTTATTGTTACCATCTGAGATATTGTAGTCGGTCTTGGTATGGCCTTGCGACTGCTACTAATCTCGGGCTGGAGGTCATCCATAGGATGGACCTGTGTGTGTAGGGTCTGGTGCTCCTTTTACCCTGTTTGTAGAGGTGTTTATGTTAATTGCTGGGTGTGTGTTGGGCAGTGCCGGTCCTTTGCATTCGGGCCCGCACTGCCTGTATTTTTGTGTTAGTTTGGTGGTTGATGTGTCGTTTTTGTGACTTGTGTACTTGGGTGTGTGTGAGATTAGTAGCTCTGTTGCTTGTCCCTTGCCATGTCCTTATCCTCAGTTTAGGTGGTGGTGGAAGCTGTTTGGTGTACCTGATATACCTTGAAATCTCCTGCAGTTTTCCCCTATGGTTTGCGAGGTGGTATATTTAGGGTACTTCCTTTAGAGGTTGCCGCATTAGTAAAGACGGGCCTTTTGTTATGGTGGTTGATGGGGTTTGGTCAGTGGTAAGTCATGTGAGGACCAGCCTCTGCTTTCGCCACTGAATCGTGTTTGTGGATGTGCATTTTGGTATGGGGGTGAGTGGGGACAGAGGGAAAGGAGGGGGGGGGGGTTATTCAGTATTTGAGTTTGAGTGGGGAGGATAATACTTGTGTGGCAGTTTGGTGTTTGTGAGATATGTGGACATCATCCCAGGGTATGACTTTTACTGGTGTTGCTTGGTTTGGCGGTTTGCTTTTACTGTCTTGTGTTCAGTGTACGTGTGTCATGTTGTGGTTTTAGTGTTTGTTTGTGCGGTGAGTGCTTGATCGTGTTTGGTGTGGTCATCGGTCGAGGTTTTGACCTTGTTGTATGTTTCCTGGCTATTGCCGGGATTTATGGTGGGTGTTGAAGTATTTCTCATATGACGAGAATGTGCTTGGGTCGGCGTATTCGTGTAAGGTGTGGATCAGGGTTGTATCTGCCTAGTTGTCTGATGAGTGAGTTTTAGTGTAGGTATGCTTTGCTGTAAAAGTTTTTCATTATTTGCATGAGGTAGTCTAGGAGGAATGGGAATTTAAGTTCTTTGTGTCTTTCTGGAATGATTGTGTCGTTAGTGGATTGTTCGAGTGCTAGTCTTAGGAGCCAGTTTTGTGTGTATTGAAGCTTTTGTATGTAGCTGGCTGGTTGGAAGCCTATAGCAGGGTAGGCGTATGTGAGGACTGGACGAAAGAGTGCTGTGTACTGTTCGTCCACCAGCTCATGGTCTTAGGGGATTGAAGGGGAGAGGAGACGCATTCCAGCTGCGTTGATTGAGTGGACGTGCCGCTGCAGGTATTGCCAACTTAGCACCGATGTTATTCACGCAATGTTTAATCACTGCTACTTGCGTTTAGTTTCAATTGTGATATCGTACGGGTCAGTAGTGTTATGACGGAAGTGAAGAAAAAAAGAGGGATACATTCTGAGGGTAAGCAAATTATAAGGAAAGTGATTGAGGGATGTCATGAAGAAGCTAGGAACAAGTGCATTAAACTTCCACTGAGTCAGGCAACTGCAAGGGCTGCCGATTATACGGGGGTTTCTGAAACAACAATCAAAAGAATCAAACTTGGTAATTTATGTATTAACTAATTAAAATATTATTGTAATGCCAGTAGATTCGTATAACAGACGTGTGAATGCCGAAAAAAGTCGTGCGGATGCGGTGCAGATGCGGATTACAGTACTGCTGATGCGGATAACGTTTTGATTATCTAAGCGCGATTACACATTCTAAACTTCAGCGATAATATTACTTAGATGTTATTACTGTGCTGTGTTCACACCATCCACACACACACACACCACAAGAAAGTGTTTGCCACTCAGCCTGTGCGGAGTGGAGCGCATACGTATCTGAGGTCTGCACTATTGTCGTTCGCGCAGAGACCAGCCGACTCCAGCTGACTCATTGAATTCCTGCCATGGATCTTGAGCTGGTGGACGGACAGTATGTGAGCTTTATGTTTTAGGTGTTTAGGAGTCCTTTAGGGTGTATGAGGATTATAGTGTTATTACTGCTGCTTTTGCTTTCTGTATTATGTCTTTCAGGTGTTTGTTACGAATGAGTTTCTTGTCGAGTGTAATGCCCAGGTATTTGTAGTATGGACGCCCGCAGGATTTTTTTTTCAGAAGGAGGACCTGTAATATTTTTCATTTCATTACCTTCCTCCCTAACCTTCTGGTGGGTGCAACTGATCTGACAGGCACACGAGTCAATTCTTATCTCATATTCGTCATTCGCGGGGGTGAAGCTACTTCCACCTTTCAGTAGTAACCTCTTTCCACATGACATTCAGGTCCATATCAGCCAGTTGTCAATAACCCTCCTACACATTTGCTGTTGTTGCAAAAGTGATCTGCCAGGCAGATTGAGCCTGATCGTGCACCATTACGTAATATGCAGAGAACGAAGGAGTATATTCACTATTGTAGGAAAACATTCCTACAGCAAATATGACTTGTATTTGGTTTCGGATGAGCCAGGGTTCGAGTTGTGTGACGTGTGCTTGTAGGTGTCGTTATCTATATCTGGGTCCCTGGATTTGGCCATGATTGTTGTGTCGTCTGCGAATATTGCTGTTTTGGTGTTACGTGTTCTTGGTATGTCATTTATATTTGCTAGGAACAGGATTGGCCCTAATATACTGTCCTGCGTGACGCCGGCTGATATATTTCGCGGTGTGGAGTTGGTGTTCAGTATGTTAACGTAGAATGTGCGCTAGTGTTTTAAGTGTTTGTTGTGTGTGGGAGCGATGTTAAAGTGATTACTTTGTGTTTCAGTGTGTTGTGTATGTCTCTGTCGAATGCTTGTTTATAATCTAGGAATATGGCTAGTGTCCCTTGATTGCGTTGAAACCCGTATGTGATATATTGATATTGTTATACCTTGAGGTTCCCACAAGGTATGGTCACCCCCTATCGTCCCCTTTTGTCACCCTTCACCCCTGTTTCTCGCCACAACCCCTAGAGGAAATAACAACAGCAAACATCTAGCCATCGCAAGTACACTTGGCCTGGCAGGCCAACCACACACACATGTGGTAACTAATAAAACATAAGTCTGAACAGGTACCTCCTGCTAAGTAGCACAGGAATCTGCTGACTATTCACTTAAATACAAGCCACCCCAGGAACTGATCGTCTTTCATACGCCGAGTTGCTGTCCTACGCCCGTTCGACCGCTCTGCAGTCCGGTAAGTGTAATCGAAAGGCTATCCTTAGTGAATCCTCTCTTTTCTTATCCTAATACTTGTATTCATCACATTCATTATATGCACACTTCACACTTATAGTAATTAAAACCATTCTCACTCTCTTAAACCGCCTTCTTGTATTTCTTGAACCCCCTGTTCGAACTATGGCCCTCACCAACAAGCTCTGCTCAGCTGCGCCACGCTTGTTGTCTTACTTGTCTGGTATTTAACCTTGTAAACACGAGTCAGCATTAGCTCAGTAAGCACGGGCCGCCTGCCGATTGCTTGTTCCATTCATTCTCGACCTCACACACTTCGCTACACTCAAGTCATTGCCCTGCAGACAGGCACATGGTCTTTTAGACAAAACCACCCTAAGTCGAGCTATCAACCCCCCAGGGCAATACAATATTCTGTGACCCTAGGATATTTAGTTCTTCACGGAACTACTTGTTTCATAAATGAAGATAGGCTAAAAATGGTAAATACTTAAACAATTACTATTGTGAAATATTGGCCCAAGGGCCTTGTAACAGCATAGGAAAGAATTCAGCCAGCCATCTGTCTAATCCTGAAACCACTGCTACATGTAGTGCGATCGGAGAAGAAAAGCATCAAGTTAATGACTGCATCGCATACCTGACCCATCATAAGGCCCTTGTCTACTACACGCAAGTTGCGGGATTGGATTCTGGCATGCAGGAGGCCTGTGTCTGTATATTTACTGACATTTTTCAGAACCCCTCCAGGGGATAACTCTGG
The DNA here is from genome assembly GCA_946902985.2 of Meconema thalassinum. Taxonomy (NCBI): domain Eukaryota; kingdom Metazoa; phylum Arthropoda; class Insecta; order Orthoptera; family Tettigoniidae; genus Meconema; species Meconema thalassinum. Next base: position 94,494,126 of record OX336395.1, on the reverse strand, counting down.
AACCCCGGGAACTCTCAAACCGTTGCAATAATAGAGGACGTTAAACCATTGCTATTTAATTTGAAATTTTTCAGCCACAGGATTTCCTTTTTATGTCGACCATTTATTAATCAGGAATTGAACCTGGTTTGCCTCGGTGAGGAACAAGCATCTAGAACACTAACCTATCATACAGCAACATCACAATAAAATTATGAATTACCTAAATTATATAACAGATTCTAGGCAGGTCGATAAAATATTTTATGACAGCCCTTTTTCAGTGAGCATTATTGCACTTTAAGAGTTTTGTTTTTTTTAAACCAGAGGTTATGTTATTATTTTGGTGTTTTTGTTGAACTGTTGTCTTTGGTGGTATTTCTGAAGATTAAACATTTCTCTAACACTATCCTTTACATTCATCTTATTCAAGAGCAAAAGCAGGAATTCTCTCGAATGATTAGTTGAATCATTTTATCGTAAAGAGCAAAGAGGGTCAGTTTGCAGAATTTTGATATTAAAATCAATGTGATCTATGACAAGTTATTCATGTACTGGTGAGTGTCGTGGTGAGGTGTGCCAGAACACTTGATGAGATGGGACACTAAGGTGAAACAATGGCAACTTAATGAGAAATCACAGTATTTCTTGGGGGTTATATTAAATAGTATTGATCACTTACCCAGTTCCAGGGAAGGTAACACTAGACCACTTGTTCTATAGGCGTAGGCTATTACAACATGCCTTAAATCAATATGTTTCCAACTAAGATGCTATTTCGTTGCGATAGCTAAAAAAGAAATACGAACTCCATACATTTTGTGCGCAAATCCTATGTTGAATTACATGAGTACATCCCAGTAATACTTTGTATACACTAATTTTGGTTTGGGAAGTCTAGGTGTTAGTGAACTTTAAGTACGGTATGTAGAAACTGGCCATTGGTCACTAAGCAACAACAAAAAAACTGATACAGTAGCAGCTGTCGAGAATTGGAATGTCTTCGTCCTGGTCATTAATATATCGAATGCATACAGGGTGATGTTTTGCTGGAGTGAGGCCACCGCCAGCCAACCGAACTCGGGTTGCATATTGCGCTGAGGTAGAAACCGTAACCTCGCAGCCATACTTGTGGGTGGCTAGATAATAAATGACCATTCCCAGCTGTTCGCAGCTGTTGCAGCAAGCACACCTACTGGTCTGTATCCGTCGTCACTTCCCACTCAAGGTGGTCGGACTAATTGGCTGCGCGCAAACGAAATGCACAATATAAAAATGAAGCCTAGGTTCTCAGCTGACGAAAGACAATAGCCAAAATTCCTCAACACTTGAATTTAAAATCTTTGGATGTTACATCGTTTCGTTATGTAGCTACTCCTAATAGCACCCCGCGTGTGTACTGAAAAAATAGATGCACGGACCTAAGCCCGTTTGATGTTTAATTGAGGGTGTACAGAAGTAGTATACATTTTTATGCTTTGGATATTGCGTAATCGCGAGGATATATTGCATCATCATGCGAGCGATCACGTGATATGTCTGCAGTGTTCGCGACAAAAAGGTTGTTTGACATAAATGAACGGCCTTGACTTGCTCTACCCCCACACCAAATTTCAACTCTCTAGGACAAAATAAATTGAATTTTGAAAATAGGCTATATTTCCAAAATTCGGAAATCTATAAAAAAGTTAGTTTGAGATAAATGAATAGCCATGATCTCCTCTAGCCCCATACCAAATTTCAACTCTCTAGGACAAAAGAAAATGAATTTTGAAAAATGTTCACTATTTTGGAAACTATGAATTCTACAAAAAAGTTTGTTTATCCTAAATGGAAGCTCTCTATACCCTCTACCAGTAAACCAACTCTCAGGTCTATAGGACAAAAATGAAAAAAAAATGTTCAAATGGGGTCTTGTTAGCAGAAAAGTTTTAGGTGTACTAACATTTGAATGAGACTGTACGGGTGCGGCTTGCATGGAGACCCATTTGGTGATCCACACGCGTTTGCTTAGTGCTCTGCTTGTGTTAGCAGCAAGAAGAGATTGACCCTTGACCGCTTGAAGCGGATAACCTTTGCCCCACGGCTGTTATCTTTCTTTGGCTAGCGCGAGCAAGCCGAACGTGGGGGGTCTGGCTTGCTAATCCATATAGGACGTGCAGCTGTTAGTTAACATTTTTTGTGTGCTTGCATGCTCTGTGGTCTCATTCTGCATAGACCGTTCTTTGACTGCATGAAATGAATATTGGCTTGTTTGTTTTAAATTCTTAGCCATCATTATTGAACTCTGAAATTATTTAAATGAGAGAACAAGTTTGGATATCAGTTCACAAAGTTTCATTCATGTGATATGTTTAATGAGCTTTTTGCTGCTTTAATATTAACTTCTTAGTATATAAGTTAAGCTGACATGGTTAGGGAGCCACACTTGTTCAGCATCATGAATGTGATTGTGATTAAATCAGTAATTGAGAAGTTGGAGCGTCCAAGAGAGCTGAAGCTAATAGCGGAGGGAGCGAGGGCGCTAAATTTTAATCATATTGTGACGGCTACAAAAGTAGAAGAAACAATAATAATGGACAATCTGAGTGTACTAGAAAAAGAAGTTTTTGACTTCGAAGTGATGAGATTAGTCACTGACCGACGCTATAGCACAGACTTGGTTTTAAATGGAGTCAATTATAATGTAATTACTCTCATTATTGATCGAGTAAACGAAGTCAGAGTGTGGATGGAGGAAATTTTGACTCCTCCTCCAGATGGAGTGAGGCGTGAAGACGTCGCGGATGAAGAAGGAGAAGAGGAAGAAGAAGAAGAAGAAGCAGTGCAAATACTATACTAAATGGACGGTGAACGGTTTTTCATATTGAAATGTACATTTTTTTTAAATATATTTATTTTAATCATTGTGGTTTACATTAATTATATAATACGAAATAGTGAAAACAAAATGGTATGATCTTCGTTCTTAAGTGGTAAGTAGTTCTTTTTCCGCCAAGATGCTGAGAATTGAAGATGCTGTCTGCAGAGTTGAATATGCTGGTGATCTTGTGTGGAAGGTAAGTACAATCATTCTTTTCTTTCTTGAGTGTGTTGGTTTTAGTGAGCTGAAAATATATAGAGACACATTTATAATAATAATAATAATAATAATAATAATAATAATAATAATAGTAATATTTTTTGCGATGAATTAAAAAAAACTTACATTGTTTTAATTAGAATATGTTTTTGTTCGAAATCAAAGAGTTGTGAGTTGAATCGAATCCTAGCCAAGATACGAAGGCTCGGGTTCCTTTTCAACGTAGTACTTTGTCTACTAAGTAAATATTAGGATGTTTTGTTCGTTTTAACTCCGCTTCATAAAATGCCCCAAATATCGGCAAATTTTTATTATCTTTTAAAAGATATGTTCGTGGATTAGTATTTTGAACTTAATAAATTGTAAATAATTCCGTAGTCCAATTAGCTTCGTACGCTTTGCTGAAATGTTTCTTAATTTTTGATATTCTTACAATGTCGCCAATTTTATATTTTGGGTTTCTTAAAGTTTCATTATATTGTGATGGCAAGCGGGGTTGATTGTTTCTTTTTACATCAATAGGTTTCATGCCAAGGCTGCGATGTATTTTGTGATTATACTTTACTAATAACTCAGGCAAAATATTTACCCATCGGTATGAACCACGTGTTGTGAACTCTTTCCACATCGATTCATTAAGAGTTCGATTAAATCTCTCTACCACACTCGCTTTTATGGAGCTCCCAGTGGAATAATACTTTAGATTTTGTTTCTGAGACCATGTTTTGAATTCACTGTTATAAAATTCCGTCCCTCGATCAGTGTGAAAATAATTGGGCAATCTTTTACTTTGAGAATAAACAAATTTTAACTTTTTACAATCTCACTTCCTTTTTTGGTTTTAAGAGGAATTGCCCATGCATATTTTGAGTAAACGTCAATAATGGTTAATAAATATTTAAATCCATTATTCCATTTTGCAAGTTTTGACATGTCCACAAGATCAGCTTCATGGAGGTCATGGATTCCTTTGCTAATAACATTTCGTCTTTTATACCTTTTTCTAAGAGGTGCATGAAGTTCTTTTGCAATTTCTCGTCTGGTTTCGTTCATAGTTAATTTCTAAACAAAGATTTATAACATACTGTGCATTGTTTACAAATGTTTCAATTTTTATTCAATATATCCTCTATTTCTTAGTTCTTCTTCAATTGCAAAGATTTCGCTGTCGAGTCCTGTGTGACCTGCAGCTTTCGATGCAATTAATTTTTAAAGTCTTGATACTAATTTGTTTGGTTCATTCCAATGGACAAATTCAATATTGTTTCCTCCTTCGAATTCCCAAATGGCTTGTGGTGTGATGTGCTTCTTTTGTCCATATCCAGTATCCATCGTAGTATTTGCATCTTCATTCTCATCTGTTGTTCTTATAATTCTATCTATGCCTTCAGTAAGAAGGGGTTCGATTATATTTTTATACTTATGAGATTGTGTTCCTCTCGGAGCTGCATTGCTTGCATAATTTCTTTTGTGCACGTTTGAAACATTTAATAATTTCAAATAAGAACTTAAATCACTCCTATCGATTAGAGAGTGATCTGGTACTTTCCTTTGAATCAATTCATGTAGAACTTCTGTTATAGGAAATTTTTCACCACCAACTTTTATCCACTTTTTATCAAAGAAAACTCGTTCACGTCCCAAGTATTGTTTATCATTTCTTATCGTTATACCAAATGTTCTATCCACGTTTTGTTTAATGAACGGATCAAATAGCGCTTAAGTAGTGTAATTATTTTGAAGCTATCTCCATCTTCTTCGTCTGAAGTAGCAGTTGATTCAGAATCATCATATTTTTTCTTTTTTGATTTTCTTTTCTTTTAGTTGACGTTGTATTAGCAATAGCTACAAGCTGATTTAATGAATTTGTTACTGGTTTAAACTTACTCTCTATATCTAATTCTTGACGTCTAACATCATTTTGAAGTGAAAGATACTTGTCCTTAACATCTTTTTTTAAGCGAGAAAGTTTATCCTTTACTCGACTTTCAGCTTTAATCTTCAAGCTCTTCTCCATTACTAAACTAAAATTGTATTTGTTTCACTTATTTATAGTATATTCAAAATCAATTTGAAGAGGAAGATCATTGGTTTTATGTTTCTCAGGGTCTCTAAGTCGAAACTGTATTTCATCTTGTTCTTCAACTACAATGTCACTGCCATCCAGTTCAATCTCTTGACGTATATTTAAAATTGCATACACAATTGGAGATCTTGGTGAAACAGAAATTGATTTTAATATACCTTTATAGGGAAGTTGGTACATGATTATGAAGCGTGTATACCGGTGAATGGATTGATGGTGTGTTGGAGAATTTCAGAATAAATTTCGATAAGTTCTTTTTCTTTACTTCATCTTGTAATATACCATATTCTTCTTTGCATGCGGTAAAACTTTCGAGTGGTTCTTTGTTAACCAATTGCTCATTTTTTTCTGGTTCTGTTTTTAACTTGTTATATTCATCTTTGGATGCAGCAGCGTAACTTTCAAGTTCCTCTTTTTTTTAACAATATTTAGATTGTTAGCAACACCCTCAATACGAGTTTGTAAATTGCTTAAAATTTCTTTTAGTTGATTAAGGAAAAGGAAGGAAGCTTGTAGTTTAACGTGACCGTTAATCTCGCGATCATAAGCCACGGGATTTTTTAGTTGATTAACTTCAGTTCATGAAGCAGCATAGTGTTCTACAAACCGTTTATTTGTCACACCTTGGTCGTTAACAGGAAACTCGACATTTGTTTGTTTTTGATGTTGTAGATTGTTTACACTCTGTTTCATTTTTTCAAATTCATCTCGTGAAGCGGCACATTGTTCAACAAACATCTTATTTGCAACATCGTTATCGTATATGGGATTGTTTACGTGAGTAATTCGTCTACTCATCATATTTTAAGTCCCACCATCGTCTACGTTTAAGAAGTTTTGTTTATTAAATTTAGTGATTAAGTCTTCTAGATCTTTTCGAGAAGCAGCAAAGTTTTCTAAATAATATTTGTTTATTGCATCTAACGAATCGATTGGTTGAGATATGTTTGTTATTCTTCTATTTAACATATCTACAGTTTCATCACCTTTGTTTATATTCAAAAGAGATTTTAATTTCATCGAGTTCTTTTGTTACATGAGTTTTAAGAAAAGAATACGATACTGCATCTTGATTTTGAATTGGATCTTTAACATTTCTTATTCTTTTGTTACCCAAGTCGAGACTATCATCATCAAACGGAAAGTGATCTTCTGAAAATTCACTCACTAAACCATGGATGAATTCTACTCGTTGTAACACTTCGGTTATTCGGTTTTCCAGATATGTTTTTATATTCGATGTATGTTGCTGCATTGCAATAAGGTTTACTGCATCATTTGCAGATGATGGTAAAGCTAAGCCTGCGAGACGTTTGTTTTCAAAGTCAAGTTGTTGTTTCTCTATTTTACAAATTGAAAAAATTAAACATTTAAGGTCGTTAATGTTTCGTTGTATGTCTTCTTTAGACTCAATTTTATTTAGCTCATTCAATAACTTCAGTACATAACCTTTGTTGCAAGCATCTTCAACATGTATGGGCGTTGCAACATCTTTTAACGGTTTGCCGTTAATACTTAGATGCCCATCGCTTGTTGTTGTTGTTGTTACTTGATTTCCATATTGCACTAGCTTATCATCAACATATGATTTAGTTGCAATATCATGGCGTGAAGTTGGTGGTCTGATAGACACGTTAATGATTTTGTTAAACGATGGCATATTTAGGTTGTTAACCACACAAAGTGTATAACGCGAATGAGCATTAACTCTTTTGAACTATTATTTATAACTGAAAATAAACATCAAATCCATTGCGATATCGACCATTTTGTAAATCGCTATCTTTATCGATAACCAAAAAGCCAAACTTAGAGTTTTGCCAACATTAAGAACAAATATCGAAGAACTGATCATAGCTCATATCTGTATTTACATGATCGTTACATACATGACGCAAGTTTGTTCCGTCTTGCTTAAAAAGAATTAAAAATTAGCGTTATCTCTAATTAGATGTTTAGGTATACAAGAATATGTTTGACAAAGATAAAATACGTCAACATCGTGATGACGACCTCTACTGAAGTAATCGTTCATGTGTTGTTGTTTATTGCTGGCTACATCATCAAAAACAAATATAGAGTTTTTTCTAGCCATTTCTGGAAGCATAACTTCATCATTATCAGAAAAATCTCTTTTTATTTCTTTTATAGAGTCCAAAAACTTTTATAATTCAACATACTTACTTTGAGCAAGTGATTTAGAATAAATATAAACGTTTTCTAAACGAACTCCATTTCTGTGACATAATAAATTTATCAATACGTTTATTTTGCCACAGTTCGATGGACCGCAAATGATACATCGAATAGTGTTGGGTAGTAAAACACTATGCTTTCTTTTTTCACTTTTACTCTGGTTTTCACCATTAGTAAATGAAATTACTGGTAGAGTGTTTGACTGCTTAACAAACTTCAGCATGTCAACGTTTACGTCTGAGAATGCACACTGCACAAAAAATCACATCACATCAACATATATTGTTTCCATACGTATCATAACTTGCATTATATGGAATAATAGTAGGATTTTCAGGATTTAAATCAACGTTGCCGACGTAAAACCCTCTTAAATATGGACAATATGGTGTCCATTTTTATGATCATTTAAAGGAATATCGTTTTCTCTCCAATTTTCAATTTCAATCTTACAGAATATACATTTCGCCTTACCACCATGACCGGTATAATAAAATCCTGCTGATGCTAAACAAAATTTGTTTGGACAGGGAAGAGGCCAATTTTGAAAAGTTTTAAGTCTTTCATATTCAGATTTTAATTCTATGCTAGGAGAAATATTGTTTACGTAAGGGCAGGAAAAAGCCCATTTCTTATGGTCTTCAAACGGATCATCATCTTCTTCCCAATAACTAAGTTGCAGATTACAGAAAGCACACCTGACCATATCCTTATATCCATAATAGTAAAATCCTGCAGCTGCTAACCATGCAGTGTTCGTAAAACTGTCTGAAGACCAATTCTTAAATGTTTTTAGCCGATCTCTTTCAGATTTTAAATTCATTCCTTTTTAACTCAATATCATTTGCATTAACTGTTTCTTGGAATACTTTACACAATTAAAATACTTCATGATGATGCTTTACTTCACAAAAAAAAAAGATGTTCACCACACGAAGCTAAATGTGAACTGATATGAATCAACAAAGCACGCTGGCTAATATGCATAATTTGCGTGTGTTGGGTTGGCTGAGCGGTCTAAGGCGTTAGACTTAAGATCTAATTTTCAGAAATTGAAAGCGAGGGTTCGAATCCCTCACCTGACAATATTATTTTATATGCATGTGGAGTGAGGAGATGTTTGATCATTAAAAAACTTTAACATGAAGTGGTACCAAGACCTTTTCTTCTTTATTCATTTAGAATTACAATTAATACAATTGTATTCCTCTTGTATGAGTGTTGAAGTAATCTCATTCTTTTAGTTGTCCTGATGAGTGTGTGTTGAGATGATCTTGTTCTTTTAGTTGTCCAGATGTTTATTTTCTGTAGACAAAAAATATACACTGTGTTAAAAAAGCAAACAAAAACATAATATGTATAGGTGTCAACAACACTAGTAGATTTAATGAATTACCTTTTATAGATAGCGATTACAGTTATCGGGGTGCAAGGGGTAAATTCTCTCTATCCAAACGTCATCCTCACCTGCACTTGGTACACCCTGCTCCATACTGACGAGGCTATGACGACAGAATAACTCCCGGGATAAGGAGTTCCCCTCTCTCCTGCCAACGGCTTATGTAAGGCGGATGAGCAGATTAAGTTTAGGGCACTCTCTTGCCCTTGAGATGGGAAACTATCTCTTAAGGCGGATGAACCAATAATGGTCAACGGCATAGAAGAGCTCAACGGTGGACGAAGCGAATGAGCAACTAGTATTGCCCGAACGGTTGGGAAGGCGGATGAAAGCTGCAACAGTCCAGGACCACCAGTCGTCATAGCTTCTATGCCACTGGATAAAGGCCCTGTATCTGTCAAGTACTGTGTGTCTGTTGATGTGCAACAACATGCCCACATTAAAAGATGTCACGCACAGGCGTCTTCTAAACAACGAAGGAAGGATACAAAATCTTTTCGCCAATTAATCACAAGTCCTGCGGCGATCGGGGAGTTGTGACGGGAGCAGGATTGTGTTGTCTAGGAGCTCCTAGTGATGAACCGGCACGTAGGCGACGAATGTGTGATCTTCGCTTTGCTTGAGGATAGGCTGTAGAGCAATTCGTATGCTGCATTCGTGACTAAGCAGGCCTGTTTAGGATCCACTCTGCTTACCCTGAATGGGGAGGGGCTAAAAAAGGTGCCCTAAAAATAGTCAGCCTAATATCACCCGACTGGATAACCGCGTTCAGAGGGTACACCACGAGCGGTCGAACCACAATGAAAATTAATTTTGTTACATGGAATGTCCTTACTTTGATGGACAATGACACACATAATCGACCACAAAGGCGAACGGCAATTGTTGCCCGTGAGCTGAAAAGATTCAACATCCATATAGCCGCACTCAGCGAAACAAGGTTAGCCAATGAAGGACAACTGAATGAACATGGAGGTGGCTACACTTTCTTCTGGAAAGGGAAAGACACTAAAGATCAACGTATTCATGGAGTTGGCTTTGCCATTAAGAACGAGCTTGTCAACCTTCTCGATGAACTTCCACATGGTATAAATGAAAGGCTTATGACACTACGACTAAAGTTAAAAAAACAGCCGACGAGCGACTGTAATTAGTTCATATGCTCCAACTCTCACCTGTGATGATGAACAGAAGGAAGTATTTTACTCTCAACTTGATGTGATCTTGAAGGATATACCGCAATCTGATAAAATCATCCTCCTAGGAGACTTCAATGCTCGCGTTGGAAGAGACGCAGCATTATGGGCTGATGTTATTGGAAAAGATGGTGTTGGGAAATGCAATTCTAATGGGACACTCCTTTTATCCAAGTGTTCTGAACATAGCCTCGTAATCACAAACACACTATTCCGACAGAAGGACAAATTTAAGACTTCATGGCAGCATCCTAGATCAAAACACTGGCACCTACTTGATTACGTGATTATGCGAGCAAGAGACAAGCGTGACGTACTACTCACAAGGGCTCTGACAAGTGCTGATGACTGCTGGACGGATAATCGATTAATAAGATCTGTAATGACTCTACAATTTCTCCAAAAGCGCAGAAAACAGAGAAAGCACATCAGACGTAGGGTGAACACCGAACGTTTACAAAACGATACTGCTAAAAGGAAGATTCATGAACTTCTGAATGAAAAGTTACCAGATAATTACCCTGAAAAGGTTGAGGAACATTGGCAAACAGTCAAGTTTGCTATACCCTCAGCGTGTGAAGAATCGATTGGTTTCGTCAAGAAGAGGCATGCTGACTGGTTTGATGAGAATGATGCAGAAATCCAGAATCTTATTGATAAGAAGAGGAAAGCATTCCATGCATGGCAAGCCAATCCAACTTCTATCTCCAAACAGCAACTGTATAAAGATGCAAAGGCTGAAGTGCAAAGGAAAACTCGGGTCTTGAAAAATCAATGGTGGATCTCCAAATCCCGTGAAATGCAGCATTTAGCCGAAACGAATAATACTCATGCTTTCTTCAAAGCAACAAGATCTATATATGGGCCACATTATCATGGTTTGAATCCTCTGCTGTCTAAAGATAGCACGGAACTTCTTAGAGACACAAACTCCATTAATTCCCGTTGGAAAGAACATTTTGAAGAACTACTCAACAGGGACACACAGGTTGATAATAAAATTTTCACCCGACTTCATCAGAGACCTCCTAAAGACCACCTTGATGATCCTCCGCCTCTATCAGAAATTGAATCTGCCATCAATCAGCTCATAAACAATAAAGCATCAGGCATGGATGGGATTCCTGCTGAGCACTTTAAAGTAGGGAATACTACTCTAGTTCATCACATACACCAACTCATAGTTAAAATATGGACTACCATTACCATACCTAAAGACCTAAGGGATGCCTTGATAATAACCATCTTTAAGAAAGGTGATAGGGCACAATGTGGTAATTATCGAGGTATATCGTTGCTTTCTGTTGCTGGTAAAATCCTGGCCAACGTCTTATCCAACCGTTGGAAGCCGTTGGCCGAAGAAATACTGCCTGAAACTCAGCGTGGCTTTCGACCCAATCGAAGCACAACTGATATGATATTCTGTGCTAGGCAGATGCAGGAGAAATCCAGAGAGCAAGGACGCCCTCTATATATGGCTTTCATAGATATTGTTAAAGCATTTGATTCGGTCAATTGAGAAATGCTATGGAGGATTCTTGCCACACTTGGCTGCCACCCAAAATTTATTCAGATTCTTTGATTACTACATGATGATATGAATGGCACGGTCCTTAACAGCAATGGTCCTGGAGAGCAATTTAAGATTACAACGGGTGTCAAACAGGGATGTGAGATTTCCCCCACACTCTTTTCAATATATGTTAGTGTTGTACTAAATTTGGTCCAAGAAAAGATTCCAAAGTGTGTAGAAATTATATCCAGGACAGAATGAGGGTTGTTCAATCTCAACAGATTACGTGCAAAAACTAAAGTGTCAGCTACATCCGTTCACGATCTCCAGTATGCTGATGACAATGTCATCTTAGCAAATTCAGATGAAGATCTTCAAACCACCCTGAATGTGTTCAATGAGGCATACAGAAGCATTGGTCTGGACATAAACACCAATAAAACACAGGTTCTTCATCAGCCTACATCACATGACAGGGCTACTGCTCCTACTATCATGATTGATGGACATAAACTAAAGAATATAGATCATTTTCCCTATTTGTGTAGTAACCTATCAACAAATGCGAATATTGACGCTGAGATTCAACACCACCTCCAATGTGCCAGTGCAGCCTTTGGTCGTTTGCTCGTTCGCGTGTTTGACAACCACGACATTAGCATTTTAACAAAATTATACGTTTATCAAGCTGTTGTAATTCCCACTCTGCTTTATGGCTGCGAAACCTGGGTTACTTACAGAAGGCACCTCTTATCTTTAGAAAAATACCATCAACGTTGCCTTAGGAGAATTCTTGGTATTAAATGGCAAGACCGGCGCACTAAAACAAGTGTTTTAGAGGAAGCTAGCACTATTAGTATAGAGGCGCTCATTATAAAACACCAACTTCGGTGGACAGGACATGTAGTTCGCATGCCTGAGTCCCGCCTCCCAAAACAAATCTTATATTGCCAGCTGAATGTCGGTCAGAGAAAGCAGGGTGGGCAACAAAAACGCTACAAAGATGTTCTGAAGAGCAACTTGAAGAAATGTCAAATTGATACAGGTAACTGGGAGGCTGTCTCATCCGACCGATCAGAGTGGCGCCGCAACGTCCACCAAGGCCATTTGTTCTTCGAACAAGAGAGAAGAAGGCTTCAGGCTGAAAAAAGAAATGCCAGAAAAGAGTGCATGATTCGCAGAATGATCAACCCCCAAGATCCATTGGCTGCTCAAGACCTTGTGTGCCAATATTGTGGAAGAGTCTGTGGTTCTCGGATCGGACTGTACAGTCACCAAAGAACTCTCGCAATATGATTAGTCCTAATGTTGGTTCACAGCGAAGATTTACATAAATGCACATTGGAAGACAATCACACTCGTATCTCGAGTGATAGCCTAAATAATAAATAATAAAATAGTTATCATATTTGCAGCGAAGATGAAACAGTTGAAATTTTCTTTCTAGATGATCTGGTAGATGATCCCACTCCAGACGAATTCTTTGTGGCTCATATATAGTCAGTATGTTTATAGGAAAGTAGTTCCAATCAAACTTATTAAATCCTTGAAGTCCATTGTTTCGAAACATGTTTATTATCGAACACACGATTTTCATGATGCCATCAGAAGAATTTAACCAATCTTGAACAGCATTGACATTAAATTTAGCACAACTATTGCTTCCCATTGCAAGAGATGGTAAATGTTTTGGACAATCTGTAGGTAAACGTTGGCTATGCTTCAACATTAGATCTGACACCAGGGGAAAGTGTTTTTAGTGCAAAGAAAGAAAATTTATATGGCAAATTATATACAACTAAATATTCATATTTATTTTTAATAAAGTCAAAAAAACAAGAAAGAGTTTTTCACAATCGCTGTGACCCATGTTAACACAGGACTGAATGAAGGTACATTGCTGTTATTTAACATACAGTAAGCAAGTTCCAAACTGCCGTTTGGTAGCTTGCGAATATCTGCTACTATTGGCTGCTTCTTATTCCACGTGCCAGCATCAGTAGAAGGAGAGTTTGTTGTTGTCAATTCCATGATTGCAACTAAAGTGAGAATACTTGTTTACTTGCTTGCTTATAACTTAGCAAATATTGGTTTAGATAATTACTTCATTAGTTAATGGTCTGTAAGATATTTGACGATCATGAATAAGAACACAATAAAGAGTTGTATCTTCAGTTATATTCTCACTTGTCTCGATTTCAATTCGCACATCAACTGAAGATGTCTTCACTGCCTCCACTTGCTCAAGGCAATTAATTACAATAATCGGACAATGAGACTTAAATTCATCTCGTGAAACTAGAGTCTCTGAACGAAAATCATCGATATGATAATATACATTACGAAATTTAACAAACATGTCATACAATTCGCTGTAGTCATTTATAGCAATTTCAGAAGTTGGCATTTCATAGGGATAAAAAATTGAATTTCAAAAAACTCTTATAGATGTAATGTTACAATGGTCAAAATAGGAAGAGCACGTATTTAGTACATTTCTTTTAGTTTGAAAACCTAATAAAAATTGACGTGGTTTTTGAGTTTCAGAAGTTGTCATTACAGTCCAACTATATTTAGTTGTTCTAGGAAGAGATGGCAAGACATGAACATCCCATGATCGAAAACCAACCTGAATGGGAATATTTTTCTGCATTAGTTTTAATCTTTTAATTTGTTCTTCGTCCGATAATAATAAAACGGGAATTTGTAGATAAACTTTAAATAACTTGACCTTAGAAAGATCATTTTCTGTTGCAGATTGCAAAGCACGTGCGTCACTCGACGATCGGAGAAGTATTAGCTCATGTTTGCAGCTTAAAATCGGCTTTCTATAATCCTCTGCTAAACCTAAAAGGTTGCTTAAAGGAAGTATTTCATGGAAACGTTTAGTGATACTTTCAACAATATTTGCTTCACTTGCTGGTGTTGTTAAAGAGGGAAAATAGCCAGCATTTTGTAAAGCTGTATATTCGTTTTTTGAATATCATGCAAAGGTTTTTATAGAACTTGTTATACCTAGATGGCGTGTACGATCAATGTCTTTACCATTGAACGTAACGCGAATTTCGCTAAAAAGATTAGCCCCAAAATTTTGGTCAGGATGTGCTGTAGTAGAAGCAGCCGGATTTACGTTAGAAGTAATAATTTGTCCTTCTAAGTGAAGAACACCTTCTGATAATAAAACTATGTTTTCTTCATTTTGAATGGGTATTCGAATTTCATCATTATTTTCGAATTTATTAGCTGAATAAGGTTGGTAAACTCTTTCTTCTCGTCGCACAACTCTGTTGTCAACCTCTCTTTTATCCGTTATGTTAAACATATTAAACATGTTAACAGCTTCAAATATAGATAGAAACTAAATAAGATTAACAATTGCATACATATTTATATTGAAATTAAAGTACGCGATAGCCTAAAGACTGTAAGAAATGTTTGTTGTTACTCGATAACTGTTTCTTAGATTTTAAGGTGTGATGGCGTTGTTTTTTTTGTTTTTTTAGAAATTTTAGCTGATTGATTTATTTATTTTTTTCGAATCAGAGTCGACTTATTTTCTTCAAACTGTGAGTATTATATAGTATAACCATATTTGTGAATGTTTTCTAGTAAGCTTACTCAAGTAGAATGAAAATATAACAGTATTTAATTACTTTATATAGCAAGATATCGTGCTGGACGAATAATTAATTCTACAGTTAAATCTTCATCTTGCAAATCAATGAGCTGTTGAAGATGATCTTCAAGTTGCACAGATACATGTTCAATAACCTTGCTGTTCATAGGCAAAAGATTAATTGTTGTTGGTTTTACAACAATCGGATAACCAGCAGGAACATGAGCTTTAAAATTATATAAAGAGTGTGTTGGTTTATGGTTCAAATAAGAACTCGTACCAAGCAAAAGGTTGCAACATACTCGAATACTATTAACAGTGTTAATTTTAATCATATATTCAGAATGATGAGTTGTGTTTGCCTCGAACTTTTTATGAGAAAATCCTAACAAATCTGCAATAGAATCTGCAACACCAAAATCTATAGCAAAGTTTTTGGAATATAGTTTACAATTAGAGAACACTTTATCATAATTAATATAAATATATGAAGGAAATTTGTCTTTTTCACCTAATAAAACTGATAATAAATGTGCTAGTAATAATTCATTAATCTTTGCACTTAATTGTTGAAACGTATGGCTAGTATCAGGTATTATTAAAATTGTTGTATCCACATCGTTCATCTTTATGGCTAAAACGTTATTATTTTCGTTAATTTTTACTTCACTTTCGATTCTATTTCGATCAATCTCAATTTTTTAAAATTCTCTTTAGGGTAAACTTTCTTTTCAATACCTAAAGCCTCTGCTACACTGTTGGGTACACTGAAATCAATATTAAACGGAGAAGACAAAAGAAGACGGTTGCGTCCTTTTCCATTTATATCCTCTTCCAAATAATTTTTTTTTTTTTTTGTATTTGATTTGTTATATGTTTCGACAATGAGTGATAACTAAGTAAATCATCAAATGTTGAGGCTAGATCTTCAAATTCATAAATACCTGGTGGTACCACTAAATCAATTGATAACAAAAATTTAGTAAAATGAATGCGAAATTTATTATTTCGGTTGGTAACATTTCGAATAGAATTAGATGTATACAATCCTGCAAGTCCTATTTCAAAAAACTCTGCTCCTACAAGATGAAGCGGGTTCTCCAATGTAACATCAATCTTTGAGCCTTTACCTTCAAGAGTTATCCGTCTTTCGAATGCCATCTTTGAAATGTTTAAAGACAGTCTGTGTTTCCCTTATATATACAATACAAGAAGACTAAACATAAATGTCCACAAATCGAAGAAGTAATTGATTGACATGAATGAAAATTATATTGTAAATAACAATTTTTAAGATATGTTAAAATTTTTAATGGCGGTCTTAAATTACCGATACTATCAAAATAATGCACGTATTTACCTCGTTTACTGAAAGCCACCCAATGTGAACCAGATTTAACCATCGGTTCAAGGTTAACAATACAGTTTTCATTTTTCGAGGATGTCTTGGTAACGCATCTCGCATAAAGACTCCTCTAAAATTTGGAATCTTTAATTTATGTGCGTATTTAGCTAAAACGAAATTACTTAATGCTTTATTTGGTATTTGGTTAATTATCTTTTGTATACAGGAGGATTTAAATAAATGCCTTCACCTGCTTTTCCTCGCATTGCTTCTATCATTCGATTGTGTCTTTTCATTTCTTTTAATTCTTCTTGTGCAGCTTTCGCTTTGTTTATAGCAGACGCTACCCCGGCTGCTCCGCTTGCTAGACCCCCCAAGCCCGACAAGGCTGCAAATATCGGAAGTAGGGGTAAAATACCACCTTGCTTTTTCGATGCTCTTTTTTTTAATCTTTTCTTGTTTTTTTTATAATATAATTTTCGTTTACCTCCACCAAGCTTAGACTTAGCTTTCATTATGCCACTGACTGTTAGTGCAGCCGCTCTCTCTCCTAATGATGCGTCACGAGATTTTACACGAGACCAAGCTTTCGAAGCTAAAATTTCATCAGCCTCTCTTCTTTTGTTTGAATCTTTATGATTTGCGTAAGCAATGTCGTGCTCATTGCACGATTTATCTAATATATTTATTCCTGGATCACCACGGCTCAATCGCTTTTCTAATTTTGTTCCTGGTCCACAATATTCATATCCCGGAATGTGTAATTCCACAGGTAAATTATCAAAAGTTTTATTAATTACACGACTAATTAATGATCCACTTCCTGATCGTTTATATTGAGTGGCAGAGTTGCTCCTCTTACAACGCACCCTTTCTAAATGATGAGTAATATAATGTAATTATATATATGTATATATATATATATATTTCAGGAAAATTGGAATGGTGGGGGGAGGAGTTGTAAATAATACACACAAAATTTGGGTTATTATTTATTCTCTTTTTCATAAGCAAAGGAACACACCAAAATTAGTATTATTAACAGAACAAAAGTGTGTGTGTGAAAGAAATAAAGTAAGTAAGAGAGATGAAGTGCTTTAATCTCAAATTTGTTTCTAATCATATTTCAGAGAAAAATGACCAAACGGTAAAGTAACAATTCCGTTTTCAGTTATGTGTCTTTTATCATCGTTTGATGAAATTATCAACTTATTTTGCTGAACAGTAAATACAGAATGAGATTTTGAAATTATACAAACTTGAACTTTGTTGGCTTGATCTCTGTTATAAAAACACTTTCGATACTCATCAATATTCATAGTTTTACTCACGCTCTTCTTAATGCCTTTAGCCTTACACAAGCTATTCATTTCATCACACAATTTTATTGCATACATTTTGGTTCTTAACCCCACAAATTCTTCAACAATCCTTCCAGCATGTTCATCTTTCATTAAACCAATTTCACCTTTAATTTGTCTGACAATGCCAAAAGGATTGTTTGTTTCATAGTTTCCAGTATCAAACAAATTTGAATGCTGTTTTATGAACTCATAAATATCATAATAGAATATATACATAAAACTATCTGTGTCTGTGTATAACAACCTCACATCTGATTCAGGATTTGCTAAAATAACATTGTAATGAAAGTCATTCATTTTACATTTAGACAGCACCAACATATACTGGCTGATTGTGAAAAATCTTTAGTCTGCTCATCTCAATGACCATACATTGTTCATCAAATATAATTCTATGTTTAAAATTAGCCTTAGCTATTTAAGACTTAGCACCATAGGCTCCATGCCATTTGGTAACCCATTTGATGTCCCTTAACTTCCTCACATTCATCAGTGAACGACCAAAAATTGCATTATACATCGATTTATTAAAAAAATTCAAAATAATTTTTTGCCTGTTTTCGTTTCTCTGTGTTCACATCAATATATGGTTTTACCCACATATATGGGTTTGTTGTAAGTTACTTTAAGACGATTCATTTGTATTACAACTAAATCCTCATGAATAATTGAACAGCTATGAAAGTTAGGCTTTCTTATTAAGTTGCTCGCACCATACCTTTGACCATCATTCTCCCACTTTGTTATCAGCTTTACATCAACTCGTTTATCAACATTCTCCATAGTCTTTCCAAAAACACTATTATTCATGAGTTTTTAAAAATCTTTTTCAAACGCGTTATTGTTTAGATCAATATAAGGTTTAAGCCATGCAGACTGATGAAATTGCAATACGCGATGAATATTAGTTAATTTCAATCCATGCTGTAGACACTGTTTCAAGTTTTGATAATGTATTACATATTTACATTTATCATTTACATTAGCAATTAACATTTTTGTTCGTGATGTAATGTATGGAGATTTCATATTCTCAGGACAAAATGGTAAATCATTATGATCACCATGTAATTCTTTAGGGTACTCAAGATTTACCTCTAAAATATATCCTTTATCATCGTTATCATTAAGAGTGTCAACATGTAAGACATCAATTTTAGGTTGTGTCAGCCAGCGATAATCTTTCAGTGGTAGATATTGACTCATAGCCCAACCATATTGGTTATTTGCATCGAGGTAGACAATATACTTTGACTCTTCACAAGGGTTGTAGTTAGGCATGTATTTATTATTCGCTTTAGAGTACCGTCCACTACATTGGCTTAATCCACCTCGAATTGATGATTTTATAAAATTGATCATGTCTATATCAGTCATTAATTCTAAATTTACTTTCGTTTTTTTTTTTCAACTTTGAACTGAAATTTAACCCAGGAGCAGTGAAGTACTGACAAGGATCAAGGTCATAAGTTTTCATACAAACATTCCGAAAATTTTCAAAAACATCTGCTAATAATAACACATCTGTCTTCAAATATATGTCTGAAAATTCTCCAAAAGTTTGAATGTCGAACTGTGTCCATACACGACGCGCATGTAAATATTCCTGATCACTGATATGACTTGTGTTTAAGGAACTGTAAAATGCATCTTTCGGTGGTAAAGAACACTCCTCAAGACGTTCCGCACAGTTAATATATTCATAAGGGAATATACCCTATTGACGAATCAAATTAAATTCATATTCTTTAGGAAAGACACGTTGAATTTCATGAAACTGATCTGATTTTAAATTACTAGCCAGCTTATCAAGACTACTCGGCATCAAGCGGAATGAATCTAAAAATCGCAGTTTTATCGTTTTTTAATTGATAGTTTGGATGTATTTTGTGAACGATATGTATTGTTCCTTATTATTTGCAATCACATCAATTTTCACATCTGAAGCTCCAAATTCTTTAACGATAAAGTGGTTATCGTATTTGCTACCGTTATGTAGAATGACCGGAATGAATTAACTTACTCTATAATTTAAATTACATTCTTGGTGAGCAGCAGCACGATATTTTCCTGTTAAATGGTCATGATCGCGAGCCCTGTCTGTATATAAACATTCGCCACATATAAAACAATTAGTTTCAGTTTCAAAATTCATTTGCTCTGATGAAGTTAGTGGCTCTATTGGAATGATCGTATTTAAAATAGAGGATATACGGATGGCATCTTTCTCAAGCCTCAAGCATCAGGTCCTCTATAGAGCTCAAACTTATTTAACGAGTCATCGTAACTACATTTAATATAATATGCAAAGCTAAAAGGTTCATGAATGTGAGTAGTGTTGGTGAAAGTTTGGGCTGGACTCGATGAACATGTAATAAATGGTTTTAGCAAAGCCTCGAAGTCAGCATATATAACAAATGGTACTCGAAGCTGTTTCTCATAATCCTTAAATTTTAGAATGTTATTTTTAGGAGTCGGTAATACCGTACACACATGATTACACCCCCGTTTTTGGTGTTGAATTAGATGGTCCTCTTTCTGGAAATGTAGCAAACAGCCATCACACAACCACTTTTTACCATCGTGTTTTGAAACCTGACTACCAACAAGTCTACTGAAATGTTTTATCCAACAATAGTGGGCATTTTCACCTTTAGTTATGTATAACAAATTAACATGAGCATCCTTTTTTTCCTGAGTATAATATAGAGGACCTACTATACTCTTATTTTCAATTCCATAAACATTAATACTTACATTGTTCAGCTTTTCAAAACGTTGAATGTCTTTTATCGCCATAGGAAATTCCATTTCTTTTAAATCTAACACTGAAGAATAGTGAGGATAAGATGATGTTCTCTTTTCATTCATCACTGTTGGATGGAGAGCCGAGGTTACAGCCCATGCAAAACATGCATGGTCACTATTCATAACGTTCACAACAGCTTTCTTCCGAATGATCCATGCTGGTAAATCAATGTATGATGATGCTCGAAGGGGATTATATTTATTCATGTTGGTTTCTAAATAAAGTACTTCAACCAACGCCCAGCCTGACTCCCTTTCCAGGAACTCTTCACTCTTCACGATGATAGCACTTGAAATATTTTGGTATATATCACTAATATTAGTTGATTCAATAACTATTACATTTTTTGTAATAAAAGATTTGATATCCGTAATTTCACCTTCACTCCCAGTTTTTACATAGAGACAAAAAGTTCAAAATTCATTTTAAATGTTTTATGCTCCACTAAAACATTTTCTACCAAGCCAAACACACTAGGTTGAACATTTCTTAAAAATGATTCAATACTCAGAGTTTTTTCTTCTCTATGAAGTCTGTAACTAGCAATTCGACTTTTAAACGCACTACCAATTTGTTGAATATTTCCAGAATTTCTTTCATGGCAAGTGTTATTTTTATGATGAATACTACGTAAATGTCCATGAATGATCGAAGAAGGTATATCAATATTACATACATCACAATGTGTTATTGAAGGTTCACCATTCTTCTTTCTTTTCGTTGCACAACTATTTTCACAATCTTGAGAACGTTTACGCTTTTGAGCATCACATTCATTTAAAGGTTCCGTGCTAGTTGATGGTTTTACAGTTTTTAATTCCTGTTGTTCCCCATGCACTTCAACCTTGTGGGATTGATATCGCTTTACAGCAGAAAAACCAAGATCGCAAACTGAACATGAAAAAGGTGCTGAACTGACATGCATTAAATTTACATGCCGTCCAAGACTATCTTGTCTGTTAAATGTGGTAGCACAATGACTGCACACACACATTTTAATGTCATATTTAGCATTTGCGTGTCGTTGAAGGTTGTCAGGTCTTGAGAACTGTTTCTTACAGTCACCACACTTGAACATTATGATCGCTTTCGAAATTACCTATAAAAGAAAGAAATCATAAATGTTAATAAATGATAAAACAAAGTACAATTTAAATAGTTTAATTATATTCCAGTCAATGGTTATAGCAGGGTATTTAAATCGATCTGTGAACTTCAAGCAAGTATAACTTCATGTAGTTCTAACTGGGGGTTACTATATACCACTGTCACTGACACCTAGCGGTGAACATTGGAACTTGATAGAGTGGTAGAAACCAGCGGTCGGCAGTTAAGTGAGCTAATTGTGACGTCATAGCCAGTCTTAAAGCAAGTATAAACTTGTAGAACATGTCACGTGATAGAAACCAGCGATCAACAGTTGAGTGAGCTAAGTGTAACGGCACTGCCAGTCTTAAAACAAGTCTAAACTTGTAGAACATGTCACGTGATAGAAACCAGCGATCGTCAGTTAAGTGAGCTAAGTGTGACGTCATAGCCAGTCTTAAAACAAGTTTAAACTTGTAAAACATGTCACATGACAAGGTTAAGTTAGGTAAAGTTAGGTTATGTTAGGTGAACTGAGGTTAAGTCTTTAAATATTCCCTCTGACACTGACACCTAGCAATGAACATTCAGACTTAATAGAGCGGTAAACAAAATCTAACCTACAAAATTAGCTTTACACACCATGGTCAAGTAGTTCCAACTTTTGACTGCCAAATATACCATTTTCACTGAAATGTAGTGGTGAACATTGGAAAATATCACTCTAACTGTCTAAAAGTTATTAGAGGGGCACTTACCTATTTATAATTTATCAACTGCTGCCACTGAATGAACGGATTGTAGGAATCTGGTAACCTACAGTTACCCAATTATCTAAAAACAAATCAATCAATCATTTAATCAATAAATACATTCCAATCTATAACTTCAACATCAATTAGTAATAAAATACTACAATCCATTAATAATAAGTACTTACCTTGCAAAATAATTTAATGATTTTCTACCAAAAAGGCTTTTTTACAAATCTTGAGCAGTAAAAGAGCACTGTTCACTCAAAGCGAGTAATAAAGACTGACAGTAGGGAAATATATGACCCCTCTCTTATATTAACTCTCATCGCTCGTGTCAGCAGTTTTTTGCAGATCATTGCAATTCCTTTCCCAATACAGCTGAGAGTCCAAAGTACACTAGGAACACCTGTGTGGTATCCAATGACTGCTGACTTTGCATGATCATCACCCATTGTCTTGATCAACACCTGGGGTTTCAAATTACTGCAGCGTCAGTCATAGCAACAGCAGTGTGCACTCTCTGCCATGTCAGCAACATGACACCGGAAGGAACACCTGTGTAATATCCAATAACTGCTAACTTTGCATGATCATCACCCATTGTCTTCATGAACACTTGCGGTTTCAAATTACTGCAGCGTTAGTCATAGCAACAGATATGCGCGCTCTCTGCCATGTCTGTAATATGACACAGGAAATAACAAGACGTCTTATTACATGTACCATCTCCATAGTTTTAACATCTTAAGAACATGTATTATTCTCTTTCAACTACAAATGACTCGTTAGAACACATCCATCCACCAAGTTAGATCCATTGTATGTTCACATGTATTTCGTCACTTTCCTTTCATATCGTTATCACATTATAGTAGTGGGGGACTGGTGAACAACGTCAGTTCAACACATTGCTTTACACGCAAAATGTAGTTAGGCCCTTTGACATAAATTAAATAAATTCATGGGCTAGTCCGTAGGAACCGGTCCAAAGGGATCAGTCCAAAGGGACTCATCAACAAGGACTCGTCCACAAGGACCTGTCAACAAGGACTCGTCAACAAGGGCCTGTCAATAGGGGCCCGTCAACAATGACTCGTCCACAATGACCTGTCAACAATGACCTGTCCACAAGGACTCGTCTACAGGGACACGTCAACAATGACCCGGCAACAATGACCCGTCCACAGGGACCTGTCAACAATGACAGGGTCTCTCGCCTCAAGGCCTAACATACCCCTCTTTGATTATTGGTTTGCGGAACAACGACTAATTCCATATTGGTGTTCAAACTCTCAAATGTTGCACTTGGAATGCGATATTCTCTAAAATAATACAATTTCACCCCCTAGTAGGGGTAGGGTTTCTTTTGGGGTGGAAATATGTTGTCCATTTGAATGGGGTTATCAGCCCGAATTCAATGACACCTCATTCGTCAAAATCCGACCATGCGTTCGAGAGATATCGCACCGCCGCCATCTTGTGTGGAGGGTGTGGAGGTGGAGGCTGTAGAACTGTCACAAATCCACTACTCATATGGAAACACGCCTTTTCTCGCAGTAAGTCGAAACTGTGCATCATCATTAACATAACGTCTAGTTATTTGCTTTGAATCTTCACTTAACGAAGATGAACATTGATGTAGTGAACAGGACAAGAAATTATATGTATCGATAAATCTTAACTGAATGAATCCATTCTTAACCCGTACATACTTTGTAAACCCTTTATAACGTTCCATATTCATTGCTAACAAACTTATGCGACCAGGATTATGTAACACCTCACCATCTTGTTTCTCACAAATTTCTTTTATTATAAAATGTCCATCATAGGCCGTTAGATTATGAAATGCTATAGGCAGAACATTTGTTACTTTGTAATTTAAATTACAACTATTGTGTGCGCTTCCTCTATATTTTCCAGTTATGTGACAATGATCGCGTACTTTGAGTTCATTATCTGCAATCGGTTTCTCGCAAATATGACAAATTTTACTTAACAAAAATAATCTTTCTTCATTTTCCGTCATCTTTAACATCGGTTTAGCTGATAAATAATATGCTTGAAGTTGATCTACAATACTATAAAGTTCCTTTACAAACAATTCTATGCAATTATTTCCCCTAAAGAGTTTAAAACTGCACAAATCACTATCAAAATTACAATGAAGGTATAAAGAAATGCTGTAAGGAATAAGTTTATGGGTTAATGTACAGTTAGGAATGTCACTATTTGGAAAACAAGAGGAAATAGGAGACAAAACGCATTCAGTGTCTGCATAAATTATAAATGGAACTGTATCTTTAAATTTAAATTCTGTAAAATTAACAAATCTTTGTTCGTCAGTTGGCAATATGCTTTTTGCAACAGGAAACTGTTTACAGTCTGCAAAGTGAACATTTAACTCATCCTCAAGAAAATAATATGACAAACAACGTCTACATTTATAAATCCGTCTACAAATGCTAGTGACGCTTCAACGCACAAGGCGAGCGAGATTTCTAATTAAACAAAAGTGATAACTTTCACTGTTTCCAATCTGCAACATCAATAAGTCCACACTCCTTTCATGTACTTTATCTGATACATACAAAGGTACAATAGTAAATGTTCTTTACTTTTACTTCGTTTGTTCCCATACACACCCAATTGTTTTCATCATATTGTGCTCCATACACATTCACAGAAATATTGTTTTGATTTTCAAACTTGTTTAAATATTTCATTTGCATTGGAATTGGAATATCATCTAAATTTAAAACATCTCTGTAATTAGGATAGGAAGAAAGATGATTCGCGTTTCGCGTTTTTGGATACAAACCAGCAACCACACTCCACGCAAAACAAGCTTCCTTTGTATCATACAAATTTTGCACTGCATGTTTATTGACTATTACATCAGGCAATCTACTAGTATTGGACATTCCTACTTGAAATCCAACATATTTATTTATATTAATTCTCAAACTATGAATTTTTTCTAAAGCCCACCCAGAGCCATTTGCTTCAAATTCGCTCATTTTTGTCAATGTACCTTCAATGATATGATTATTATAAAATTCATTTACATCCGTATACTCGAAAACTACTTTATTTTTGGCAGAAAAATATTTTGTTTCTGATATGTCGCGAAGCACATACTGTGCACACAAAATTGAATTCACCTTTAAAGCTTGCACAGTTAACGCTTTCTTAACATACTTCGTAAACCAAATATTAGCATTTGCTAAAAATTCGCGAGGATCCAAAAACTCATTCTTAACATTTGAAACTGCAAGTGCGTACACTCTAGAATTGAATGCCGTTTCAATTAACTCACAGCTTAAGAAAGATTCATCCTTTATTTGAAGTGTAATTTCTTCACAATTCACAGCTTGTTGCAATATGTGGTCGCTAATAACTCTCCAACATTCAATCAACTCATCACTGTTCTCAATCAAGTCTGTTTGAGTGTATTCCCCGATTTGGTATGATATTGAAATAGCACCGTTTAGTTCACTTCTAAAATTAGAAACACTTTCAAATGCATTGTCCAATTGGTTTCTTATATTTTCACTGTTATTATTATGTATTAAAATATCAACCTTTCTACGTTTGCTAGGAGGCGTTGCCATTGATGTCTAAGCAATTGTCCAATTTGCACTGTTGTTAATACACCACCAGCAGTTGCTGTACCATTGGCTCACCATAAACCTATAATCTTTTAAAGTGTATTCAAGCCATTGAGATAAATTACTGCCTGTAATCTCCAGTGAACAATGAATGGCTTCAAAGGGAAATTCGTCCTGAAGTTTACCAAGCAATTTGTTTCTATACTCATTCAATTTTGTTACTTCAAAACAAGTCATGGAAAATTCAATTTTGTAAACCTCATCAAATGTATTGTATCCGAAGAAACAAATAAAATGTTCATCTTCACATCATTCTTATAACAAATATCTTAGAACTGTTTCTGTCACCTCTCGCTGACTATCATCTGATTTGCTAACATTAGTAACGTAGACTGAAAATGTTGAAATTCCACTCGAAGATGTCAATTTGTTAAAACAAGCTTCTTTCTCATTGTGACTCGCCTCATTATAATCTTCTTCTCCTTCTTCTTCTTCTTCAGACTGATGAAATCATGTACGATGATACTCTATTACCGGGTGCGATCGATGTTCAGTTCCACACAGAAAATTAACAGTTTTCCACTTCATTTTGCTGTTCTTTTTATAAGTGTTTAGATAATCTGAAAAAAATTAAACAAATTAAGAAATAATAAGCAACTTAATATATATAATTCGTTATATCAATCAATACATATATAATCTGCATATATATATATATATATACTCACCAAAAATTTACGGTTTTAAAACAACTTGACGTGAGTGGTTCTTCAACCCCAAATACACGAACATCAGTTTGCCTCTAAGTGAGTTTAGTTCATCGATCTCTGATGCGCTTAGGTTTGCAAATACTGCTGGTAGAAATACCCTTGTTATTTCATCTTCAATGATAATGTCCACCACTATTTTTCTTTCAAATCTCGTCTCCACAGCCCGAATAATTTGGACCACATACGGTAAATCAATTATTAGTTCTGATAGTTTCTTATTAGAATACTCAACGCAAGTGGCTAAGTTATTGAACTTCGTTAGAACATCCATCACACACACAATTTGTTCATCGTCGTTGACTTTCTTTATTTCTTTCACACACACACACTCTTCGCGCAAACGTAGAAATTAAACTCATCCACACACACATGCATTTATATATCCTTCACCCCCACCTACACTCAAGAAACCAAATGCTACAAAACAAGCTTCTGACGCAATCATCTCATTATTTTTTATCACTATTACTTAAAGAAGTCAAAGATTACATTCTTACCCAATGACGTTAAATGTCGACCACGTCTCACGCGAACACTGCAGACATATCACGTGATCGCTCGCACAGCTGCACACTTGCACGGGTATCAGATGACACCCATTAATTTTTATCTCTATCGCATAAATAAGCCAAAGGTTATCTGCTTCAAGCGGTTAAAGGTCGACCTCTTCCCACGCTAACATGTGCACGTGCACATGCTCGCTCTAGTGTGATGACGTCATGATGATGCAATATGTCCTCGCAATTACGCAATATCCAAAGCATAAAAATGTATACTACTTGCAGATCAATTACTCGTATTCCAGTGGAGCTGGAGAACAATATACAGCAACAGATATCCCTCAGGATCGAAGGGAATTACAACGCGTAAAAGCTAATTTATTAGCACGGTACAACGTCTGTCTGTCTGCTGGAGGAGAACATTTTCAGCATCTTCTGTGAAAACGGAAGTTCTTTAATCATGATTTGCTGGTGAATTTATTCTAATGTATTCTCTTACGGTTTCTACCTCCGCGCAATCTGCGGCACGAGCTTGGTAGACTGCCGGAAGGCGTGCACGCGCCTGGTACACTTCACGCCACGGTTTTTGGCCGGTCAGTCCCGGTTTCACAGTGGAACAAAGGACAGTCAGTGAGCCTCAGACATGTGCAATTGATACGTGAGTTTTCAGTTGCGCGGAAAGCGACTCACATATCAATTGCACTTGCCTGAGGTTCGCCACCTGTCCTCTGTAAGACTGTAAAACAGGGGCTCACCGGCCAAAATTCGTGGCGTGAACTCAGTAGCCTAGCCAGGATCGGCCAATGGGGGGGGGGGGGGGGGTTAAAGGTACCCAGGCCCGTGCACCATGGCCGCGAGGGCAGCTGTGGTAAGTACGGATATCGTAGGTTCGAATCCCGGTGCTGACAGTGATTATCCTGAGTGTGTTTTTGCCCGGGTTTTGACAAACTCCCTACAGGAAATTGCCAGGATAGTACCTTGCTCAAATCCCGGAGCGTCTACTCCATCCCTGTCCCAGATACATTTACACACGCAACTGCAATCATCACAGCAATACAGGTTGCCAGACAGCTTCAACACACTCCCAGCTACATGGGGCTGATGACCAAGTTGTCTCAAACCTCTCAATTGAATTAACAACAACTCTACAAGTATTTCCATTTCTCTATGAAAAGATTCATGTATTTTGATCCCCAATTTTTCGTGTAATATGTTCAAAAGACAAAAACAAATCAGTTCTTAAAAAAAATATGTTAATTTTTGACTAAAATGTCTCACACCTTAATGGTAACATTCCTGTTCCCCTGACAGGAACAAAATCAACTCAAATATATCTGTGCTACCAACATGAAGACTGCGTATCTCTCAACAAGAGAAATTATTTACAGAGGTCTCAGCAAAAGTGGCCATGTCCTCTCACAATGTATCATGTTGATTTATGAGTAATTCAATACCGGTACTCATTTTCATGTTTATTCAGTTTTTCCAACAAGATCCTGTGCTTTATATTGCGATTAGCCCTGAAAGCCTAAACTATCATTTTCGAAGATTTTTGTCACCTACCTAGGTCCTTAAAAATGCTACATGCAGCCGGAAAGAGGTTTAATTGCTTTCACTACTCAGGCGACAAATTTCACTCATTCGTAACTGGGAGATAACCGTTATTCGGGGAATTGCTGGACATATATTTACTTAATATGAATCAAATCGGCTGACGCTTATCTCATGCTCAAGATGTTAATAATGATCCAAAAATTAGTGTTAATGTACCCTTAGAATTTTTTAAGTCTTTATTAAATCGCGTTATTTTTAATAAAAACTAGATTAATTTACATATAATTTCTCTCCCGCCAAGAAAAGAAAAAAAGGCTAATATTGTCCCGCTGTGTGGGATTCAAAATTATTTGGCGCTAGCCTCAGTTTGAAATAAGCTATAAGTTATTTCGCGAAGGAAAAGTTAGATTGGCAACCCTGGGCGGACGGAGTTGTATTACCACAGTCTAAAATACACAGTCGCGAAGCTCGCTGCGCTACGAAATTGCATCCTCTTTGTGAGTGAAGCGACACTAGGGCTCGTGGCGACCAGCAAGCTGGCAACTGCCTTGAGCAGGTTATTCGCGGGACAGATGATTTCATTATTGCAAGGGTTTTTTGAATTTTAACTCACCTGAGTGATTATGTCCATTGTAAACTTAAGTCACATTAAATCACCAACTACTACAGAAAAAAGCCACAATGTTGATATACTGTACACTTTTAATTCATAGAAACATAAAAAGAATGCTTTGTTTTTATTAGTTCAGTCCTCTATGAGTATCCCTAGGTACAGTTGTATGACGTATTTAATGAGTCTTACGTAGAATTCATAGTCCATACTAGTTATAAATTCATGTATTTGTTTTAATGATAGTCGCTGGCATCTCTACATAAAACCAAGTCCATGGTTCCAGGATGTAACGGGTAATCTCTAAATCCACTGAATGGATTTTGATGCGGTTTTCACCATTCAGTAAATAATTTCTCGAGGAAGGTTTCTGTAGGACAATATTCATATATGACCAAAGGAAGCCGAGCAGTAACGATTTCAATGAATCGTGTCGAAGGAAAACCTGCCGCCCATGCGCCTTTCAAGCGTACGCTGGCTAAACCATTAAAAATATACTATAAGTGTAAGAATTGGTCAGCATGAAAAGTTCTACAAGGAAGTCCGCGACAGCATATCCTTATTTTTAATACATCGCCAAGTGATTTTACGTTTTCATTTCTTCAAACAATCTCCATTCAGTGGAAATTTAAATTTCTAGTTTCGGAGCGAGTTAACGAACTAGCGAGCGAGCCCATCACCCCAGCTTCGGCCAGCATTAACTGTCGATTCGTGTCGAGTTAAGACTTCAAAGAAGAGTAGACTGTAATTGTTTGGCGCTTCGCTGTTCACCTCGGCTTTTCTGAATTGCGTCTGAGACATACCGTCCGTGCGCCTTTTAAGCTTACGCTGAGTGACCCCTTGAAGATACCAAGCGAAGCCCGGGCGGGTTGATAGTATGGGTATAATAAAATATCAAATTCTTAACCATATCAAAAGCTAGTTATTCCTTTAACATTATAGTTAATTAGTAAAAATACCAGTCTGATTTTTGAAACGAAAAGTATAAAAAGATCTTAAGGTCTTAAATGGCTCAATTGTAGGTACTTCGTATTTTTTCTGTGGGTTTGAAACCTTTCATTCCTGAATTTGAAAAAATAATACAATGCCAATTTTACAAAATATTGGCAATTACAATTGTGTACCGTACCTTCACAGCAGCCATGTGGGAGACCAGTTATTACATAAGTTACATCTACGTTTTTGAGCATTATCCTGGCGACATAAATTGGCTTGCTTCCAAAGGATTCGAGAATAAGTTTATATTATTGTACAAAATATTTATTCGAAAATATGCATTATGGTCCGTTGAGCCATAATATATTTAAACACAAATAGTGCTAAATGTTCCGGCATAACTCAACAAGATGACAGTGTTTCGCCCCGGTGTGCTATTGGGTTCTTCAGTTGGTTAAAGCACACCTCACCAAGACACTGTCTAGTGCACACTGGGAAGGCCATTGCAAGACGTATTTGATACATGTGTATCCGCGTCACGAGAAAGCCAGTGCACTATGGGAGTCGAAACTCCATTCCTAAGCAATTATAACCTTACCTTGGCATTGAATATACAATTTTCATAAGAAAATATGCATTGTCCGTTGAACCATAATATACTTAAACACAAATAGTGCTAAATGTTCCGGCATAACTCAACAAGATGACAGTGTTTCGCCCCGGTGTGCTATTGGGCTCTTCAGTTGGTTAAAGCACACCTCACCAAGACACTGTCTAGTGCACACTGGGAAGGCCATTGCAAGACGTATTTGATACATGTGTATCCGCGTCACGAGCAAGCCAGTGCACTATGGGAGTCAAAACTCCATTCCAAAGCAATCATAACCTTACCTTGGCATTGAATATACAATTTTCATAAGAAAATATGCATTGTCCGTTGAGCCATAATATATTTAAACACAAATAGTGCTAAATAAATATTTATTCATTGAATCGGCTCTCTGACTATTAAAAAGCCATTTTCTACATCTAAAAATTGAAACGCCGGCACGCGTTTACGATGACATCTTTTACGTTTACTTACCCTACCGTATGCTTAATTTTCAAAATGCATAGATATTATATTTGATTTTCAGCCAATGGCCATAGCAGGGCATTTCACATGAACGCCCGTAGGTTCCCCAATTTCAATGTCAAGTAGTTCCACTTTTAGCTACCAGACGCCACTGTCACTGAGAACCGACGGCGTACGTTTGAACATGATAGAGCGTGTCTAACCCAATAGCCTACACATTTTGGCTACACACTACCAATTGTAGTTGTAAGTTCCTTTACGTGCCATAAATCTATGACATGGGCCCGACGACTTCGACTGGGTTTGAACCCGCGAACTTGGGCATAGCAGTTCAGCATGCTACCGACTACGCCACCAAAGCCATGCATAGATATCCTACCGAGACATGCTTCTGATTTATAACCGACTGGCTCCGTGGCTCAGCGGTAACGTTCTCCCTGCTGTGCCCAAGGTTGCAGGATCTAATCCTGAGGCAGTCGGCTGGCATCTAAGGGTGCATTAATGCGAGGGAACCGTGTCTGTAGATTTACTGGCACGTTAAAGATCCCCTTCAGGGCAAAATTCCGGCACCCCGGTGTCTCTTAAATCCACAGTAATTAAAAGGGACCTAAAACCAATAACATTATTATTGATTTATAACCAGTTAAAGACCTAGTTCCGTTGTTTGATTGAAAAGCTTTATAATACTTTCTACTGCATATCCCAATTAATGGTGGCCGCCGGAACCAATCAGGCTTATTTTGGTTTTGGCCGGGGATTTAAGGCCAGATGCCCTTCCTGACGCCACATAATTTTTCAGGTGAAAATTCCACCCCACTGTCACCGGGATTGGAACTCCGGCCGTCCGGGTGATTGACGAGCAGCTAAGCCACTGCACCATCACGCTCCCCTTGAAAACCTTTATAATACAAGCCTAAAATCCATAGATAAATCTTACCTTCTAGGGTCCTTTGGAATCTCGGGTGTGGTCTTGCTATTTGAACAGTCGGTCAACACGAATACACCCAATTAGATTGGACGAGGAGTAACAATTGATTTCCCTGTGTAATTCATAATACAATAATAATTTATAATTTAATAAAACGCTTCTCATACACCCCCCCCCCCCCCCTTTATGTGAGAAATGTTTTATTAAGTGTGTACACGACTCATGTATTTTTCATTTCAGGCATTAGGAGATAAATTTTCACTGTCCACTTAATCTAATTGGGTACCGTACACTCGTGTTGACCGACTGAAAAGCGATCATATAGGTTACTTAGCAACACTGAAATATTTCTTCTAATATTAGATCTGTTTATTGAACTGCACATCTCCTCTTGTAAAGCACATGTTAAATTAAAGATATAACCTTTTCACAATGCTCACATACAGTAAATCCAGCAACAATAACATACACCAACATAGCGCAGTCGGCACATTCTTGCTGGCTGCATGAGAGCATTATTGTCTAGCTGTAGAAACATATGAGCCAAGCTTCGCGATCTGTAGGTAGACTGTGGTTATAAGTTGTCATGAAGACGTGTGTAGCCACAAATGAGGACCCGGGCCAAAAGGCGACAACAGTACATCCCCACAGACACAAATCACAACCTGCCGTTTTTCCAATGGGGGGGGGGATCTAACCCCCTCTAACCCCCTCATGGTTACGCCACTGCGTGAACTGTAGCTGGCCGCTGGCCCCGCTCCAGCAAAATAATCACCTGTACAATCGGCACTGTTAGATAATGAAATTATTCACAAAACTTTAAATAACACCAAATGTTGGGAATATTTTCAGCCTTTGAATGCATATAAAACAGCAGAAAATTGTATCAAAACTTGGCTAGAGATGAAAATATTCTTCTATGATCTTGCATTGGTTACGTAGAACTGGTGAGCAAGTTTAAAATAACCATTACACTCCCTGCCTAGAGGAGGAACACACTTCTGTCTACCAATATAGCAAAACCCCCACCAATAGAAAGTAAGATATTTTCAGGAGGGGAGTCAAAGGAGTTGCAAAGGAGACCATTCTCCGATACATGAAAAATAAAACGGTCTTAATATTATAATAATTTTTACGCCATTAATAATATTGATTGAACCGCATGTTATTGGACTAAATAGCAGTGAAATGTTAAGACATAATAGGATTTATTCTTAAACTATACACTGCAATAGTAGGTATTGTTAATTGTTTTAAGGGGGCGTGGTGGCGCAGCGGTCAATCGGTTGGCTCTCACCACGGCGGACCGGGTTCGATTCCCGGTCAATGCAAGTTAGATTTTCAAAGTGAAATGCCATGACCTGTGGTTCAGATTCCACGTAAAAGGAGGTCCCGTGGCTTATGATCTCGAGATTAACGGTCACGTCAAACTACAATCTTTCCTTAATTGTTTTAAAGGGTGGACCAGAAATATAAGTTCGGTAGTCCTAGATATCAGGGTAGAAATGTTACAAATTATATTATCCTTCATCGGACATCCTTCGTCTTCACATTAGCTTACTTTTCGTACATACATAAGTTGCCAGAGTCAAATTCGCGATAATCAAATCCAGTGGCGGCTGGCGGATATTTTTCCTGGGTGTTGCACTATTTCATTAACGTGGTTCACGGGCACCCGCAGGATTTTTCTAGGTGAGGGGGGCATGTATTTTTTTATTTTGTTACCTACATGTCACTAGGTGATATTGAGACTTACACCCCCCCTCCCCCCCCCCCCCCCCACCGCAATTTTCGTTTCATTCCTTACTTGCTTCGGGACATTATTTGGCAGCTCTTAAACCTTTTTAGTTCAGAGTTTTTGTCCATAGGAGTTCGCTTTTCTTTGTGAATCATCGTCTAAATGTTCATTCTTTAAAAACAGGCAAAAAGTAGTTGTATCACCATGTATGGACAAAATTAAAAATCAAGCAGTTCATTAAAATAGTAATGTTAATCCAGTTCGCCGATTTTTTAAATAACTGAAGATATTCTCAAATAATCCCAAATTACTAAGTTAAATAAAAATGTGGAATTATCCCTACATCTAAATAAGTTAACCATCAGTAATATCACTTTAAGAAATAAACTGGTGTGACAATGAACAGTCGAAATATTCTCCGGATTTCAGGGGGTGGGGACACGGCCCCGCCTTCCCCCCCCCCCCTCTCCCCCCCCCCCCCCCGCGGGCACCCACGATGTGATAAGGTAAAAGACTGCTTGATATCAGATAAACTGTATTCAATTGCGCGGTAAAACAGATGTACCTCATTCATAACGAATGCCGCAGGTCAGAGACATCACAATTTCATCGGATTAAAATTTGAATATAAGTTAGTCTTCATGAAAACCTTCAAGAGAACAAAACAACGTAAGTTATGTATGAGGGCAAGAACTGCGAGTGTCATAAGTTCACGCGCAACATTGCAAGACATGGTTTCGGCAGTTGACGAAGCATCTCGGATGTCTCCGTCCGCGCCTGCGCCTCGGCTCCTTGTTGCAATCTGTGGGCAACGTCCAGCCGTGTTAACTGTTGGGATAGGGCTTACCCGGTCTAGCATCTCTGCCATACCCTTTACTATTGAGATCTGGTCGGTGCTTGGGCTTGGCTACGACCAAACGGACAAGCGCTCCTAGACCGCTCGCGCGCCTCGCTTTTTCAGTCAGTTGACTGTAACTTGCTATATGATTTCCTGAATTATTAAAGAACATAATTATGAATTCCTATCTCTATATATAAAACAACATGTACACATCATAATGAGAATCAAAATTCTAATGGTATTCCCGAACACGGAGAAAGCTGAAATTTGCCATGATGGTGGAAGGTAGGTAGCAACCGAAGGGAAAATTCGGAAATGTCAAAATTTTGTATTTGGGAATATATTAAAATTTATATTTTAAGACCTACGATCTTGATATTCATTATATACATGCATTGTAAGGCTCTGGTTAATAATCAGTTGACAGAATGGAGCTCTTGAAATTCATATTAGAGATATTTACGATTTTAGATTGTATTGTCCGTCCTGGAATAATGGAGATAATTACGATTTTATATTTTTGGCCGTAATATTTTAGAGTTTATCGAACTGTTATCGAAAGTGAGCCGAATGAATTTTCAGATTTGTGTATTTTAGGAATAATTATATAGGATTTATTAGGTCTATTTGGGTCGAGAAACGTAACGTTATTTTGCCCTTTGTTTGTTGTTTATTGGTTTATTTCCAGTATGATCTGATTGTGTATTGTAATAATATGTATAGAGGGGTTTGTTTGGGTCGAAACAATACGTGATTTTGAGTCTTATTTAACACTTCGTGCCGTTTGTATAACGTGAGTTGCTGTCTCTGAATGCGTTAAGAAGGTATAATACCTAATATTTTTAAAGGTGTGCTTTAATTCTGATAAAGGGTTTTATTTTTCGTCAATTGAATTATTCCGTTTGCCAGTACTTGACTGCTCTTAGCCTTTTTTGAAAGGAACATCAACTTAAATTCACAGATTATTGTGACGAATCCTACCGACATTCAGTGTATTTCTTTTATTTTTCTGCATTAACTTTACGGTTGTATTGCACAAACACATTTAATATAACTGGTTTGGTATTATAACTTAGAATGATTAAAGTTGGTTTTGTTTCTGTGGGCCAAACTCTAAGCCATGAAATGATACATTTTACGTACTTAACACTTAATAATATTCACTGCGGATATGAAATTGCTACTTCTTTTCATATATTCTAAGCATTCTGCTGTATGTTTTTAAATTATCATATTAGGATGTTAATCAAAGGGCATATTTAGGGGGGGGGTTCAATATTGTAGATAGTTTATTTATACTTTACCATATAGAAACTGATATTCAATATATAGACTTATTTTTCTTCCTGTGATTAATAATCTGGTGACTAAAAGAACAATATAGTCTACACATCATATTAGTGAAAATGGAAGGAAGTTTGTAATTTGATATGACCGTTAATCTCTTGAACATGAGACACGGGACCTCCTCCTTTTGTGTGGATTCCCAACCACTCTACTCGCATGCATTCGACGAGAATTGAACCCAGTCAGCCTTGGTAAGAGGCAAGAGGCGTGACTTTAGAACCACCACGCCCCCTTAATAATAATAACAATAATCGTAATAGAAAGTTAAATGTTATTGCCAACCAATTATAGAACTGAATGGGGAAAAGAATCTATCTTTGCAAATATGCGTAATGTTGTAAACTAATTACTGAGGTTATGCGTTCGTGTACGTTTCTTAGTTCCAAGAAATTTACAGTTTCTGGGATTTGTTACTGGGTTGTTATATTACATGTTCTGAACAGCAGCGCATCGGCATTTTGGGAACCCGTTTGCCACACCACACACTCTAAAACAGACTGTTTTCATAGGGGACCTGCTTTAGATTTGTCTACCCGCCATGATATAGAGTAACCGGCAGTAGGCTAAAAGACCTTTCATAATAAAGTTCCTGAAAACGGTATTACTGGTAGGCTATGGGATCTGCGTTAACGAAATTTCTGTCATGATATAACCGGCAGTAGGCTATGGGGCATGCCTCGGCAAAACTCCACACCATTTTATTATACGTAACTAGAAGTAGACTAGAGGACCAGCAAAGTCCTAACAGACTTAAAACATAGCAGTGCGCACATTCCTTCTTCAATTGGGAATCAATTTAAAAAGAGGGAAAGAGATGTCAAAAAGAGGCAATAACACTATTGAGAATTATAATCTGGACTCTTAACCAAACATTATCAGATAATAAGTAATGTATTGAGGGCAAGTGCCAAAAAATCCGAAAATATGACACGCAACAATTGTGTACACTTCGTACACTGAAGACACTATAAACTTATGGAAAAATTATAACAAAGCAAAACTAAAATTTTATTCAGACCATTAGCATAATTTATTTTGGTAGGTGACCTCTACGAATCAACTAAAAGATTTACATCAAAGGAAAATCTCCATGCAACATATTCGTCTTTATTTTTATTACAAAGTCACAGCAAACATAAAAACTCTAAATTCAGAATGATATGTTTTAAACACTTAACCCATTAAATTCCATATAAATACACGATTCGTCAAACGCTCCGGGGGCTTGGGGGCGGAGCCCCCAACGAGCAAAGCTAGTCTATACATATAGAAGGAAACATTCAACTTCTCGTACTAAAAATATGATTACGGAATTAATTGTTTTTCATGAATTAATCTGGGCGTTGTGCAACACTGCAAACTTATTATCGGCCGTCACTGGCCTATATTGTTTTTAAAAATAAACCTGCAACAAGTCCATGTTGGAATACAAGAAATCCTCTGTAAAAACTTTAGGTACCGGTACCGGTATTTATAACATGTTTAACCGCAGTAATAGATGCTCGGCACCCTGTGCAGATTATCAATTTACAACAGCTGATTGTCGAGAAAACAGCCTTATGACGACAATATACATCTTACTCCCATGTTTCAGAAGTCTATTTGGAGACGTTAAAGGTTCTAGTCTGAAAGCAAGTGAAGTCAATTTCTAATACTAGTGCAGTAATTCAAGTTCACTCTCACATAGTCTAGTTAAACGTGTTGATAAGTTTGTAATGAACTGTATCGTTTGACAATATTACATTTCCTTCGCCTGCCCCCAAATCAGGTTAGTGTGTACGTAAGCATAGAAAAACCGAATATAGGATGCTTTGTCTCACTGCTCAAGCAGGCACCATTAATTTCTCTTTATGTCTTGTCAACCGCAAGGATAAAAAATAAAAAAATGCGTGACCATGAGCATATAGCCTAATTGCAAACATGCGTCTTAGAATGTTCGCAAGTTGTGCGTCATGGTCGTATAAGTTTCACCGTTGTTGACGAACATAATATGCTCTTCTTATCACTGTGCATCTGGAGGAATCTATTCGGATTACGAGTTGGTTACTAACAAACATTCGCCATTAATTAAGAGACTGATTTGGCTTCCAGGGGAAATTATGGTCTTTGACTATGAAGTTACCGTAAGTTTTCTTTCTGTGTTCTAGTTTCCTGACTATAATGGAAGATAATCCGTTCATCAAGACTGAGGCAGATTGTTTGCCTTATTCAGGTGAATTCCACAACATTGTAAGTTGCATTTTAATTCGTATATGGTGTAACATTGCAATCTAAGTGATGTGCGTGACAAGCAATACTCTACACTAAACAGGCTGACCAGGATCTGCTGAGTTTTACTTTTTGTTACACGTAACTCATATTGTGTCTGCATATCTTACATTGCATCATACTTGTAAATAATACTTCCCAGGAGACGAATGGACAGTTTCCCTCTAACAAACTGCAGGACGAGGCTGGTGATGTGTTTGAAGATGAATGGACAGCAATTAAACAAGAACATGAAATACGGGTGATTATCGGGGTTGCATTACCTCTCTTATTATAATACGAATTACTTATAGATTATATGTTATTTGTAGGTTTCAATCACTCAGCCTTGTTTTCTATATGAAGACCTAACAGTAGCTGATGTTATTGCATTGATACTGCAGTTTCACTCTGCCCACACCCTGGGTCCTATTGTAAGTGAAGTCTACACCACGTGCCGTATTAAAACTTACTTATATACGGCGAGTCAGATATGATTGCCGTGCTGTTTGTGTATCATATGGCTTATAGACTAGTGGGGAAATAGAATAGGGCAAACAAGCTTCCTACCGTCAAAAGACCTTTGTCTGGGTTCTAACTTGGTCTTCAGCAATTATATATTAAATGAATAATCATCATCACCGCATCTTTCTTCATGTTTTAAATGAATAATCTTTATTGCCACTTCTTTCTTCATCTTTTTGAAACAGAACCGCCATCGGAACTTGAAACAGAATACATTACATTCCAGGCAAATACACCGCACATGGTCTCTTCCTTTATGTAGAGGATATATTTTTAAACGACCATTTCATTAGTCTAAATTTAAACATTTTCTCATATTTTTCTTATTCTAGAAAATTAAACAGATTTTTTAATTTAATTATTTTTTTAATTTTTTTTAATTATGCATAATTTTTACATAAAAATAATTTCAGTGCAATAAATTATGAGAATTATTAAAAAATACAACGGTTGCGTTTTTGTTTGCCGGTGAGTGTATATTGAGTGTCATGCGCTCTAGAATAATTCGTACAAATCCTTGTTATAAACTCATTACAATACAGTACAATCTAAATATTAACTTGCCAAAAACTACCGTATTAGGGAGTACATTATCAATAGCCTGATATGGAAGAATGAAGGCCACCACATCACTGAAGTACCGGCAAAAAATAAAAAATAAATGTCTAGGAGCAATCATACAAAAAAGAGCCTGATATTGCTCTTTGCTAGTGCCGGGCCCTTTTCTTTTGACCTCCATTGGTCAACTAACCTCCAATTTTGACCCCAATATTACTAGAATTCATCCATTTTCTTACCGTAATGGACTCCTTTTCTTACTACTGTTTCCTTATTACCAACATAACCTTTCTTATAACCTATTTATGCATTGTAATACATCTGTGCTGTTATTTAGTTTAATATTACACTCGGGTGATTTTTACGCAGGGCGATATGTGACATGCTTAAATGAGGACTTGAGGAAAGTTTGTTTTATTTGTTCTCTTATGGTCTTGGGCACATTCCCCAGTATGTTTTGTAGTTGTGTAGATAGACTGCTGTGGAAAGGGTTGAAGTAGTGCAATAGGGTGGGAAGGACGTGAGACGCGGTAAGCTCTTTCACAAGAGCTGCTCTATGTCTAGCGTATGTTGCTAATGAGTACATTTACACTCTCCAGGGATAGTTCATATGAATTTGAGAATGCAATACGATCACAGATTTACTTGAGGCCTGACCAACATAATTTCGGCCAAACCGGAAGATTCGCATGGATGATATACTCTAATAAGTTCTTGTAGGTTCTATGTTCTGTATTCTTCAGGGATTGATGACGTTCCTTTGCAAGGTTTCTTCACCTTCATGGGCTTGTGGCTTTCAGGTGCCCACCTGCGTCCTTCTAAGTTTTGTATTCTTCAGGCATTGAGGCTTTCTTTGAAATTCTCTTTATTTTGTAGACAATTATAAGTGTTTTCTTCTCTCCTTTCTTCTCGTCAATTTTAGGACACAGCAGTGGCTCTTGGCCCAATAACAAATACGGGTCGACGAATATATGTGTTGGGAGTTTGCAGCTTCTGTGAGACTTCGTTTGAAGTTATATATATATATATATAAGGAGCGGATGTCAATGATGATGCAAGATAAGAAAATTGGGCTGAAAGGCTGGGGCACAAATAAGGGATTCGATAATTTAGAAACTAAGATGAGATGTATCAAGATATGTGGGAAATAAAAGATTATGTAAAATAACCGATTTTACGTAAATCCTGGAAGAATATTGAACACTACCTCTCAAAATGTGTGCACTGAATTGTGATAAATGAGATGTTATTAATATATGTCTACCTTCTTCTGTTTCCTTTTCCCCAGTCTTCGTTATGTGCGTGAAGTTCTCCCTCAATTGTATGTGATCCAAAGGTTTTGCAGTGTGAGAAAGAGAGGATCATTGGCGCCGATTATTATGCACTCTTACAGGGCAGTAACATTGATTTGAGCAAGGCAAATTGAGAGAGTTTAGGTACGTGGAATTGGGAAGGGAAAAGGGAGAACAGTATATTGGAGCCCGAAGCGGATTAAAATCAGGATACCACAACATGAACGCCATTGATATGTTCAACGTAGGCCATGATTCCTGAAAAAGAATGAATTTCATTGATCAGTTGGAAATGTAGGCCTACCAATTTTCATTGAGTATACTTCTTCAATTCCATTGAGGAATTACCTAAGTTCATTCGGAGGCTGTGGAGGGGGTTATTTCTGGAATTGCCTTAGATCAGAAGATCAATGTTCCAACATTTATATATATATACTTTCTAATTTAAAAGATATTGACACTGGGCATTGTGGCCAAGTAGATTTATGATTTGTGATGTCACGTGGCGTACACGTGGTTAGTAGCACAATATGAAGTTTAAACACCCAAGTCTGGGATGTGAACTCTGAAAACAGAACGTCCTATTTGAAAACAGTTTCTGATCCAGATCTTGTCTATTGCAAATCAAGGTAATGGAAGGCAGATGAAAGGTAACTTATTCTTTGATTACGTGAGTGCTCGTTTACAATTTGTAATGTATTGTAATGTACCTATGTAATGTATTTGTGAAACAAGTAATTTCTGTGCAGGATGATGCTGATCTCACTGATGATATTAAAATTGAAGAATTGTCTATACCTGAGATTGTTCCGAGTCTCAAAATAGAAACACCATGTTCAGTGAGTGGTGGATATTTGGAAGAGGTAAGTACCTTATTTTGTTACTACTTGTTCCATCACATAGAATACCTCATTGTCATTTTCTTCTCAACAGAAGAATGGTGTATGCAGACGTTACCCTTGACAGATGGAAGCTGTCGGCTACTAGGTTGTGTATTGAACATAAAGTGCAAGCCGTGTTGATGGATGGTGTGGCATTATGATGTCTGACAAATGTTGGACTCAAACCGATTACCTCCCTCTATACATGCTGTTGCCTAATACACTTAGCTAATTGAGAATAGGTCTTAATTCTCATAGGCGATGGGTATATTGTGTGAAGCCAGCATATCATTAGCACAATCACGTTGTATTTGTTTCTCGGTGTGAAGTTGGTATTTTTATGTATTTTAATGGTCTAGGTATCCCAAATGATGAAGGGTCAACCAACTTACCTTATTCTAAACAGGAGACTGGTACGAGATCCCTTCGTGATATTCCCCCATTAACGCAGTCGACCGAAATTTTGAATGGCTACAGACAGACCCACATTTTCATTTAAGACTGTTTTGCCTCCAGTCTAGTCTCTAAGCCTCTGTTTGCCAAGTAGTTGCTTCCATGATCCTCTATTAGTAGTTGGCATTGCAACCTCTTTGCTTCACTTTGGAATCGTTCATCACTGAATCTAACCAGGTCTACCTGTACATCTCTTACCCTCTACAGCCTCAGTCATTAACTTCTTAGGTAATCTCTCCACCCCCATTCTCTCCACATGACCCCACCATCTGAGTCTGCTCTTATGAACAGCTTCAACTAGCGTGATCATTTCGAACTTGGCCTTTATCTATTCATTACGAGTACCTTCCTGCCATTGCTCCCGTCTGTTTGTTCCAGCAGGCATTCGTGCTACCCTATAATCAGTTACCGCTAGCTTATGTATCGCATATCCTGAATCTACCCAGCTCTCACTTCCATACAGCAAAGTCTACCTGTACTTCTCTTACCCTCTACAGCCTCAGTTATTGACTTCTTAGGTAATCTCTCCACCCCCATTCTCTTACCATCTACAGCCTCAGTCATTAACTTTTAGGTAATCTCTCCACCTCCATTCTCTCCACATGACCCCACCATCGGAGTGATGTAGGGAGAGTTTAATCACTATAACTTCTTTCTTGCTTAATTCTGTAGATCACTACTGAGATCTCACTCTATTGGCTTTTATACAGCTCGATTCTATTTACTTCCCCAACTACCATCCTGAGAGAGTACACAGCCCAAGCACATTAAATGTTCCACCTGCTTCAATTTACTTCCTCCTGCCAAGAACGTATCCTAACACCAAGGCTCACTGCAGACTAATTATCAACATAAACATTTTTTATTAAGCCTACTTAGAATGCATTATATTTTGTTTCTAGTTTAACGTATTCAGGTCTGGCACAGACATTGATAATATAACACATGTAGTATAAACTGTGCCCGAAATCCAAGTAGCGAATTGGCTACGCCACCGAGGGAGCTGTATGCGAACCAGTTGTGATGTCCGACCTCCACCATATCGGGGAGGATCGCTGGACAAGAAAACATATGGAGCCTGGAGGCGAGTCCGCTATGTGACAAGGACACGAGAGAAATTATGTTATGATGTGAAGATCACGAAGCCAATCACCAAACACTTGAGTTTTTAACTGAGCACACCTAAAGAAAACAAAATCTGTGAGAATTCACATTATAGATTAACTCATAAAATCTTACTTGAGATCTAGGTTAG
Source organism: Meconema thalassinum (assembly GCA_946902985.2). NCBI lineage: Eukaryota > Metazoa > Arthropoda > Insecta > Orthoptera > Tettigoniidae > Meconema > Meconema thalassinum. The sequence continues at coordinate 94,450,579 of OX336395.1, read as the reverse complement.
AACCCCCTCATTTTCAGATATAGGCTCCTGCGAGGCTACCTTCATGCGGTGTTCATTGACTTTCTCTACTGCCTCACTAATAATGTATGTGATCCCATGAAATCTAGTAGGAGAACTAGGCAAATTCATTATAGCGCATAGCATATCACCCCCTGCCTTCCCCTTATCAATTGACCTGAGGCCATACACAAATCGATGGTTCACCTCATGTCCACCGTTCACGTATTTTGAGGTGGAAAACAAATTTCACATGAAAGAACTATGAGGCATGCGAGGCCCTTACGAAATGCTGCCTCTTTAGAGACAATATTTTTATAATGTTTTCACTGCACAAGCGATTTCACCACTAGAGCTGAACATCTATAACCTGGTTTCCTACTGAAATGTTTTCACTATTTGTACAGTAAAGCCGCTACCTGAATCATACTCCTTATATACCTATACATTTTCAGAAACTGCCTGCTTTTTATGACACGAACTTATGGGAGAACTAATTGAACCTTCTTTGCTGTTGTTTGAGGTTTTGGGAGTGGTGAGCAAATAGTCACTGCTCGTAATAGGAACAGCGTCAACCTTCTCTGTCTGCAAGCATGTCTTCTTATTTCTAAATTGATTCCCACGTAACTTACTTCTGCCGAACTTCTTTATCCTGGGCATGTTGAAAAGAAACACTTGGAATAGGCCTAACCTTAACAATATCTCACGACATGCAACTAACTAATCAAACCTAAACAATCACAGCGGCATCACACGTTGTTGACAGCAGCACCAATCGCTTAGCAACGAGGGTATGTTCATTAATACAACTAAATATCCTAGAAAGTTATCAATGATTAAAGTATTGCCTGCGGAAGGGGGTGTGGCACTTTAAATGACAGAGGCCATGAAAAATACAAATTATGGGTACTTGGAATGCGATTTTGCCGAAATATGTAATGTCAAAGAACACCAAAATACTTTAAAATGAATTTCGCAAGTTTTGCGATACTTGAGGTACCTACTCCTCTTAATCAAAGATTGTGCAGTATTTTGTGAATAACGTCTTGTAGAATATTGTTTTTCTGGCATACATGTGGTCGGTCTGGTGATGTAAAATCCCGTTACATACTTTCTGCTAGGAATTTCAATATAAATAGTATTTCTCTACTGCCTCACTAATAATGTCTGTGAACCCATGAAAACTAGCTCTGTTCTCCACATTTGCTATCACACTTAGATTTAATTGACCTAGAAAGGAGTGATGGCTTTGATATGTTTCATTATTAGGGAAGACTTTTATAATCCAGTAAGATATGATGAAGAATATGAAAGTAATCTTAGTAAGTTGTTCAACTGCTGTATCCTTACTTTAAGTGCAGATGTGCTGTAAAGTTACATTGTTTGTTAATTATTGTGTATAAGCTGAAGATGATAGCAAAGAACTTAATGATTCTTTCTTGTCACTAGGGTATACAAGAAGAAATCCCGGTTGAAGTGATTGACGGAAGTAGAAATCATCTAAATGAGTAAGTTAAAAACAACAATAAACGGAAAAGCTTTCTTTCAGTTTTATGTATGCTTACTAAAAATGTTGGATATGAACTGGTTTGTTGGCAAAATCAGATATCCTCTTTTCGTATCTGTCATTGTACATATTTATTTATATTTTTGTCTGTCTTGAGTTGATATTGATATTCACTTTTGATAATTAGCAGCCCCAAAGCTATCCATTCTCATTCAGAGTTCTCACTGTTGGAGGTACCGGTATGTAAGGAAAGTGTGTTACTCTGTAAATTGTATCCTTTATGAATGTTAATCAGAAGATTACCGCTGTACCTAAAACCACATCCTATTTGTAGCATGGATCTGAACATAATTGTGGTGTAAGTTTTTAAAGGAATATCCTCCACTTAGGACGTCCCCTATTGTGTTCCTCTCACCAGGTATTTGTTCTAAGTTCCAAAATTATCAACGTAAAAAAGTTCCTCCAAACCGGATGGTGCCAAATGTAGCAACCATATCAAAGTCCAATATTACGACTAATTTTTTAGTCAGTTAGAATTTGTTTTGTAAGGATTAAATTATATCTTATATGCGGTAATGCTGCAGGTAATGCTGATTTTCGTGAATAAAGTTTTCAGCCTATTTCCAATTTTGAAAAAATTGTTTTATGAAATCACCTTTTGTCTGTGTGTGCGCGTGTGTGTGTGTGAGATGTGTGTGTCCTAATAACTTCTAAACGACTGGAGCAATTTCAATGAAACTCGGTAAGTTCATATCACTATTCCGGGCGACCCCGACCGTGCCCTTCAAATTTTGTTACGTCTCACCAATCCAACATGGCGGCTGTGCGAATTATTTCACCAGCATTCAATATCTCCGAAACTATTCCCGATATCACCCTGGATTTTTTTTACGGTGATAAAGGGAACTATTTATAGCAACAATATTAGTCCGTCGATCAATACAATAGGTTACATATAGTTTAAAAGTGGTACATGTTTCGGGCCATTAATTAAATAGCCCTTCCTCACCCACAATTTATCGAATACAAAGAAACATTCACATAGCATCAAAGACATTGTAACAACATTAAAAACATGCATAAAACTTTGTAAAAACAGGTCAACAAACAGGGAATAAAAAGTATGTGCACATCGTTAAAATATCACAAAGAAGGCTCTCCGGCCATGAGTTCGTGGAAGATAGTAAGTTCACATTAAATATTGCACTGTGTGAAGTCAGCCAGTCACTGTTCATTATTTTCTTGATATCAATGTGGCTAAAAGGAGTTTGGACATTTCGTGACATGGATGCCTGAAATGTCAAGTTGGGATAATGTGCGGTCGAAACGGACGACTAATGGATCCCAAAAAAAGTGGTCAACTTAGCTCAAGCGAAGAAGCTGATGGTCCACAAGTGAAACAAGGGGAACCAAAATCTTAAAGAGAAACAGAAAGAAAGGCCAAAAATTAAAGTGAGAATTCAAGAAACAGGGAAGGCTAACCGGATCGTGTAGAAAACCAGCGAAGAACATACCTGAGCAGGGACCCACGTGCGATCGTAGCCTGGGAGAGCACAGGAAACACTGGTACGGTGGAATGAGCTGAACTGGTCAAGAGAGGCGATGCAAGGCAAGGGAGGGGGACGGAGGGGTGGGGGGAAGGCTGCGCGGAGAGTGAGTGCCAAGGAGAGCAAGGGTGTGGCTATCATGTGGGAAGCTCAGATGAGGGCAAACAGAAAGAAATAGAAAATTTATGGGGGTTCGTTTAAGGGGTTGTTAATGGTGTTCCTGGTTAGCGTGTCATAAAGTATGTTGCTGTCAAAATTAATATCGTTGAGGTTGGCACATGTATTTAATTTTTGAGCCTTATGTATTTCAATCTGCTCCAGAATGTTTAGCATATTGCCTTTACTTCCATGAAGTAGAATTTTGAGATCGCGCTGAATACTTGTGAATTTATGCCCCATTTCAGACATATGATTGCCCATGGCTGAAAATTTTCTCTGTCTGACAGCGTTTAAGTGCTCATGGTGTCTAATTTTGAAATTCTTGCCTGTTTGGCCCACATAATCTGCATTGCAATCATTGCATTGCATTTTGTAGATGCCTGATCTGTAGTATTTGCTAACCTGATTGACCAAATTTGAATTGAATAAGTAGTCTTGAGTGGTATTGGTAGTCCTGTAGGCAATTCTCATATTCTGTTTTTTGAATATGTTGGTGATGTTATGGGTGAGCGAGTTCGTATAGGAGAATATGGAAAACTGGGATTTTCCTTTCTTAAGCGGTAGCAGAGTGGTTTTAGGTTTGTTTTTAATTTTGTTGATAATATTGTTGATATACGTCTTCTCATAGCCATTAGCCTTGACAATTTGGTGAATAGTGGCGATTTCTTCTTTGTATTTTAGTTCAGACATGGGTACGTTAAGGGCTCTATTGACAAAGCTTATAAATGCCGCTCTTTTATGGCTCTCCGGATGGTTAGACGATCTCTGTATGGTAGAAACAGTTTGAGTAGGTTTTCTATAAGTGCTGTATTGGAGTTTACGGTTCATTTTAGAGACGTTGAGGTCCAGGTAATTCATAGTTCCATTAATTTAGGATTCGGAAGTGAATTTAATGTTGGTATCCAAAAGATTGAGTTCTGTTAAGATGCCATTAATGTTCTGGGAAGAGTTGTCAACAATGAGGAAAACATCGTCGACATATCTACCCCATAATGCTATGCCTTGAATTTTATTGGATTCTAAGTAGTCTAAATATATATTGGCCAGAATGCCAGAAATTGGAGAGCCCATAGCCAAACCTTCCGTCTGTTTATAAATCAGCTGATTAAAAGTGCGTCTCCAACACACGCTCTGGCTCAATATTTTAACCAGGTACTGCAGCCATTATTCCCTCCGCCAGCCTCCCACTTGAAAAACTCGCAGCACTTTACTGATATCATAGCGAGCATAAGCCTGAGTGACGGTGATCTACTGGCAAGCTTTGATGTGGAGTCCCTATTTACCAGGGTGCCTGTACCTGACGCCATACAGTTAATCAGGGAAAAACTTACAGCCACAGGAGGTCCAATGGACTTAGTGGAGTTAGCTGCGTTAACTCCACAGTCTTCGTATTCAATGGGCAGATGTTTCAGCAAACGGAGGGAGCAGCCATGGGTTCCCCCCCTCTCCCCACTACTGGCTAACGTGTTTATGGCTAACTCCGAAGAAGCGATTAAGGAGAGCCCATTGAAGCCTAAGTGTTGGTTCAGATACGTAGACGACGTCTTTTTGATATGGGAACATGGACGCACCACACTTCAGGACTTTCTAGACTTCATGTGCTCCAGACATCCGAACATCAACTTCACAATGGAAGTAGAAGAAAATAATCAGCTGGCCTTCTTAGACGTTCTGCTCTATAAACGAACAGATAACACACTCGGACACAGGGTCTATAGGAAAGATACTCACACAGATCGGTACCTACATGCTAACTCAAATCATCCTCCATCGCAGAAAGAAATGGTAGCTAGAACACTCCTCACCAGAGCCAACCACATTTGCGATAAGGATAGCGTGAATGAAGAAAAGAGACATGTGTGGAACACGCTCCTAGCTAATGGCTACAACAAAGGACAAATAAATAGGGCCACGCGTAAGGTGGAACAAAGCCGAAGAACTGGCAAAAAGAACAAAGATAGGCCCCACCATAAAGCCTTTCTGCCGTACGTACAGGGGTTGACAGATAGAATCGCCAGGCTGCTCAAGAAACACGATGTTACTACTGTGATGCATCCTATAAACAAGCTGACGCAAGTGGTGCGTAAATCAAACGAGATAAAGCTGCCAAACCAGGACGCAGGAGTTTACAAAGTGCCTTGCTCCTGTGGACAGGTTTACATAGGGCAAACAAAAAGACGCGTTTCCATTAGGATTTCAGAGCACATTCGGGACACGAAACAAATAAACTACAGATCAGCAATAGCTGAACATGCTGACGTCACGAGACACGCCATCGTATTTGATAAGGCCGAAACTATTGCTAAAATTCCCGGATACCAAATCAGGTTAATTAGAGAGGCAATAGAGGTCGTGAAGCATCCCAATAATTTCAATCGCGAAGATGGGTTCAAACTCAGCAACATCTGGAAAGTGCTACTAGCGCGCGACTGCCAGGGGCGGGGACCAATCAGCGAGCAGCGTGACGTCAACGCAGGGCAAGCAAGCACATCTGGCTGGCAACAACCGTTAGTTTGAGTACGGACACCAACTCGTACCTACCCTTGATTAAGGCTGCTGCAATGTCAGCCGAAACGTCGGGAAATAATAACCGATATGAGACGCGGCTCAATCCTGTAAGCAAAGATGATAAAGAATAATGAAATTGAGCCTACACGGCGCAAGAATGATACAGGGCCTAGACGGCACGAACCTGCGAGCTTTGTAAAATTACAATAGATTTAAAGCGTTTCAGCTTAAGGAAAGTTCCAGTAGATTTCAATTCGACTGGAAATACGCCGAATGACCTATAAGTGATAAATTCAAATAGGGGAGGACATCACTCGGATGTAACCTCAGTATTACACAAAAATACAAAGCAGATTACTTAAAGTTTGTAGTAGATTGTTGGTGGGGTTCTAAGGGGAAAAATAGGGTTTATTCACTGTCTGTTCATGCATGCATTATGTATGTGCAACACTGTTACTTGCAAACCAGACTATTTTCAAGCACGATGCACTTAAGCAATTGTGGGTAGAGCTTCTCCATAAAAATGTCACTGATTAACGTGGTGAATTAATTCCTGGTTAAATATGTGCATAGTTTCAGAATAGTTACAGTTTTCAACATTGAAGAAATTGCTTGAGGTTGAAAATCTAGGGCATGAGCAGAGTAAACCCATTGATCGGCGTTATGTGAATTTCACAAAATGTCACAGACATTGAATCTGCCGATTACATTGGAAGAAATTTTGCGAAGGATTTGCCTAGATTAAATGGAGTACATACAGTAGTTAGTCCTGCGATTTGCCCAATTATTGGCATTTAACAGGAGTAAAATTGAAAATTCCCACGATGTACAGTTTTGAATTTGACAAGGTAGAGATGAAAAAAGTGGATCCCTCGTGACACCCGACCAATAGTTATAATTTCAGATTTAGCATGAGCCCCCACGATGGCGAATATTTTTGTCAAACATCATGAAACGATACTCGGTCATCACAAAATGAGATGTAACCGGCTACTTAAAAATTCAATAGTTCAGAATACTTGCAATTATTAAAATAGCTCCATAGCTAAGTTAAAATAATGAGAGATCTTTCTTTGTATTGCGGCAGGTGTTGTAGTCCGTGTCACTTACATGACCGTCACTAATATTGTCGGCGAGAGTGGTCTGGTAGGTTTGCTGGTGGCAGTAAGACGACTGACAAGCTCCTATAGCTCTCGAGTTGTGAGCAAGTATGGAGGGGTACGGAGGGGAAAGGAGGGTGACGCAACACGTACCAACAGGTACACACTACAAATAATTAAAAGTCACTAATTTCTTTCTTGACGCCAGGGACAAGGATCGTACAAGCGTGTGGGCTGCAATCTGTTTGGAATGAGTTGAATTAACTCTCCGGCGGGCACGCCTCATTGTGTTACGCTAGCGGGGGCGCGTTTTATTGAGTGCAACAGTTTGTCCTTTTCAATTTATGGTACGAAAAATGAAAATGTAATTTTTATCTTATCTCAAATATACGCTTAATATCTCACCAACAGTTTTACAAACAGATAACGAATGTTACAATATATTTAGAATACTTTTTGTACGTGAATAGCTCACGAGAACTGCATTTGATCGTTGAGATTGTATTAACTCACAGTTGACGCAAATTACAACACATTTAGAATGGTTTCTGCATGTGAAAAGCCCACATGTACCACACTTGATGTTTGTGGCCGTATTCTTTGCACGACCCCATGGAACACACTTTCCTCTCATCTTTCCCACTTCTCCAAATATGGTTGACTGGTTGTTCGCTTCGATAACATTCAGGAAGGCAGATACTTCGGCTGGAAGTGACTGTATGTTAGCTCGTACTCTCAGGTGATTCTCGAGCAGACTCATAGCTAACGTATGCAGACATTTTCTCCCCTTGTAGCTGTTTCTAGTTTAATGGCCAACAGCAACTCCTGGGCATTTATTCCTGCAATATCCAGAAATTGAAAAAACAAAACAAAAAAAGCAAATGGCCAACTCTAAGTTATTCTTGCAACTGTATAGGAGCCGCACATTTGGTCCACAGTGTCCATTCCACCTTTCGTGTCGTTGTAATCTAGAATTCCGATAGGTTTGTCGGCATCATTGTCAATATCAGGAGCATCATGCATTGTGGAAAGTTGAATGACTGCCTTGTTCTTCTTTGGCACTAAACAAACTATTCATTCATTCATTCATTCCTTTATTTGCAATGGGGGGTGTGTCCCCCGGTGGCATATTATATATACATAACAAATAATTAACTGTACATAACTAATTACTAACAATTAAACTGGAGTATTTACATAAATTGTCAGTCTTTTCTTAAACACACCTATATGTTTGGGAAAAGGCTCTAAGACTGCGGCAGGTAGAGAGTTCCAATTATCAATGGCACGGTTTACGAAAGAATATTTACCATAATTTGTTCGCTGTGGTCGGCTCTTAATTTTGAAAGGATGATCACTCCTACCCATGTAAGTAGGCTTTTCCATACGTTTGCTAAGCTCACCTGCTAGTTGATTTGTACACGTGTTGTACATAGCGCAGAGTCTAGATTTCATCCTCCTAGCTTCAAGTGAATCCCACCCAAGTTTCTTTAACATACGGCTCATACTGCTCCTGGGATAAAAGTCACTGAGCACAAATCTAGCGGCCTTTCTTTTTACCATTTCCAACTCATTTATGAGCCCTACTTGATATGGATCCCAAACCGCCGAGGCGTATTCCAGAATAGGTCTTACAAGTGACAAATATCCTAATTCTTTAGTAGAGGTACTACTTCCTTTTAATACCCTCATTACAAAGTGCAGGGATTTGTAAGCTTTAGAAACTACACATCCTATATGACTACTCCTTTTCATATCATTTCTTACGTGAACTTCCAAATATTTGCAAGAATCTTCTTCTACAAGTATTTCCGAGCCAATGTTATATTGAAAATCTTGCCTTCGCACTTTCCCTATTTTTATTAGACTACATTTTCTTGTGTTTATTTTCATTTTATTTTCAATCGCCCACTTATAGATCAGGTTCAGGTCATCTTGAAGGACTGCATTGTCTTGTGAGTCATGTATCTTTCGATATATTACACAATCATCCGCAAACAATCGACAGTCACTGTGAATCCCATTTGGTAAGTCATTTATAAATGCCAAAATAAGAACGTTCCGATTACGCTGCCCTGAGGGATACCCGACGTTACGGTAATTTCATCCGAGAATCGGCCTTCAACTTTCACTTTCTGGGAACGACCCGTCAAAAATTCTTGGATCCATAAAATTACTCTTCTATCAATCTTCGTCGAAGCTAATTCATGGAGTAGCATGTCATGCGGCACGACATCAAATGCCTTCGCAAAAATCTATAACTACGGCGTCGACTGAAACTCCATAGTGTAACGATTCGCTAATATCTTAAAAAAGTGATAGCATCTGACTTTCGAAATCCATGTTGCCTATCATTAAACCATGATAATGTTTCCCACTGTTCCCTCAAGTAGTCGCAAATGAGATGCGCCATCTGTTTACAAACGATGGACGTAAGACTAACCGGCCTGTAGTTGCCCAATTCAAGTCTGCTCCCTCCCTTAAATATTGGGACTACCGTAGCTCTTTTCCAGTCATCCAGGATTTGCGCATTGTTTATGGACACATTAAACATCACCTCTATCGTGCCACGGCCCTACCTCCTAGTTTAAGTACTTCACTAACAATATTAGCAGGACCCTTCGATATATTGTAACGTAATTTTTGTATTAGCTTTACAATTGCTGATTGGTTTGTTTGGAGAAGTGGAGCCACTGATTCACCGTTAAGGTCCAACACACAGCTATTGGATATATTGAACACACTACCATAAAATACATTTAATTAATTAGCACTGGCCTGCCTCTCAGTAATTAATTTACCGTCACCGGACATTATCATTGACAAATTATTTGATTTTCCCTTTCTTCTCCTAACATAACTGTATTTTTTTCCACACATCGCCTCCCGAACCAAGTAAACCTTGCATATAATTGTCATGAGCAGCCCTCTTTTTTAAGACGAGCTCTCTTGATAAGGACTTAAATTTCAACATACACTGACCGGCAAAAAAAAGTGGAACAGTAATTTAAAAAGTATAAAATTAGCCATGAAAAAGATGTAATCACATTTTAAAAGCTTTTCACGCATTAGGACACACATATGAAACATCCGTGAATACAAATTGACATTTCTTAGTGTGGTTTATTACCACCAATTACCCCCAATCTTCGATGAGCCTAACAAGCTGTCATGGACGCTAAGGGTGGAAACACTCGGTTTAGTGACCAGTGTTCCCGTGCAGTGCATTGCAAACATTAACACTGTTTTGTTTGGCAAAAAAAAACAAGCACAAAGGAACATTGGTAAAAAATAGAAAATTGTTAGATTCGTGAAATGTAACGAAATGTGTGAGTTAAAGCGTGTTGTAAAACATGTTTACGTATTTTCTGTAGCCAACCATCTAACATTTACATGAATAATGCAAATATTGGAAAACCGATACATTTTAGTGGAATAAATTAAGAAATTACATAAAAAATTGAAGTGTTCCACTTTTTTTGCCGGTCAGTATACTTGTCACTATCATATCTTTTATTGTATAATTTCCTAATTTTCCGTTTAAGACTCCTGATTTCCCGTGTGTAATACTCAGGATCTGGGTTTTGTTTCAGTGATTTAAATGGGACAAATTTATCAATATCGCTATTTAAAATGTTCAAAAAGTTAGTCCACAGGATATTAATGTGATTTCCTTCCGATGCCCATCCTACAAATAGCTCATTCAAATACCCCTGAAATTTGCCCTGATCCGCCCTGCGATACTGGAATATGATCTTATTTGCTACATCAGAGTCTAATTTTGTAATGTCACCGTATCTAATATTTAATTCAACCCCAGAATGGTCACTAATTCCTGGTACTTTCAGACAGTTAATATACAGCTCTACAGGCCGTACGAGATAAACATCTAAGGTATTATTGCCACTAGTTGGGAAGTCAACTACTTGGAAAAATCCCCCCTCCCTTAAGAATTGGTTTGCAGCGCTCTGAGCTTGACCACAGCTAGTTGACTCACCAGACCAGTCTACTTTGGGGAGGTTTAAATCTCCGGCAATTATTATACTCTTTTTCATGGCATTACCCGTACAAGTTTTATCATACAGTGTGTCGAGAAGCGAAAAGTTATCTTTCGGTGCTCTATACGCCCCTATCACCTGAAGAGGGAATTTATTCCCTTTATCCGAAATTTGTACACATAACATTTCATGATCCGTATCAGCCCACTTTAAGAAACTAGCTATATTTTTGCGCACACACATAAATAGCCCACCACCTCGCTTCCCCCGATCCCTTCTGTACATTCCCTAGGTCCCATGAATTATTTCATTACTATTTATATCCTCATATAACCAAGATTCAGTAGCAATGACAATGTCCGGAGAATACGTCTCTACAAGATTCCAAAATTCAATTAATTTATTTCCTAAACTGTGACAATTAACCTGCAGTAATCTTAGAGTCTTACCTCCGCAGCAAATATCCCGAAGTAGCTCCTTCTGTTCCCGTCGGCTGGCAACCTCTGGACCTGCTCCTCCTCACAATGGCCGGCATGAACCGATGACCCTGTCATGTAGGCTCCCTAGGTTGAAAGCCCCCCGTCGATTTAAATGCAGCCCGTCTAGGGGTGAAGTCACGGCCACCAATCCAGCAGTCAGCATCTACGCACACTAATCCAAGTTGTGCACAAACCCAGTCCATGCGGTCATTTACAGTCTTAACTCGCCTTAACGGAACATCTCCCCGCCGAACAATGCCACTCATTATAATTATTGCTGTTCTAAACTTGCTTTTATCTTTTCTACCTAGTTCATAGAGCTGCCCCATGATGTAATCAACTGTAGCCCTCTTCTTCAAATCGTTCGTACCAACATGGAGCAACAACACTTTAACTTTGTCACAGTCCTCTACATTTGCTTCTTCCACTTGTTGGGCAAGCTGGTCAATTTTAATCCCCGGATAACACCGCACTTTCGCACCTGATTTCCTCGAGATATTCGCACTCCATCATATCATAGAATCATCCATTATGATAACGTCATCCTCAGTCTGCTCCTGCACGCCCTGCACACTGATCCCAGTAGAAAGCCGTTCAGTCACATCCTTCACCGTTTCCTCTGATTCAAGAAGCTTTGTTCTAAGTATATTGGCTTTCACGGCCGGTGAATTAAAACTCAGCAATTCTTCTAGGTCTGTGCCCGCCGATGAGCCAGCTTGGTGTCCTAGGCGAAACCCCACACAAGACACGGCACAAACCTAGAAGAATTGCTGAGTTTTGTTCTAAGTTCCTGTATTATTTGATCCCTTGCTTTGATTTGCACCCTCAACCAGTCCGGCGTATCACATACTTTTCAAAACCAATTCCCGACATCACAATCCTCCTTCTTGACCTTAATACAGCCGAAGTGAAACCATTTCTCACATAGTCCACACTGAACACCGTTCTTCAATGTTTTACTGCACGTTGAACACTTTAATGCTGCCACTGGATCATTTGCCTGATTCACATTTTGAGTAACAGGGCCTGGATTCACTTCCACTCCACCAATAACTAACAACGCAGCTATCACTAGGGCTATAAAACACAAGTTACTAGGTCCCGTACGCACACACAAACACCGGAAATCCCGACTACCCTTCGCATACCACAGTCCGATCCTCGCGCGATAACACTCCAGAGAACAGCCCATTTCAGCACACCTGAGAGCTCGGAAAAAACACGACCTTTCACTTTGACTGCCAACTTTGAAGTGTCATATCTTTCTGAAATCCGAACACTGATGATCTCTCTGATCGCTTCTTAGCAGGCAAGAATTCTTGAGGAATCTCTTTCTTATTTTTACTTGGAGTTCCAATTGTAGTCAGCTTTTTCTGCAGCAAGTATTGTGCTAGTAGAACACTGGTATAATAGTTGTCAGTTGTGATATTCATGTTCGTGTTGTCTACATGAATGACAAGTCTCTTCACTATTTCACTAATTGGATCTAATGTACTGTCCTCTTTGCTGACCGCAATATACCTCAACATTGCAAGTGTAAAATGATTCGGAACAGCAAAGAGCATACATCTTGAGTCCGTACTTAGCAGGTTTGTTCGGCATGTACTGAACAAACCCACACCAGCCTCTAAATGTTTGTAGCATCTCATCTACGACGGCAAACTCACTAACGGTATAATTCCGTTTACAGTTTTCAATGAAAGCTTCCATTGTTTCACGAATAGCTGCTAGTCTATCTATTGGTTCGCTGTTGTTTCTGGTGGCCTTGTCGTCAATTATCAATGAACGTAAGAGAAACAAGAACCTTTTGTAATTAAATGCTGTGCGCAATAATTGAATTCCACGTCCATCTTGGGCCAACAGCTCCAGAACTTTTGTATGATGACCTTTTTTGTACCTATTAGGTAAAGTACACCAAACAAACCTCACACTTCAGTTCGTATTTTATCCTGACAGTCTCTTTCTATTGAGTATCCCACGTCCATTCTCTTAGTATCGATGTAATTATTTGTACAAAACACAATGTTAACATTCATGTCAAAATCTATGATTGAACTTCTGTAAATCTAAGATTTCATACATCGCGTCCTTTGAACATAATTTCACATCTCGTAACACTTTTATAATGTTCCTACTGATGGGGTTCAAACTATTTAAATGGGCGTCTTTTTCCACTTGCACTGGCCTTCATTGTCGAGAAAATAATTATTCGAACTGACTGGGTCATCTGTTACTTCGCTATCACCATCACTTGAAGACACATACTGCTCAGATTCACTAGTATGTTGACTGACTCGATAATCTCATCTTCACACGTATCGTCGTCATCATCTTCTATACACTGTGCCAATTGGTCATCTGTATCTGCATCTTCAAGGAGAAGTGACTCAATTAGACCCTGCGATATGCTACGACTTGGATAGGACTTGTTTGAAACAACGCATCTCTTGTAACTGCACGCAATAGCAATGAATCGTCAATAAATAAGGACCACAACAATCACCTATCATAAACACATTCACTAGATTAACAGTTAATGATAATAACTAGAGTTTTGAAGGGAGAAAATACATTAAAATACATTAAAACAGCACAAAAATACTAACATGACCGGGCGCGCGTGATCAGAGTGCAACGTTAAAAGCACCTATTCAGACGACTGCTCTGCTGGCTCTGGTTGAAACAATCGAAGATGATGGAACCTAGGCCATATGGAGCACAATCTCTCAAGCTGTACATATTATGATGCACGCGTCTTCCCGCCGAAAGTCAACAAAGGAACTACCAAACTAGTGTTGATGTTGCACTTTATTACAGCGTGCGCCCACCGGAGGGTTAATAAGCATTCTTCGGTAGCTGTTGACAACGAGTTCCCACGCCAGCCGCACAGGACGAGAGAGTTCAGAAAGGCGCCGCAAGGTGGCGCACCAAGAAGAAGCTTGAGGTGTCTCGTTCTCTGTAACATACTAAAAGAAGGAATGAACAACGGCACAACAGGAGAGCGAAATCACACAGAAATCTCTGTTAGTGGTTTTCACGAAATAAGAGGAGAAGAAAGACTGAAAAGTTAAAGAAAACCCAGCATGGGTGCGAAATGCGTCCAAGCGTATTTTCCATGAGTATATCACACCGTTCAAAGTTTCTAAACAGAAGTCAGGTCAAGTTAGATGTAGGCAGCTTTGCTTAAACAAAATCTGAGGAATAAGGAGAGCTGTATTAAGAGTTATAATTATCTTAGTAGAAAGTATAAAGAATAAGAAAAAAGCTTTTGTGGCATAATTATTCTTAAAAACCTGGTGATAATGCTGATTGGAGTAAATTGGTTGACAGTTTGAAAATTATTGGCATAAAGTCCAGGGATGGTAGATTGTCCTTAACCATAGTTATTAGATTCGATGGACATGAAAGTGACACTGGTATTTATAAACATGTAAAGGAAGGCTGAAATGTATCACTAGTAATCTTTAATCTATACATTTAGAAAGTAACGAATGAAACGAGAATGAAAGTTAAAGTAGAATTAGAGGACCAAGGTAAAGTAATTTCGACTCAGTGATTTACTGGTGACATTGCCATCATAGCCTATTCACCAGAGGATTTGAATGAGCTACTAAACGTTTTGTACTATATGTTGAGGAAAGTATTCATCATAAAATAATTTTATATAGAACAGAATAAACGGAATTCAGCAGGAAGATATAAAAACTATTGGTAAAGGTTGGCGGTTGAAACGCTGAAGGACGTTGGTGACTCGAAATTGGGCACAGTATGCACAAAGCAAATGAGATATCATGTTTGAGTTGACATCTGTTGACATGAAATATAGGTCTAGGTAATAACAAGTCATTCCTGAGGCCTTTGTCTGGAGCGTCGCGCTAAACGGATAGTAAACTTGGACTGTTTGTGCTCTAGCAAAGAGAAAAATAGAAATATTTGAATATGGTGTAGGAGAGTAGTGAATAATGAAATGGAAGGTAAAGTACCTGATAAAGAGTATTAGGGCTAGTAAGGAAGGAAAGTTGAAGAAAATATATAGTTTTGTATGGCGCATATCGAGGTAACAAGAATTGCAAACATACACTTGTTATGGAAGGATAGGTCGAGGACAAGGACTCCAATCGATAACCAATGTAGAATATTGTAAATGGGTTGCTTCGGATGCAGGGTGCGGTAGTTATGGAATGATTAGCTCAGGAATGGGCTACAAGAAGGGCGGCGTAAAACCTTTATGAAGGCTGATGATTGAAATAAATAAACCAATGTATTTCTGTCACACAGCAAATACACCGCCTATGTGAAAACTCACCTCAACGTTGAATGGGCATGTACGAAATAACATAAACAAGCTGATCGGTTTGTACATGAAATGAAATCTCTTGCACAATTCCACCACTTTCAGAATGTAGTGCCAGGTTTGACAAACATTTGAGAAACATGGTCAGATATTTTAAACTTTGAACGTTACACATCGGTAATTAGTTTTAAATAACACTGTACGTGAATTTGTTGCAGTCCAAGTACAGGTCGAGATATTATGAAATTAATTCGAAGGAGTGGGTTTAAGTATATTTAATGTTCCCCGGTACTGTACGAGGTTAGACGGGAGTCCTGTAGTGGTGAGCCTAGAGTTGGATAAATGTGCGCTATGTTTTGTGGTTAATCTTTATGGGTTTCCACTCTCTGTACATTATAACAAGCCACGGTTATTTAAAGTATGAATTTTTTTCTTGGTACATAAAAGTAACCACTCATCTCCAAACAATTCTTTAACCATAAATAGTGGTAACCATTCATTTGCGATGTATTCAACAGTGAAGCACACGGCCTGCATATCCAAAATATCCACCATAATCCACAAATCCAAAATTACTATTCGGTAGGGAATATAGCATGTACGAGCACGTAATTTTGTTAGTCAGCTGGTGTTCAGTTGCCCGGATTCCATTAAATAATCATTATAGCCTCGCATAGCCATTCTGTTAAAGCGACATAATGTGGGAGAAAATAACTTATTCACTCGCCGAGGAATTGTGAATCGGGACACAATATCCGTTATCATTCAATAATTTCTGTTATTGATCTGATTAAAGACTAGGCTGACTTTTGAGATATAAGATGAGTCTGTGGAAATAATTACCCTTTGCCCATTATCAGCAATTCTTTTGGAATTGATATGGATTACACATACAGAGTGGTTCACCAGCCCCTTATTATTTTTTTTGGTTGGGGTAGGCAACCGAAGTAACACGTATATCATAGTCATCCTCAAAACATTACTACCTGCTGCTTTACGGCCTTAGTAGAACTTTACCGTCGAGTTCATGCTCGCGAATGTAGTAGAAATCATTAGCGGTAGTCTTATTTCAATAACCTCAACTATAATGCATGTTTTAAACAATCACAGCTCTGAATAAGAACACCTTACGTTTGGGGGCTACGAATAGATTCAATATGTGCCAGTAATTCACTATAAATATCGGTAGCTAAGGTGGCTGATTCATGCATTTCTGGTGTTGCGTCAGGTAAGCTCCCTGGTGGCTGGTACATGGTTTTTCGTTTAAAGCCGATTACAGTGGATGTACTATGGCCACTTACGTACCTGTTCCAACCAGTGATTTTTTATTTGGTCCTGAAAAGGACCATTCTTATCCGATGGTAAATAGCCAGGTTGGACGACGACATAATGATCTGTATATTCAGGGCATCAAGCGTTCGAAATGTCACCACCTTGGTTTAAAGGGATAATCAGACTCACTCAGGCCACCGCACGTATCCCGTCAAAGACCTCCGTTACCTCATTCCTCATTCTTACGTTCGACAAACTTAAAACAGTATTAATTGATCTAATAATGAGGAAACCCGTATCGTGTTGAGTTCATGCCATTGTTAACATGACCTTCCTTTCTAAATATATGATAAGAGAGAATTTGAAATTCTCAGAAATGAAATTTACTAACTGAATAAGTGCCCGCTGAATGAATATTCAGGTAGGATTATTTAATACAAAATAAAGTGTGTTGGCATATTTGTGGATTTGATTTTCAAATCTTTATCATCTACTCGAGACCAACCTATAAGTCATCCTGGAAGTTGTTTCCCTGGCATTCCATTTCTACTCCAGTTAAAATGCTGGCATGCTTCGAAATTTAAGATCACTGCCACCTCCTTAACACTCCTGCCTTCAGTTACAAATACACAAACTACTACGGACACCTTAATAACGTAAGTTAATAGACAAATTTAAACACCCACTAGAACACAAGAATGTGATGATCATGATTTCCAAGCCCCTTAAGTTTTAAAAGGAACCTGAAATATTGACGCCGCTGAAAACAGCTAAATGAAGTCTTATGTGCACTGGCTCATGGCTGATGAACTATTAGTCTTACTGACGTGGAATTTGAATTAAAGAAAACTTTGAATCTTCTTTTGCACCTAGTAACTGGTTGTTCTTTGTGGCAACTATATTCCTAAAATTGGCTACGATGGTGAAAATACACGTGCGAAACATTTCACTGGGTAAATTCCAGCCAATGGTAGCTACTTAAAACTCTGATTTTTAGCTTGAAGGCAATACCAATTTGTGGATGAGGGTATATTAATCATACCAGTGTAAACACCTCACTGATTAGTCCACAGATGCCAATGAAATGCCAGTTTGAGTGTTAAGAGTGCACGTTGCATTGAGAACAGCCCATAACCGCGAGAACATTACAATATTCCTAATTCTCATAGATCCATAACGTAATGTTTCCGCTACCCACAATGCAGTGGAAACGCACGAGGCTTGGTGATGTCATCAAAGTGGCCGTGGTTTAAGCGAACACCTGCATATTTCAGAGCCATCACATGTCCTTAGTATTTGGCGCGGAAGTGATTATGGTCGCTTTTCCCTTGCTAGGCCCATGGTTTAGTTTACATTGCTCTCACACTGGCTGGGCGCAGAGAAATATCGACCATCAGGAGAATTGTAATGTTAGTCGGGTGTCATAATACTAAATAGTAAGTCGCTGTTGATCCAGTCTGCTCGTGTAAGATTTTAGGGAGATATTTATTGATTTAAAAAACCAATTTTACTACATAACACTGCAACACTCATGTTTACAACATAACATCTACTCCGCAAATGTTTCCCTATTGTTTCTTCTTTTTTATTGTCCTCATTGCCTTCTTGAAACACTCCCATATTCGGCCATGCTACTGGTCGTCTGTCCTGGATGACACATAACCATCAGTCCATGGCTTCATGTATTCCGCACAGCTTGAGGTTTGTTTAGGACCCTCATGTTCACCTTCCCGACACACGTCATAAGCGTCCTGGGGTTTCACTTTACTTACACGATAAGGTCCAAAAAATATCTTTCTTACTTTGAGTGAGGGTCCTATCTGGGTACGCTTTATGGCCACCAGATCTCCAGCATGTACTGTCTAGCCTATCGGTGAAGTCTATTGAAAGACTTCTTATATTCTTGCTAGACTTTGAGAATCTGCTGTTTTCATCTTTCCTCAGATTTTCTCTTTTCCCTTCAAATTCTTGTAGTAGTAGTTCCTAATGAATGAGCTCAGCGATCCTTAAGTCAGTCTTGTGTCCCATTCTGACTCCTGTCAATAGTTCAAATGGTGTCCTTCTAATACTTCGATTGTATGTGGAGTTAATGGCCTGTTGCACAGCCTCAACAAGCTTGTACCAGCTTGTCGGATCAGATATTGCAAGCTTTGCTAGAACTGAAGTAATCCCAGAGTTAATTATCTCTACTTGACCATTCGATCGTGGCAATCCAGTTATAATGAGCACATGTTTAATGTTTTCAATTTTTCAATAATCTTCAAACTCATGAGATGTGAAGGCTGATCCTCGGTCAGATATTATATCTACAGGGTTTTAAAAGATTTACTTATGTGCTTCAAATCTGGCAGTGACTTCTTTTGAGTGGTAAACTTTGTTCGCTACAGCCAATCAAACATTGTAACACTATCAACAACGGAAAATATGTGAGGATATCCTTTATAACTTGATTCCAGTGGTCCAATATGATCTACGTGGTATGTTTGTAATGGCACAATTTCCTTGCACAAAGGATGCAGAAATCTTTCCTGTTTTCAGTCTTTCTGTTAATTAAGAGGAAATTTACACAATTTGATATGACACGATTTTCTTCTGTTCTCCTCACAGAGAAATGACCTCTCTCGTGGACACTTTTATTAATTTCATGTTGCATCGCTTTAGGTACAACTAATACTTCATGACCTTTTCTGAATTTGAAAAATATATCATCACGAATCATAAAAACCTTGTAAAATCGCTCCTGGCATATCTCCTTGATGGCGTTAAGATCTTCATCGTCATGGAGTGCTTTCCTCACTCGGACAACCAAAGAATCAGGAACTGCTTATAAGACCGTAAGACGACTCAGAGCATTGAAATGTCACATCCTCGTTCCACTTCTTTCTTCGGTGGTATATCTGTACTCCTCAAACATCAAAGCCAATCTCGCAACCGTAGGTGTTAAATCTTTCTTATGCATCGTCCTTTGGAAAGAAACACAATCTGTGATTATCCTGAAATCTATTCCCGTAAGTTACACTCGAAAGTTCTTCAATGCAACAATGATGACTAATACTTCTAGCTCATAACTGTGATAGTTTTCCTTTTGAGGTGTTGTCATTTTGCTCATGTAATGTACATGATGAAGTTGATCACATTCAGGTGATCTCTGCATCAGCACGGCTCCATATCCAAGCTTACTTGCATCAGCATGAAGTTTGGTCTCATATGAAGAATTGTAGATGCTTAAAACTGGATTCTTTGTTAAAGCTTCCTTCAATTTCTCAAAGGAAATTCTCTGTTTTGTAGAAAATTGAAATGCTTCATCCCTCTTCTGCAAATTGCTTATAGGTCTCACAGTAACAGAGTGTTCTTGTATGAACTTCCTGAAGTATCCATTTAAACCAAGCAAAGATTGCACTTGTTTCACATATCTTTGTTCCAGAAATTTCATTACAGCGTTAGTTTTCTTTGGTGACGGATAGAGTCGTCCATCCTCTACCACGTGTCCCAAGAACTCAAACTTCCTCTTAAGTAGATGGCATTTTTCTCTGTTCAGTTCAACGCCATAATCTTTAGCTACCTCTAGCAGCGTACTCAAGCGGTAAAATGCCTCTGTATCATCTTTAGCTGGAGTTATTAGGTCATCCATTATCATAATTTAATGAATCACCAATGATCGTAAAACACAGTTAATGAAACGTTGGAACACTACTGGTGAGTTGCACTAACCAAATGGTGCTTTTCGGAACTGGAATTGACCGGCTTGAGTGACAAAATCGGTATATTTTCTACTTTGAGACCCCACTCGCACATGGAAAAATCCATTTTTTAAGTCAAGTGTCCTGAATACTCTTGCTCCTTGCAACATATCTAAGATATCTTCAATGAGCGGCAGCGGTTACCGATCCTTTAGGATGATCTTGTTTATTTTATGATTGCCAATACACAAACGAGGAGAGCCACCTTTCTTACGCACAACCACTACAAATCTAGCGTATTCTGAAGAACTCGGTTCAATGATGCCTATTAGCCATTTCTTCACTTGGTCGTCAACAGCATCCTTCACTGCAGATGCGACTCATTGTGGTCTACTGAAAACTGGATGGCCATTCTTAAGCGTAATGATCAACTCCACTTCCGAACTTTTCGTTTTGGCAGGTTCATAGGAGGAAATAATTTCCTCTACTTGTTGCTTGTAGTCATCACTTGTAGACTCACCTACATCTTATGGCTGCTCTTCATCAATATTGATCTGCATGAGAAATATATCTGGTTTTGGCTTGGAAATTCGATGCCATTTTGATTTATCATTACTTATTCTTGTTGTAGAACCTCACTTCCAATTAGTGCCAGCATCTTCATTGTATCAAGAGTCACAAGATAAATGTCAACCTCAAAAGCGTCATCATCAATAAATGCATCGGTGTGGAAGTAGCCTTTAGGTACGACATAATTCTTTCCAAAACTTGTAAGGATAAAGTCAGTATTTCTTAGTGGAGGAGCTCCTAAATCTGCATAGATGTCTTCATGGATTAAAGTAACGCTGCTTCCTTATCTACTAAGGCATTTATCGTGGTACTAGCAATGCTTTATTTAGTGGTGAGACGGGGAGGTGCAGGTTTTGTTAATGTGTTTACTGCGTTGCCCCTGCCTGCCTTACCATCTATTTTCTTGCACTCCACCGACTTATGGCCACATTTATTACATTTATAACATTTCAGACTGTCTTCGTGACGGCAACTCGACGATTTATGGCCAGCTTCACCACAGTTGGAACATCTCTGTGCTTTATGTTCTTCTTCAACAGCTCCAGTAGTCTTGTCTATCGAAGTAGGTATCAGTGTTCCATATTTCTTCAAAATCCTTGTGTTCCGTCTTTCAATTATGAACTCTTACTCTCGCGGCTTTTCCTTAAAAGTCTTGAAATACTTTGGCACATACGAAATCAATTTACTTTCAGAGTCGTCTTCTATAGCATACATCGATAATGTACTGTATCAGGGATTCATCATCAACTTCACCTCGATGTGCAATCTCTTTCATTACAAGCAGGTACCCTTGAAATGTTTTTTTCTTTATTCTTCTTCCGCCCAGTCAGTAGTCTATGTACTTCTGCACTGCTCATCTTGACATCAAACTCTTCTATTAACGCGGCCTTTAATTTCGTCCATGTTGATAAACCAGTTTCACTTTGAATGAATAGTTTTGCTAGACCCGACAACGTTTTCTTAGCAAATACCAACTTCTGATGTCGTCCCATCACATCAGAACAGCTGTTTCATCAAATTTCATAATCCATTTTCTGACTGTATAATCTCCTTTACCAGCAAAGGTGCAAATAGAATCTTCCACATCTCGAAATGTTAGCGCAAATTTGCGGCCTGAATTGTCCAGTTTTCTTAATGAGGAATGGTCTTCTGCTGATGTTCCTGTCTTGTATATTACTTTCTTCATAATGCTAGTGTGCTGACTTGAATTCCCTCTCAGTTTCAAGCGTGAACTGCATTGGACAGCGTATTCATCATCTCTGTCGTCACTTTCCTCATCCTCATCATCGTCATCGTCTTTATCATCCCCGTTGTACTCGAGGTTTGATAGCAATTCTATTTTAATGGCATGTCTTAAAAAACGCTTCACTAGCTCCTCTTTATCTCCTTCAAACCCCAAACGTAAGCACATTGCGTACTGTATTCAAATCACGTTCAGCCGCAGTTACCTTATCGTCATATTCAGTGGAACCTTCTGAAAAAGGAAATCTTGTGAACCCTCGTTAACTTTTACGGTTCTGTCGATTGCCTTCGTTCCTATATATAAACTTACGCAGGTTTGTAACTGCAGACACAGATGCAGTGGAAATTGTTTATTCTTTGAATATCTCCAATCATTTTGATTATTGGTTGCAGTTGGCGTATTTACTCAAACCTTGCCTCGTTAACTTACACGTAATTGTCAACATTCATCGTAGTTAAACATCGGCGTCATTTACTTTTACAATGTACGTTTTCATTCTTCTATAACGTCGTTTATTTAGATAACGATGGCAACGAATTTCAGTCTAGTTACATTGGTGTGCGTCAGCTTTTATTATTGCATCCTACCGTCACTACTACAAGTAAGACATTTGGGTTACAACTTACGAATCATGCAAATTAATATTGAAGGACTTAGTCGATCTAAATGTCAATATCCCTCC
Source organism: Meconema thalassinum (assembly GCA_946902985.2). Lineage (NCBI taxonomy): Eukaryota > Metazoa > Arthropoda > Insecta > Orthoptera > Tettigoniidae > Meconema > Meconema thalassinum. The sequence goes on along the minus strand of OX336395.1, from coordinate 94,427,543 downwards.
CGCATATCCTTGAAAACTATGTGGATGTAGCTGATATACAGTAAACACATAATGATAACGAGGAAAATTTAAAATTAAGAGGGCGTGTTGCAGGATATGAATTCTTAGGAGCTACTTGTCACCATGCTTACGGCTGTGGCTTACGGCTGTGCTACTTACATTCGCAACAATATTGAAAATGCACTTTTGATTTATGTGGACACCTCAGAAAATGTTCACATTGTCGTGATAAAAATTGACAACATTACAATAACGAATGTTTACTAGCCACCTGAAGTAAACTGTTCTGCTGAAGTGATCCCAACTCTACCTCATCCTAGCATATACATCAAATACGTCAATAGCCACCATACTATGAGGAATTACAATGAAGATGATGAGAATGGTGAAAGAATTGTTAATTGGGTTGAATCTAAAAACCTTAGTCTAGTATATAACTAAAATTACAAAGGGCCTGAAGAAAGACTACAACCTTGACCTTTTTTTTTGTTAGTCAGAACTCTAAATGTCAACCTCTTGCCACAGTAAAGACTGTTCTTGGGGATATTCCAAATAGCCAACATCGTCGAGTTTTAGTTAAAGTAGGAATTCAAATACCTATTATCAGATCCATTCCAAAACCAAGATGGAACTTTAGAAAATCTTACTGGAGCAAGTTTTCCTGTGAACTTGATAAAGTTATTACGTGGATCCCTCCTGTGAGTGAAAAGTATGAAAGATTTGTGGAAGCTGTCTTATCAACGGCAAAAAGTGCATGCCAAGAAGATTTCGCAAAGAGTACATTCAGGATGGAACAAGGATTGTGAGGAACTATACCAGTCTTACATAACCACCAATGATCATGAAATTTCTACCGAATTGTTACAGAGCTTAAATAAAACTCACAGAGATTCCTGGGAACAAAAGACAGAGAATTTGAACTATACAAGTTAAAGCAGAGAAGCGTGGTGCCTGCTGAAGACATTGGGAGTATGTTCCCAACCTAACCATGATGATCCACATGTAACACCAGATCAAATAGTCAGTAAAATAATTTCTTTGTCCAGGGCACCATCGCATAAGCAACACACAAGAAAGGTTAAGAAAGAACTAACCAACCTCAATCAAAACGCAGTCCACCGGTCTGAAATTTCCAATGACTTCACACTAGCTGAGATTAATACTGCACTTAAGGATGTTAAAACAGGCAAATCAACAGGGTTTGATGGCATTCATCGTGAATTCCTTATCAATTATGGGAACAAGACTCGTAAATACCTTGCTGCTTTCTTTTCTAATATAATGATCACTGGCAAACTACCAAACGCTTTCAAGAAAACGAAAGTCATAGCTGTATTGTAACCTGGTAAGCCAAAGGATAAACCTGATAGCTATCGGCCGATAGCTCTCCTAAGCTGTTGCTTTAAACTTCTGGAAAGTCTCATCCTTAACCGAATTGGTTCGAATATTCATGATGTAACATCTTTGAACAATCAGGCTTTAGACCAAGCAGAAGAAGCTCAGATAAAGTACTAAGTCTCACCACTCATATAGAAGCAGCGTTTCAACAACAACTTAAAATATCTGTTGCTTTTGTTGACCTTACAGCAGCCTTTGACATGGTATGGAAGGATGGATTACTCTATGAACTGATGCGTATCATACCATGACAAACTATGAACAAGCTTAGAAGCAATATGCTGTCTGAAAGATATTTCCAAGTGGTTGTTGGGACCAAAATAGGTAAGCAAATGAAACTGATCAATGACTCCCACAAGGATCCGTTTTAGCTCCAGTGCTCTTTAACTTGTACACATCAGACCTCTCAATAACGCAATTGACCGGGCATTGACACCGCATCAAAGAACTTTTTCGAAGAGCAAACAGATTGTTTCCTCTGATCTAAGCATTATGAATGAATACTTCAGAAATGGATACTATCACCGAATCCTAGTAAGACTGAAGTTCGTTGTTTCCACTTTAACAACAGATTGGCAAATACAAAGCTGAATGTCATCATTAATGAGAAAGTCCTCAATCATCAAAATGTTTCAAAATATTTAGACGTTACTCTCGATAGGACTTTGTCCTTGAAGCACTTGCGGAACACTGCAGCAAAACTAAGATCACGCAATGACATCTTGCAGAAGTTATGTGGAACCACATGGAGAGCTACTGCAACAGCATTACGGTCTTCTGCTTTAGGACTTGTCTATTCAGCTGCTGAATACTGTGCACTGGTGTGGCTTAACAGTCAACGTGTGAAGCAGATTGATGTCCAATTGAATTCGGAGATGAGGATAATATTAGCTTGCATCAGGACCACTCCTCTGTACTGGCTCTCAACTCTAAGTCACATTGCACCACCTGACTTGCTTGGATAAAACTCTCATGAGGAATATCAGAAGATACTATCCACTTCAAAGCTTCCTATTCATTCTGGCATACCAACAGTAAAGACAAGATGCTTGAAATCCCGCCGACCATCAATCCTAACAGTGGAATCTCTACAATTAAATAATTTTCAGATTGACAACAAATCGTCTGAGGTATGGAATAATTTATTCCATGAGAAATATAGAAACTTCATTGATCCTATCAAGAAACCAGCTGGCATGGAACTACCACGCCATACATGGAAATCGCTCAACAGGATTCGAACGAGACATGGGGTCTGCACAGGCAGCTTATACAACTGGAATAAGGCTTCCTCACCTTAGTGCGACTGTGGATTTGAAAGACAGACCATCCAACATATTGTGAAGGACTGCAGCCTTCGAGCCCATAATGGGAACCTGACAGACTTCCATGATGCAACGCAGCCTGCTCTTGATTGGATTTCAAATTTAAATATTACTTCGTAAATCTGAATATTTTATCTTATTAAATGTCTCCTCAACAAAATTCATATTAATATTTACTGTTCTTTTAAATGCTAATGCACACTATATGTTTAATGTGTTCCTTAGCTCGTAATTATTTAGATGTAGCATGTCACACGCTAAATTAATATACCGTCGTATCACTATTTTGGCTTGTTCATGGTCATCCATTAGTTCTCTATCCCGGACGAGCCCCCAAATTGTGGGATTTTAGGGAGATTTTTTTTTTGTAAAATGAAATACTACACAACAGCTGACCTGCATTACTCATGCATAAAACACAACATCTACTCCGCAAACGTTTCTCTCTTAGTTCTTCTTATTTTATTGTTCTCACTGTCTTCTTGAAACACATGGATAAATCCATAAAAGCTATGACTCCAAATACTCCAACAAGACTCCGCACAATATATGAGTAATTTTAAAATATATTTATGTTAGTGATTGTAGTGAATGAGGCTCTAATTACACTGGGCATCAAAGAAATAGGTTTTGAATATTTCCTACATATCATGAGTCAATTCTAACTAATTTTGGGTTGATAAATTCGTATATGAGAATGAAAATTTTTTCTGAGCTCTAGTTTCTGTGATACGCAATAGGTGGAAGTATTTCCGTTTAAAGGATTCAGAGAAAATGATACATTTTAATTGCATATGCCAACGACATTGAAAGTGCATTTAATTTATTTTTAAATGGCAGTTACATTCTAAGAGTTCTAAATTGATGGAAGAATATCTTGCAGTTGGTTGGGTCTGAAGAGAATCACTTGGTGACTTCAGATTATCGGCTGTTAGCTAGTCTCTTGTAAGTGATTTTCAGAGCACCCCTACTCAAAGTCTAGCAGTAATCCGCAAGCATTGCTTCATTCCAACGGCCCTGATATCTTTGATCCAAAACAGAAATATCCTGATGGAATCGTTCTCCGTGTTCATCACTGACTGCTCCACAACTAGGAGGGGAAAATTCTAGGGGGGAGTGGAGAAAATGGATTTTAAGGGACATGTTACATCCAAGTTGATGGCATTTTGCAGGAGCACTGCCACCAACGGAGTGTAGTTATTATCTCGTTTGGTGCCTAAAAATCCATGAATAACTCCCTTGAAGGATTCCCAAGCTTCCTTTTCTTTGCCCCCCAAAACATGGTCAAATGCAGGCTCCGTAACAATTTCTCGAATTTGTGGCCCGACAAAAATACCTTCCTTAACTTTGGCATCACTTAATTGCAGAAATTTCTCTTTTACGTACTTAATGGCTTGTCCTTCTTGGTTCAGACCTGTGACAAAATTTTTCATCATACCCAGCTTGATATGCAGGGGCGGAAGAAGAACATCTTTTGTGTCCACGAGAGGCTCTGTTACGACATTTTTCTCGCTAGGGTTAAGATTTCTTGCAGGCCAGTCTGCTGGAATATAATGTGATTTCCTATCCTTGCTGTCCCACATACATAAAATGCAGCAATATTTTGTGTACCCCAGTTGCATTCCTGAGAGTATAGCAATGACTTTTACATCACCACAGATTTTTAACTTGTGTTCAAGATATTTGATTGAGTCCAAGACGGCTGTCATATTTGCATAAGTCTCCTTCATGTGAACTGCATGACCAAGAGCAATGGAAGGAAGACGGTTACCATTGTGGATTAATACAGCTTTCGAACTAAGCTGTGAGTAGTCTATGAATAGCCTCCATTCAGTTGGATCAAGGTTCAAATTCAAACATTTCATCAAGCCATTAATGTTGCAGCAAACAACTAGATTGTTTTTCTTTTCAAAAAAGGGAAGCAGATCCCTGTGACGTTCTCTGTACTGTGAGACTCTAGCATCATGTTCCAGAAGATTCCATTGCTGTAGTCTAGGCCCTAGAATTTCTGCCTTCTCCTCTGACAAGTTAAGGTCTCTAATGAGATCACTTAATTCCGCTTGACTCAGTTTGTGCGGTTTATCACCTTTTTCCTCAATATCAGCGTCACGGGATGTGAAAAGCTTGTTGGGTTCTTCTTCTTTTTGTTCCACACTGTCTTCATTGTCTACTTCAAATACACAATTTTTGGGTGGAGTAGGAACTGGTAAACTATCCGAAAATGGAATGGGTCGAATTGCAGATGGAATATTCGGGTATTGAACTGTTCTTCTTTTCTTCATAGACAATCCTGCCTTTATAGGTGGAGTCAAGCAGAAATAGCAGTCATCTGTATGGTTTCTAGGCTCCCGCCAAACCACAGGCATTGCAAAAGCCAGCGATGGTTTTTTTATTTTTCAGCCATTCTCGCAGTGTAACTGAACAAGCGTTGCAACATACATGTGGAGCCCATGACTTCTCCTGGTCACCTACTTTCATACCGAAATAATAGTGATAGGCAGTCTTCAAAAGAGCAGTCAGCTTGCGTTTCTGTGACGAAAATGTTATTTCACCGCAAATGTAAGAAAAATTATCCACTTTATTTAGACATTTTCGTGGCATGTTGACAAAACTTACACTTTAAATGAGCTGCTATACCTGAATTTCTGTATTAATTACAGCAGAAACAATATGAAATGCACAGTCACAGCAACAATGTCTATGTTTATAACTTACAAACAGCTGAAGAAAGTTTGTTTGTTGTTATTTGACAGGTGTGCCAACTCCCAAAACAAAATTTCCCCCGAATTTGCCACAAACTGAAAATGTTGACTCTAAAAAATTAAATGTCATTTTATCTTCAAGCAAGAGTTAATCTGTCATTTTAATTGTGATATTTGAACTCAGCGAGTGGAAATGCATAAGAATCAACTATTTTTGAGCCTGAAATATTTTTATTGTTGGGCAGTGTTATCACTTCTTTAGTTAGATCTGTGGAAATTGAAAGTTTTTTTTCGCTTTTTTCAGATAATTCACTAGAATTAATAGCGCAGTGCAATACATTTATACCAATGATTTCAGGGTAATATGTCCAAATACTTCGAATCCTGTTGTGGGGAACATTTACGCATTATGCAATACCGGAGGACATTCGACACCAACTGTATCTGGAAAAGGGAATAAAATCACACAACACATGAAGCCTTGCTCACGTTGCTTAAGTGATGCCAAGTTTGTTGGTACCGGAAATTTGAACACACCCAACTCGACGCATACCGGCAAGAAAGCATACTCACGTAGCACATGTGGCGCCAAAGTTGCCTTGAAGGCAAATTCTATTGAGGTAGTGTTAACCCACATCAACCAGAAGCTATTCTCATGTGACATATGCAAATTCAAATTTGCATCCGTGTTGCTTTTGAAGAAACACACGTTTACTCATACGGACGAGGGTCGTAACTCATGTAGTATATGTGAAGCTAAGTTTCCTCACAAAAGACATTTAAAGCGGCACATGGTATGGCATACTGGTGAAAAGCCTTATTCATGTAGCATATGTGAAGCCAAGTTTACTGAGGGAGGATACTTGAAGAAACACATGTTCACGCATACTGGTGATAAGCCGTATTCATGTAGCATATGTGAAGCCAATTTTGCTCGGAGAGATTCCTTGAAGAGTCACATGGTTACGCATACTGGTGAAAAGCCCTATTCATGTAGTATATGTGAGGCCAAGTTTGCTCACGAAAGAGGCCTGAAGCGTCACATGCTTACGCATACTGGTGATAAGCCTTATTCATGCGGCATGTGTGAAGCCAAGTTTGCTCATGGAGGACACTTGAAGAGTCACATGCTTACGCATACTGGTGATAAGCCTTATTCATGTGGCATATGTGAAACCAAGTTTGCTCGCGGAGAAAACTTGAAGAGGCATGTGTACACGCATACTGGTCATAAGCCGTATTCACGTGGTATATGTGAGGCTAAATTTTCTCAGGGAGGATCCCTGAAGAGTCATATGCTCACGCATACTGGTGCCAAGCCTTATTCATGCAACACATGTGAAGCTAACTTTACTCGGAAAGGAGATTTGAAGACTCATTTGTTAAAGCATTCTGGTGACAAGCCTTATTCATGCAACATATGTGAAGCTAAGTTTACTCGGAAAGGAGATTTGAAGTCTCATTTGTTAAAGCATAGTGGCGATAAGCCTTATTCATGCAACATATGTGAAGCTAAATTTGCTCGGAAAGGAGATTTGAGGTCTCATTTGTTAATGCATACTGGTGACAAGCCTTATTCATGCAACATATGTGAAGCTAAGTTTGCTCGGAAAGGAGATTTGAAGACTCATTTGTTAAAGCATACTCGTGATAAGCCTTATTCATGCAACATATGTGAAGCTAAGTTTGCTCAAAAAGGAAGTTTGGAGACCCATATGTTACGGCATATTGGTGATATGCAACATATGTGAAGCTAATTTTACTCGGAAAGGATATTTGAAGGCTCATATGATAAGGCATACTGGTGATAAGCCTTATCCATGCAGCATATGTCAAGCTAGTTTGCTCAGGGAAGAAACTTGAATAGGCACGTGCTTACGCATACTGGGCCAAGTTTGCTCAGGAAGGACTATTGAACAGGCACGTGCTTACGCATACTGATGATAAGCCGTATTCATATGTGAAGCCAAATTTGCTCAGGAAGGACACTTGAAGAGTCATATTCTTACGCTTACTGGTGATAAGCCTTAACCATGCAACCAACATATATGAAGCTAAGTTTACTTGGAAAGGATATTTGAAGACTCATATGTTAAAGCAAACTGGTGATCAGCCTTATTCATGCAGCATATGTGAAGCCAAGTTTGCGTGGAAAGGACAATTGAAGCCGCTCATGTTTACGCATACTGGCCAGAAGTCTTAGATATGCACTGTATGTGTAGCCACGTTTTCACGGAATGAATAATTGAAGCCGTACATGTTATTGCATACTGGTGAGAAGATCTTTTTCATGTAGCATATGTGAAGCCAAATTTAATCGGAAAGATGTATTAACGCCGCACATGTTACTGCGTACTGATGAGGAGTGCTAATCATGTAGTATATGTTAAGCCAATTTTGTTCAGGGAGGACAATTGAAGTCTCACATGTTAACGCATATTGGTGATAAGCCTTCTTAATGTGGCTAAGTGAAGCCAAGTTTCTCGGGAAGAACAATTAATGCATTACAAGTTATTGCATATTGTTGAGAAGCGTTATTCAAGTAGCATATGTGAAGCGAGGTTTACTCTGGGAGGGCATTTGTGGTCTCATATGTTAGTGAGTACTTGTGAAAAACTTATTCATGCAGCATATGTAAAACCAAGTTTATTCGAAAAAAAACGATGGAAGTCTAACATCTTAACGCATACTGGTAAAATTCATAACTAATGCGGCATATGTAAAGCAGTGTTTGTCCAGAAACAACATTTAAAATCGCACCTGTTAACGCATACCGGCCAGGAGCCTTAGACATGCAGTATTATGTGTAGCCAAGTTTTCACGGACGAATCGTTTACAGTCTCAAATATTCACGCATCTTTTAGCACATGTATAGGCATCTTTACGCAAACAGAGCATTTGAAATCTCACCTTTTTACGAATACCGGCGAGAAGCCAAACGGATGTAGCACATGCGAGGCCAAATTTGTTTGTAGGGGGCTTACGAAGACTCGCATGTTATCGCTTAACGGCAAGGACGCATACTTATAAAGCCATGCCAAGAAATATTTCCCAGGAAAGGAATTGGATAAAACAGACGTGAAGGAGAGTTTGCTCCGGTACGGCGAATGGCCCATAACTCATTTCATCACGTTTTAACATTTATACGGGTCAAGTTAATGCATACTATACCAATATAACAAACGGATAGCAAATAATTATAATATGCTCACATATAACATATTTAATGTGCACCAGTTTAATACAATTGTTGTCTAACGTATGTTAGACCACTGGCGTTTGAAATGGGCAAATCACACACTTTTTAGGCAAACTGTTTGTTAGAGTCGTTTCGTAATTTTAGACTTTAAAAGGTTCATTCTGGTTCCTTTTTGGTAAACAAATTAGTATAAACACGTTAAATGTTCCGCCTGATCAATACTTATATTAAATATGATCACTGTGTGGTTATTAGTGGGACATGTTTCGAGCCTAATTATTAGTTTTGGCCCTTTATCTGCCGATATGAAAGACTCTTTAGATCTCTAAATTTGTATGGTTCTTTTTTAGCTAAGTTAGCCTGGCTCGCTTGATTGATTTTAGAACTGTTCATACTAATTAGTTTATCAACAAGGAACCAGAATGAACCTTTTAAGTTCTAAAGTCAATGAAGCGTGTGAGGGTAACTTAGCTAAATAGCACAATACAAATTTAATATCTAAAGATTCTTTCATATCGGCTGTTGAAGGGGCCAAAATTTATAATATGGCCTCAAAACATGTCCCACTAATGGCCACACAATGATCATATTTAATAAAAGGATTGATCAGGTGGAACCTTTAACCTGTTTATACTAATGGTCGTTTCTTTTGCGAAGTTATACTAATTACTCTTTAATGAGACACTTGTTTCTGGAATATTCAAGAAAAGACAACCCTCTAGTTCTTATTTCATAAGTTGAACGCCTAAAAACAAAATTCGTGGACCGGAAGTGTGCTGTGCATAAGCTTCGGTGCCATTTTAACTCGTGGAGGCCCTATGTAGGAAATCAATATTTATCAGAGAGTTGGTGAATTAAAAAATTATTAACTTTTTACGGCCCGGAGCCATGTTCATGTAGCATATGCGAATGCAAATAGATCAAAGAGGGGTAATTAAGAGTCACATTTGAATGTTTAAATCATTTTCTAAATACAGTATGGGCACTCAGACTCTAGAGGCTTAGTTTAGCAAAAACTTAACTTAAGCTACGGTATTTTAACATTTGTTCCGAAAGTTGAAAAACTAGAAGACCCGTAAAAGACCAGACTGGGTGTTTCTTGGTCGTTGGGGCTACCTATAGACCACGGTGCTTGTGCTTTAGCTGTAATTTGCAACTTCTGATGTTTTTGGTGGATTGTTTGACGACTGCAGTTTTGCCTAAACCTTGAGCTTTTCTATTGGACCAGTAATCTCTCATTTTCTTGCTGAACTGTATCTTACGTACCTCGGACCTTTTCCTGGACGCGTTGTGGTGAACTTCTGTAATGGATGTGAGGAAAGGCCAGGATACAACTGTCAATATGGTAGCGATTCCTGTCATTTATTGTGTCTTGCTGAACATTACGTTCAGTATGATCATTCTCAATTTGTATGATTCACAAGGACCCAGTTTTTTACCCTGCTTGGCTACCTTAAAGATTTTATAAGACAGTCTGTGGTGGTCCATTCTGTACAAGTGGCCGTAGAAACCCAGACGTGTCCTGATGGCATCGGTGAGGTTTACCTGGTGTTTGTGGAGGTCGCAATTTGGTTTGTACCATCATCTATCATCTGGAAAGATTCTTGGTCCCACTATTTACCGCAAGAATTTCCTTTTCTGTACCCCGAGGGCCCTTAGAGGGGTCTCCTTAGTTAGAAGCAGGCACTCAGCTGCGTAGAGGGTTGATTGACTGCTGCATTATAATGTCCTAGTTTTACATTCATCCACAGATGATTCGAGGCGTACAGTTTTCTGCAACAATAGTATGCCCTGTGTAGTTTGATCCTCCTTAGTTCGAGAGCTATTATCTCACTGAGAACATCTGAGATACACTTTCCAAGGTATTTTACTGCTTTCACTCTCTTGAAATGGTTAGTATCACTGACTGTCATGATTTCAGGGGCTTCTTGAATATTGATAAAGAACTTTGTCATTCCGATGTTCAACAACAGACCTGTTTTCGCCGCTTGAGTACACTGTTTGGTGTTGTGTGGTGGCCTCTTGCATGTCGTTTGCCAGCAAGGACAGGTCGTCAGCGAAGGCTAGACAAGAAAACCTTAGGTTATCTGCTTTCGTACTCATCCTTAATCCGGTATCGACTGGTAGGTCTCTGGTCCATTCCCTGACATTTTTTTCCAGATCACACTTAAATGGTGTGCAAGATATACCATCTACTTTTCTCACCCCAGTTTTGATTGGGAAAATCTCCGAGAGCAGTTCTCTAAACTTTACTCAGAAAGTAGTATTACAAAGAGTGGCTTGTACCGACCTCATGATTTTGTCGTTAATTACCAGTTCTCCTAGGATTCCGAAGAGTGTGGTTCTATCCACAGAGTCGTATTTCTTCTGGACGTCAACGAAGGTGACCACCCACTTTCTGGCTCGTTTCTGGCTGTTTTAGAGGATGGTCTTATGCTTTTGTATTTGATCAGTACAAGACCTTGATGATCTGAAACCAACTCGTGTTCTCCTTTCTTTGTCTAATTGTCTCGTTGCATGCCATTCTAATATCTTGAAAAATATCTTATAAGTGACTGCTAAGAGTGATATACTTCTGTAATTTGCAGGATCTGTTTTGTTCCCTTTCTTGTGGTTTGGTTGAATAAAGGCTGACATCCAGTCATCAGGGAGCCTCTCATAAGTCCATATGTCCAGGATCACAGCGTATCTACGTCTGACGGATTGTTCTCCGGCTAGTTTTAGCATTTCTGCTTCTATCCCATCTTCCCCAGACGCTTTGTTTTTCTTGAGGAGTTTTATGATCTCTTCGACTTCTTCATACGTTGGAGGAAGGATGTAATCGGTGTAAGGCTTAGTGGGTTCCCTAACAGGGAGTCGTCGGCAGGGTCTTCGGCATTCAGGAGTGTCTGGAAGTAGTCAGCTTGGGTTTTAGTAGATTCAATATCGTTGAAGCAAAGTGATCCGTCTGCGCTCTGGATATATAAGTCAGGTAGCGAAAACGAGGTCGTTTGCTGTTTGAGGTCCGAGAGTTGTTCACCTGAAAATTCTCTTCTGCTTGCTTGAAGAGTTCATTGCCTTGCCTCCTCTTTGCCCCTCTGATCATGAGGGACTGGTCTTCCCTTGCGTAATAATGTCGTGCAAATTGGCTTCGTTCTTATTCTGGGTCCATTTGACCCACGCCAGTCGTCTGGCCCTTATGGACTCATCGCATTAGCTGGACCTGCATGGGTACTTATTTTCCTTAGGCCTTCTAGGGATTGTCTCCTGAGCTGTTTGTATTATGGCGTTTCTAAGGGGGGGGGCACCTTGTAGTGGTATTATTCGTATTGGTATGACAGTTCAGTCTTTCTTGGCAGATTGTGCTGTCATTTTTATGTTCAGTAGTATCAAATCTTGGGATCTTCTTGCACTTCACTGGCATACCATTGGCCTTTTTATCGACTTCAGGTTCATCGTAACTAGGGATAGGTAGTGATCATAGTCGATGTTGGCTCCCCTTAGCACCTTGACATTCATGATGTCACAGTGGCGTTGTCTGTTTATTGCAATACGGTCGATCTTGAACTCACCGAGCATGCTGTTTGGGCTGTGCCACGTCATGGTCTTCCTGTGTAGATGTTTGAAGGCCGTGGACATCAAGAGTTGTCCATACTTTTTGCACAGGCTGATTCAGCGTTCCCCATCCTTGTTGGTTCTTTTATGATCAGGGTATCGTCCTACATTTTTCCGGTATTTATGTTCTTTCCAAATTTGGTAGTAGAAATCTCCTAGCATTATAATCGTGTGGTGATGCGGCATCTTATCTAGGGCTTCTTCAAGGGTATCCCAGTACTGGTCTGTGTTCTATGGATTTTTTCTGTTAGAGTCCTTATCTGGAGCATTGAAGTAAACCTGGGAGTATCTCCCATTGTTGCATTTGATGGCTTGTACTGAGGTCCTGTCGTTAGGTGAAAAGAAGCCAGGAGCACATTTAATCCAAATGTGGTGAACAGCGAAGCCAGTCCCCAGGAAGGATACGTTGTCCATAACTCTCTTACCTGGCTTGCCGTTATATATCCTATATCCTCCGTAGCATCTTCAACTGGAAACTTGTTCTCTTGTAGAGCTGCTATACGGATGTCCTTGTCATTCAGGACTTCAAGAGTGTGTTTAAGTTTCCCGGTCTTTATCAAGGAGTTTATATTGATCTTAGCTAAATATGTGATGTTCCTTTTATGTTCCAACTGAGTCACACGGAGGTATAGGTGTAAGCTCACCTGAATACGATGGCCTATATGTCCTGTCATGTGCGGGGTTGGATTGGTTACCAACTGGGGTACAATCTATATTGGTTTTGTACTTCAATTTTGACAGTTTATCACACAAGTGTCTAAGATTGGTTACCCGAAGGTAACGGGTTGTTGAGTATCAAGTTTGTAAGCCTTGAAGCCCCCAGCACGAATCGGCTCACCGACCCAGCTTTCCACTGGGATTGGTTACCCAACATTCTACTGAGTTGCTCAGCTTAACAGTGGTACCTCTTGTAGGTTATGCGCTGGAGTTAGAGTGAAAGAGGCTGTCATATTTAAGAATAAAATTTTAATATTATTTCTGGCCCGGGGGGAGATACACCTTTCGCATGACAATTTCTACCGAGTTAACATAATCTATATCTCCTAAAGTATATGTTTCAAATATATAAAACTTTGCAGGATTATCAAACACAGTTCACTCATTATTATGCATAAAGCACATTTTATAATATGATTGTAGTCATGCATTATTATACCATCAACCTTCCAATTCTTTTTGTACATTAGACTTCGTTTACATGTAAAGTATCCCACAATTTAAAATATTTACATGAAAGTTCTTTTGGGCTGTTGGTAACATTTACGGCTACAACATACACCAAAATAGTTGATATACATATTCAGGTTTATTTTTACATATTCTTAATCGAAGTGTATATTTTCTTTTCTTTTTTTACTTTTTAGGGTAAAATATGTGCTCTTAAACGGGAAGTATGTTTGATACACAACATATTTTGGCGTATGCTGTTCATGTTAGTACAATACACAATAATGAAAAATTTCATTGAGGTATCTTGCATAGTATTGGAGTTATCATACAAACTCTGTGTGAAAATAAAGTTTTTGGGAAACAAGCTTCAAACTTTCCTAAGGGTAGAATTTAAGGAGACGACTTAAGCGACCGCAACGAACATTTAGGGGCATATCTCTGGAATTATTGAAGATATTTGCATTTTGTTTTCACCAAATGAAAGATAAAAGATTAGTCTTTCAAACAATTTATTAATAAAAATAATTTTTTTTAACCCAGAATGGTGTGCTTCCCACCTTAAATTATATTTTGAAAACATGCTAAGAAGCTTGTTTTTCAAATGGAGCTAAATTAAATAAAATTTTGATCTATTATTTGATCATTATCTTAATTTTTTGGTGAGCAGATCTTTGAACTTGTAAAAATACGAGAAGATATTTTGATTTTACCCTGTATGGATCGACACTAGCGGTCGTTTTGATAGATTTAGGCCACAAAGAATGTGGTCTTACTGTTGGTGTGCATGACTTGTCAGTTTATTTTGTGTTATCATGCCGCCAGCACGTAGCAGGCGTTTGGTTAATACATAACATTTCCAAAGGTAGAATAATAATATTAAAAAGCAGAGAGTAGTAAGAATCAGCGACGAACTAGGAACGAGTCGGCAACAAGATGAAGGCGTTGTAATCATTAAACGATCAACAACTACAATTCAAATTACTTCAAAGAAACGCAAACATCGCACACAGAAGACAATGACAGACGATACTCTTATCGTTTCGCTCCAACAATGCATGAACATCAAGCTTTAGGCCACATCCTTTGTCGTATGTAGTTCGCTTAATCTATCAATACGAGCGCTAGTGTTCACCATACATGGTCATATCAAAATCGAAATATCTACTTCCGTTTTGACTGAGATGTCATGCACACAAAGCGTTAGACCGCATCCTTTGTCGTATGTAGTACACTAAATTCCCAAGTCATGTGTTCAACATTAAGTTCCCAGCCTGAAGTGTAGGAAGCCATATTCATGTACATCATAGAACATTATTCACATATGGAATGTTGATGACATCTCAGTATATCATACTTTCAAGAGTCGCCTCCGTTGTGTAGAGGTCAGAAAGCTTAGCTGCCACCCCGGAGGTCCGAGGTTCAATTCCCGGCTATGCCTCGAAATTTGAAATTGGTATGAGGAGTGGAGCTGCGTCTACTCAGCCTCGGGTGGTCCAAATGAGTAAAGGGTGTTCGATTCCCACCTCAGCCATCCTCGATATGGTTTTCTGTGGTTTCCCACTTCGTCTTCGGGCAATTGACGGGATGGCTCTGTGCCGGATTAAACATGGACAGTACTTGTCGAATCCGATGGAACAGCTGGATCGTAGAAACTGAAAGTCCCCGGCTAAAAAAAAACCTCGAGATCCTACCTACAAGTACTACATGTAAGGGAACACTCTCCTATAAAGATTTCGTTATGAAAAAAAAACAATGAAGAAAATAAATAAATAAACTAGCTCAGACGAAAACAATCGATAATTACAAAATCTCAAGGCAATAGGACTTACCTGGGAATAACACCCAACACTGGTCTTCATTTCACAATCTTACACAAATTATAATAAATCACAACGTCAATATTCCAGAAAACAACACTAGATTTATTGAATCGTAGACTGATACATGAAAAATGTAATTCCCCTGTCAAAAGATTCAAAATGATATATCACACGACATGAGCTACGCCGTGATAATGTCTCACGGTTGCAATGTAAATATCCACAAAATTAAATTGAAAATATCACAACTACACGTGGATATTAGCGTTCAGTGAAGAATAAACAACACTCATTCTAAAATGTATACATTATTTACCATGATATGGCAATCATGTAATCACATAAATCTTCATACAAAAAGCGTGAATCGATTATTTCAGATATCGTTTATACGCGCACATATTCCAATACTATTAACATACAATTCACATAATCACACTTCACGAAGCCTTCTAAGCATCAAAATAGTATAATCCTTTCACAATGATCGGTATCAATCGCAACTAATTTTAACATTCTGAGATCGTCACCAATAGTCATTATCAATCCTGCTGTCTCATAAAAGCAGTAAATCTAAGTCATAATCTGGCCTATTTGATCGAGCAATTATGCTAAGGTCAAACGTGTCTTACGAATTCGTGTAAAATAGTAAATAATGATAATAAAAAGTACTACCATGAAATCCGCATATTAATTCTTCCAAATACTAACATGTTTAACATTATTCAAAATTACTCCTACATTATGTACATTTTCACTACCATATATGATCATGTATTTCTTGCAGCATAATAATTTCCCATCATAATCTCCACAATTTTTATGTCTTAAATCACGGCTAAATTCCTTCAAATATAATCACATAATCAACATTCCTTGTAATATCTTTTAAATACAATATTTAAATGCTTCAATAAATTCAATAACACTTTTATAACAGATACAGCTTCAATATACCTGGGTAGATTATTGGCTTAGGAATAACCTAACCACCAAGGGAAGATGATAAAGAAAAGGAAGTGGGTTTCGGACTGGAGAAAAAAGGATGGAGAAATAGGAGGAGAGTCCCACAAAAGTTATAAGTTTAACTTTCAATGTACTCACAGGCGGTTGCCACTGCAAATCGGCTCTCCGATACCTAAAGTGGGTAGGGACCTGGGCAAAGCTAACGGAAAACGCAGCTAGAACTTGGGCGGTTTGCAAGAGAGTGGCTTTAGAGTATTCCCTCTGAAGCATACATCTGCCCACTGTGGGGAAGGGTGATGGTCTGGCAAGACAAAGAGTAACAGATTTATTGTATATCTGTTCAAAGGAATTTGTTTTTGAACAAGTAATTCGAAGAATGCCTATAATTTGAATCGGTTTCGATATTTCTAGTTTTCGGAATTGTAGAGTTCCTAAAAAGCGACCAAGTGCTTCCAAGAAGGATGGAGATAAAACAATTATACCTTTGGGAATAATTTTGATAATTAAACCAATAATTGCATTGGGAAATGGCTAAGCTTTTACCCAGCAAGGAGCCGACTAAAAGTTTAGGCAAGGAGAAACACTTATATTTTGAAAAACCAACCATAAGTTTTGGAGAGAATCTCCACAAGCAGGAAGCTGGCGTAGCGAGCTATGCTTGCCTTACTGGCCAGTTAGAATTAGCTATTAAAGCTAAGAGAGATTTTACCAAGTTGTCAACTAAGAGTTCTTGCTCAATGCAAAAAGTGGTGAAAACCCTATCAAGAGATTTATTTGCATTAAGTGGGAAGAGTCAAGGACGACAGGATCTTGCCTAACCGTCATGTTGGAGAAATGATGAGTCAAAAAAGATACATTGAATTTATTTAACAATGCAAAAGATTGTAATGGATTTAACAATGTTGGGTAGTAGTTTTTTGACAAATATATAATTCAGACTTTGTAACATATGGGGTCACAGACCTCCGAAAAACATCTAAAGTTTGCTCCAGGCAATTAACAATTCTTTAGGTTTCAAACCTTTGTATGTTTTAAAATCCTCGCAAGATTTTGAAATAGCGAAGTTAAAATAAAAAATTTAAAGACAATTAAAGTGATTAAAGTTAAGACAATAAATCAAGTACAAGGTGGGTACTTTAAGGAATTTCTAAGTAAATATCTAAGAAAGAGTAAAAACTTCGAAAGTAACAATAACAAAAACAGGAAGAATAAAAGAGAAGTTCCTATAACTTCTTATATTTAACCTGAATTGCTTTTTTTTTGCAATTATACAAATAGGGCAGGTCACTTACTGTGAAACCTGAAGAGAGAGTCGAAAGGAAGTTTCTAGACTTCCTATGTTTAAGTAGGAATCACGAGACAAATGGGGCAAGTTACCCTTTTCGTGAAACCTAGAAATAACTCACTTATGAGTTGAAAGAATTGTATTCCCTAATTAGAAGGGAGAAACAAGATAATTTGAGACGTGTACCAGACACGTAGTTATGCAGACATTAATTAATGATATATAAGCAAAAAGGGAGGGCACGTCTTTAGAGCGACACCTCATCGAAAAGACCTAAAGTAACAATTTTATTATTATGATTTGTTAGTAAGAGGTTTGGGAAAGATCAAATGGGATTGAGGATAAATGTTCATGGCCGTATTTATAATAATCGGACGAGCGCGACGCGGAAGAAATATTGAATAAACACTATTTTTACTATAGTCTGTCGGAATAGATTAAAAGTTCACTGTAGTAGCACAAACGTTTATGGCAAAGATAGTTATTGCAATTGTGAAAAATAACTAGTTACACTAGATAGGCGACACTAGAGAGGCGAGAGTCTATTGCTTGAGAAATTTGTAGATTATCGAAAAATGCGCCAGAGAAAATTCCAACGGAGGAAGAAAAATTAGCTATTGATCTGTAATTCAAGGAAGATTCCTTAGTTAGAAATAGTATTCCCACATGTGAGTGGAAAAAACATGACGGTATGACTGGTAGATAGAGTACAGATTCTGGAAGGTTCCAGAGCAATCCTGACTGAAGAATAGGGCCAAAGTTATTCCAGCGGTGGAACGAACTAAGTATTTTATAGACAGTGGGTATTCATTAGTATCCCACGTTGTGAGAAGATATCTCATTTAATGAGCATAAGAAATGCTGCTTTCTATTAAGATTGGCTTAGACAGACAAAAGCCCCACATAGGAAATCCCGCGAAGGATGATTATTGCCCCAAATATAGTAATCTCACACTGCCTATAAAATGATCATTAAAAGCACGTAGTTATTAAAAGACAATGAGAATGAGGTTAAAACCTGAAGTCAGTACTTATCTTTGCTTCATGGCGAAGGTGAAGTTCCCTTTGACGGTTTACATTAAAGTTCCAACATGGCGTGGAATTAAAAGAATGCCTCTTTAGTTGAGGAAGCTAGCTCTAGCTGAGCTCTGACTGAATCGACTGCCGGCGTACAAGTGAGACACACTCAGCGAAGCACAGAGGGACCAGGGAAGGGAAAAGAGTGGGGGTAGGAGACAAAAGGAAAACATATAAGCATAACCAACATTGAAAAGTTAATTTCTCTTGATGAGATGGTCTTCAAAGAGTTGATAGTAGGCGACACTATCGCCGCCTGGTGGGTGAAAAGGTAGACGAAGTTCTCTTGAACACGGAGATGATAGCTGGCGATGGCGACGACATCTGGTGGCCAGATTGAAAAGGAAGTCCTCTTGCACAGGGAAGAATTGAGGAACTTCAGAGATTCGCTGCTAGATGACGCTAGGTGGGTCATGGAAGATATATATCTAGAACAGACTCACAATTAACATGAGAATCCTAAACAGCAAGGAGAAATTAGAAGATCACTGTTGGTGTTTGAGAAAAGGGAAGGAATGAACAAGCACAAAGCAGTAAAAGTATACTCTATCTTACCGTGTATTCCAAGAATACACCAATACCTTAAATATGCTTTAAATAGACATGCTGCAAATTCTGATGTTACTCAACAATTTCATACTTCAGTTAGATTTAATTTTGTTTAATGCATGTTTAATTATCATTTCCTTGATTTACATGCCTATAATGTTAAAAAAACTTTTCATCATTATTTAATAATAATAAAGTTAGTTATTTTCAGTCAATATATTATTTGTTATAAATTATATAAAACATCCTTAAGATTTCAACATAATCAGAATAATTTTTAATTTATTATTCTCAGTTTTAAAATTCATCCAAACATTCATTATAGTTCAATAAATTCTACACACATGAAAGCATGGTAATATCTTACTAAAATGACTTTCATTAGAATTTAATGAATTCTACAAGTATGAAAGCATGGTAATCTTCCTAATTCAAATGAATGAATAATCGACTCAAATCGTCTTTCAAAACATATCTTGATAGAACATCTCAAAGTTGAGATTATTTGTAATACTGTTCATAGTTCATAAGATGTTCAACAGAATCTCCTAAATACGCTGACAAAGTAATCCTTTCATATGTAAATTTTCTGACAACGTTGATCATAATATTAGTAAAATAATTGTCGAGAATATTCATAAACTTCCTATATTAATGTCTATCATAATCCTAGTCCTATAATTCTTCTTCCTCACAAATTCTTCTTCCTAACGCATATCTTCACAAAAACAAATGAATAGCAAGTCCAAAATAACTTCAATCCAAAATCGTAAATAAAGGATGCATTCACAAACGAATCAAAATCCTGCTCGAAAATATGGCGAAATATGAAATGAGAAGCATATCTACACTATACTTCAATTTAAATACTGTAGACAAAAATGGCGAAATGGTAACCTCGAAAATACCTCAAACTACTACATCTTATCATACTAATATATGAAAATGAGATGGTGTGTGTCTGTCTGTCGTCCTGTCTGTTACCCAATCACGCAAGAACCACAGGTCCGATTGAAATGAAATTTTGCATGCATGTAGCTCATTTACCAGGTTTTCACATAGGCTGCTATTGATTTCGATATTTTGCAACATTTAAAAATGGCGACCATTTTAGTGACGTCACTACACCCTTCGGTTTAAAAATTTCATGTTTCCATTTCAAATAAAAAGAGAACGCTAAGAAATAGCAAACTTTTGATGGCACATTCGAGCTTAAAAATTTAATTTTCTACCAGAAAGGTCCTTACCACTTTCCGTGTATCTCCAACGGTTAGCGAGTAAAACCTATAAAACTGGGTCAACGCCGAGCGGTGCTGTATATCTCTCTCTATATAAAAACTAGCAGGTACCCGCGGCTTCGCTCGCGATCTAGACAATGGGGACAATGCATTATTGCTGATAATTGGTCTATTCTATTACAGCAATCGCGGCTATAGGTGGGTCCATTCTTAATCTGAAAATTCTGATACATACAATATATTGATATGAGCAGCAAAGTGGGAATTTTATAGAGTTGTGAAAGTCTACAGGGTTCGATGTTACATTATTTGAACACATTTGGAAATTACGTTTTTGGTTTTGCCATTTTATGCCGAGCCATAACGATTTTGTTGTCCGGGTACTCACGAGCACGCAACATACCGTTGCCCACGGGAAAAATGCTTTTGTCTAAATATACACCTGCTGCTGATTGCGAATTTTGTTTGAAGAGGGAACTGCACTCTTGCACACTGGAATCGCAAATCTATCGGAATATGGGGAATTAAAATTATTTTTCCTTAAGCTATTCTGGGTGTAATTTTGCCACACTTATTGATGATTTGAACGTCAACATGTCGCTATTAATATACCTATAGTAAAATATCTCTCACCTTGGCCGCTGATATACATTATGCAGTCTTTTCCAGTGTTACATCCCAGGGTTTGAAATTCTCCAACAACCCTTTTGCCTCACATGCCTCTCTAAGTAATTAAAATTCCCAATTGTTGTTGTTTGAGTCTTCAGTTTTTTGACTGGTTTCATGCAGCCCTCCATGTCTCCTTCTCCTGAGCTAATCGTTTCATCTCTAGATAGCTACCACAACCTACATCCGAAGAAATCTGTTTAACACTGGCCCACCCCTACAGTTCTTGTCCTCGACCCTCCCATCCATAACTAAGCTTGCTATTCCTGGGTGTCTTAGTATGTGTCGTACCAACCTATCTCGTCTCTTCACAGCAGTCGCCAGAAACATCTCTCCTCTCCCACTCGTCTTAATAGCTCTTCATATGTTACCCTATCTACCCATCCGATCTTCATAATTCTCCTGTAACACCACATTTCAAACGCTTCAATTCTCCTTTTTCTGCTGCACCATTAGTCCAAGTTTCACTTCCTGATAGTGTCACGCTCCAGACAAAAGCTTTCAATAATGACTTCCTAATACCTAAATGTATATTCGATGTCAACAGATTCCTTTTCTGTAGAAATGCTGTCTTTGCCTGAGGCAAACTGCCAACTATTTGCTTCGTCCATCACTGGTTATTTTGCTCCTAAGTAACAGAAGTCTGCTACTTCCTGTAGCGTTTCATCTGCAAATTTGATGTCCATAGATTTTTCTGATTTATTTCGGCTGCATTCCAAAAATTTTGTTTTACATTTGTTGTAGTTCATCATGAATTGTTTCCTTAAGACGGAGTCCATACCATTCAAAAACTCGTGCAATTCCTCTGGCGTATCGGCCAAGATGACGATGTCATCAGCAAATCTCAAAGATTAAATTATTTCTCTTTGAATCTTCGCTCCCACTTTAATTTTTTCTCCAATTTCCTTATTATTGTGTTTTTAGAGATCTTTGAAATGCGTTGCCCTCGCACATGGTGTAGATGCGTTGTTAAAGGAAAACATTCCATGTTACGAACATGGGCCGCATAACCTGTACCGAAAGCCTATTCTGAACAGCAGTTCCTTGAACTCAGATTTTCCAACATTTCATTGTATCTGTCCATGTGGTATATCTCTGAACCTCAACATACAGAAGAGTGCATTAAAAATCATGTCTTGTATACATTTTGGAAAAGGTAGTGAGCGTAGTTTTTGCCGGAGTCGATACTCGCTCGTAGAAATTCTTTTCAGTAAAATAGACTGGTTCACAATTTTGTAAGTGCACATTGAGGTGTGTGACGGCGGGATGCCTTAAGTGTTACAGAAACGGCAATAGCCGCCACAGAGCTTCGTTGCTACTGAAAAAACGACCAGACTGATATTTTTACTTAACTATACGGGATTTGTGAGCCCATTGTTTATGATATTGAACGTAGCTATATCGCTACCTTTATTTAGAAGCCGCTAGTGAGGTGTTTAAAAATTAAAAGTGGTATTAGAAGGCGCTTTCCCTAATATTTTACTTCTGGCACTAAAGACCATGAAGGGCCTAGGCCTATCATGCGACCGCTTCCCAGCCACTTGGCCTGCAGATATTGTGGTGACGCGTGGTCAGTGTATCGTGTCCCCTCGGCCGTTAATCTTGATCTTCGTGACAGGGGCGCTGCCTCGCTATTAGACAGCTACTCAATTGTCCTCACGAACCTAAGTGCACTCCGTTGCCGCCCTTACGTTAGTATCTAAAATCTCTGATGGAGCCGGGAATCGAACCCGGGGCCTCCGGATGAGAGGCTGGCGCGCTACCCTGTTCTTATTGTTTATATATATATCTTGAAAAAGTTAATAAATGGATTGGCATTGCCTCCTACAGGGATATATAGAAAATCGGATGTGATACCTTGAGGTTCAGTTGCCATGGAAACGGACTTGCCATTAGTTCATCAGTTTATCAGAGTGAAGATAGTTTTCTGAGAATATCTTTGAAACTACTGGTTTTAGAGCCTTAAAATGTGGTTTTCGGTGTCCCGAATTGTTTCTTGCATCGAGGGGCGTAAAATGAGCTTTGTCCGGTCTTTATGCGACAACTTCGATATTTTGAACCGCTTGAGTGCTTTTGGAGATCTTTCAGTGATGTTTCCCGATCCACGGAAACAGTGATTTATTTCCAGATGAAAGGTAGCCTATATGCTATCCTAGGGTATAAGCTGTCTCCATTTCAAATTTCACCCTATCCGTCCAGCCGTTTTAGTGTCAAGAGGTAACAAACTAATACACAGACGCACACACAGATTTTCACAATTATAATATATATAGGGAATATAGGGATATAGGGATTTGCTAATTGGCGAATTTAAATATGTTGAAGAAATGAAAATAATCCAAAATCTGTGCATGTAATAACACTTAATGTCACAATGTTACTCTTCGAAAAGACACACCCAATCTTCCCGCGGCTCATACTTTTGCGGGTAATTTCTTAACACCTGGAGGTAAATTACCGAATGCACTACCATTAAAATTCAATTTTCGTGTTGGCAACCCTGCCAAAACCCGATATATTTTATTTTTGTTTATAATCCTGTGTTGAATGTCAATGTCGCAAAGAGGTTGTGAAATTGGTATATTTTGTAACTCTCAGCACAATGGGCCGTTTCAAATATTTTGGGAAGAGGAAGTCTAAGAGAAATCGTTAAACAAGGAACATCAACGCGTAAATAACGTTGACATTTGATCTGTTGAGGAGGTCAGTGTTTTAGGCAACGTTGCCACGTGCTTCCCCCCGTGACAAGCATGAAGCTGTAAACAGCACTAATTATTTAAGTTCCTCCAGGAAAGAGAATTAGTGGTTGAAGACATGACCGAATAAGCAAGGATGAGAAAGAGAAATGGAAACAGAACCAAGGAGGATGAATATAATCCAGATTACGAGGCAAGAAAGTAATAAATAACACTGACAAAAGTAAGCTTTATTTTCCTTTGCTGTGTATTTTCTTGTATTTTTATCTGGAATAATATATCCGCTGTGAACAGTAATACGAAGAGGTTTCCCAGAATGTTACATTAGAATTAAATTATGACTTTTTTACACATTATAGGGAAAATATAAGAATTAAAAAAAATCTCAGAAGAATATTTAGTCACCGTAAATAATCCTTCCTAATATTACAGCTCAAGATGTGTATAACAATCCTTGAAAATTCCATTTTAATAACTGAAATAGTTTTACAGTAATATGCCCAGAAAATGGATAATTTAACCTAGGCAATATAGAGAAGTGTTTCTCATCTTAATGTAGCTATTATCCACAATGAATGAACATATGCTTTTTGAGGCTACGATTATCGGCGTATGAAGCACCAAATGTTTCACAACAATACGGCTTGATACCGTCATGAATTATTTGATGCCTTTTTAAAGTACTCTTCAGAGAGAAGTCCTTCCGACACAAATTACAGTGATAAGGAGTATTTGCATCATTAGGCAACGCATGCTTCAGTATAAGTCTTTTTGGAGTTTGTTTCTCAGCGTATGAAGCACCACAATTGTCAAAACAGTACGGCCTTATACCATCATGATTCACGATATGGGTGTTTAAATAACGCTTATCAATACATTCCTTTTTGCATATATTACACTGATATGGCTTTCGGTTACTATGAAGGAACATGTGGCTTATTAGGCTACCTTTCTCAGTGAACGTAGCTCCACATGTATCGCAACAATATGGCTTTAAGCCACCATTAATAACCATATCCCAGTAAGTTTTTTCTCCCCAGCGTACTTCTTACCACATACGTTACAACAATGGGCCATTTGATCACTATGATGTTCAATGGGTCTTTTAAAGTAACTTTTAACAGCAAATGAGGTTCCACATTTGTCGCAACAGTATGGCCTTGTACCACCATGATTAAACATATGCTTCTTTAAGTCACCCTTTTGAATAAACTCCCACCCACATATGTTACAGCGATGTGTGGCCTTTTGTCACTATGAATAGAAGTATGGGTCAACAACTTAGACATGCTACGGAAAGCCTTTTCACATACATCACAGGAACGCGATTCTTGCTCTCCATGAAGAACCATATGAGTCTTTAAGTGTCTCTTATGGACAATTTTCCCACAAACTTTACAGCCATTGTGTGTTTCAGTATTTCCTAAAACGTAAGTCTTGTTAATAGGTTGATTCGACATATCCCTGCATACATTCCTAAGAACAATCAAAATCATAATATTCTTTATTGAAGAGAATTCCTCAGAATGATTGGTAGAGAAGCGAGCCATCATGACGTAACAGTGTTGCATGCCAAATCACAGAACAATCAGCTTCCACACATAATATTCACACCAGTTTCTCTATTAGAAGTGCATAATGGCTCCAAATACTGTAGCTTCAACATCTATACGAGAAGTGTAGAGTTTCTAAGTAATTGCTCCCACGCCGTTAAGGGGCGAAGCACGTAAGATGATAAATTTGTGAACCCTGCCTAACGTATCATTTATAACGCAAATCTAAGCTGATTTGTCAAGTCATGTGTATATCTTGGCGTCACTCGTCATTCTGCCGTATGTTAATGTGCAAGTTTGGTTGTCGAAAGGGGCAGATGACCTCGTAGTTCTGCCCCTTAGAAACAATAAAAAAAATGGTTGTGGAGTGTGGTCACCGGCCAAATGCTCGCTCTTTAGTTAAGATGTGCAGTACCTGTCAAATGAGAATAATACGATGACTCCTGCCATACATAATTTATGAAGGAAATCTCGGAAGTTTACCCTACATGAGTGAATCATATTATACAGGACGGTAACGAATAAGAGCGACAAACGTTTAATTATTGCAGAAGGTTTCATATAAATAAGCTCAAAATCCCCCCTTGTGAGCGGAACACGTCGCTGTTGGAGATGCATGGAAACATCCTGTCAGTTAATAGCGCAGGAGTTAGAGCATAAATTTGTACTGCATTATTCATTTACTTCTGAATTTATATATTGCTCATAGTACTAATTGCTCCATTATGCAAGTGACTGATCAGTGAATGAGTAAATTAGTGCCAACTATTTGACACATTGTACGTAATTCAAATTCAGAAGCACTAAACTCCACATACGGATACAGCTGTACAAGTAAGTGTGTTTCAAGAGACCTGTCACTTTCCCAGCAATTGTTTAATGTCAACCTCCTAGATCTAGGATAAACGTGCCATCTCATATACTGTAACAACTACAGAAATGACAAGCGTATGGCCTATGATAACAGGGAGAGGATAACTGGGTGAATGATCACCCAACCAACCAAACGGCTCTTGGAACACTATACAGGATAACTGATCCTAGAGGATTGAGGTTGGGTGCTCTGATCGACTGCTTATCCGACCATTATTTCCTATCCAAAAATCTCCAAATACTACAAGGACATTGCGTTATTCCCAGGCAGTTGGTTGTACCGTAATTCATGCGCTTCTTTTGGTTGGGTCTTTGCTTCCATGTCTCTTCAGACCTGAAGCGAGCAGCACGCGTGGGGTTAAATTTCGGAATTGCACATAATTAAGTAAATTAATTCTGAAAATTTCGTCCTTTCTCCTTTGAATCCTTGGGAAAACGACAGAAATAAGGGTCTAATATGCAGGTCTCATATACTGGAATGACAGAAATCTATTATTTAGTTATATTACAAATTTACAGTATTTTATAGTTCATGGTTCTCTAAAACTTTCATGTCAAAGTTCTAACCTCTATTTTCAAATTTATTTTGTCTGCGATTATTCGAAGTTAGCAGCTTGCAATTACCAGGTGATGACCACTTCCTACGTCCGCACCCATCTGTTTCTTGCATCCAGGAGCAACCATCTTAAGTTTCCCATGTTATAGTCTTGGGACACTCACGTAATTTTATGAATATCATTGTGGGAGCAACTGCTTCATGTCGTTTTCTGCACTGAAGTCGACACACAACTAGCCATTTTCATTCATTTTCCCTATGACATATTTGTCCATAACATGTTCTAACCCTTCATTTTCTCAACCAAGTTTGGCATTTAAGTCTCCCATCACTATATGCTTGTCCTTATTTTGTAACATAACTTGCCGTAGTTGGGAATAGAATTCCAATTTTACTGCAGTTTCCGCAACTTCTGTTGGAGCATAGCACTGTACAATTTTTACATTTCTTATCTTAGTTGTGATCAGTGCAGTTATGATTCTTTCAGAGACAATTTTGCATAATTATTATCCTACTCCTTCCTTTAAAATTCGTGAACCTCCACTCTACTCGAGAATCCGTTATTGGCTCATATCTCCACAAAATCACTCCATCTGGATTCAGCAATTCCTAGAATATATAACACATATTTTATGTCAGCATTGAGGCAACTGCTTGATGAAGTCCACTTTTCTCTCTCAAAGTTCTCACATTCCAGCATCCTAAACGTGTTTAAAGTTTCAGATCGTCAAGAATTGAAAGTCCAGCTATTCTTAGTGAATGTTTCTTTAAAAGTAATGATGATATTAATTATTTAGCCCACAGCACCCTATCTTAGTGCTGGGAGCGCCACCTAAGCCTCTAAGCAGGATACATTTAATTCAGAGGTTTTTCCATCAGCCTTTGAGGATCCCTCCTCCTTGCGAGGCAGCAGTTTCTCTCTTTATTAATCCCAAGAGAGAGGGCTGCCCCTTCTGCCAACTTTGCCATACCAAAGGTCTCTTTTTCTGCCATACTTGCCATCGCTTTTCGGAGTTAATGTAGGGCCTCCACAACTACTGTAGCAGTTCCTACTGTTCTCCACCCCTACAGACACTTCCCTATGTCGTGCCGGTACGAATCTCCCATAACGTGAACGAGTGGTTGGAGTTCTTAGAGACAGATCATTCTAGAACTAACTAAAATTAATATAGACCGAAGATTCTCTACCTCGATTAAACAAAAAGTTGTGACGGTGATAATTATTTTTTCGAGCTTAGGACAAGATGTTCACCGGTGCTTAGGAAGTGACTGTAATCATAAGAGTCAGGGGATAGGGTAGGAGTAGGGGTAGGTTAAATAAGGAGCATTCCATAATTTGCCTTTAGGGAGAGTAGAAAATAAACTGAGGAAAACCACAGTCAGTCAGTGTCACAGACACTTGCCCCACTCCCATCTACCACTCCTCACACACCTGCACACTCACAGCCCTTCCTCGACTACTAGCCAGAAATATTCTGTTCTTCGCCTACATGTTCGCGTTTGCGAAAATACAGATTAGCGTTATTTTACTTATCATTGAAGTATCAAATTTAAGATAGCTTAATGTTCCACCCTCGTTTTTCTCAATTACCGTCAATGACGCAAGTATTTCAAATTTAACTTCCAACATTTACTCTTAAGGGTTAATAATAATTCTTAGAAAACTTAACCTAACTTAACTATACCAAACTGCATTATTTATTGGGGAATTTTCTAAGAGGCATAACTTGGGCATGTTTAAGAACTAATTCACATTGTACGCGGACGTGCTATCAACTGATTCTCGAAAGAGAGCGTCAGGCTCATTCGCGTAGTGCAAAGCCACCGTCTCTTAATTTTCCATTGACTGTTTCAACATCCTCGTGATATTGCTGCGTGTGCAAGCACTTTCTAAATGATGTAGAACTGCCTACGTCCGTATTGTACCGAACCTTCCTATTGGTTTTAAATAGCCACTGTACTCAGCATCTATTCCTCAATCAGTGATCACTCTCTTCAGGGCTTCGCCTGCTACATCTCACCAGAATCATGGACCGTCTGCGAAGATGGTCGACCCTCCGATGTGAATCTCAACATCAAGAAGTTTACGTAGCGATTTGTGTCTGTTTCAAACGGTTTTTATGAAGCATCTTATGAACAATTTATCTGACAACTCAAGTTAAGTAAATCAAGTAATCAGACAATCTTCTAAATTATTGAATTAATCACAAGTGTCAAAATCAAGGTAAAACTCACCTACAAACTTAATCAGAATTCTGTGTATCAAGCCTCAAATATTGAACTTTGAATACATTTTCATTAAAAAAATCTTAAAACACACAGTGTTTCTAAGTGTGTAAGGAAGGAAACCTCCGTCACTTTATTCAATTTGTCCAATTAACAATTCATGAACTTTAATGAAAGCAGCTAACTTTTTCAGGCATCAGCACTTGCACTTGCAATCCTCGCAAATATATTTTCCCTTAGTTAATATTAACATGTCATCTTATAATGCATATGTTCCTGTGTTCAACGCCGGAATCCCATTCTATTCCCCATATGTTATTGTCAAGTTCCAAACTTCTTTTTACCTGTTTAAACCCACTTTGTATTCCCTTTCCCAATACAATGCCTAATGGATCAAAGAAGAATTTTGTTTCTATGTAAAGTCACTTGACACACTAGTTTTATACTTTTTTATAGTTTTATTCAGTAAAAAAATAGGTTTTTGAGGGGGAAAAGATTGTTTTAAATGTAAAAAGAAAGGGAAACAAATGATTTATTAAGATATTTCAAGACTGAAGAAGGCAAACATATGCCGATTCATGTATCGTTGATGTAAGGTAGTGGAAGTAAAATTTACTTAGTTATTAAGATTCTGAGGGTCGGAACTACGAGGTCATCTGCCCTGAAGTAAAAGTATTATATTGAAAATGGACAAATAGCATTAAAGATCTAGACTTCAATACGGGAAGAATAATGACCATGACTAAAGTCACTGGTATACATTCCCAACCCTATCCTCTATTTACAAATACCCACTCTTGTACAGCCATCACAACACACCAGTTTGAACTCAGATCATGTAAGGATTTAAACTTTGAACAGACCTATACATGAAAGATCTTGAGACAGTTTTTCAGCGGAAACTCCATCACATCTGGGATCTTCCATGCTTCCACGGCTGGAACTGATAAAATTTAAAATTTTCGTGTCGCTCACTAATGGTCGGTGATCAATCCGTTTAGTTTTATGTCAGGATTTTATGTGGAATCACTTTAAAATGTATTATAACTCATAATTACATGAAAATTATCAGAAACGTTTCTATTTCCCTTTTCTTCTTCGTCATGAATGGGTCTCTGAGACCAAGCAGTACCCTATCTAGATTGGCCAACCTTTCCTTTAGCCTAGTATCCCTTCATACACATCGAATGAGTTTGCTTTCATTGCATGGACCTCGTCTCTTCGTTCTCGAAACACCGTGGGAGTGCAAGTTTCTTGATATCAGTTCGAAAGAGTAAATTTGGCGATCCTTATTCATTCACTCTGTTTGTACCAATTGTATCTAGTTAATTTGTTAATTGTTCTTCAGGTAAGTCATTTCACGTCTATATTTCAAATTCAAAAATAATATTAAAAAAATATTTATGGTTGTTCCTACATTTCAATAGAGTGCATTTGCTTTGTTTTGTCTTATTTACTTCACTGTTGGATGTATAAATTAGCACAATGCATCACACCACTTGCTTCTTAGTTAAGAAAATTCTCCTGCGCCTCTCCTGTCTGAACCAAAAGATTATCATTATGAAGGAGAACAACCTTTAAACTTCGCCTGGGAGTGCCAATGAACAGTCTAAATTCACTTGAATCATACTTTAGAAGTCCAAGTTTTAGAATAAGTTCGGAATTCGTGCATTACCCAGAATCCGACGCCATGAAAATCCGAAATAATTTCTGCGAAGAGACTTTGCGGACGCTCTGTACTATAGGCCTAGTATTCATATAGTGATTTCTCTATATCAACAAGAAGTTCCGTGACGAACTAGTGAGCCTACTTTTCTCGAAATGTAAGATTCGTTCCAATGATTAATCTATATGGACCTAATTAGAATAATGACGAAATTAAGTTGGTAATAAAGAAATTTCAAATTAGTTCGAAATACTGTATACATGGCATAATGTAGCCTAATAGAGCACTACAGTTGGCAGCCCTGCTGACTAAATATATTCTTAGTTCCATCTCTTAAGGTACAGAATACAAAATTTGGTTGAAGTCCAATGGATAGCATGGACGTTACATGCAGTTAAACATTGAATCTAACAGCGCGCGTAAAATCATGTTGGGAACAAAGTCATGTATGTATTTGTCAGATATAATCTGAAATAATATGATCTATTGTTGTGCCAATTTTGAATGAAATCCATTAGTTAGTATAGAAGTTACAGGGATTTTAAAATTGGAACTATCAGCAGGATTAGAATCATGTTGGCAGCACTGACAGTGGCATACCCAGACTTTCATTTGGGGGGGGGGGGGGGGGTCATGTGCATGAACAGGGCCAAGTTCTCCACGGGAGGGGGGGGGGCTGTGTTATGACAAGTAGTTAAGCTAGTAAATACTTAAATTTCTCCGAACAAAGATATTAAAATACGTTTAATATGCATAAACATGAAAAAAAAAAGTTCTTTCACAAACACAGTCTCTTTTTAGGCCTACAAAAGTTTAAAATTCACGGACAGTGAATCAACTTAGCTATAAGCTAAAGTGTGCTGACAGCGATAAAACTAATTTTAAACGACAAATTCGCGGCGCCGCACACTCTTCTTCCCATATCTTGTTATTACTTTTTCTAAGTCTACCTCGATGTCTTCGTGTACATGCATGAGTGCTAAACCTGTTAGACGCTCTTCTCCCATACGACTTCTCAACCTTGTTTTCAACCGCCGTAAGGTCGAAAAAGATCTTTCTGCAGTTGCTACACTTATTGGCAAAGTTGCCAAAATTCTCAGCAAAGTGTTCATTGACGGATAAATATCCCAGTCACATTGTCCAATGATACTGACAACACTCGCTTTGGAGATATTTTCATTCGACTCCCTTGCCCACTTTTGCACCCAAAGTTCAAACTCATGTTGCACCGATTGTACTGGTACTTTGAGAAAGTGTTGGTACGTCTCAGCTACACTCTTGACTAGTAATTCAGTATTTTCGTCAAAATTCGTAAATGGTGGCATAAATACATTTAGGTTGAACGCTTTTAGCACTTCATCCGAAAACCGTCGTTTCAAATCCGAAATGACCTCATCAAGCAAAGGGATGTAAATAGATTTTCGGAAGAACTCTTCCACGTTGTCAGCTGGTGGGTTGTCACGGTGAATTTGATGCACAATTGTGCGAGGTCGTGATAATTCCATCCCCAGTTCCTGTGCAATAGCTTGAGCTCGGGCAAAGAGCTGGATGAATTTTTTGTCCACTTCTTGTCGTTTTTTTTCCAAGGTCTGCGTTGTATCTTTAACCAAATCCGATGCCGTTTTTAAATCGAGCGATGGAGTTTGAAGATATTTGCTATGCGACTTTGTAGTTCCTGAAACAAATACCACCGGAACAACGATTAAAATATTGAACAATGGTATTAGTGATAGATTAAAAAATATCTTAAAGTAAATAAACAATCAAAATTATCATATGCAAGTAATATGTCATTTTTCTTACCTAAAACATCGCAAATGCACACCATAGAAATCACGAACTCTGTAGTTTTGATCGCCTGGAATAAACAGTAGGCGTCGGCAGATGTTTTTCGGTCATGCCACAAGGAGATTTTCTCCAAGGCTCTTGCAATTTTGGGTAGGTTTTCCTGAAACTGCAAATGCCCGTCGTGTTTCTCACTCCAACGTGTTTCACACAATCCCTTTAAAGCTTTGTCGCCAAGTTCTTGTTTAAAAACCAGATGTCTCTTTGCAGACATATTTGCAAAAGCAATAATTCTCTGCATAATTCCGGTAGTGTTGCGGCAAGAAACAACTTTCGAACACTTTGACAGGCCGTTGTTTAGGGCATGATTACTACAGGGACATCGTCTTGCGTTCACCGCCTTCTTGAGTAATTCTTGAACTGCTCCCTTCACATTTGAAGACATAACAGCGCAATTGTCAGTGCCTGCTCCAACCATCATTATTATATCAATAGAATGCTTTAAAAGAAGGTCCTCCACGACATGAGCAAGAGCGATACCCGTCAGTCGGCGTTCACCCTTTTCGTCTACATCTTCAGGGCGAATCGATTCATATGCGTCAGCAAAAGTGACAAAATCTTCTCTAATTGAATTCCCATACAAGTAACGGAAAGACAGGCTGAGCTGCTCGATATGGGAGCAATCGGTGGTTTCGTCGAAAATTATTGAATATGGCCCCGCTTCTCTCACTCTACCTAGAATCACCTCTTGAATTTCTTCCATGCAACAGTCTATTAACTCATTTTGCGTTCTGGGACTGATGTAAGTAGCATTTGCGCCAGAATTTTCTAAGTGCTTCAACAACTTTTCATCTCCTGCTTCTATTCTAAAACGAAGCAAAGCTCTGAAGTTTCCTTCTTTAGCCACAGACTTCTCTTCCTCCCCTAAATTAGCAGCCTGGTCCTGGTCAGTTTCTCCCGATTTTGAAGACTGTGGTAATAATAAACCGTGATCTCTGTGGCCACGGAGCGGTATGTTCTGGCGGCCACACAGAAGGATTGTACTCAATATAGGCCTGAGTCGTTCTCTGTTTTCGCGTACTTGCATTTCACGCTGAGAAGATTGCTGATTAATTACCTCCAACGAAGGGTTGTGGTAGGATAGAAGGAAGTTTTTACCAGCTTCAACTGCCTTTCTGTGATACTGAGTCCGCTCATGAGAGCAGAGTGCTCCCTTTTCACCCAAAAGGTCGTCAAACATTGTCAATGGTTGTCGGACTAAGCGTTTCAGACTGGTGTTGCACTGATAACCTCCGCATTCTCCAGCGACGAAAAGTACACAATATTTACAATACAAGCCTTTATCTTTATGGGAGAGAACTAGCCAAAAATATCTGTCGAGGTGAGATCTCTGTGCAAACTTCCTCGTTTCTTTTCCCTTTTTCTTAATAACACAGTGCGGAAATGCATAATCCTTCGGTGGAGTCCACGGTCTCTCTAACAGCTGACATTTTTCAAAATCTGTTACACCGGGCTGGCCAACGAAATTCCAAACATCCCATGCGTATGCATTGACAGGGTCGGCAGATAAAGTAACAGTGGCTGGTGGACTGCTGAAACCCTCCACATTGTTGATAGTACTTTCTTGGTTAAGTGTACTGCTGCCTGAATTGGATGGCTGCTCAGAGATTGAAGACGGCGAATTTACGCCAGCAGCTTCAGGCTAAACCGTGATCTTACGTTGTTTGGAGAAAAAAATATCAATGGTCCTAACGGTACACCGTTTTATACCAACACCAGAGACAGGAGCAGTAGGGGGAGTAGAAATTGGAGCCGATGCAGGAACAGTATTGTTGGTGCGCAGAAATTCACCACCAACACCAGCCGAGCTTTCTGGACACGAAGGAACGCCATCCCCATCCTGCACCAGGACAAAGGAAACAATGAACAAAAGAACGAAATCACCCGTTTGTCCCCCAACCTAAAAAAAAAACAATTTTGATAGAAAAACAAAAGTACAAAATCACCCGTTCGTCCCCCAGCCTCCAAAGGAAACGATTTTGTTTAAAAAAAAGAACAAAATCTCCCGTTCATCCCCCCACCACAAAAATAAACAATTGAAAACAATGTAACAGCAGCTAAGCTGCACCACAACCACCATCGATGTATTTGGCATGATAAATTTTAATTGGGCCTATACCATTTTGCTTTTCTAACGATTATTTTTATAATGTATTGGTACACCTTACGATAAAATCACAAAAAAAAACTGTTGTCAATTCTACATTTTACAAGTAGACCTGCCAAAGTTTAACGCCCAGAAAAGTACCAAAGTAAGACTAATCAACTGTAGCTATACTATAAAGGTTGTTCTGAAATAAAGATATTTTGGAGATAAATAAATAATTAGCCATAGAGCTAATATAAAGAATCTTTACTTTAAACCGATTTTTGACTACCTCGAAGATCAAATATTAAATTTGAAAACATTCATGTTCATGTTCTTTGCTCATAAACAAATATAAATAAATTGAAGAAAAACTTTTGTATCAGCCACCGACATTGAAAAGCGCCCAAAAGGCCTAGGGTAATTCAAGAAAAATAAAATTACATACTGCGAAAAATACAAAATAAATGGTGTCGTATACGCTCACGTGCACGGTATCGTAGCGTACCTGCGACGTACAGACCCCTTTTTCTTATTTTTTTTCATACGGCAAATTGGGCACAAATCGCCAAAGTAAACAGCGAGTTGCATGATCAGCGACGATGGTGTAGAGGTTGTCGATGTTATGATTTCACATTGATGGCAGCATGGCACAGTTCAACCAACACGGAACCCACAAAGGCTGAATTGAATTCAAAACTCACCATTTTGTAGGAAAATCCCTGGCGTGCTTAACCTCACGTATAACAAGAGCACAGCTCAGCCAAAAACACAACACAAATCAAATCTGTCGTCCGGATTCGTCAACAGTTTGCCGACAGTCACAGTGATTTTTTTTTACGTTGCTCTCTGCTTCTCGCTCAACAACTCAAACTCAAATGCACTTTTCACTAATATGCAAAGGTCTTTTTAACAGAATGTTACATGTCACTGACACTACAAAGTACAAAGCTACTTTCACTACACAAAATCATCACACATCACACACTGTTTACATTTGAATTTGCATTGTACTGCTCTCTCTTGTCACTGCCGTTGCTGGCGGGAAAGTAGGATGTGGAGGGGAGATGGTGCAGGCAGAGCGACACTAGAGGGCGCGCCGTGTTGCTGTCGAAGGGAGCGGGAGGGAACAGATAGTTCGCAGAGGATTACGGCCAAATTCAGGAATGGCCAAATACGGTAAGGTAGGGCATGAGCACTTCTCGTAGTTCTCCGTCCGTTCCGCACTCATTATACCAATATCACTTGTAAAATTAGTTTTTTATTACTTCGGTCAACTTTTACGGCATTAAAGGCAATAAATACGGGCGAATTCCTAGAAACAGATATTTCTTTGGGGGGGGGGGGGTCATGACCCCCGTGACCCCCCCCCCCCCCCCTTGCGTACGCCACTGAGCACTGACGTATATTAGTTACACCAAATGAATGTAGAATGCCAGGTACTATACGTGTGTAACGTTTAGAGCTATTGGATTGCATACTTTCTGATATATTGATATTAGGGTAACAAAAATAGCGATAGCATTTATTAACAGTTGGCAGCCCTGGTTGCTCTTAAGAATACGCATAGTCAT
This sequence comes from Meconema thalassinum, assembly GCA_946902985.2. Taxonomy (NCBI): domain Eukaryota; kingdom Metazoa; phylum Arthropoda; class Insecta; order Orthoptera; family Tettigoniidae; genus Meconema; species Meconema thalassinum. The sequence goes on along the minus strand of OX336395.1, from coordinate 94,391,479 downwards.
ATCTGTTATGGTCACATAGCACATACGAAATTTGGTTGAAATCCAAATGATAGTATAGAATGATGGTATATTGGCTTTCACGGCCGGTCACTCCTGTGGGGGTCCGGGCAGGGACACCAAGAGCCCGCCGATGAGCCTAGCTTGGTGTCCTAGGCGAAACCCCACACAAGACACGGCACAAACCTAGAAGAATTGCTGAGTTTTAATTCACCGGCCGTGAAAGCCAATATACCATCTTTTTGGAAGCCTTCATAGGGAGGTTAAGGCTGCTTGAGCTTTTAGTTCTCGTAGTCAAGTGGTGCAGTTGCACCTTATATAAAGGGAGGTGGCGCGCAGTTCGTCACTCCTGTGGGGGTCCGGGCAGGGACACCAAGAGCCCGCCGATGAGCCTAGCTTGGTGTCCTAGGCGAAACCCCACACAAGACACGGCACAAACCTAGAAGAATTGCTGAGTTTTAATTCACCGGCCGTGAAAGCCAATATACCATCTTTTTGGAAGCCTTCATAGGGAGGTTAAGGCTGCTTGAGCTTTTAGTTCTCGTAGTCAAGTGGTGCAGTTGCACCTTATATAAAGGGAGGTGGCGCGCAGTTCGTCACTCCTGTGGGGGTCCGGGCAGGGACACCAAGAGCCCGCCGATGAGCCTAGCTTGGTGTCCTAGGCGAAACCCCACACAAGACACGGCACAAACCTAGAAGAATTGCTGAGTTTTAATTCACCGGCCGTGAAAGCCAATATACCATCTTTTTGGAAGCCTTCATAGGGAGGTTAAGGCTGCTTGAGCTTTTAGTTCTCGTAGTCAAGTGGTGCAGTTGCACCTTATATAAAGGAAGGTGGCGCGCAGTTCGTCACTCCTGTGGGGGTCCGGGCAGGGACACCAAGAGCCCGCCGATGAGCCTAGCTTGGTGTCCTAGGCGAAACCCCACACAAGACACGGCACAAACCTAGAAGAATTGCTGAGTTTTAATTCACCGGCCGTGAAAGCCAATATACCATCTTTTTGGAAGCCTTCATAGGGAGGTTAAGGCTGCTTGAGCTTTTAGTTCTCGTAGTCAAGTGGTGCAGTTGCACCTTATATAAAGGGAGGTGGCGCGCAGTTCGTCACTCCTGTGGGGGTCCGGGCAGGGACACCAAGAGCCCGCCGATGAGCCTAGCTTGGTGTCCTAGGCGAAACCCCACACAAGACACGGCACAAACCTAGAAGAATTGCTGAGTTTTAATTCACCGGCCGTGAAAGCCAATATACCATCTTTTTGGAAGCCTTCATAGGGAGGTTAAGGCTGCTTGAGCTTTTAGTTCTCGTAGTCAAGTGGTGCAGTTGCACCTTATATAAAGGGAGGTGGCGCGCAGTTCGTCACTCCTGTGGGGGTCCGGGCAGGGACACCAAGAGCCCGCCGATGAGCCTAGCTTGGTGTCCTAGGCGAAACCCCACACAAGACACGGCACAAACCTAGAAGAATTGCTGAGTTTTAATTCACCGGCCGTGAAAGCCAATATACCATCTTTTTGGAAGCCTTCATAGGGAGGTTAAGGCTGCTTGAGCTTTTAGTTCTCGTAGTCAAGTGGTGCAGTTGCACCTTATATAAAGGGAGGTGGCGCGCAGTTCGTCACTCCTGTGGGGGTCCGGGCAGGGACACCAAGAGCCCGCCGATGAGCCTAGCTTGGTGTCCTAGGCGAAACCCCACACAAGACACGGCACAAACCTAGAAGAATTGCTGAGTTTTAATTCACCGGCCGTGAAAGCCAATATACCATCTTTTTGGAAGCCTTCATAGGGAGGTTAAGGCTGCTTGAGCTTTTAGTTCTCGTAGTCAAGTGGTGCAGTTGCACCTTATATAAAGGGAGGTGGCGCGCAGTTCGTCACTCCTGTGGGGGTCCGGGCAGGGACACCAAGAGCCCGCCGATGAGCCTAGCTTGGTGTCCTAGGCGAAACCTCACACAAGACACGGCACAAACCTAGAAGAATTGCTGAGTTTTAATTCACCGGCCGTGAAAGCCAATATACCATCTTTTTGGAAGCCTTCATAGGGAGGTTAAGGCTGCTTGAGCTTTTAGTTCTCGTAGTCAAGTGGTGCAGTTGCACCTTATATAAAGGGAGGTGGCGCGCAGTTCGTCACTCCTGTGGGGGTCCGGGCAGGGACACCAAGAGCCCGCCGATGAGCCTAGCTTGGTGTCCTAGGCGAAACCCCACACAAGACACGGCACAAACCTAGAAGAATTGCTGAGTTTTAATTCACCGGCCGTGAAAGCCAATATACCATCTTTTTGGAAGCCTTCATAGGGAGGTTAAGGCTGCTTGAGCTTTTAGTTCTCGTAGTCAAGTGGTGCAGTTGCACCTTATATAAAGGGAGGTGGCGCGCAGTTCGTCACTCCTGTGGGGGTCCGGGCAGGGACACCAAGAGCCCGCCGATGAGCCTAGCTTGGTGTCCTAGGCGAAACCCCACACAAGACACGGCACAAACCTAGAAGAATTGCTGAGTTTTAATTCACCGGCCGTGAAAGCCAATATACCATCTTTTTGGAAGCCTTCATAGGGAGGTTAAGGCTGCTTGAGCTTTTAGTTCTCGTAGTCAAGTGGTGCAGTTGCACCTTATATAAAGGGAGGTGGCGCGCAGTTCGTCACTCCTGTGGGGGTCCGGGCAGGGACACCAAGAGTCCGCCGATGAGCCTAGCTTGGTGTCCTAGGCGAAACCCCACACAAGACACGGCACAAACCTAGAAGAATTGCTGAGTTTTAATTCACCGGCCGTGAAAGCCAATATACCATCTTTTTGGAAGCCTTCATAGGGAGGTTAAGGCTGCTTGAGCTTTTAGTTCTCGTAGTCAAGTGGTGCAGTTGCACCTTATATAAAGGGAGGTGGCGCGCAGTTCGTCACTCCTGTGGGGGTCCGGGCAGGGACACCAAGAGCCCGCCGATGAGCCTAGCTTGGTGTCCTAGGCGAAACCCCACACAAGACACGGCACAAACCTAGAAGAATTGCTGAGTTTTAATTCACCGGCCGTGAAAGCCAATATACCATCTTTTTGGAAGCCTTCATAGGGAGGTTAAGGCTGCTTGAGCTTTTAGTTCTCGTAGTCAAGTGGTGCAGTTGCACCTTATATAAAGGGAGGTGGCGCGCAGTTCGTCACTCCTGTGGGGGTCCGGGCAGGGACACCAAGAGCCCGCCGATGAGCCTAGCTTGGTGTCCTAGGCGAAACCCCACACAAGACACGGCACAAACCTAGAAGAATTGCTGAGTTTTAATTCACCGGCCGTGAAAGCCAATATACCATCTTTTTGGAAGCCTTCATAGGGAGGTTAAGGCTGCTTGAGCTTTTAGTTCTCGTAGTCAAGTGGTGCAGTTGCACCTTATATAAAGGGAGGTGGCGCGCAGTTCGTCACTCCTGTGGGGGTCCGGGCAGGGACACCAAGAGCCCGCCGATGAGCCTAGCTTGGTGTCCTAGGCGAAACCCCACACAAGACACGGCACAAACCTAGAAGAATTGCTGAGTTTTAATTCACCGGCCGTGAAAGCCAATATACCATCTTTTTGGAAGCCTTCATAGGGAGGTTAAGGCTGCTTGAGCTTTTAGTTCTCGTAGTCAAGTGGTGCAGTTGCACCTTATATAAAGGGAGGTGGCGCGCAGTTCGTCACTCCTGTGGGGGTCCGGGCAGGGACACCAAGAGCCCGCCGATGAGCCTAGCTTGGTGTCCTAGGCGAAACCCCACACAAGACACGGCACAAACCTAGAAGAATTGCTGAGTTTTAATTCACCGGCCGTGAAAGCCAATATACCATCTTTTTGGAAGCCTTCATAGGGAGGTTAAGGCTGCTTGAGCTTTTAGTTCTCGTAGTCAAGTGGTGCAGTTGCACCTTATATAAAGGGAGGTGGCGCGCAGTTCGTCACTCCTGTGGGGGTCCGGGCAGGGACACCAAGAGCCCGCCGATGAGCCTAGCTTGGTGTCCTAGGCGAAACCCCACACAAGACACGGCACAAACCTAGAAGAATTGCTGAGTTTTAATTCACCGGCCGTGAAAGCCAATATACCATCTTTTTGGAAGCCTTCATAGGGAGGTTAAGGCTGCTTGAGCTTTTAGTTCTCGTAGTCAAGTGGTGCAGTTGCACCTTATATAAAGGGAGGTGGCGCGCAGTTCGTCACTCCTGTGGGGGTCCGGGCAGGGACACCAAGAGCCCGCCGATGAGCCTAGCTTGGTGTCCTAGGCGAAACCCCACACAAGACACGGCACAAACCTAGAAGAATTGCTGAGTTTTAATTCACCGGCCGTGAAAGCCAATATACCATCTTTTTGGAAGCCTTCATAGGGAGGTTAAGGCTGCTTGAGCTTTTAGTTCTCGTAGTCAAGTGGTGCAGTTGCACCTTATATAAAGGGAGGTGGCGCGCAGTTCGTCACTCCTGTGGGGGTCCGGGCAGGGACACCAAGAGCCCGCCGATGAGCCTAGCTTGGTGTCCTAGGCGAAACCCCACACAAGACACGGCACAAACCTAGAAGAATTGCTGAGTTTTAATTCACCGGCCGTGTAAGCCAATATACCATCTTTTTGGAAGCCTTCATAGGGAGGTTAAGGCTGCTTGAGCTTTTAGTTCTCGTAGTCAAGTGGTGCAGTTGCACCTTATATAAAGGGAGGTGGCGCGCAGTTCGTCACTCCTGTGGGGGTCCGGGCAGGGACACCAAGAGCCCGCCGATGAGCCTAGCTTGGTGTCCTAGGCGAAACCCCACACAAGACACGGCACAAACCTAGAAGAATTGCTGAGATAGTATAGAAGTTACATATATTTAAAGTTGGAACTCTCAGCAGGCTTAGAATCATGTTGGTAGCACTGACGTATACAAGTTACTCAATATTAAGATAGAATGTCAAGTACTATACGTGTGCATAGTTTAAAGCTGTGGGCTTGCATACTTTCTGATATATTGGCATTTGTATGAAATAAATTGAGAGCATTTATTAACAGTTGGCAGCCCTGGTGGGTCTTAAGAATACGCTCAGTCATATCTGTTTATGTACACAAAGCACATACAGAATTTGGTTGAATTCCAATTGATAGTGTAGAAGTTATATGCATTTAAAAATTGGACCTATCAGCAGGCTTATAATCATTTTGGCAACACTGCCATATAGGGCCTCCTGGAAATTAAACTGAAATATTATTATCTATACGTGTGCCAATTTTGAAACAGCTCCCATTTATATCTTCCAAGATATCCAACATGAAGCTGAAATTTTAATTGCAAGTTTTCAGCAGTTGGTAGCACTGACATCATTTTCAAATATGGGCTTGATATATTCAGGTATAGCTATTTACTCCTACCAAATTTTGTTTCGATTGCTGCAGCCGTTTAGGAGTTGATAGAGGGGGACAAACACACAGAGAGACAGACAGACAGACAGAAGGACAGACAGACACACATTTGCCCGGATCGATCTCATAAGTCTACTTTATTATCATTTTTGCAAAATGTGAAAAGTAGGCTAAAAATGTTATCAGAGCAGCTTGTAGACATTCCATAATTTCAGGTAAGTCTCCATTTCAGATCTTTCTACATGTTATCAGTAGACAAACACTGATTTTGTATGTTGCAGTTCAAGCTGTTAACCATCAGCTCAACAGAGTACTCGTAGGCCATATCTGTATTAATTAACAATTCTACAGTAGATTAGGACTTATACCTTAAGTACATCACAGCAATAATAGCTACACCTTCATAGATTAATTGGTGGAGTGAGTCTGTGATTGTCATTTCTCAATCTTGCAACATTGTTGGTACCTTAAATATATACAGGATGGCGCATGAAATGAGTCAGCATTTCTTGTTGAATAAAACCCTCATTGTCAATCCAGACTCAAAGAAACACTTACCGTACTACAATGAAAAACACACTATGGAGAATTGTTCTAACTCAACACATGCTCTATATGGCCTCCATTATAATTTCTAACGTTCTACAAAGGAACACTGATATTAGCAATTGCCCTACGGAAAACAGGCTTTGTCGAAGTCGCTTCGTTTCCAATATTGTACCTTCCCGTTCATATTTCTCATACAGCATGCGAGTAGTTCTATTGCAGGAGGAAACTGTTGTCGAAAACGCCTCCGAGTCAAAACAAGACTTTTTGTTTCATGAAAGAGTAACACAACTACTGATCATTGCTGCTCGTCCCTTGTCGGCCATTGTTAAAAACACCAGTCTCTCATAGTACCCGTCATTTCGTACCAGTAACTCATTTGTTTCTCCATGCTCCATTCATACTACTATTGAGATTCTCAACAGAATATCTGGTGTGACTGACAAATTATGTAGGAAACAAATTGTGCACCACGGTGTAGTTCTTTTTCTCAGATGCTTAATGCTTTAGTATTTTACCAGCAATAGTTGCCACACTTTCTAAGTTTTCGATGGTTCTGATGGAGGGCAGTGACTGTTAGTGGGTGTCATTGTAGGATCGGTAGTGTTTTGTAGAGCTATTTTGTCTTGTATAGATTTGGATCTGATGATGCTCGCTGGACGGGAGAAATTTGTCAACCCTTGGTTTTCTCCCTCTTCTCTAGTCCAAAACATATATATTTTATTCACATGTAATTTTTTCAGGTTATTTTTCACATGTTCTAGTAATTGGGATTACATCAATTACGTACTGACTACTACACACAACCCTCAGATAAATAACAGTCACTATGTTACTAAGGGGGAGGAACTTTTTAGTATATTTTATAGAAAGAATGTGATTATTTATAGTGTAGTAGTATTTCCTCGTGCGTTTCGCAACTCCCATCTCCAAAGAGACGTCCAATGTCCGGTGTCCTCGGGCTTGACTATAAAATTGATTTTCATATTTGAACACCCTAAAACTATATATGTTAAGGTTTTAAAGTCGAATAATGACACTCCTTATATATTATAAGGATATTAAAATAACACAAGAAATGGTAACAAGAACTTTCTGGCTTTGAATATGATTTACAGTAAGTATGCTAAAAATACCTGAAGAATATTAACAAGTAGTTCCGTGAAGAACTATACAGCCTATTTTCATATATCCTGCTCATGTTAATTGCCCCCATCAACATACAAAATTTCAGTTTAATTGCTGAAACAGATTCGTAGATATTGAGAACCGTCTAAATATTTCAGATGGTCGCCAGGTTGAATTTTTATTTTTGTACTATTACATTAAGATTATTGTGTACGTGTGGTATTCAAACTGCACTCGCATGATTAGAACACAAGAAGTAAAAACGAGATTTTAAAACTACACACAGCAGCCATCTTGTGATTATGCAAACAATTGAAATAAATTAGATGCCAGTGGATCAAAATTTGTATAAGCATTTAACATGCAACGTTTCATGGCACTCGGATAGTTAATTCGCGAGAAACGTCCATTTGAATATTTATAATTCGCGTCGCCGCCATATTGGATTGGTGCTCACAAGGTTACTGAAAGTCCTATAGGTGAACATATGTTCATAGACTCTATGAACATTAAAAAATTCAGTTTGGTTGCTATAAAACATTCATATATATTGAGAACCGTCTAAGTATTTCGGAAGATCGCCATTTAGGATTGTTATATGTATATGCCATAGAGTTATGTACCATTCAAGGACAATTATTGCCTAGGTTCATTATTCATACTTTCACTTCGATCCCATGATTACGACACAAGAAATAAAAACTTAATTTTAAAATTTCACACAGCCGCCATCTTGAGGTTATGTAGACAATTGTATTAAATTAGATGGCAGTGCATTACAATCTACAGAATCATTTACTGTAACATATTTCACTGCGCTCAGAGAGTTAAATCACGAGAAAAGTCTATTAAAATATTTCAAATTCGCTTGGTCGCCATGTTCGTTTTGTACTTTAGAGGTTTATGAAATATACATAGGTAAACTTGTATCAGTACCCTTTATCAACGAACAAAATTGCAGGGTGATATCTGTAATAGTTTCGGAGATATAGAATGTCAGTGAAATATTTCGCTCAGCCGCCATTTTGAGGTTATGTAAACAATTGGACTAAATTAGACTTCAGTGCATTACAATGTGTACAAACATTTGCTGTACCAAGTTTCAATACGTTTGGATAGTTAAATCGCGAGGAAAGTCTATTTAAAAGTCTCAAATTCGCTTGGCCGCCATGTTGGTATTGTAGTCACCAGGTTTTTGAAAGTCTCATAGGTGAACTTCTAGCAGTGCTCTTTATCACCGTACACAATTTCAGGGCGGTATCGGTAATAGTTTCGGAGGTATTGAATGCTAGTGAAATATTTCGCACAGCCGCCATGTTGGATTGGTGAGACATAACAAAATTTGAAGGGCACAGTCGAGGTCTACGGGAATAGTGCTATGAACTTACCGAGTTTCATTGAAATCGCTCCAGTCGTTTAGATTTTATTAGGGGGGGACACACACCTCACACACACACACACACACGCACACACACACGGACAAAAGGTGATCTCATAAGCCTATTTTTTCAAATTTGAAAATAGGCTAAAAATGTTGAGGCAGTAATTTCATCGCAGAAAAGTGTAATTGGAGTTTGAAGCCACATTTGGTGAAATGGGGAGAACCTCACCTTCTCAATTTCACAGCTTCTCCTAACAAACTTTCTCACGAATCATACGAAAAAGAGAAGGTGAACAACTTACTCAATTAAATGGCTTTCACTTGCATCTCTTAACCCCTGGGTTTCTTCTGTCGCATCCTAAGGAAAACAAGGATCAATTTATTTCTTTATAGTCATGGTATACCTTGACACAATAAATGACAACAATTGAGGAGGGCAGCTCAATTCAAGAAACTATCTGCAACAACGTCTTCATATTGTTCTTATACACGAGTGTTATAGCAGATATAACAAGAATAGAAATTTTAATTCCTCATCAAGGCCATCTAATTCTAACAGAAAAAGTAAAAATTTCAAATCAAAAAATGAGACCAGTTTCTTAATAGTTTATGACAGCTTCTATATTTCTCCAAAGACAGAAATAATTTTCAAAATGTATCAGTGCCTATGTTAATTCTACTTGTGTTCTAATTGAGTGACAGGATATACTGATCAGTGAGTAACAATTTACTCGGCCATTACACCAGTTACCGATGAACAAGGGGATACCGATACTTAAGAAAACTGAGTATAGATAATGTCCCAAACTTTTGAGAGGTTGGAAGCATAGAGGAGCCCACCTTACTTCTCATATTACTCAAACATATGATAAGTATTTCATCCAGCTCCACATAGATTAAGTAGTGTTCTTTATTTTTCTGTGGAACGATTAAGATTTCAGCTCATGGTACCAATTTATTTACAGGCTATTCACATTCACACTGGTGTTCATAAACAGGAATCATAAACATAAACCGACCACGGTGGCCGAGAGTGCAAATGCGCTACTTCGTGTCTTGCTGGCATCGAGAGAGCGTGGGTTTGAACCCTACCTCGGCCGTTCTGAAAATAAAATAAATTGCCATTGGCTGCATTAAAAAAATTCATAAACAGTAACTTAATATCAGGCAGGGAAAATTTAAAATTCTAATCTATATCCAGTAAATTTTCAATGGTGATTTCCTTTAGTAATCTTCAATGTCTTCAATGTCGTATAGAGCAGAGGTTTTTGACTAATCATTCACCTTGCCGAGAATCCCATTTTTATACTGCTGAAAGCTGATATCTTAAAAATGTTCTACCGTTCTTAATGTTGAAACTGTACCCAAATTTATAAAATTCGGAAGAAAATTGAGTTCCATGATTTAACAATTTACATGATCAGTCAATGAGGTTGGTTAGAATAGATGATGTAAAGCCAATACTTTTGTTTCCAGTTATATGTCCATGTAACGAGGCAATATTTGCAGTGTAATGGGAAACTGCCAGTATACTTCATAAAGCAGTCCTGATGGGTCACATTTTCACTTCATGTTTTCATCCATTGTTGTATATACGCACTGCATTTTTGCGGAGTTAATAAGTGACTCAGTTCAGTATTGTTGCTACATTAGGTTAATTTTACTCGCAAAAAGCTCTGAAATTCCACCAACAAAACTTTTAAAATCACAGCAAGGACTGATCCAGCTTAGTTTCACTAAGCACTGTGGAATGAACATGAACCTTGTGATCCCCACATGATCAAGGTTTATAAATTACCTTTGACACGAGTGGATCTAACAGGTCATAACAGGCTAACAAGGGTCTGGTTTGACAATGATGAACTCGGAATTACATTAATGTGCTGGATGTTAGTTTGATGCAAAATAGGTTTCTGATGAGGGACGTATCGGTACATTAACACTATCTCCAAAAGGCACTCATTGCATTGCCTCCTTGGACTAAAATAATTTAATTGTTATTTGGAAAGAAAGAATTCTATTAACTTAAAATTTTGAGTCGGATTTCGAAAAGCAATCATCACTACGGAAAACTACAGAGGTGAAGTTATGAAGCACCCAGATCATCGCCCATTATATCGCAAGTTGACAAATGAGCTATCTAGGGCGTAGACCCTTCAAGATATAATAAGTTTACACATCTTCTGAGATAGCAGGGATTGAGGTTCGAGTCCTGAAGGTAATATAATTTCCAAATCTTATGCTTCAAAGTGCCTTGACCCATTTTTGCCTAGCAACAAAACACACATTGTTTCAGACATCGCCATCTAGTGCCAATCATTCAACCCTGTTTGCCTAGGGGTTCATTTCACGGTAGGTCTCAGGAGTGGCTAAACATGTTTTTAAGAACTCTGTAGGACAAATATACCTACGGAAATCTACCCACAGATGGTCAATCAACAACTAAACGAGTCAGCAGGATCTAAGTCGCAGAACATTTAAGGTCTCAGTCTTGACTGGGAAGAGCTCCAAAAAAGAATTTACTCAGAGGTTTGACTAAGAATTTGTCAGGGCCACTATCCAGAAAAAATTCCTAGCCGAGACACCACCTAGTGGAATGGGAGCAGGCGCTTTTGTTATTCAAAAACTCCAACTCTGTAAAAGGGTTCACGAGGGTGATGACATGGACACTAGTGTCCCGTATATGAATGAACTATTGCATGACAAGATCCGATCACTGGTGAAGGTGGCGAAGCCGAGAACTTTCGAAGAGCTCCATCACAGCATAGCAACAGTAGATAAAGTGGCAAGTTACCATGCATCCAATACGAGAACTACTCTTCAACAGTCAACATTGCAAATATGACCAGTTAAATTGGGTTGGGAGTAAAGCTCTACTCAAACCTACTACAATTATCGTGATAATGACCATGATAAAAATTGATCAATGGTCTTATGCAGACATGCTCAAAATATTCACAAAAGAATAAGGAAATTTATTTCTACAGCCAAATGAACACTGTAAGAACCCAACTAATAAGACAAGCTTTGATATTTCACCACAAAACTCAAGTCTTTGTCAACCAAAAGAAATAATGGTCAAAAACATCAATGATCACAGCCATTTCAAACAAATATAAAAATACACAACTTTGTGTCTTGCTAATATAGCACCAATAAACCACATGTTCATATATTCAGAATGGTATGATGCCAACTTATTGTTTCGACAATTTTGACAATTATATGTTTTGGCTGACAAATACTACCTTGCAGTCAAAAATTGGCATTAGTTGTGGGATTTCAACGTTGATTAGGCTGGAAAATACTTTTTGTTATTCAATTGTGAATATTTTTATCAAATCAAGCCTACGAACCTGAAAACAAAATTATCTTATATATAAAAATGGAAATGTATATCTGTCCGAGGCTAATGGACTCCGACACCGTTTAACCGATTGCATTGAAATTTTGTAGGGTTGTAGAGCACACCCCAAGGAAGGTTTTTGGCAACAATAATTTTAGATAGCCCTCTCCATTCCTTTCATTTAGGCCCCTTGGCACAAATCTACACTGTTTTTCTTGGCTCAAATCAACACCGTTTCACCGATCTGAACCGAATTTTACGTAGTTACCATTTGGAACAAGACGAGTAACACTATCTACTTGAAAATTCGGACAGCCCTATCCATTCCCTTCATTTAGGCCCTTTGGCACAAATACTGAATCTCCATGCCCACAAACTTTATAATTTAATTTAAGGGCGTCGTCACGATGATGGGGTCTTACAGCATTGGCGAGGATTCGTTATTTTACAGTATGATTGAGGAATGTACAAATTTTATATCCTTGGATGAACTGTATTATATATAAAGGTGGATTGTGGGGTCGGACACGATTGTGATTTTGAGTCTAATTTTATAGTCTCTGCGTCGCTAATTGTACGTGAGTATTTGTATCTTTACGATTGTTTACCAGGATATTATTGTTTCCATTTTGCACGGGATGCTTTCTAATTGTTTATAGATTTTTTTGTTACTTGAATGCTTTTATTTGTAAATATTTAACTACTTTTTGGTCGTTTTCTGTCATTATGTGCAACCTAAATGCACAGACTACTGTGGCGTTTCCTACCGACCCTCCCATTAGTTTATTAAGTTTGCCTAATAAATCTTACTGGTCATACCCGTCACAAGACACGGCACAAACTTAAAAATATTGATATGTTTAAAATGGTTTTGTTATTATTACTTGAAATGATTATAGTTTGTTTTGTTACTTTTATTCTAAATCATGACATGATACGTAGTTTGCGCAATATTACTTAGTACGGGTATGACAATTGCTACCATATTTGATAGGGTTAGTTTGTCTCGTGGCCACAAGGTGTCTCTGCACTCCTATGTGTGGTTCATATTTAAGTGTGCGTGGACATATAAATTCTTAGATGATATTTTGTTTGTATTCTATTTAGTATTCGTTATTCCCCTAATCAAGTGCATATATTATTATGAAGCTGGGATTTTAAGAGTTTATCTGCGGACTGCCATTATCCTCTTGAAATGTTGCTTTTCGGCAATACACGCGATGTAAATACAATGAAGTAAAAGAAATTCATTGGCATTTAAAATGTAATGGTTAGGCCTAGGATAATAATGCACATTTAGATTAAAATAGGCTCCTTAAATATTGAGTTCTATTAGCGAAATTTGAGAATTAATCTATTATAAGCAACAAGCAGTATGGAGCCGTCGTACCCACCTACTTAACAATTTCAGCACAATTGTTTATCAGGTAAAAGAACACGCACAACGACTTTGAGTGGCAAAATATTGCTCATTATAACCTGCTTCCGGGTTGCACACAATACGTCACAGCGAGGAAAGCTACGATATCCAAACATCCAATTTTAATCCCGAGCAACGCCGGGCTTAAGAGCTAGTATTATATAAAATTATACATTTATTAAATGGACTTAAAGCATACAGTACAATAAGTTACCCTGAAAGAAAAGTCCCTGGTCCTCCAGGTTGGGGGTTGTGCTTAGGGTTAACAACCCTCTCATGTAAAAAAAAGAATTGTTACCAATCTCTCACTTAAGCCTCGGAACGATTTAAGAATGGATACCCTACGAAGACATGGCAAAGGATATGAGGACTTACGAATTGGTACATGGAATGCACGGAGCTTATATAAGCCTGGACACATTCAAAGATTGAAAGATGAGCTCGAGAATTATAACATACAATTTGCTGCTTTTCAAGAAACAAGATTTCCAGGGAAAGACATACAGAACTTCGGAGAGTACACTATGTTTAACAGTGGAACTCAATCCAGAAAGCATGAATTTGGAACAACATTCCTCATATCAAAGGAATGTGTTGAAACAGTAATCCGGTTTGAGGCAATCAATGAAAGAATGTGCTACATACGAGTGAAAGGTCGACGGTTTATTATATCCATTATCAATGTACATGCACCTACAAATGATAAAGAAGATGTGGTGAAAGACAGCTTTTATGAACTGTTGGAGAGGGTGTATGAAGGCCTACCACAACATGACATCAAGATAGTACTAGGAGGCTTTAATGCCAAGGTAGGAAAAGAAAAGCACCTACAACAGACGATAGATAATGAAAGCCTTCATGAGGAAACCTCTGAAAATGGGCTTAGAATGATCTCATTTGCAGAATCAGAAAGCATGAATGTCAGGAGTACGACGTTCCCACACAAAGATATACATAAGGAAACATGATATTCAGCAGATGGAAAGACAGCAAATCAAATTGACCATATACTTATTTCAAACCGACACAGAAGCGCCATCACTGATATTCGTGCTTACCGGGGAGCTGACATAGGCTCTGACCACAACTTGCTGGTTGCATCCATGGAGGTGAAACTGAAAACTCACCACAAACAACAACAACAACAAGGGCGCGCAATACAGTATGATCTACAAGCATTAAAGGAAACTCCTCAAACTTGTCAGCACCAAGTGGAAGTGAGCAACATGTTTGGCGAGTAGTGGGGTAGTGGGGGAGCTGCTTACCTTTTTATTGAGCCACCCTCGTATTTGCCCCGAACCTGATATCTCGCTAACCAAACATGGGATTAGAACATACAGGGTGTCCTAGCACTGCTAGTAATTCCCCCTACTTTCCTATAGCCTCTTTATTTGATTAAAAGACCAAAACTAAAAGGTCATTCGCGAGTAGTGGGGTAGTGTTGGTTTTCTCAAGTCGCGCTCGTGCTTGAATATGTATGGCTATGTTGGGAAAGGGTTAGGTGGTGGGGGAGGAGTAGGGTTGAGTGAGGGGTCGTTTAGATGGTATTTTTTCCGCTCTAGATGATGGTGAGGTTATTTTTAAAAAATGGATGGAATTGGGAAACGCCATTTGGGGTAAACATGTTGTTTTTTAACATTTTGGCGATGAATGTTTTTATACGCATGCGCACTTGAGGAGTTTTGTAAGAGGGCGGGCTTTTTAAATGATGATTTACCAATGAGTGTTTTTTTAATATGTATTGAAATAAACCAAAAAAAACTAATAGGTCATCGGCTTTTTACTATCTCGCTAACCAATAATCGGACTTAAACGTATGAGGTGTCGTAGGACTCGTGGTGAACTCCCCTTTTCTATGGATGGGGTATATTCACCCCAAAATAAAAACTACCCTTACCCGGGGGTTGAAATAGTAATATTTTTTGTATGTGCGCGCACGGTCGGCCTTTGTCAAAAGGACCTAACTATACGTTTGTTAATATTTTCTGAACCCCTCATGGGATTTTGCCATAGGCAGTATCCTAACCCTCGGGGTGACACCCCGTTTTTGAATGTAGGATTCATTTTTGTCGAAAGGGCCTAACGACACTTTTGTTCATATCTCGCGAACCAATCATGCTAGGGACTTGTATGAGGGGTCCTAGCACTTGGGGGCAACATTCCCTGTTTGGGGATGAAACTACCCCCCAAAATTGAAAAATCCATATCTTGGAAACGAAGAAGCCTAAAATTAGGTGTGATAGCTCAAAAAATAGGGGATGATATAGGCGTTTACCTCGATGGATCATTTCACCCCTAAAACAGTAAATAGTCATGTTATGGGAGAAAAACGTGTTAAACACCTAAAAATGATAAATGAACCTAAGATCTTTTGTTTTTGATGAAAAATAGCAGGGGGGTGAAACTACCCCCCAAAATTGAAAAATCCATATCTAGGAAACGAAGAAGCCTAAAATTACGTGTGATAGCTTAAAAAATAGGGGATGATATGGGCTTTTACCTCGATGGATCATTTCACCCCTAAAACAGTAAATAGTCATGCTATGGGGAAAAAACGTGTTAAACACCTAAAAATGATAAATGAACCTAAGATCTTTTGTTTTTGATTAAAAATAGCAGGGGGGGTGAAACTACCCCCCAAAATTGAAAAATCCATATCTCGGAAACGAAGAAGCCTAAAATTAGGTGTGATAGCTTAAAAAATAGGGGATGATATGGGCTTTTACCTCGATGGATCATTTCACCCCTAAAACAGTAAATAGTCATGTTATGGGGAAAAACGTGTTAAACACTTAAAAATGATAAATGAACCTAAGATCTTTTGTTTTTGATGAAAAATAGCAGGGGGGTGAAACTACCCCCCAAAATTGAAAAAACCCTATCTCGGAAACGAAGAAGCCTAAAATTACGTGTGATAGCTTAAAAAATAGGGGATGATATGGGCTTTTACCTCGATGGATCAATTCACCCCTAAAACAGTAAATAGTCATGCTATGGGGAAAAACGTGTTAAACGCCTAAAAATGATAAATGAACCTAAGATCTTTTGTTTTTGATTAAAAATAGCAGGGGGGTGAAACTACCCCCCAAAATTGAAAAATCCATATCTCGGAAACGAAGAAGCCTAAAATTAGGTGTGATAGCTTAAAAAATAGGGGATGATATGGGCTTTTACCTCGATGGATCATTTCACCCCTAAAACAGTAAATAGTCATGTTATGGGGAAAAACGTGTTAAACACTTAAAAATGATAAATGAACCTAAGATCTTTTGTTTTTGATGAAAAATAGCAGGGGGGTGAAACTACCCCCCAAAATTGAAAAAACCCTATCTCGGAAACGAAGAAGCCTAAAATTACGTGTGATAGCTTAAAAAATAGGGGATGATATGGGCTTTTACCTCGATGGATCAATTCACCCCTAAAACAGTAAATAGTCATGCTATGGGGAAAAACGTGTTAAACGCCTAAAAATGATAAATGAACCTAAGATCTTTTGTTTTTGATGAAAAATAGCAGGGGGGTGAAACTACCCCCCAAAATTGAAAAATCCATATCTCGGAAACGAATAATCCTAAAATTAGGTGTGATAGCTTAAAAAATAGGGGATGATATGGGCTTTTACCTCGATGGATCATTTCACCCCTAAAACAGTAAATAGTCATGTTATGGGGAAAAACGTGTTAAACACTTAAAAATGATAAATGAACCTAAGATCTTTTGTTTTTGATGAAAAATAGAAGGGGGGTGAAACTACCCCCCAAAATTGAAAAATCCCTATCTCGGAAACGAAGAATCATAAAATTAGGTGTGATAGCTTAAAAAATAGGGGATGATTAGGGCTTTTACCTCGATGGATCATTTCACCCCTAAAACAGTAAATAGTCATGTTATGGGGAAAAAATGTGTTATACACCTAAAAGCATAAGCATCTTTGTGAAACCATGCATTAATGGACATGTGTATGGAGGATGGTTGTTATTATTATTATTATTAGGTAATTATGGATTAATGTGTGTATAGATAACTAACCTGTGGGGAGCGTGATGGCGCAGGTGCTTAGCAGCTCGTCTTTACCCGGACGGCTGGGGTTCAAATCCCGGTGACAGCGGGGGGTTGGAATTTTCACCTGAAAAAATCACGTGGCATTCGGCCTTAAATCCCAGGCCAAAACCAAAATGAGCCTGGTTGGCTCCGGCGACTCAAACTAATAGGGAAAAGCCGAAGAAAGAAAGGTAACTCACCAGTAATAGTAAACATTGGTTGGAGGTGTTGAAGAAGTCAGGATGGGCAACCCTTTGCCATGGTTCACGAATGCACCCCAAAAAGTTTTACCTGTCTAGACACAGTCTACCCTGTTGCAGCCTTTAGAAAAAAAATCGAACCGGGGCCTCTGTGGTGACAGTGGACTTATTTTCATGATGATTTTTAAACAAACCTAGGCTTGCCTACTACCGCTGTGTTGAATCTGCACAGAGACTCTGGCTTTGGTTTGCGTAGTGTGCCTTGCTGATAACAGCACAGCGACCTTGTCAGTAAGTTTCATATTACTCATTTGCTTGATAGCGGACATGCTATGCACATGACTAGATCGTTGTTAGGTTTGACAAAGGCTTAGTGAAGCTTATGGCAAGCTTGAAATGAATGTCATGGTATAGTCGGGCTTGGAAGCCAAGACCTTAGGGTTGACAACCAAGTAGGTTAACCACTACACGGTGAGATGGTGAAATAATAATGTAACAGAACATATAGAAACGTTTTCTATAGTTTAACGAATTGGCATACCATGAGAGGTGTAGGTAATGGAAATTGAATCCTTAGCTGATGATTATACTACTTTCCATGCCCACGTATAAGCTATCATGTTAGAAAAAGAATGGTATGGCTTGTTTTAAACGGAGAATAATCATTGTGTTTACTGTGAAACACAAATCTGAATTTAAAATAATTAATTTAAAATTAACTAATTTAAAATTAGTTTAGTACGCTGAAGTTAAAATGAATAATGATCACGTTACAGACAGCCAGTTTCAAAGCCATGAGAACTAAGTGAACAAAGTATAAAATTCATGAGCCAGTGAGGAATTCAACATGCTGTCCTTTGGACAAGAGAGAAGCGTTCTACAGCGACCCTCAATGGTTTGGGTCATCGTAAAGATGAAAATTAATTCTAAGCTACTACACGCTTATATACTAGAAGAAGAAATGGAAAACAATAGGTCAAATAAAGAACAGAAGGAATAAAAAATGGCCCTCAACCCTCAAGCATGTGGATTGAGGGAGTTGGAAGGAAGGAGAGCCATGAAAGGCAGATAAAAAAGTATACTAGGAGAGGCTTTGCCCCAGAGGTAATGGAGGTAAACTGGACTCAGCTCAGAAATCCCTTGGGGTTGCCAACTTCCAAACTGATCAGCCCTTGAGGGTGTAGCCATAGGCAGAGTGCACTGCAAGTAGTGGGGCTAAATACACCCTACCTTCTTGAGGGGGGCATGAGCAAAAGACAGGAAATAACATGAAAATAAAAACAAGGCTGCCTCCTCAGGATATCAGAAAAAATAAATAAACCAGGGCCAATGAAGTTGCAAAAGGAAGAGACTCCCTAGGGCTCGGATACCCTAATCATGTTGGGGTCGGTAGAGAACAAGAGTTGAGCAAGTGTGGTCGACAGGAAATAAGACAGAGAAGAGCCTAGCACAAGTTAGTGGAAGCAATGACGGTCTCAGCTGGGACTCCGTGATCGTCAACCTACATGACACTAGATATGACGCCCAGGGGTGGAATTAAAGACCTCTTTTGTTTTTTATCACTGGCTTTTAAGAACGCTAACACATGGCATGCCTTATAATGCAATACTGGTCCTAGGGTATGCAAAATTGTATTAGAAACTCAGCTAATAATAGTGTGCTTGCCCATGATTTACCTTAAATTTTCCTAAAATCCACTACATTTTCCGCAAATTGACCAAATGACACAACATTCCAGCAAAATTCAACAAATGACTACCAGATTTATTGAAATTCCATTGATTTACCTAAGCATGGTTTAAACTACCTCAAATTCATATAAAATTAGACGAATATAGATGAAAATTCACTAAAATTTACCGAATTTAGCCAAGTGGTGTACAAACCATGAAATTTATCCAATTTTTTTAAATTAAAATTGACTACATGTACTCGAAAATTTCATAATATTCCCTTTATATGTATGCTTTTTGTTGTTGTTGTTGTTTCGTTTACCATACTCTCTGCAGACAAATACCTCAACATGACTTTCTCCTAGACTAGGAGCTTCACATTCGACATGATAGCTGAGTTTCATTTCCCATAAACTTGTCTCTGAGGTGGGTGTCAGGAAAAGGCATCCAGCTGTAAAAACCACACCCTCACGTAGACTTTCATAACCTCTTACGTTGAGGTTCCTTACACTAACGACATTAAATGATTGAACGGTTTCCTTTTCACAATTCCTGTCTATACTTTCCTCTTTAAGGTTGCAAGATGTTTGCAAGATTCCTAAAATGCAATTAAATGTAATAAATACCTTAAGATGGTTTCATTTGTTTAATGATATGGTGTTGATGATGGATATATACGTTAAGACTAATTTTTGTTAGGTCTTGACTGGCCTTGCAATTAGAAATTGACAAACCAAACATGGGTTATCTACCAGGGGAACACTTTGACCTCTATGTTGGTTATTGACCAGTAAGTACAGTTCTAGTAATGAGACAGAAATCCAACACAAACAATGAGCGCGCAATGCGGCGGAGATTGGTACCACGATGTACTGTTGGTTATGTAGCTATGTGGAATGTACATCACATATGGTTTACTTAAAGGTTTGGATATTCCATTAAAGATATATCTACAATAAACCATTTTCAAATGGTCATTCGTTGGTGTGAAAATATTTATTAATTGGTATTTTATGAAAACAATTATGATTTATAAAAAATTTATACTTTTACTGTATTCTTATTTAATGTAAGCACTGGAGGCACTATCGACCAAAATACAGCACTATCTGGAATGTATATTGCATACTTGAAGGTTTGGTGATCCCATTAAAGATATTCCTACAATAAATGATTTTCAAGTTGTCGTTCTATGGCGTGAAAATATTTAATATATGATATTTGCTAAAAGGATTTACCACTGGAATTATTTTACAAGTAGTTATTTTAATGACCAACAGAGTTCACTGTTAAGAAGGTAGAGCCCTATGTGGAATGTAGGATAACATGATATACATGATACGTGACAACTGTAAGGCTTGTGATTTTTAAGATGCCTTTATCCCTATATTAATCACCCAGTTTGCAATACTGATAACTGCAATGTTACTGAAAAAAAAAATTGAAACAAAACAAAAATCAGCATTGAAAAACCAAAAAGTGGTTGAGCATATATATAGTGGGGAAAAGAAAAGTTTTGTAAACACTAATGTCCAACAATATTAATTAAATCAGTAACTGTCAGGGTGGCCGAGTGGTTAAGGCGTTTGACTTAAGATCAAATTTCCAAATATATAAGGAAGCAAGGGTTCGAATCCCTTCCCTGACATAACTATTGCTTGAGCATGCAAGAAAACAAGAAATGTACACAAACTATGTTTATCAATTTAATCATTTTTTTTTACAAGAGATAGACACACAGAATACAGGTCTTTTGGTTTATCAGTTCTTTTAAACATAACACTTGTTGAAAATTATTTTTTAGGGGATGGGGGGTGTTGCTACGTTGACCCATTACACAATAATAGCAGCTTTACGAAGTTCATTTTCTATATTTAATAGCTCTTTCTCATAACCAATATGACCAAGCTGTTTACAGGCATGCAAGAGCTGTAGACGTTCGACTAATATATTAGGATCGTTCCATTTACTATTTTTTATGAATGGTTTCAGAATCTCGGGAAGCAGTTCATCATTATCACCATCATTATGATTATCATCCTCATTATTATAATCATTTTCATAATGATGATCATTATCATCGTTATCATTACCATCATAATTTCCACTTTTGTCCACAGACTGTTCAATGGATTGAGTTGCCTTTGATAGTGTTGAAAGCTTCTTTTTAGATGTGCTAGAATGCTTTAACATTGTTATGTTATTATTACCACTATTACCTTTCCCCACTAACTTCTTGATGGGGTATATTGTCTCTGATAGGGTTGAGGGCTTTTGAGATGTGGGTGCATGTCTGAACATGGGTTTCACAGGAGGTGTCGAAGGTTTCTCATTAAACAACTCGCTAACAGTATGAGTGCGTTGTAGTGTATTAAACTTGAGGTTAATATTATCTTGAGCAGTACTATTTTTCTCTTGGACTTGGTTTCTTGCTTTGGTTTGGGTTTTCCTTACATTTAGACTAGCGTGATTATTAAGTTTACATTCATGATTGTTTGAAGAAAGTACGTCGAATTCTTTTGTTTTAAGCATTCCTCGACACTGTTTCGATCGTTGCTTTGAACAGCGCCAAATAATAGTTCCATTTTTATTGCTTCGTTTCACAATATATGAATATCCTTTATAGTATGCATAAGGCTTACCATACCTAGTCACTGATACTTCCATATCAACTGTCAAGCACAAACTAATCTCTAGTAAAGACAACTCGGTAATAACAACAATAGTTTAATGTGGGAGCATATATACATGCAAAAAGTGGGAGCAAAGGTGGGGGGTAAAAAGTGGGAGCAAAAGTGGTAGCAAATGTGGGAGAAAAAAATAACTGTGAGCAAAAAGTGGGAGCAAATATGGGATCAAATGTGGGAGCAAAGCAAATATAAAAAGTGGGAGCAAATATGCTAAGAAATATGTCAACAAATATACCAGCAAAAGTAAATACACAAGTCAAGATAGATTAAAGTGCAAAGAAAATATGGAAGCAAATATGAGAGCAAAAATTGTGTTTTTCTAAAACAACTAGACATAACAAACTTAGTCATAACCTAACCTAACCTAACCCAACCTAACCAAACCTAACCTCACCTAACCTAACCTAACCTCACCTAACCTCACCTAACCTAACCTCACCTCACCTAACCTCACCTCACCTAACCTAACCTAACCTAACTTTACCTAACCTAACTTGACTGAACTTTACCTAACCTAACCCATCATAACTTCACCTAACCTAACTTTACCTAATCTAACTTCACCTAACCTAACGTTCAACTCTCAGATCAAAATTAAATTCTAGGCATAGTTGAGTTGGAACCCAAGACTTCAGGGATAACACACAAGTATACTAGCCACTACACCGCAAAATGGGCAAATTATCATGCAACACAACATAAAGTAAAAGTTTCCTGTAGTGTAACTCATTGGCTGTCAACCATAGTTTGGGAATTCAAACCCAAGACCTCAAGACTTTTGTTTTGAACATTATCAGAAATATTATTCCATTTACATTTTGCTGCTGCTTATAGTTATAAGAGTTGGCATTAATATGGGAAGCAAAAAAAAAGTGGGATCAAATGTGGGAGCCAATATGGGAGCAAATATAGGAGCCAAGATGGGGGAAAAAGTGGGAGCAAATGTGGGAGCCAATATGGGAGTCAATATGGAGGCAAATATGGGAGCAAATGTGTGAACTAATCATCTCACCTCGGATATCGCCAGTGAGTACTCATATCCACCGCAAGGTAGCGGAAACATACTTTGTGTGTTGTATGTATCTATCTTACAAAGTTTGACTGCATGCAAAACGTCCTTGTATAAGCTGTGCATATAATTTTCATATACAATTAAGACCAAGTGTTCAGTACTAACATGTATAGCCTTGTCTAGGGTATATAGAGGATCGTTAGCAAGAAAGACTGACTAACCCAGGAGTGTAAAGCCTTGCCATATGCAGTAAGCATCTGTTGGCAGAAATGGTTCCTAATAATAACGGACTTAATGAATATGAAACGTGTTTTGAGTGTCGTCTTAAATCCTATTTTATACGTTGTGATACGTGTAAGGATTTAAGACGACACACAAAAGACAACACCCAAAATACGTTTGTGTCGTCTTAAATCCTTACACGTATCACAACGTATAAAATAGGATTTAAGACGACACTCAAAACACGTTTCATATTCATTAAGTCCGTTATTATTAGGAACCATTTCTGCCAACAGATGCTTACTGCATATGGCAAGGCTTTACACTCCTGGGTTAGTCAGTCTTTCTTGCTAACGATCCTCTATATACCCTAGACAAGGCTATACATGTTAGTACTGAACACTTGGTCTTAATTGTATATGAAAATTATATGCACAGCTTATACAAGGACGTTTTGCATGCAGTCAAACTTTGTAAGATAGATACATACAACACACAAAGTATGTTTCCGCTACCTTGCGGTGGATATGAGTACTCACTGGCGATATCCGAGGTGAGATGATTAGTTCACACATTTGCTCCCATATTTGCCTCCATATTGACTCCCATATTGGCTCCCACATTTGCTCCCACTTTTTCCCCCATCTTGGCTCCTATATTTGCTCCCATATTGGCTCCCACATTTGCTCCCACTTTTTTTTTGCTTCCCATATTAATGCCAACTCTTATAACTATAAGCAGCAGCAAAATGTAAATGGAATAATATTTCTGATAATGTTCAAAACAAAAGTCTTGAGGTCTTGGGTTTGAATTCCCAAACTATGGTTGACAGCCAATGAGTTACACTACAGGAAACTTTTACTTTATGTTGTGTTGCATGATAATTTGCCCATTTTGCGGTGTAGTGGCTAGTATACTTGTGTGTTATCCCTGAAGTCTTGGGTTCCAACTCAACTATGCCTAGAATTTAATTTTGATCTGAGAGTTGAACGTTAGGTTAGGTGAAGTTAGATTAGGTAAAGTTAGGTTAGGTGAAGTTATGATGGGTTAGGTTAGGTAAAGTTCAGTCAAGTTAGGTTAGGTAAAGTTAGGTTAGGTTAGGTTAGGTGAGGTGAGGTTAGGTGAGGTGAGGTTAGGTTAGGTGAGGTTAGGTGAGGTTAGGTTAGGTTAGGTGAGGTTAGGTTTGGTTAGGTTGGGTTAGGTTAGGTTAGGTTATGACTAAGTTTGTTATGTCTAGTTGTTTTAGAAAAACACAATTTTTGCTCTCATATTTGCTTCCATATTTTCTTTGCACTTTAATCTATCTTGACTTGTGTATTTACTTTTGCTGGTATATTTGTTGACATATTTCTTAGCATATTTGCTCCCACTTTTTATATTTGCTTTGCTCCCACATTTGATCCCATATTTGCTCCCACTTTTTGCTCACAGTTATTTTTTTCTCCCACATTTGCTACCACTTTTGCTCCCACTTTTTACCCCCCACCTTTGCTCCCACTTTTTGCATGTATATATGCTCCCACATTAAACTATTGTTGTTATTACCGAGTTGTCTTTACTAGAGATTAGTTTGTGCTTGACAGTTGATATGGAAGTATCAGTGACTAGGTATGGTAAGCCTTATGCATACTATAAAGGATATTCATATATTGTGAAACGAAGCAATAAAAATGGAACTATTATTTGGCGCTGTTCAAAGCAACGATCGAAACAGTGTCGAGGAATGCTTAAAACAAAAGAATTCGACGTACTTTCTTCAAACAATCATGAATGTAAACTTAATAATCACGCTAGTCTAAATGTAAGGAAAACCCAAACCAAAGCAAGAAACCAAGTCCAAGAGAAAAATAGTACTGCTCAAGATAATATTAACCTCAAGTTTAATACACTACAACGCACTCATACTGTTAGCGAGTTGTTTAATGAGAAACCTTCGACACCTCCTGTGAAACCCATGTTCAGACATGCACCCACATCTCAAAAGCCCTCAACCCTATCAGAGACAATATACCCCATCAAGAAGTTAGTGGGGAAAGGTAATAGTGGTAATAATAACATAACAATGTTAAAGCATTCTAGCACATCTAAAAAGAAGCTTTCAACACTATCAAAGGCAACTCAATCCATTGAACAGTCTGTGGACAAAAGTGGAAATTATGATGGTAATGATAACGATGATAATGATCATCATTATGAAAATGATTATAATAATGAGGATGATAATCATAATGATGGTGATAATGATGAACTGCTTCCCGAGATTCTGAAACCATTCATAAAAAATAGTAAATGGAACGATCCTAATATATTAGTCGAACGTCTACAGCTCTTGCATGCCTGTAAACAGCTTGGTCATATTGGTTATGAGAAAGAGCTATTAAATATAGAAAATGAACTTCGTAAAGCTGCTATTATTGTGTAATGGGTCAACGTAGCAACACCCCCCATCCCCTAAAAAATAATTTTCAACAAGTGTTATGTTTAAAAGAACTGATAAACCAAAAGACCTGTATTCTGTGTGTCTATCTCTTGTAAAAAAAAATGATTAAATTGATAAACATAGTTTGTGTACATTTCTTGTTTTCTTGCATGCTCAAGCAATAGTTATGTCAGGGAAGGGATTCGAACCCTTGCTTCCTTATATATTTGGAAATTTGATCTTAAGTCAAACGCCTTAACCACTCGGCCACCCTGACAGTTACTGATTTAATTAATATTGTTGGACATTAGTGTTTACAAAACTTTTCTTTTCCCCACTATATATATGCTCAACCACTTTTTGGTTTTTCAATGCTGATTTTTGTTTTGTTTCAATTTTTTTTTTCAGTAACATTGCAGTTATCAGTATTGCAAACTGGGTGATTAATATAGGGATAAAGGCATCTTAAAAATCACAAGCCTTACAGTTGTCACGTATCATGTATATCATGTTATCCTACATTCCACATAGGGCTCTACCTTCTTAACAGTGAACTCTGTTGGTCATTAAAATAACTACTTGTAAAATAATTCCAGTGGTAAATCCTTTTAGCAAATATCATATATTAAATATTTTCACGCCATAGAACGACAACTTGAAAATCATTTATTGTAGGAATATCTTTAATGGGATCACCAAACCTTCAAGTATGCAATATACATTCCAGATAGTGCTGTATTTTGGTCGATAGTGCCTCCAGTGCTTACATTAAATAAGAATACAGTAAAAGTATAAATTTTTTATAAATCATAATTGTTTTCATAAAATACCAATTAATAAATATTTTCACACCAACGAATGACCATTTGAAAATGGTTTATTGTAGATATATCTTTAATGGAATATCCAAACCTTTAAGTAAACCATATGTGATGTACATTCCACATAGCTACATAACCAACAGTACATCGTGGTACCAATCTCCGCCGCATTGCGCGCTCATTGTTTGTGTTGGATTTCTGTCTCATTACTAGAACTGTACTTACTGGTCAATAACCAACATAGAGGTCAAAGTGTTCCCCTGGTAGATAACCCATGTTTGGTTTGTCAATTTCTAATTGCAAGGCCAGTCAAGACCTAACAAAAATTAGTCTTAACGTATATATCCATCATCAACACCATATCATTAAACAAATGAAACCATCTTAAGGTATTTATTACATTTAATTGCATTTTAGGAATCTTGCAAACATCTTGCAACCTTAAAGAGGAAAGTATAGACAGGAATTGTGAAAAGGAAACCGTTCAATCATTTAATGTCGTTAGTGTAAGGAACCTCAACGTAAGAGGTTATGAAAGTCTACGTGAGGGTGTGGTTTTTACAGCTGGATGCCTTTTCCTGACACCCACCTCAGAGACAAGTTTATGGGAAATGAAACTCAGCTATCATGTCGAATGTGAAGCTCCTAGTCTAGGAGAAAGTCATGTTGAGGTATTTGTCTGCAGAGAGTATGGTAAACGAAACAACAACAACAACAAAAAGCATACATATAAAGGGAATATTATGAAATTTTCGAGTACATGTAGTCAATTTTAATTTAAAAAAATTGGATAAATTTCATGGTTTGTACACCACTTGGCTAAATTCGGTAAATTTTAGTGAATTTTCATCTATATTCGTCTAATTTTATATGAATTTGAGGTAGTTTAAACCATGCTTAGGTAAATCAATGGAATTTCAATAAATCTGGTAGTCATTTGTTGAATTTTGCTGGAATGTTGTGTCATTTGGTCAATTTGCGGAAAATGTAGTGGATTTTAGGAAAATTTAAGGTAAATCATGGGCAAGCACACTATTATTAGCTGAGTTTCTAATACAATTTTGCATACCCTAGGACCAGTATTGCATTATAAGGCATGCCATGTGTTAGCGTTCTTAAAAGCCAGTGATAAAAAACAAAAGAGGTCTTTAATTCCACCCCTGGGCGTCATATCTAGTGTCATGTAGGTTGACGATCACGGAGTCCCAGCTGAGACCGTCATTGCTTCCACTAACTTGTGCTAGGCTCTTCTCTGTCTTATTTCCTGTCGACCACACTTGCTCAACTCTTGTTCTCTACCGACCCCAACATGATTAGGGTATCCGAGCCCTAGGGAGTCTCTTCCTTTTGCAACTTCATTGGCCCTGGTTTATTTATTTTTTCTGATATCCTGAGGAGGCAGCCTTGTTTTTATTTTCATGTTATTTCCTGTCTTTTGCTCATGCCCCCCTCAAGAAGGTAGGGTGTATTTAGCCCCACTACTTGCAGTGCACTCTGCCTATGGCTACACCCTCAAGGGCTGATCAGTTTGGAAGTTGGCAACCCCAAGGGATTTCTGAGCTGAGTCCAGTTTACCTCCATTACCTCTGGGGCAAAGCCTCTCCTAGTATACTTTTTTATCTGCCTTTCATGGCTCTCCTTCCTTCCAACTCCCTCAATCCACATGCTTGAGGGTTGAGGGCCATTTTTTATTCCTTCTGTTCTTTATTTGACCTATTGTTTTCCATTTCTTCTTCTAGTATATAAGCGTGTAGTAGCTTAGAATTAATTTTCATCTTTACGATGACCCAAACCATTGAGGGTCGCTGTAGAACGCTTCTCTCTTGTCCAAAGGACAGCATGTTGAATTCCTCACTGGCTCATGAATTTTATACTTTGTTCACTTAGTTCTCATGGCTTTGAAACTGGCTGTCTGTAACGTGATCATTATTCATTTTAACTTCAGCGTACTAAACTAATTTTAAATTAGTTAATTTTAAATTAATTATTTTAAATTCAGATTTGTGTTTCACAGTAAACACAATGATTATTCTCCGTTTAAAACAAGCCATACCATTCTTTTTCTAACATGATAGCTTATACGTGGGCATGGAAAGTAGTATAATCATCAGCTAAGGATTCAATTTCCATTACCTACACCTCTCATGGTATGCCAATTCGTTAAACTATAGAAAACGTTTCTATATGTTCTGTTACATTATTATTTCACCATCTCACCGTGTAGTGGTTAACCTACTTGGTTGTCAACCCTAAGGTCTTGGCTTCCAAGCCCGACTATACCATGACATTCATTTCAAGCTTGCCATAAGCTTCACTAAGCCTTTGTCAAACCTAACAACGATCTAGTCATGTGCATAGCATGTCCGCTATCAAGCAAATGAGTAATATGAAACTTACTGACAAGGTCGCTGTGCTGTTATCAGCAAGGCACACTACGCAAACCAAAGCCAGAGTCTCTGTGCAGATTCAACACAGCGGTAGTAGGCAAGCCTAGGTTTGTTTAAAAATCATCATGAAAATAAGTCCACTGTCACCACAGAGGCCCCGGTTCGATTTTTTTTCTAAAGGCTGCAACAGGGTAGACTGTGTCTAGACAGGTAAAACTTTTTGGGGTGCATTCGTGAACCATGGCAAAGGGTTGCCCATCCTGACTTCTTCAACACCTCCAACCAATGTTTACTATTACTGGTGAGTTACCTTTCTTTCTTCGGCTTTTCCCTATTAGTTTGAGTCGCCGGAGCCAACCAGGCTCATTTTGGTTTTGGCCTGGGATTTAAGGCCGAATGCCACGTGATTTTTTCAGGTGAAAATTCCAACCCCCCGCTGTCACCGGGATTTGAACCCCAGCCGTCCGGGTAAAGACGAGCTGCTAAGCACCTGCGCCATCACGCTCCCCACAGGTTAGTTATCTATACACACATTAATCCATAATTACCTAATAATAATAATAATAACAACCATCCTCCATACACATGTCCATTAATGCATGGTTTCACAAAGATGCTTATGCTTTTAGGTGTATAACACATTTTTTCCCCATAACATGACTATTTACTGTTTTAGGGGTGAAATGATCCATCGAGGTAAAAGCCCTAATCATCCCCTATTTTTTAAGCTATCACACCTAATTTTATGATTCTTCGTTTCCGAGATAGGGATTTTTCAATTTTGGGGGGTAGTTTCACCCCCCTTCTATTTTTCATCAAAAACAAAAGATCTTAGGTTCATTTATCATTTTTAAGTGTTTAACACGTTTTTCCCCATAACATGACTATTTACTGTTTTAGGGGTGAAATGATCCATCGAGGTAAAAGCCCATATCATCCCCTATTTTTTAAGCTATCACACCTAATTTTAGGATTATTCGTTTCCGAGATATGGATTTTTCAATTTTGGGGGGTAGTTTCACCCCCCTGCTATTTTTCATCAAAAACAAAAGATCTTAGGTTCATTTATCATTTTTAGGCGTTTAACACGTTTTTCCCCATAGCATGACTATTTACTGTTTTAGGGGTGAATTGATCCATCGAGGTAAAAGCCCATATCATCCCCTATTTTTTAAGCTATCACACGTAATTTTAGGCTTCTTCGTTTCCGAGATAGGGTTTTTTCAATTTTGGGGGGTAGTTTCACCCCCCTGCTATTTTTCATCAAAAACAAAAGATCTTAGGTTCATTTATCATTTTTAAGTGTTTAACACGTTTTTCCCCATAACATGACTATTTACTGTTTTAGGGGTGAAATGATCCATCGAGGTAAAAGCCCATATCATCCCCTATTTTTTAAGCTATCACACCTAATTTTAGGCTTCTTCGTTTCCGAGATATGGATTTTTCAATTTTGGGGGGTAGTTTCACCCCCCTGCTATTTTTAATCAAAAACAAAAGATCTTAGGTTCATTTATCATTTTTAGGCGTTTAACACGTTTTTCCCCATAGCATGACTATTTACTGTTTTAGGGGTGAATTGATCCATCGAGGTAAAAGCCCATATCATCCCCTATTTTTTAAGCTATCACACGTAATTTTAGGCTTCTTCGTTTCCGAGATAGGGTTTTTTCAATTTTGGGGGGTAGTTTCACCCCCCTGCTATTTTTCATCAAAAACAAAAGATCTTAGGTTCATTTATCATTTTTAAGTGTTTAACACGTTTTTCCCCATAACATGACTATTTACTGTTTTAGGGGTGAAATGATCCATCGAGGTAAAAGCCCATATCATCCCCTATTTTTTAAGCTATCACACCTAATTTTAGGCTTCTTCGTTTCCGAGATATGGATTTTTCAATTTTGGGGGGTAGTTTCACCCCCCCTGCTATTTTTAATCAAAAACAAAAGATCTTAGGTTCATTTATCATTTTTAGGTGTTTAACACGTTTTTTCCCCATAGCATGACTATTTACTGTTTTAGGGGTGAAATGATCCATCGAGGTAAAAGCCCATATCATCCCCTATTTTTTAAGCTATCACACGTAATTTTAGGCTTCTTCGTTTCCTAGATATGGATTTTTCAATTTTGGGGGGTAGTTTCACCCCCCTGCTATTTTTCATCAAAAACAAAAGATCTTAGGTTCATTTATCATTTTTAGGTGTTTAACACGTTTTTCTCCCATAACATGACTATTTACTGTTTTAGGGGTGAAATGATCCATCGAGGTAAACGCCTATATCATCCCCTATTTTTTGAGCTATCACACCTAATTTTAGGCTTCTTCGTTTCCAAGATATGGATTTTTCAATTTTGGGGGGTAGTTTCATCCCCAAACAGGGAATGTTGCCCCCAAGTGCTAGGACCCCTCATACAAGTCCCTAGCATGATTGGTTCGCGAGATATGAACAAAAGTGTCGTTAGGCCCTTTCGACAAAAATGAATCCTACATTCAAAAACGGGGTGTCACCCCGAGGGTTAGGATACTGCCTATGGCAAAATCCCATGAGGGGTTCAGAAAATATTAACAAACGTATAGTTAGGTCCTTTTGACAAAGGCCGACCGTGCGCGCACATACAAAAAATATTACTATTTCAACCCCCGGGTAAGGGTAGTTTTTATTTTGGGGTGAATATACCCCATCCATAGAAAAGGGGAGTTCACCACGAGTCCTACGACACCTCATACGTTTAAGTCCGATTATTGGTTAGCGAGATAGTAAAAAGCCGATGACCTATTAGTTTTTTTTGGTTTATTTCAATACATATTAAAAAAACACTCATTGGTAAATCATCATTTAAAAAGCCCGCCCTCTTACAAAACTCCTCAAGTGCGCATGCGTATAAAAACATTCATCGCCAAAATGTTAAAAAACAACATGTTTACCCCAAATGGCGTTTCCCAATTCCATCCATTTTTTAAAAATAACCTCACCATCATCTAGAGCGGAAAAAATACCATCTAAACGACCCCTCACTCAACCCTACTCCTCCCCCACCACCTAACCCTTTCCCAACATAGCCATACATATTCAAGCACGAGCGCGACTTGAGAAAACCAACACTACCCCACTACTCGCGAATGACCTTTTAGTTTTGGTCTTTTAATCAAATAAAGAGGCTATAGGAAAGTAGGGGGCATTACTAGCAGTGCTAGGACACCCTGTAGGTTCTAATCCCATGTTTGGTTAGCGAGATATCAAGTTCGGGGCCGATACGAGGGTGGCTCAATAAAAAGGTAAGCAGCTCCCCCACTACCCCACTACTTTGGCGTACTTGATGAAGTAGGAGAAGAAGTGTATGAAAGTGGAACTACAGATATTAATA
The DNA here is from genome assembly GCA_946902985.2 of Meconema thalassinum. NCBI lineage: Eukaryota > Metazoa > Arthropoda > Insecta > Orthoptera > Tettigoniidae > Meconema > Meconema thalassinum. Next base: position 94,359,524 of record OX336395.1, on the reverse strand, counting down.
GATTGTGGAAGCATATCAAGAAGGTGATTCAAGAATCAGCTAAAAACGCATTACCAAAAGTGGAACGAAAGAAGAAATGGTTTAATGGTACATGCAAAACAGCAGTAGCAGCTAGCATCTCAACAAGGAAAGCATGGCTACAGGACAGGAGAAATGAAGAATTGGAACAGCACTACAGGGAAACACGAAGAGAAACAAGCAGAACCTTACGAAAAGAAAAGAACCATTACCTTAAACATATGTTAGAGAGTATTGAGAATGACCAGAAGGAGAACAACATCCGTAAAGTATATGGGACGGTGAATAACATTAAGAAAGGTTACCAACCGCGATCAGCAGTTCTCCACGACAACAATGGTAACATCATTGCAGGAACAACCCACATATTACAGACTTGGAAAGAGTACTTTGACCACTTACTGAACTGCCCTGAACCAGACAACAAATTGGAGAGAACAGCTCTTTCAACGGTAGAACCTTTCATAAATGATCCTTCATATGAAGAGGTAACTAGCAGTCTGAAGAAACTGAAAAACCACAAAGCTGCTGGATCTGACGGTATACCAGTTGAATTGCTGAAATATGGGGGTGAGAAGCTTCATGAAAAACTGCATAAACTTATCCTGAAAATATGGCGCGAGGAACAAATACTGGATGAATGGAAGGAAGCAATTATTGTTCCAATATATAAGAAAGAAGATAAACATAACTGCGGAAATTACAGGGAAATATCCCTACTTGTCATGGCTTACAAATTACTGTCGCACATAATATTACAACGACTAATTCCATACACCGAAGATATAATAGGAGACTATCAGAATGGTTTCCGTAAAAACAGATCAACAACAGACAATATATTTTGTATTAAGACAATCAATGAAAAAGTTTGGGAATATAACAAAAACGTCCATTACCTATTTATTGACTTCCAAAAGGCCTATGACTCAGTCCACAGAGAAACGGTGTGGGAAATTATGGCAGAATACGGAATCCCACAGAAACTCATCAGCCTGGTCAAAATGGTATGGAGGAGACAGTGAGCAAAGTGACACACTGTGGATCCGTATCTGACGGTTTTGAAAACAGAACAGGACTAAAACAAGGTGATGCGCTCTCCCCACTTCTCTTCAACATCGTTCTGGAAAAAGTAATTCGGGAAACCAAAGAAGCTGCAACTGGACACCTAGTAGATAACAAACACAACATCCTGGCATATGCAGATGACATTGTATTAATAGGAAATAATGGAGGAGAAATTGAGGATTTATTCAGGAAATTAAATGAACCTGCTGCTAAAATAGGTCTAAAGATTAATGAAGAGAAGACAGAATACATGATCATACAGAGAGGAAACAGGACTACAGACCAACGCAACAATCTTCATATAGGCAATTTTACCTTTAAGAAAACGCCAAACTTCAAATACCTTGGGGTAAATATAAATGACTGCAATAGAAGACAAGTTGAACACCAAATTAGACTACGGAATGCAAACAAAGTTTACTTTTCCTCCGAACTTTTGACCAGGAAAACAAAACTAAAACTATACAACACGATCATCAGGCCAGTACTGCTTTACGGAGCCGAAACATGGAGTGGGACCAAAAGGGAGGAACACCAACTTACAGTCTTCGAAAACAAGATATATAGAAAAAAAATTGGCCCCAGTTTTGACCAGGAAACCCTAAGATGGGTTCTCAAATCAAATCACGAGCTGTACAAGTTAGCCAATCAACCCAGGGTAGTGGACGTCATGAAAGCGAAACGGCTGCAATGGGCAGGGCATGTTATCAGAATAGACGCTGCCAGAATAGTTCGCCAGTGTACGAGAAGAAGATCGAAGGCTCGAGACCTCCTGGAAGACCTAGGAGTAGATGGCAAGATGAGGTGACCTCTGACTGCAGACAAATGTGTATTACTGGATGGGAGAATACTGCGCTGGATAGGAGGAAATGGAGGCAGACAGTGAGAGCGGTACGGGATCGTCACGACCCAGAGAAGCCAACTGAGTGAGTGAGTACAATAAGTTATGTAAGCCATTATTTAACGTTAGTAGGATTGAGTTTTAATACTTACTCCCTGCCCTAAGATCAATATAATTCAGTTTATTAATGTGTTGACTAAATAAAGATTCTTTCATAGATCACACTGAAAAAATTGCTCCAGAATTCTCTACTTATAACATCATATGACATTTTTACGTCAAAACCATTGGAAAATATTTTAGCATAGGAAATAGTGTATAGAGGTACCTGGATTTCAAATTCTTCTTTAACAAGTGCAATCGCATCAATTATCGAAGTATCTTCAGACTCTGACATCTTATCATTGGACTCCTGGGAAGTAATAAGCAAGTATGACTTAATGTAAGAAAAGATGCTCTAAATAACAATTAGTATGGAAAACGAAATATCCTAGTTACTGTTTGGTAGCATTAAGTGACTACTCCAAATTACAATTATTTGTCATGTAGAGCCACCAACAGAGAAAGTGAGCGTCCCCTAGAAGGTATGCTTCGCTGCAACTCATACCTATAAAGGACAGGACATGCAACACGGCGTTGTCGAGTTACATTCTATTTTGCTGTCTATTTATGGTCACAAGACATAGCTTGTAACGCGATTCGGCCTTGGACATATATATGGTATAGCGAAGTAGCTGGGAACATTCGATAATTTTGAGATACCATCATCATCATCATCGGCTTTAACTCGAATCCGAGCATAAATCTTCTTCCTTCAGTCCGGTTTGTGGATGTATTTACGGTGACTAAAGAGTCCAATCCTGGCACGGAATAAGCGTCCACCCAAGGCACATGTTATTGCTGAAGGAGGACGTGGTTGGGCTGCGCGAAGTTTCCTAGTTTGACGCTTGGCCTCTTCATGTGTGAGTCGATCCCTTTCAAACGTTTTTACAGTATCCGAGATGGTACGGGGCCAAGTTGAGGGGTCTTCAGCCAGCGTGTCCCAGGTTTGTGAATCAAGACTTGTCAATTTCAGGGTCTGCTTAAATTGGTCCTTGTAGCGCCTCTTAGGACCACCATGAGATCTGGTGCCATAGAATAGCTCACCATATAGCATTTGACGAGGTAATCTCACATCATCCATCCGATGAACATGACTAATCCATTTAATTGGTGACATATTATGGATGAGATACCAACATAACAGTGGCGTAGTCGGTAGCACGCTGAACTGCTATGCCCAAGATCGTGGGTTCAAACCCGGCCCAAGACGTCGGATTTTTAAGAGTGTTAAAATCCTCAAGTTTGCCTTCCGCCAGAGGGGAAATAAAGCCAGCCGGCCCATATCATAGATTTATGACAAGAAAAAACCACCACTACAATTCGTAGTGTGTAGCCAAATGTGTAGGTTTACAGTATTTCGTTAGAAACATTTAAAGACAAAATGAGGGAAGCGCGTTTTCGCTGGTCTGGGCATGTCACTAGAAGTGATAAGAACTATGTGATAAAAGCGGCCCGTGGGCGCCCAAAGAAACGATGGATGGACAGAATCAGAGAAGACCTACTGGTGTGTGGCCTCAAATCCGAAGATGCCCCTAACAGGAAGAAGTGGCGAACAACTAAGCAAGCGCACCCTGGGCCAACGCAGGAAATACGCTAGGAAAAAGAAGAAATGCTCTATCAAGTTCCAACGTTCACCGCAAGATGTCAGTGGCATCTGGTAGCCAAAGTTTGAACTACTGTACTTGAAATTGAACTTGCCCAGTTTCATTCATCGTCATTCATTTCATCTCGTCCACACGCGGCGGTACTGGTAGTTCACCCCATGGGTGTCCGCATAGAAGCAGCTACAAACTCTGGCAAGCTCGGACACTACCGGCACTAAAAGCCATACGCTAAATAAAATTCCTTGATAGACATTGTAAAAATATAACAACACCAAAAAAGTTAAGATCAGAGCTATAATGGTTATTATAACCAGTACTACCCTGGCAGCGAATTGTTGCTGGTGGCGGATATCGGAACTAACACGCTCCGCCCAGCAACACGCCTGCGATAGACATGGAGTCCTCGCAAGCGAAACCTTATCGCATGTCGTGTATGTGCATGGTTCGTGCAAGGTCATGCGCTGTGTGGTGTGTTCTCATTGTATGACTGAACATGCCCCGCACCTGCCCGAAACCATAACGTGGTGAGCTGATGTAATGTATACACAGCAGGCCCACTCCACGTATAGCGGTAACAATTCCCTGGCAGGGTAGTACAAAGCAACAATTCATTATTAACATTTTTATTAGACATTAAAGGATCTTAAGCTGATATTGACATTACAGATTTATATAATAGGAATTTATTTGGGAACAAAATTCAAAAAGGGATCTTCAAGGATGACAAAGAACGCATCCACGTAACACTGAACAGCTCCGAAAGCAAAGATCAGAGAGGATGAAGCGAATGTGGGCTGAGAGAAAGAAGACATGGGGCAAGATTTGAAGTATTGATTTTACGTGCTCTGTAATAGTGCTATTCGATTGAATAATGATAATAAATACAATTTTGATTCAATTTACATAGCTTGGAATTCGTAACAACAAAAAACGAAGATACTGCTAGTGATTAGCATTACGTCACTACGCCAAATTGCAATTATTTGTCTTGTTGAGTCACTGGCAGATAAAATGAGCGTTCCCTGAAGGAATGGTAAGCTGCAACCCGATCATTTGAAGGACAGGACATGCAACGTGGCGTTCTATTTTGTTGTCTTTTTATGGCCAACAGACATAGTCATTTGGCCTTGGACATAATGTACAGAGTGGCATCACTTCTTAATAGACAAAGTATAAATACAGGGTCTTTATATTTGCTTGGCAAGGACATTCTCGCTCACGCGCTCCGCCAGTGACGGCTCAGTTGCCGGTGACCGCGCACGCATGTATACGGCAGAATAAGGTGCTTAATATCAGTATCATGCATTTTTATTCACCATGATTACAGTAAATGCTATGGAATGCATAACAACAACAAAAGTTAAGACCTGAGCTTTAATGGTTATTGTTACGTGCAAAGCCCGTCCCAACATTTCTATTATGCATCTATTTCGATGTCCTGGGTACCTTCGCCTTTTAAAGCGCACACCTTGAAGGCTTGGTTTGGCTAATGAACTCGAGATGGCAGCATCTTTCGGCTCCTCTAGCTGGGGTTGTGTCTTCTGCCGCTAGAGTGAGTCATTGGTTTCTTCTGGCCTCGTCTCATCAAGACATATTTTAAAATATAGTATTCTACGTCATTAAACAAAAGACTATATATGCATCATGCCGGCAAAATAACTATATAATACGCACATTGTTAAATTGTGTGTCACTCTGTGATTGGACAATTTCGATTAACATTAATGCACTGCGGCCTATACTTTTGGGTCTCCGCCCTGTTGGTAGTGGACTTCTGAAGATAGCAAGAACCTAGCTGGTCGAGAAAATGTGTCTCCGTTTGTGCCTGGCCCCCGTGAAATGTGGATCTATTCTATCTAAAGGAAATAATCTGTGCACTGAAGGATATAAATTCGAGATTTCATCTTGAAGAGGAAATGTGGGATAATTATCGTAACTTGCTGCAAGGAAAAGTTGCTTGTGTACAAAACTGCAAGTGTGCTGGGGTAGCCATGTTGAGGCAAATCTGGTGCCTTTTAAAATTATTTAATGTGTGTTAATGATTTTGTTATTATTGTGTCTCCACAAAAGAAGGACTTAAGGTACGTTTTATAAAAGATTTATATTTATATATATTGTTATGGGAGCTCCGATATTGGCCTTATATTGATGTTTTAATACTGTATTTAATTTCGTGTTCTAGGCCTAATTTTCTTTTTTTTAATGTTACCTGTTATGTAAATTTTGTTTTTTGTCTGCGCCTTCTGGAGACACGTTTCTAGTTTATCGTACATTGTAATTTATTATTTATTTAGTTTATTTTCCTTACGGGTATTCTCATTGTGATTAGTTGGTTCTTTTCTTTTCGTAATCTTAGGGATTGGCCTATTGTTTATTTGTTTTACGATCCGTAGCATCCTAAATTGCCTCGTTTTAATCGTGTTAAGGTGTAATTATTTCCTCCTTTTCTTTTCTCTCTGGTGACGTTTAATTTTAAAAAGTAATTGTTTGCCGTAATTCGACTAGACATGCAGTCATCTGTTTCGTGGCCATGTTGGTTTTTTTTTTTTGCCAGAGTGCATTGTGGTCTGGTGAGTGTAATTCTCTTGGCGTCGAGCGGGACACTCAAACGTGTCGTGGTGGGAGATTAGAATGTTTATTTTGTTAATCTTGTTGATTTTCCTTTGTGTTTTTTTTTGTGAGTGTTCCTGTGTATACCGCCGTCATAAAAGTTTTGGATTTGTAAATTGGTCCTATTTTTTTTAACTGTTCGTTTCCTCGTGGCTTTGATGCCTGCATGTCGAGTCAGTTTTGCGTACCTCAGTGGTTTATCAAGCCCTTTCTTATTTGGTGATCCCTGTCTGCTGGCTTTCTTTCTTTTGGGCTTTATTATATATTTTTTTAAATTAAATGTTTTCGTTTTTGCTCAGCAAGCTAGCATGTAAAGCCTTCTCTTGTTTCCATAGGTAATTGACTTGTTTTGGCCTTAAGCCAATGTGCATCACCAGAGAGTTTTTTTTGTGGCAATAAGAGTTTTTTTTCTTATGTTGTGTTTGCTGGAGGATCTTATTAAATTATATTTTCTTGCCCCTTTTTCGTGATTAAATGTTTTTTTTATATTAAGCAACTGTTGTGGCATTATTTCGTCGGTGGCAGTTCTGTGGGTTATCGGAGTGTATCTGTAGACGAGCCTGTGCGTTTTCCTCTTCTCCACCTTCCTCGCCTTTAGGTGTTCTTCTGTTGGGACATGTCAACTGGCGGTGATTTTGCAGTTAGCGATGCGGACCTCTGAAATAAGGTAAGTAGGCCCATCCACCCCCCACCCCCGCTAGCCACCCTGTGTCATCATCCTGGTAGCTGGTAGCAGACCGAGCTCGTGTATCGCTTCTGCAGCCATCCCCTCCCCCGCACCCGCAGGCTCATTTATGGACCCCTCTGGTGCTGATTGGACGGTTGCTGATGGGATGTGTCATGTCAGTGCGCTTAATGTTATTTTATGTTAATCCTTGTCGTTTGCTTGGTTTCATGTTTGCCTCTAAAAATCCATGTGGTGATATGTGAAGTGACCTGTTCCAAGCGAGGTTTCTGTGCTGAATTATATCCTATTTATGATGCAACACTCCCAATGAAGAAGAAGCTTGGTAAGTGACTGGCATGTATTCTTGGCATGGAAAATGTGGGATTTTTTGATATTCTGATAGCCTACACGCTGCGAGTGAAGGCGTCGAGGAGCCCTGTCTGAAGCTGTTCCCCCTGTGATTTGTAGCAATTTGTTGTAATTTAGCTTCCTGTTCTGGAGCCAAGCAAGCGATGTTATCTGCTGTCCTGAGCAGCATTGTGCATGATTCTATTTGTCGAAATTTCAGTTGTCGAGGCAGTGTCGGTGTTTAACCTTCAATTAGTCGCGTGAAAAATATTACGTAATTAGTCGCGCACGGAAGAAACTCCCAGGTTTGAGAAATGGGTAGAAATTTTGTTTAAAACAATTTTTATTTGTACAACTGACTATTTTAAACATGTTGAAATTCTATAATTATTATTTGGAATTTAAAAAAATGTTTTCATTGAAGACGTCAAATATTTCTCGCAGCGGAGCAAGTTTGTCAAGCTTTCGCCTTTCTTGTCTTGTAGTAGCATCGTCGAATCTTAGACTACTCAATAGAAACCTCCATCTTTTCAAAGACAATGTAGATCGGAAAAATTCTACTCCAGTAAAATCATTTGCATATAAGTCATCCAGATTTAGGTGTGACGATTTCAGGGTACCCGCCATATACAGTAGCCCTAACATAGCTTTAATTTCAATCATGTCTGTATCTTTTGCATCTCTATCTCTTCCGTACTGTTGTCGGTTTACTGTAATTCGGTCATTTGTGTAGCGGACAATTGTATCTATCATGGGATCTGTAAAAAACAAACTCCAACAATCCAAGGCTGTACGAGCTTCTCGAGCATCTCTTCGTGGGCCAGGTAGATGTATTCTCAGAATGTTGTGGGGTCTACGTCTAGCATTCCTAGAAATAGGTGGGCTACACGAATACCAGCGAGTTAATTTGTCTTTACCCAAAATAAAGTTTGTGTTTCTATCCACATCAAAAATAGGGATTGGCTGTTGAACTGGATATACATCTGGCAGTGGATCTGGCTGTTCTTCATCTTCAGATTGCTCTGTGCTCGTATTGTGGTCAGAAACTTCTAAATTGTCATCAACCTCACTACCGTCAGAAAAGATGTCATCTTCGTCTGACATTGGCTCCAATAACAGAGCATTAATTCTGCTTTCCTCTCTAGGATCCATTATGAAGTAAAACACACCCAAAGTTACATATAACTAAACGATATTATCTAAAAAGTATACACGCACTTAGTCGCACACGGGACTTTCTACCGTTCACTTTGTCATCACAAATAGTCACGCACGGAAGATCAGACCAGGTCATTTAGCAAATCGTTGTTGACAAGCACGCCTCGTGCCGAACACTGACAACAATAGACGTGAAATGTGCGGAAGGGTAGGGGGGAGAGCTGTTGGGTCAGCCAACCCGCCACCACCTCAAACCGGTACAGTCTGCGCAAAATAAATAGGACCCGGGAGAAAATCCCGTGACGCGACTAATTGAAGGTTAAGAAGACTGTTGTGTTCCTGTATGTTTCTTTTGCATGAAATTCTGTTGTGATATGCTGTCCTCGTGATATATTTATTATGCAACTGTCACGCCTACTGGTGTTATGGCGAATTGTAGTCCGATTAAAAGGGCTAACCTATGGAAATCAGCCCTCCCTATGACCCTAGTGTGGTGCCAAAAGGCACATTTAACTTGCATGTCACTATTATTTGGCTAGAAATCCCTCCTAAACTTATTAAAGGTAAGTGTTTGTTTTGAGATGTTTTTATCGCAGTGAGCGATTTGTAATTTTTTGTTCATACACTTAGATTATACTGCAATCGTGCTGGGATGAGTGTGTATGTTGTGCAAATCGTGTCTGGATGTATGTGTTAACGTTAGATTTTTATTTAGATTTGTAGGGTGGGGTAATTTAGGGTTTGTTGTGTTTGCAAAAGTAAGCCTAGGATCGTATTTTAAGCCTATTTTCAATTTTGAAAAAATAGGCTTATGAGATCACCTTTTGTCCGTGCGCGTGTGCGCGCGCGCGCGCGCGTGTGTGTGTGTGTGTGTGGTGTGTGTGTGTGTCCCCCTAATAAATTTTAAACGGCTGGAGCGATTTCAATGAAACTCGGTACGTTCATAGCACTATTTCGGACGAACCCTACCGTGCCCTTCAAATTTTGTTACGTCTCAGCAATCCAACATGGCGGCTGTGCGAAATATTTCACCAGCATTCAATATCTCCGAAACTATTACCGATATCACCCTGAATTTTTTACGATGGTAAAGGGAATTACTAGAAGTTCACCTATGTGACTCATGAAAAACCGGTAACTACAAAACCAACATGGCGGCCAAGCGAAGTTGCGACTTTTAAATAGACGTTTCTCGCGATTTAACCAACCAAACGCAATAAAATTTGGTACAGTATGTGTTTATACATATTGTAATGCAGCGACATCTAACTTCGTTCAATTGTTTACATAACCACAAGATGGCGGCTGTGCGAAATATTTCACCTACTGATACTATTAGCGGTATCACCCTGAAATTTTGTACGGAGATAAAGGGCACTGCTGGAAGTCCACCTATAAGATTTTCAAAAACCGGTTAACCACAAAACGAACATGGCGGCCAAGCGAATTTGAAAATTTAAATAGACCTTTCTCGCGATTCAATGTTCCGTACGCATTGAAACTTGGTACAGGACATGTTTATAAACATTGCAATGCACTGATATCTAATTTATTTTAATTGTTTACATAACCTCAAGATGGCGGCTGTGCGAATTTTAAAATTAAGTTTTTATTTCTTGTGTCGTAATTATGCGATCGAAGTAGAAGTTTGAATAATGAACCTACGCCATCATTTTCCTTTAATGGTACATGACTCTATGACCTATACATTTAACAATCCAACATGGCGACCATCCGAAATATTTAGACGGCTATGAATATCTACGAATCTATTACAGCAATCAAACTGAATATGTTTATATGCATAGGGGCTATGAACATAAGTTTACCTATATAACTTTCAATAACCTGGTGATCACAAATGCAACATGACGGCGACGCGAAGTAAAAATATTCACATGGACGTTTCTCGCAATTTAACCATCCGAGTGCAGTGAAACTTGGTACAGTAAATCCTTATATGAATGTTAATCCACTGGCATCTAATTTATTTCAATTGTTTCCATAACCACAAGATGGCAGCTGTGCGAAATTTTTAATTCTAGTTTTTACTTCTTGTGTCCTAATCATGCGATTGAAGTTCGAATGCTACACGTACACAATAATCTTCATGTAACAGTACATAAATCTAGGACCTACATTAATAAAGTCCAACATGACGACCATCCGAAATATTTAGTCGGTTCTCAATATCTACGAATCTATTACAGCAATCAAACTGAAATTCTGTATGTTGATAGTGGCAATTAACATAAGTAGGATATATGAAAATAGCCTGTATAGTTCTTCACGGAACTACTTGTTATTAGTTGCTTTCCTTGTAAATTTGAACTAAACCTAATATGGAGGTGTGTTTTACGTGGAGATATCTACTGTCTGGGGTTAGCTAGGTTAGAAGTATGGGATTCTTTCTTAGTTTGATTCCTGGGCAGGTTGTATATAGGACTTGCACGATCCGAATCGCTCAGGTATGGGACTGGTCTGTTCGATGACATGCAAGTATGTGTCATGTAATGTAATTGTAAGGGTTTTGTGTTTTTAATTGTATTTGTTTGTGTTATGATATCTCTACGACTACATAACTTGCATATTTGAGAATTAATGGGAATTATTTTTGTGGGTGGGTAAATCTTATGTATCGCTGCTATTTGAGTGTGTTGTGCGATGAATATGTTGTGGTGAATTTGAGATCTCGGTTCGTGAACAGCCATAATGTAATGTGCTTTTGGGTTAGTTAATTAATATAGGGTCTTCTACATTTACTGGGGTTAAATTTCTGTTGGACATTGTGGTCATCAGCTTCTGTAAATCAGCTTGTTTTACGTTTAAAGCTCGTCATCTGTTGTTACTGGAAATCAGGGTCATCAGTTGCCTCATGTTAACTGTAAATGACATAGGCCTTCTGTTTTAGTTCATGCTATGGCAATCTCGGTCATCAGCCACTGTAACTGCAGTAAACTTTCTGCTTTGGACTGGTAATTCTAAATTTTTTCTGCTTAAATCGTTTGGAATGGTGCGTTAGTGTTCCCTGTTAGCCTCGTCTATCGACAAGAGCGGCTTGTATTCTCATCTAACAGTATTTTCGGGTCATGTTAGGCATTCTTTGGATGTACGTGTTCGTGTCTTAAACCTGAACGAGGAAACCGCATTTGTACCTCTTGTACTGTTGAACTTAGTTCGTTTTATGTTGGATTTTTCTCACCCAGGCGTATTTCGGCTGTATAGTCATCTGGTGTCGAACCTCAATTTCGTTCCTTGTGTTAGTGTACTGGTGTTTTGTTTTCTGCGCTGCCATTTCCCCTTCGTTTTGTTGTTGTTTCTGTAACGGTAACTGCGTTTGTATTCCTCATTGTCCCCATGCCAAGCAATGTGTGCGATCACGAACCAACAAATGTAGATGCATACATGTCACCTTAATTAAATTTTTCTTTTCCTAAGCCCTAAGGCAAACAAATATCCAGAGTGCATCTGTCGCACATAAAACGAGGTGGAGAGATTTGTAATGAAGAAATGCTACCATAATTTTTTAAACTGATATTTTGTATAATGTAAAGTATCCCTAACCTTCATTGAAGCCTTCAGGCATCTGTTCCGTCTGGAATTTTGAATTGGATTTGCAAACTCTACTGGGATACAGCTTGTAACTGTTGGGTAATTCCCATTTAATGGTAAATTACAAAATTGGAACTAATTTTGATGTTCTCGTAGAAGATGCTAGCATGTAAGTAGGACTCGGTGGGAGACCTAACTCATGGTGATCTTGTATACCTGTTTCCTTGGGAATTTGAGTGGTCATTCCTCTACCATAGTTCCTTCTGAATGTATAGTCGTTCAACTCGTGTATTCTAGAAAAGTCTATCTAGTCTGTAAAAACGTAACCTTAGTAATGATCTTTACTTCGGTAAATCTTGTTATTTAATTAACTATTGTGAGGACGGATCTAGGGCATGGTCAGGATTTTCTTCATATATATATTCAACCTTGTTTCTCATATGTACAATGTATTAAGAATTAGTAATTTCTGTAAACTTTTATTTTTGAAATAAGATTAACTACTGTTTTGTAAATGGCTGCCCACTCGTCGCATGATATCTTGCACATTGCATCCACCTACTTCGTCTAAAGCTAACAACATTGGACTTATTGAAAATTTACCTAACGCGTCTTGGACTCTGAAAGCACTGCAGGTGCTGGTGTAATGCGTTTCTGAGGACTTATGGACACAGTGAAGCTGTTAACTAAGTGGTTTAGGAGGTGATCAATTACCCCTTCACTGATAATCTGACCCTGCACTCCTCCTAACCACAACGATGCGGTTTTATCCATCAATTGGAGTTAACTGGTGAGCATTATCTTCTGGAAACATGCTTGGTGAATCGACTAGTTATGGAGTACTGCCTATGCCTAGGCATATTCGTGAACGGTGTTCACGCTTAAGGGAGGGAGACTGTTACGTGCAAAGCCCGTCCCAACATTTCTATTATGCATCTATTTCGATGTCCTGGGTACCTTCGCCTTTTAAAGCGCCCACATAGATGGCTTGGTTTTGCTAATGAACTCGAGATGGCAGCATCTATCGGCTCCTCTAGAAGGGTTGTGTCTTCTGCCGCTAGAGTGAGTCATTGGTGTCTTCTGGCCTTACCTCATCAAGACATATTTAAAAATGTTGTACAGGCCCCCAGGGGGCTGCACCCCCTGGAAGCCACCCTCCATCATCTATTAAAACCACCCCTAACTGGCAAAGCTCATAAGTCCAGAACAGCATCTTTTACACAGCAAGGGCGGCCGTCCAGCTTGGAAGGCTTGCCAAACACTTGCATCACACTCATAAACACCTACACTATAACTAACTGGGGCAGCTATGCCAATGGAATGCTGACAGTACAACAGCAAAACCTATAAGAAGGACCTTAATGAGGACAGGTTCTTCTCTCGATTATCTGTCATACAGTGCGTGTCGCCGGAGGCTCTTCAGGCAGCTATCACCAGGTGAGCATCAGTGAAGTGTTCAGAGATCCTATATTTTGTAACCTACTCCACAAACTTGTACACTTAAACTTATAACATTTATCACATTCCCCTAAAAGGGACTTACAATTCCATATTCACTGACCAATAAATACTTGGTCAGTACACTACACTTGTCTTACTAATTACACGCCTCTTTACGTCCTAACGCCCCTCCTGATTCCCGTCACGAGTAACCGTGACAATAGTAGCAAATAGTTGCTAGCTCAAGCTTCATTGTACTTCCCGCAGCGGCCCGACTGCCTAAGCAGCGAGCCGCCAACATAGCTGACGCCGCACGTCGGTTATATAACTCTCTCCAACCAGCTGAGAGGCTAGTACATTAACCCGTACACAGAGGTTCATCCCCCGAGTTACACTCACGTCTTTATAGGAGCACCCCTAGCATCCTAACACTAAACAACACTCTACACTGGTCAGCTTACCCAGCTACGGGAAGCTACCCCCCTCCTAGGCATCACCTTATAAATTGGTACATTAACACATACGTTTTAGATCTAACTACCCCCAACTAAGGGATCTAAAACAGATTGGTGGAGGCCGGGTACCACGCACAGTAAACAAAGGGCTCATACAACGAGTTCTCGTGGTCAAAACGGCCCGTACCGCATACAGCCAAGCGAGACTGGGAAAAAAAATTCTCAGACAGAAAGCATCATTTTTGTCCCGCACTACCTACACAGGGGGAATTCTTGTTAAACCAACCCCCCAGCCCCCAGAAAGAATCAGAGAGATACAACATACACTGCCAAACACGCACAGTTTTTTTTTATTAGAAGACACATACACTTCATTCAGCATGGCCCCCCTATACCGCCTAGCTGTGCTGAGGAGCATTGGGGAGTACCAGGAATTAATTGTCTGGCACAAAGTCTTTGAAACAAGGCAGGACTACCTCAGAAGGTTTCAGCAGCTCCTGCACGCCCAATATATGCGGATCATAAGAGCACTTGTCCGGCCACTCCGCAGCGCTAAGAATCGCAAGATTCGGGCGAAAATCCCCACCTTCCTACACGAATCATCAAGGCACACTGGCAACTACACTGCCGACACGAGTTCATGTTCCAGCAATGGGAGACACTCATCAGGGAACACCACCGGATAGGGACTAGTGGCACAAAAGTCGCCGAACAGGCCATATGCCTCAATAGGCAGTACACCCAAATTTGGGACGAGTACCGCGAGCTCCAAGCTAACAAGGCCATTTTTGAGTTCATGGTAGGACCACAAGCCCAGCCGAGAGAGGACATAAGCGTAGATACGCTAACGCAGCAATTTGCGAGGATGTCCCTCTCGCCACGTACTGCCACACATGGGAAGGAGTTCACCGTGGCTACAGTCAAGAAGACGGCCAGGTTAGACTCCAACACACTGCGGGACCCAAGTTACATAAATACATGTCCTTCAGCTCCGGTTCGGAAGGCAATTTTTGCCAAACCGGGGAGCAGAACCTACGCCAATCCCCTCGGAACGGACGAACGAGAGGGAGTTGACGCCAGGACTCTCGGTCACACATGACATAACAGGGAGAAAACGGGAGGTAACCACGTCATGGGCTGAGGACGTAGAGCCCGCCCTACAGCACATTAAGCCTACACACACCTACACAAATAGGCAAACACAAGGGCAGGAGT
Source organism: Meconema thalassinum (assembly GCA_946902985.2). Classification (NCBI taxonomy): domain Eukaryota; kingdom Metazoa; phylum Arthropoda; class Insecta; order Orthoptera; family Tettigoniidae; genus Meconema; species Meconema thalassinum. Next base: position 94,344,446 of record OX336395.1, on the reverse strand, counting down.
CTACCGTGGCCATAGGCCAGAAATCGGCCAGACTGCGCTCAAATACATTGTTAGGGCAAAAACAGGCAATTAAACGGCCTTTACCACTAGTTCAATGGGCAAGTTTGCCAGAACGGAAGCGGGCACTGGCATTCGTACCCCAGGTGCGAATGCATAAGAGGGTGTTGCCTTCAGGCCCTCAGGGTGCACAACACACACCCGCACACTCTGACCAGGCGCTGACACACAGTACACGGGGTATAAGAAAGGTCTTATTACCTACCCCACGAGACCGGTCAGTCAAAAATACACACACCCCCGTAAACTCTACTAGGGTAGCGCAGAGCGCAATTAGTCCCTCGAACACAGGCACACTCAGACCAACAGCCAGGCATTACGGTGAAACTAGGCCCAGGCTTACTTTGCCACAAATTCCTCCGGAAAATAGCAAAGGAGCACCTCAGTGGTTTTCAGGGGCCTATGCCCTAGTAACAGGGCGAAAGTATTCACCTTTCCGAGCAAGGACGCTCGAATGGGGATAACGACTTTCACCAGGAATACCAAATAAACCAATATCACTTGCACCACTATTATCGATACAAGTAGGCTCGTTTACACGTGAGAAATACGATAATAGACACACAGAGACTCACAAACATAAAATGCACATTTTTCATGTATATACAGTGGAACATGGCTACATCAAAAGTGTATAATTCAAAATTCTTCTTTTTTTTTTGCCCCTAGCATTTTTTTATTAGGCCACCAATGGCTTATAATAGTGACTGATTGAGGACATATTTTGGACAATGCAAAGTTTTTAATATGCAAAGCCAAGCGGAAGCCAATCAATGGGACACGCGGCTTAGGTCCTCAGAGAGCCATTTCGAACACGGCTTAAGCAATAAACCACAGCATAGAGCTTAGGCGGGTCTTTCTAAGTAGAAATGACTAAATGTTCTATGTTCCGGTCCCACAGTTTGATAGATTCTCTTGTGACGGGCGAGAGCCCTAATCATAGACAAGAGTAAGAATCTCAAACTATTTTTCAAAATTGGTAGATTTTCCCTGAGACGTAACTAGATTACCGTCGTACTAACGTCGCCATATAGGTGCATAGTACACTCAGGTCCTACCTTTCATTTTTCAACATTTTGACATTATTTACGACCGCCGCATGGCAACCCGCTTTAATAAGCATAAAGCATTGTGCAGGCGGGATACGATATATTTTCCCTACTCTATTCAAAGTGCTCCCTTAATTCGGAGCGTTGCATAACTCATTTTTTGCCTCATTTATTAATCCCGAAAAAGGAAAGTTAGCCAAGTTGAACAGTATGTATTTAATCCATAGGCATACGTGACACATCACACTGCCTATAAAATGACTTTTTCTCACCTCCATAACAACACGCAAGCTAAAACACAAACACCATAGGGTGAAAATCCCAGACTTTGGGAAAGCCTTCATATTTTTGGAAGACACACAGTCAATTTACATTGCCACATAACAGTAATACACTGCCAAACTGTCCTAAAGACACAAGCCTGAATGGCAACAGGAATAACCACCCTGGTTAAAGACGGTCTCGAACCCGTAACCTCCTGAATACCAGGAGTGCTAGGTCGGGTAGCTATCCAGTTGCAGGATAGGAAAGTAAGGGACAGTTACACTAACAGATATTCATACGCGAACAAAACAATAAAATCACCTCCGACACCTAGTCACCAAACACGCGACTAGCGGCCCGGAGACACACAGGCATAACGACATTTGGTACCACTAATAGGGATATATTCGGCCCACGCTACATTAACACAAAACTTGGGGACACGAATGTATCCAGTGAAAGGTTATTTTACATGGCGGAAAGCCACGATCACAACAAGAGAACGGGCAATCAAATTCACACACATACACGTGCTGGAAACATGAACAGAGCCAGACAAGTAACAAGTGAGTGCACACGCCATTGTAATTCAATACTGTCGCACTCAGCGATAACATACTCGGCGTGGGCGACCTTTGCTGGCACACACAGACTAAGAGCACTCCAGGCTGAACTGGGACATACACATTCATTCACGCCAAGTCCAGAACCCCATAACTTCCAAAATTACACTACGAGGAGAATTCAAAAAGACCCAAACTTCTCACGCCAAGGCGTATTTTCATCCCCATGCCTTAAATACACGATGCGTGTGCCATAGTATATACGGTACAAAAAAATCGTAACACCAGGACCTTGAACCAAGGCGGGTCCGAACTCATAACCACACAACACACTCGTGCCAAAAACTAACTAGCCAATGGCATTTTTGGTACGAAAAACACAATCAAAATACATACAAGGGGCACTCAAAACCAACAGACAACGCAGACATAGAACACAGAGAATTACATGAAATTGCGGGTCCAAATGCCCAATAAAAATCGGACACCGTGGAAAACAACTATACAGACTCCCAAGTAGACCGAAATTGGCCCGTACAAGTACATAAACAGGTAATACCACATTTCCTCCGGCCAAACACCATGCAAAAATTCCAATTACACCAGACATAGGAAATAGATTTCCCAGACACAGGTGTAGAAATTTCACAAGGCAAAAGTCTTATGGAATAGTGTCCACACAACAGTGCTAGCAAAAAAAAAAAAAAATAAGACGAATTGACACATTGCCCGCCCGGAATCCCAAACAGTGACAACACTCACATACTGGCAAAAAGTCTCGTTCCGACCGCCGACATACGCAATGTCAGAGACTTCATGTACACAAACAAATGAAAGCATAATATGACGAAAATACTGACTTGCAGATGCCGCCGCATTGCAACACTGCTGTCGACAGACTCTATTATTATATTGGAAGTGACCATGAAATCACAAACACAAACCAATTATAATGCCACACATTTTTCAGCACTGTTACAACAGTTGTGACATTTAGCAATGTACAGACATAATAAGCCGGACTTATCTTAGGGCCACAGGGACATATCTACAAAGATGTTGACAAGTTGCACGCGCCATCTGACAGACACGCGATACACGATAGGACTTAGCCGATAACAGGCCGCCCGCCCGCATGATGTAGCGGAACATAGTCCCATACACACGCGCTCACTAATCAGGGGCGAATACAGACAAGGGCTCTGAGGGAACAAGACCTCCCCCTAATAACTTCTTTTCTCGACTTTATTTTTAAAATATCATTACAGGCGATCAGGACATGGCCAGGCACACTATGATCACTTGCTACATTCACATTACAAATGGGAGACCAGATTAGGCCGTGACGTCACAGCGTCACCACACTTTACTATCCCAAGAAGCGGATAGAAAGCAGCCATGGACCAAGGGAGGATGACAGGAGCATAGGTGGATAATCCCAGCGGGATTACCAATGTACCACCCACAGGCTACCATTTTAATACCTTACTCCCCTCCCATAACCTTACCAATTACAACATTAACCAACACAGACATACAGACACGATAAAAACAGCTACACTACATGACAACATTTACATCGGGATTGATAGACTTCATGCGTTTAAAGAGAGGGCTTACTACGCCCTGGATCTCAATGCTAACACCTGAATATTAGGGGAGTGTCGGAAAACGACAAGTAAGCGTAATGCGCATCTCCAAGTCAGAGATGAGGCCAAATTTATATACTAACAATTTTTTTAAATTAAATAATCCCGCATGAAAGGGACATAATATTATTTTACACTGACCTATACCTATCCTTACATGAGTGCGGGGACGCCTCATATCCAGATACATGCATGGAATATCCCATCCACAAACCGAGGGTTATTACTATTAAACCTGCATGACCCTTTATGAAAATTTTTGAAAACCTGGGAAATACCTACCCCCGTCCAATCACTGTAGAAGCATCCTGATAGCATTACCGGCTCAAGGCCACCATTAACAGGGAGCCCAAGGATGCTCAACCCCCTCCTACCATGCTTTCAGCCTACTCTACAAATAACACCCCCCGGATCCTAATAACAGGGAACCTAACGCCGTTAACCCTACTAACGCCTCCAAGAGAATTAACAAGGCATTATCGCTGGAAATCCGACGTAGCAACAGTAGACCTGAAGTAGTCTATGCACTTAGACGTTTCTACAACCCCAAAACACTTGAAAAATTTTACATTAATTACACAGCAAATTATTTACAGATTACACTATATTTTTATATATATAGATAACACAAAAGGAATCTGATAACACGCTGATTGGTGATAACGACATAAGCAGAAGGCCAGAGGCACCACACTGGAGCAGAGCGGGTAAGGCGATGTTGAGCCTTCCCTAGTTAACTTAACGACTATACCAAAAAGACGAACTACGTGAGGTAGAGGCATTCATGGCCCGGCACGGGCAAACATTGGAATCCTAGGTGTGCCTAGCCTGCCCCTAGGACGAAGAGATGTTACACCCACTATGTGCCATGGTCGTCGAAGCCAAGACCTGCAGGGGAGACTTTCTAAGGTTGGTGGGAGAAATAGCCAGCTCCACGCCGGACTCAGGAGTTGACCCTAGGGACGACCAAACTAGGACTAGACTTGTTGTTAGATATAAGTAAGTAGAGCTTCTAGAGCGAGAAGCAAGACTCCTATGCGCTGGAGTGAAGCATTATTACTGCCAATAAGGGCGAAGAGAACATAATTACTGCCAATGAGGGCGAAGAGAACATTATTACTGCCAATAAGGGCGAAGAGAACATTATTACTGCCAACAAGGGCGAAGAGGATACTATTACTGCCAATAAGGGCGAAGATGATACTATGCCATTGGACGATGTCCAATGCCCACATAAATGGTGACGCAGCTGGCAGCCAAGGGCATTAAATGAGGAGCATGGCGATCCCTCAACAGGGGTCAAAGTGGGCAGACCCAACAACGACAACATATGCAAAGGCAACGGCAAAGAGCAGGCAAATACAGCGGGCGAGACGGTTTGCTTAGTGGCACCGTAAGCCGCCTGCGACTATATTAATACTAGTTAGTAAGCACTAGCATAGACGTCGACAATTTTGATTAAGACGGAGGGGACTACGAGGCATTGTTGGGTTCCGGTCCCAACAATGTACTACAAGGGCACCCCCGCGAGAGAAATCGAACGGACAGCCTCCATCTAAATTTTAGTATTTAAGTTACAGTGCCATTTTTATTAGGTCACTTAGATATAAGCAAATTCAACCAGCGCTGTTGCTAAAATAGGGCACAGCACATTTCGGCTTTAGAATAAGATCCACTCGGCATGTATATACAGCATAGTTTTACAATTAAGGCAATATTTTTTAGATTAAGGTAAAATCTCTCGGCACCTGATGACCGACAAACCCGTCATCAGGGTAAGCCCGATAATACATTAAGATAACACATTAGGTTAACAATAGACTAAGGTAGAATATCTCGGCACCTGATGACTGACAAACCCGTCATCAGGTTAAGCCCGATAATACATTAAGTTAGATTAACTAGGTTAACTAAGAATAGTATAAACACTTTGAGAGTAAGAAAAAACATTACGGCACCGTGTAGGGTAAGCCCGATCAGACATCAAGTAAAACAATAATGTGTAAAGGGAACATGACATTAATAATGGCCACAGGTTAACACTAATCATGCTATTTTTTTTTTTCAGGAAAAAAGAGAGCTTCAGCCAGTGAACACACTGACACAGGAGCCGACATAAAGAATATCCAACATTCATATGTTTTGTTTAACCTCTCCATTTTTCAGGCGTCGTCACCAGGAATATGGCACTGGTGACATTGATTTCACTGCCATATAGCGGCAGCATGTTATTTGTGCCATGATATTATTGTGTACCACCTTTGCGCACTAATTTGTATTTCTAATGTATGTTCATCCTCACACAACCCAACACATACACCTCCATTTTTTTTACAGCTACACTCCAGAAATCTGAACAGCAGGGTTGATACCTGAGGGGTATCAGGCTTGCTGACGGATCGACGTAAACAAAGAACATAAAGCGTCAAAGATGCGACGCAACATACGGCAATGAGGGCGCAACCGATCTGTGGTGGCGACTCTCACTGTCAAGTGTGAAGGCATTCGCCCACAGAGAATGTTTCACAACGTAGGGGTATATATCAGCGGCACGACCACTAAACCACACCGGGAAACGGCCGGACAGGATTAGCCGTGGGACGGCCCATAAATGCAACGGGTAGCGTGCACGCAAGTTACAATAGACATGGCCGTCTAGATATAGCATAATTCATAATTAGATAGATAGATATAAGTATATAATGTAATATAATGTAATACAAAGTACGGTAATATTGTTCAAAGGCACTACACACAAAATTCTGATGCCACACATTGTGAATACATACATTTTTGTCACACACATGTACACGATGATTATGATTTGTTTCTTTCATTTTCTTCCTTCTAACGTCCCAATTTGTCAAGGTGTTCCGTTTTATCCCAACTCAATAAACATATTTTAAATATTTCCTTTAACTTATACCCTGGAACATTTATTTTTTCTACTTCTTCCATCTTTCACATGGCAGGGAGCAATTTTTCCCCAAGACAGAGGCGGACGACACAATCACCCGTCCAGCCCTGGGTTTTTTCCTCCCTGCACAACAACAATATATTATCAAAACCATGTATTGTTTTGTGGAACTTTCCAATATCTCAAGGTCAATTTCTTATGCACTGTTTTAAAATGTCAAATGTATATGTATATCCCAAAACCCACCCCTCTGAACACGAGCTGATCTCACACCTACACGACATCGCTACATCAACACGCAATCGCTGACTTTTCACCGAACAGAAGAAACGAAGATCAGATACAAGGAAGATTCCACTACGACCTACTACATCGACACCCCAACTCCACGTTCCGTTCCCGTTCGCGGGGACGCGAACTAAACAGAGGAAGAGGCTTGTACAGGCCCCCAGGGGGATGCACCCCCTGGAAGCCACCCTCCATCATCTATTAAAACCACCTCTAACTGGCAAATCTCATAAGTCCAGAACAGCATCTTTTACACAGCAAGGGCGGCCGTCCAGCTTGGAAGGCTTGCCAAACACTTGCATCACACTCATAAACACCTACACTATAACTAACTGGGGCAGCTATGCCAATGGAATGCTGACAGTACAACAGCAAAACCTATAAGAAGGACCTTAATGAGGACAGGTTCTTCTCTCTATTATCTGTCATACAGTGCGTGTCGCCGGAGGCTCTGCAGGCTGCTATCACCAGGTGAGCATCAGTGAAGAGTTCAGAGATCCTATATTTTGTAACCTACTCCACAAACTTGTACACTTAAACTTATAACATTTATCACATTCCCCTAAAAGGGACTTACAATTCCATATTCACTGACCAATAAATACTTGGTCAGTACACTACACTTGTCTTACTAATTACACGCCTCTTTACGTCCTAACGCCCCTCCTGATTCCCGTCACGAGTAACCGTGACAATAGTAGCAAATAGTTGCTAGCTCAAGCTTCATTGTACTTCCCGCAGCGGCCCGACTGCCTAAGGAGTGACCGCCAACATAGCTGACGCCGCACGTCGTTTATATAACTCTCTCCAACCAAATGAGAGGCTAGTACATTAACCCGTACACAGAGGTTCATCCCCCGAGTTACACTCACGTCTTTATAGGAGCATCCCCTAGCATCCTAACACTAAACAACACTCTACACTGGTCAGCTTACCCAGCTACGGGAAGCTACCCCCTCCTAGGCATCACCTTATAAATTGGTACATTAACACATACGTTTTAGATCTAACTACCCCCAACTAAGGGATCTAAAACAATATAGTATAGTACGTCATTAAACAAAAGACTATATATGCATCATGCCGCCAAAATAACTATATAATACGCACATTGTTAAATTGTGTGTCACTCTGTGATTGGACAATTTCGATTAACATAAATGCACTGCGGCCTATACTTTTGGGTCTCCGCCATGTTGGTAGTGGACTTCTGAAGATAGCAAGAACCTAGCTGGTCGTGAAAAGGTGTCTCCGTTTGTGCCGGTGGCTTGCCCCCTGGCCTCCGTGAAATGTGGATCTATTCTATCTAAATGAAATAATCTGTGCACTGAAGGATATAAATTCGAGATTTCATCTTGAAGAGGAATTGTGGGATAATTATCGTAACTTGCTTCAAGGAAAAGTTGCTTGTGTACAAAACTGCGCGTGTGCTGGGGTAGCCATGTTGAGGCAAATCTGGTGCCTTTTAAAATTATTTAATGTGTGTTAATGATTTTGTTATTATTGTGTCTCCACAAAAGAAGGACATAAGGTACGTTTTATAAAAAAATTATATTTATATATATTGTTATGGGAGCTCCGATATTGGCCTTATATTGATGTTTTAATAATGTATTTTATTTCGTGTTCTAGGCCTAATTTTCTTTTTTTTAATGTTACCTGATATGTAAATTTTTGTTTTTTGTCTGCGCCTTCTGGAGACACGTTTCTAGTTTATCGTACATTGTAATTTATTATTTATTTAGTTTATTTTCCTTACGGGTATTCTCATTGTGATTAGTTGGTTCTTTTCTTTTCGTAATCTTAGGGAATGGCCTATTGTTTATTTGTTTTACGATCCGTAGCATCCTAAATTGCCTCGTTTTAATCGTGTTAAGGTGTAATTATTTCCTCCTTTTCTTTTCTCTCTGGTGACGTTTAATTTTAAAAAGTAATTGTTTGCCGTAATTCGACTAGACATGCAGTCATCTGTTTCGTGGCCATGTTTGTTTTTTTGTTTTGCCAGAGTGCATTGTGGTCTGGTGAGTGTAATTCTCTTGGCGTCGAGCGGGACACTCAAACGTGTAGTGGTGGGAGATTAGAATGTTTTTTTTTGTTAATCTTGTTGATTTTCCTTTGTGTTTTTTTTTGTGAGTGTTCCTGAGTATACCGCCGTCATAAAAGTTTTGGATTTGTAAATTGGTCCTATTTTTTTTAACTGTTCGTTTCCTCGTGGCTTTGATGCCTGCATGTCGAGTCAGTTTTGCGTACCTTAGTGGTTTATCAAGCCCTTTCTTATTTGGTGATCCCTGTCTGCTGGCTTTCTTTCGGGCTTTATTATATTTTTTTAAAATTAAATGTTTTCGTTTTTGCTCAGCAAGCTAGCATGTAAAGCCTTCTCTTGTTTCCATAGGTAATTGACTTGTTTTGGCCTTAAGCCAATGTGCATCACCAGAGAGTTTTTTGTGGCAATACGAGTTTTTTTTCTTATGTTGTGTTTGCTGGAGGATCTTATTAAATTATATTTTCTTGTCCCTTTTTCGTGATTAAATGTTTTTTTTAATATTAAGCAACTGTTGTGGCATTATTTCGTCGGTGGCAGTTCTGTGGGTTATCAGAGTGTATCTGTAGACGAGCCTGTGCGTTTTCCTCTTCTCCACCTTCCTTCGACTTTAGGTGTTCTTCGGTTGGGACATGTCAACTGGTGGTGATTTTGCAGTTAGCGATGCGGACCTCTGAGATAAGGTAAGTAATCCACCCCCAACAGCCAACACCGGTGTCAGTTTTCATAGCCAGTAAAAATGCAATAAAAACACTGTTCATTATTAAAATTTTGATTCGTTTTACATCGTTCGGAATTCGTAACAATAAATAAGGATACTGCCAGTGATCAATTTTGAGTTATTGTTTTACCGAGTTGTTGATCTCACATTAATGCAGAGTGAATTAATTAACACACATTTTTAAGAAGCAGCTCCAAAGTTGGCAAACACTTTTATGTATGGTAGAAATCTGGTAGGGAAACTTGAAGTACCGGTAGTACATTGTAGGATGACTTTTATTTCAGAATATTAGCTTATGAATATGATAGCTTCCACTGTAGTAGGACTGGATCTTCATTTGAATAAATCAAGGATGAAATTTCCTCCAAATCATAATTATCAAACTCATCATTTTTAATTTGAGTCACATATACATTTCTTGATGTGCTTGTCAACTCCACGGTCATTCCCTTTTGGGAATCTTGTGTGTCTTTCTTTTGATTTTAACCCTATATTCACAATTATAAGCATTCTATTGGTTGAACTTTCCAGTTGCTGGGCACAACATATGTATATATACTCTCAAACAGGATCAAACTATTGTAAATTACTCAGGTGTAACACAAATATATGGAACACTATTCACCTGAATGTCAAGTTTGTCTTTGACTCCCAACACACTTCCCCCTTGTACATTTGGATCATCAAATACCTCACTTGGCTCTGCTTTCAATGTCTGATTATCAGTATCTTGCTCCTGAGAAAAGACAAGCAAATATATAAGGTCAATATTTTCTATCATCTATGGGCCATGAGTACCTAGAGCCTAGATAATTATAAGTGTACATAATGTTACCACTTCTCACCACCATGTTATCAGTATCGGTAAAATTGCAAGAATATACTGACTCAATGTATTATCACCACCAGGATATCAGTAACTTACTCCTGAAAAATGGCTTAACGGATAAAAATTCAATATAAAGTATTCAATGCTACACAGCTCATGGATATAAGTACTTCACTCTCGGGATATGACAAAATCAAATGTTAATTGGTTTAGTGCTGGTTTCCACGCTTCGTATATTGTGATAATCCTTTCATCTTCACATACTTATACCCTGCATCAGGGTCAATCCAGCTCTCTAGCTTCCCAGCACTGTTTCTTCTATTACTAGAACAGGTATTCCTGGTGGTCATAAAATGTGGCATGCCAACCCTTTATATCAGAAATGCTCTCCGATCCAGAAGATCAGCAATGAGAACAGCCAGCAGTCTCACAGAGCATAATTCCCTTCTCAAACAGGCTAGGACACAAGAATGGTGTAACAATGTACCTCCGTTCCTTGATATCAACAGCAAGTCTCGCAAGACGTGGTCAAGACTTAATAGGATACCGACAAACCACGGCAGGTGTGGTGATCTACTTTTCAAATGGGGGAAAATCACGTCGCCAGCATGCACGTGCGGCTTTCCAAAACAGACAGTTTCTCAAATTGTTAAAGAGAGTCCTCTGAGCTCTTACTCTGGCGATTTCTCTGACTTTCTGTATGTTACCCCTGAGGCAATAGACTACATCAACAATACCATGTCTACAACCTTGTAAATATTTGTGAATCATTATGTATCATTGTAAATATTAGACCTTTGTTCATTGTATTGTAAAGTGATATACCGCCATACGAATAATAATAATAATAATACAATCAGAAATGCTTACGAACAACTCTTCAATTTTTTACTCCACCTATACAAATTCTTCTATTCCCTTCCTTTCAGTATCACCAAGCTTCTGGGTTTTTCATACATGTGCTATACTCCAGGCAGATAGCTTCAAATTATCATCATACTTACAGTAAACATTTGACCTGTCCTCATTTCCTGTTGAATGCAGTATTTTCGAATTTCTCGGTTAGGCACAGGCTAGAGTAAAATGTCTCTTTTTACTGGTTTCTGTCTCATTCATAGCTGTGATTATAAGGAAACTACTAACGTATGGGTAGTGTCTAGTAGCGGTGTTCAGGACACAGCCAATGTCTGTAGATCCAATGATAGGTTCTACTCATAGGGTTAGTGATGCTAGACTGGCTCAGAGAGGGGAAAGCAGTGGCAAACGACCTCACTCCTCACCTTGCTTTGTATGCCTCAATATAGTGCTGCCTTGCCATGCTTTTTGGTTCTCTAACATGTCATACCAATTTAGACTTATAAGATCCCATGCCTTTCCTTTTAGAAAGAAGCTGTAGTCTCCAAATAGGGATGAGCAGAACAAGTAGTTCAGCAGTGGCCTCCAAAGTTCACAGTATCGGGTTGGATCCCTGTTCAGACTGAAGTAACAACTTATATTTGTATATTCACTATCACTTTAAGTTCCTCTCCAAGTCTTAAGGTAGCTCCGGCAATAAGGACATCAAACCCATTACATTATCATAATTAAAATATATAATTCTTTAAGTATATATAATGCCAGGAAGCATCTACCCATGGAGACAAACTTTACCATACACAAAAGTAGCATCACATCTCTTACCACAAAGCGGACAAGAGTACTCGATATATGAAGGATTGAGGAATCTACACCTCGGATCATGGAAGCATTACAGCATATACACGACGGGTACATTGACACCTCACTAGATGAACTAGAAAACATAATTGGTGCTACAAAAATAATGACATTTAATAGAAAGGTCAAGCCCTGGTTAACTGCAGCCTGCTACCAATCCAGAAAAATAATGATTCATTCGCTGCACATAGCGTTGACATCACCTTGTGTGGTCTCTTTATCCAACTATTCTAGGAAAATACAAAGTGCTGATCATAGAAAAGAAGTGTTATCAGGAAACAGAAAACAACCTAGTACATGAAGTCTTAATGACGAGAAATTACACCTTTCCAAGAAATATTCCAATAGAGGGATGGCATGACCACTTTAACAAAGTGTTACAATCTAAAGACACCCGACCTTGCGAAACTACCGTCATCCAGACGAGAATCACTGAGACATTCACTCCCGAAGAGACACTGGAAGTAATGTCATCGCTGAAACTCAATTAGACCTGTGGACATGATATGATGTTCTAGGAGTATCTACAGAGTGCAGCTAAAACATTAGCAGAAGCATGGACTGTCAGGTTCAATGAATGTCTCCAAAAGTGGAAAATTCTAGAAAAGTGGAGTATTTCAATGGTTCAAACACTGTGTAAGGGGAAAAGGTGACTCGTGTAGCCCAGACGCTTACAAAGTCAAAGCGTGGAATGTGTGTTATAAGACGCTAACGAGACTTCTTGCTCGAATGTCTCTGACATGATCGATGAGGCAACAGGTGTCCTTCGATGGGATCCACTTAGCCCCCTTCTATTTAATATTGTCACGTACGATGTCAACGAAGTCGTAGGACGTATAAATATACACGACACGTTCTGTATCTGCATGCCCATTGACTGCAATAAACATGTTCTTCTTCTTTTCGAATGGGTCTCCTAGGACCATGCGGAATAAACATTTATTGGCCTTGATGTTTCCCAATAACTCTTCATGCGCAGCGATTATAATTCAGTAGCAGTCACTAGCCAAATACTGGTACCAGAGAAGTAAACTAATTTAGCATGGTCTTCAATTTCACCACAATCGATGCCTTTTCGACTACAGCTTCCCGAGTTATTCAGTCATGCAATCAGTACATACCTAAACCTCTACTAGCGATATGATATCAACGACTTCGCAGCCAACAGGCCAAGACGTCTTCGTGGTATATCCTGAAACTGCTCATATAGATGAATTTAAATCCGAATGCCCGTAAAATATACATGTATAAGAGTCTGATATTTATATTACAAATTACTTTAGGCGCGGCTTCGGTGGCGTAGTTGGTAGCGTGCTGAGCTTCTATTCCCAAGATCGGGGGTTCAAACCCGGTCGATGTTGTCAGATTTTTTAAGAGTGTTAAAAATCCCTGAGTATGCCTTCCTCCGGAGGGGAAGTAAAGCCAGCGGTCCCATGTCATAGATTGATGGCATGTAAAATAACCTTCCACTAACTAAAATTGTGTGAAGCTAAAATATGTAGGTTAGATTTGATTAACGCCCTTAAATTTCCAATGTTCGGCGCCACATGCTGGTTGCGGTGGCATCTAGTAGCCAAGTTCACAGCTATGTGTCTTTGATGGTAGCAAAAGTAGGACTACATGAAAATTGATCATCTGCAGTCCTTTCCTGAATTACAGATATAGCCATCACAATTAACACCGGTTATCAGACAGATTCTATGCACACCCAAAGTACACGGGGCTACATGGGTGCATTGTCGCAGCTCCTAAACTGAGGAACCAACCGTACTTTAGCCCTGACAGTTTGTATTTGTTGTGAGTGTATCCTGCGTTACTGTGTTTGTATATTCGTGTAACACGAGAAAACATAAAATATGCACACATGCTGTGCATTAACTGCGATATGTGCTTTACCAGGTCACTCATATTTAAGACACTAACTGTTACAGAGAATTCTCTTGAATCTGGTAGCCATTGTGGCTCGCACTTGATGAAGGCAGGTTCGTTCATGATGCTGTACAATCTATAGGGGAAGAAGGCAACATCTTTATTATAAGCATTAAAACAAATGAATTTACATGAAAAAAAGTCAAGTTCACTGTTTTAAGAGGGCATGGAATTGTGAATCGACATTTGCCATATTGCAATATTGGGCAATGAATAACAGAAAGAGTTTTAGGTATTTCCTAAAAATCTTTCCTGACATAATTACACAGAGGCTCAATACGCTGAATTTTATATGCTACTAAACACAGTATCACTTTTCATTAAAAGTGAAAAAAAAAATAGAATTTATGTTTTAAAAATGCTTACATTTTCTCAAAAACTACGGTAGGCCTACTCAACTTCGTATACCGAAAATATTTTAGGTACAAATTTTTTGAACCTAAGACCAAGTCATTGTTCTGGGATGTTAGAACTGAATACCTTTTTTCTTTTTCTTTTTTTAATTGTGGGGAGCGTGGGGCACATTTGAACTATAGTTTAGGCTTCCACATTCTTTTTCTTCTTCCGACCAAATAACACCTTTACAATGTGACAATTATTTCTAATGTTATCCTTTACAATAATTATGATAACTTATACTATAAAACTGATAATTATGCAGTGTGTTTATTGAGTACAAGTAACCGTGCAAAGATGCCCCAGAAGGGGGTAGGTTTAAACAGAGGTGGGGTACTATTGAACTTTGCTGGGGTACAATTGAACACATACGATATTTTCAACAGAAAACCCCTATAATTTTACTCAATGTACAAATCAACTGTAAAATACATATTAGGCAAGACGTATTTATGAATGATTCATGTAGGCATAATATAGTTAACAGTGAGAGTCTAGAAATGAAATGATAAAAAAAACTCATGACACTGTTCATCCCAATTTAAAATTTTTGAAATTGAATTTCAACATCTTAACAGCCCATGCTGTTCCCCCAGATGAAACAAGATTTGGAAGTTTCCAGTTAAGTCCTCTTTAGAAATTGGCCATCTGTCTTCTTGATCTGGGAATATTAATTTGTTTCCCCTGAAACTGCTTGCCCAACCTGTGTTATGTCTCTTTCTGCAACAACGGTTGACACTGCAGTTCATCTAAGTTGTAAATCTGGTGTGGTGTGGATTTAAATTTCCCAACAACTGAATAGTTTCTTGAAATTTACTCACATTTTGTTTAGCAAATCTAGTTGCAAACGAAAGGCTTGTGTTTTGCGGTATCCTCAAACTTTGTTTTATGACGTTTCATGAAGCCTTTCATCCATTCTGTGCTTGCTGCTTCCTTACCTTTCCAGTTTTCTGGACAACAACCAATTTGTTCTGCGCAATCGAATGCTAATTCGTGAATATGAAGGTAAGAGTCTTCTTTGAACTGCTCAGAATATATTTTTCTAGTTGTTCTTCTTCCTGGTTTGTAAATATCTTCTTAACGGTGTACTTTGAAGAGTATTTTCCGCTACTTTCTTCAGATGTCCTAGCTTTCCTTATGCGATAGAACAAGGTACAGTAGTATGTAGAATTCCATACATAGCAGCTGCTGTCCTCAGTTGTATCTTGTTTTTAAAGAACTCATTAAGGGCGTTCTCTACGTCAGTTCCGTTTATATGTGGATCATCTCATTTCCTCTTGTAGTCCCTCACCATTTTACATAGGTCTACGAAACAAAAATTAACATTTACGACAAGAATATTGCTTCTGTGTTGAGAACAGCCACAAAATGAAGCACACGTTGACTCTTGGTTCAAATATATAACTTACCACGATACGTACGTTTCTAGGAGAATTTTTGGGTGTATTCAATGATGGCATGGATGACTTGTGGACGTTGAAGTTCGTTTGTTTGAAGTTGTGGCTTGAATTGCCGCCATATTGCTCAACTGTATGAGGTTTCAGTGCGTAGTTATGCCGATGCAGTCACGTGTGTTCCAGTGCGAGGTTTCATGGTGAGTTACGAATGTTATTTAATAACATTTAGTTGCATGTAAAATCATGGTGAGTCAAGGCTATAGGTCGCTACGTATACCACGGTCTGGCCGAAACCATTGGCCGCTGCTATGTTAGATCACAAAAGTCACTGCTTATAATACAAGCAAGGGGGTCTGGGGCGAAAGCCCCTGGTTGGGTTTTCTTTTTTGTAATGAAGCCCTTAATAACATAATTTCTTTTTCTTCTCTTCATGGATTTTTTTGAGCCTGAGGCAACTCTTCACCCAGTCACCATCAGAATTTAACATGTATGCATCACTTAAACCTTTAGTGTCATCCATGACGTCATGGATGCCACCATTTGCGTCAAGGGAATTCTTCAAGTGTAAAGTATTGGGATGTATGCTATAGGCGTACTCTCAAACTCTCTACATATGACTGCTAAAGTGCCGTTTACATTTCAGGATGTGTCAAGCCTAGATGAAACCTGCCTATTCTTTTTTTTTACCACTTCATTGTGCTTTGAGACCTCCATTGCTTTCTGAGCATTCAACTGAACATCTATTCGCGAGGTACCGAATTTGCACAATGCAAAAGCACACGCGATATGACTCCTCGCTTTTTTATGTTTCTTTAAGCTACTAGTAAGACCAGCAATGTTGTCAAATCCATCTTTTGACCACCCCGTTCCTTCACGACTGAAAAGGAGACAAGGCCAGCAGAATAGTTTGTTAAGTTTTTTGCATCCAATTAACCACTGATGGCGTGAATAGTTTGAGGAACAAAAATGTCCAGTTTACACTCGCTTACGGTCTACACAAGTTGAAACTAAATTTGGAAGTTCAGGAGTCGGCCTTCCTTTATCTTTAATTTCCACTTTCTGAGGAAATCCAATTAAATTAAATCCCTTGGTTAGCACTTCCTCAATGAGGCACCCACAATCCACTTCCAGTGCTTCACTCACACTACACATTTCTATATTAATTCACTGTTGACTAAATCACTTCAAGACTGACTTAAAACAAACGTACAATGACACTGTCTCGCACACAGAACAAATAACTGAAACGGCTGAGCGCTGGCAAGCCTCTGCTGGTCAACAAATTCCCCTTGAAACAGCCAATCAGCATTAGGCATAGTTGAACCGCATGGTCCTTGCGCGATACCTCGGACTGAAATTTGCTGGGTTTAAGCTAGCAAATCTGACGAGCCAATGAGCGCCACCGGGAGACCCTTGCGGTAACTCAGTACAGTCATTCATAACTAAAACTGTACACCTCAAATAAAAATAAGTATGGTACGCTGCTATGACCACCGACTTTCGTGACAACAATCTGCAGAAAATATATGACAAGGACGATTTTCATGACTGCAACATGTCTAAAAAGTGACAAGGAAATATTTTTACATTTTTAAAATCTTGGGTGGTATACCGCCGGTATATGCGGTGTATGAGAGAATTCGCCACTGTTGTTCATCAGGCTTAAACTATAAGGTATAAGCGATGGTAAACGTTTTCGTCCAAAAGCTGATAATCTAATACAAGAGTGGGGATTTTACGACAAAATGAGGATTGGCGCAAGGGTTTTCGTATCTTCAATGGGCCATTCCATTCCCTACCTCTGTACCATTCACGACCTGATATCTGAAAGTCACCATTTGTGATAATCAAGTAGGTTGAAACTTAGAACAAACCAATTTTTTGTGCATTTTATCATTTAGATTTATAAGGTGGACATTGTTCATTAAAGGAAACATTTATAACTCGTGCGTATTTCAACAGCTGTTTTTTTTAGCCTATTTTCAATTTTGAAAAAATAGGCTTATGAGATCACCTTTTGTCCGTGTGTGTGTGCGTGTGTGAGTGTGTGTGTGATTCGTGTGTGTGTGTCCCCGTAATAAAATCTAAACGGCTGTAGCGATTTCAATGAAACTCGGTAAGGTCATAGCACTATTCCGGGCGACCCCGACCGTGCCCTTAAAATTTTGTAACGACTCACCAATTCAACATGGCGGCTATGCGAAATATTTCACCAGCATTCAATATCTCCGAAACTATTAGCGACATTACCCAGACATTTTGTGTGGTGATAAAGGGAACTACTATAAGTTCACTTATGTGACCTTTGAAACCCTGGTAACTACAAAACCAACATGGCGGCAAAGCGAAGTTGCGACTTTTAAATAGACGTTTCTCGCGATTTAACCAACCAAACGCAATGAAACATGGTACAGTATATGTTTATATAAATTGTAATGCACCGACATCTAACTTCATTCAATTGTTTACGTAACCACAAGATGGCGGATGTGCGAAATATTTCACCGGCATTCTATATCTCTGAAACTATTAGCGGTATCTCCCTGAAATTTTGTACGGAGATAAAGGGCACTACTGGAAGTCCATCTATAAGACTTTCAAAAACCGGTTAACTACAAAACAAAAATGGCGGCCAAGCGAATTTGAAAATTTTAAATAGTCCTTTCTCGCGATTTAATGTTCCAAACGCAATGAAATCTGGTACAGGAAATATTTATACACATTGTAATGCACTGGTATCTACTGTAATTTAGTTTAATTGTTTACATAACCTCAAGATGGCGGCTGTGCGAATTTTAAAATTAAGTGTTTATTTATTGTGATGTAGTCATGCGATCGAAGTGAAACTTTGAATAATGAACCTACGCAATAATTTTCCTTTAATAGTACATGACTCTATGGCCTATACATTTAACAATCCAACATGGCGACCATCCGAAATATTTAGACGGCTCAGAATATCTATGAGTCTATTATAGCAATCATACTGAATGTTTTAATGTTCATAGGGGCTATGAACTTAAGTTCACCTATAGGACTTTAAATAACCTGGTGATCACAAATCCAACATGGTGGCGACGCGAAGTATAAATATTCACATGGACGTTTCTCGCAATTTAACCATCCGAGTGCAGTGAAACTAGGTACAGTAAATCCTTATACGAATGGTAATCCACTGGCATCTAATTTATTTCAATTGTTTCCATAACCTCAAGATGGCAGCTGTGCGAAATTTTAAAATCTCCTTGTTAATTCTTGTGTCCTAATTATGCGATTGAAGTTTGAATACTACACGTAGACAATAATCTGCATGTAACAGTACATAACTCTAGGACCTACATATGTAAAATCCAACATGGCGACCATCCGAAATATTTAGTCGGTTCTCAATATCTACGAATCAATTACAGCAATCAAACTGAAATTGTGTATATTGATAGTGGCAATTAACATAAGTAGGATATATGAAAATAGACTGTATAGTTCTTCACGGAACTACTTGTTTAATTTCATGTGCGCTGTGTACGGTAAGTTACTTGTTAAATTGTATCAATGAGGGGCCTTGTACACAGGGTTGCGCTGTGTACGGTAAGTTACTTGTTACATTATATCAATGAGGGGCCTTGTATATAGGGTTGCGCTGTGTACGGTAAGTTACTTGTTAAATCAATGAGGGGCCTTGTACATAGGGTTGCGCTGTGTACGGTAAGTTACTTGTTAAATTGTATCAATGAGGGGCCTTGTATATAGGGTTGCGCTGTGTACGGTAAGTTACTTGTTACATTATATCAATGAGGGGCCTTGTATATAGGGTTGCGCTGTGTACGGTAAGTTACTTGTTAAATCAATGAGGGGCCTTGTACATAGGGTTGCGCTGTGTACGGTAAGTTACTTGTTACATTATATCAATGAGGGGCCTTGTACATAGGGTTGCGCTGTGTACGGTAAGTTACTTGTTACATTATATCAATGAGGGGCCTTGTATATAGGGTTGCCAATGGAAAAACGGAACACACGTCCCAAAACATTTTTTTTTTCAAGGTTGTTAAATGTTGTAAAAAATAATAACAACCCCTGGCACTACAGCCCGTGAAGGGCCTAGGCCTTCCAAGCGACCGCTGCCCAGCCATTTGGCCTGCAGATATTGGGGTGATCAGTGCAACGGATCCCCTCGGCCGTTAATCTTGGTTTTCTTAATCGGGGCGGTGCCTTACTGTCAGACAGCTACTCAATTGTCCTCACGATGCTGAGTGTACCCCGATCCAACCCTCACGTGAGTTTCTAAAATCCCTGACGGGGCCGAGAATCGACCCCAGGGCCTCCGGGGGAGAGGCAGGCGTGCTACCCCAACACCACGGCGCCGGCAATAAATAATACACATATGTATTAAATAAGCATTACATAATCAAGTAGCCACAAATTTAAAACTGGATATTGCGGACATAGGCTGCCACATAGGCCTATGACACCAGCAACTTATAAATGCTTTTCATTTGAACGACCCTTTGCAAGGATTTTTTTTATCTGTAAGCACCTTTTGGTAAAATTCACTACAATTTTCGTCATAACTGTACGTGAACAATTCTTGTTTTATCACACTAATGGAGCTTCTGTTTCTATCATCTCTCCATTTGTTATTCATGACAGAAAAAACTCTCTCCGTAAAAGCATTGGAGGGGAAAATGCTGAGTATTAACTTCACAAGGACTAAGATATTCCTTAATTTTGTTGCCCCTAATAAATCTATATCATGTACCCATCTATCTGACACAGACATAGATATCGGTATCATTGTCTCTTTCAAACTTGCACCTGTATCAGCAGAAAACAAAGCTAGATATTACAATCAATTCTGAAGCGGGACATTTGAAAATTGGTACGAAATTGAATATATTATCAAATTAACCAAAAACGGAATATTTGGCGTTCCGTTCAAGATTAAAACGGAACGCGGAACAAAACAAGAAAAAACGGAATTGTTCCGGGTAAGATACTGAAACAAAACCCCTTGTAGTAATTTCTGTCCAGACTGATCTAAGTAGCGACCCATGGCTTTGACTCACCAGCGCTTAAGAAGAGTGCAACCAACGTTTCAAGTAATCTGAACAACTAATAGAAATTACTGAATATTTGTAACTCACGACCAAACCTCGCCCTTGAGACCTCAAAGAGCTGAGCAGTTAAAGCCACAACATCAAACAAACGTTCACAAGTCATTCATTAAATACACTCAAAATTTCCCCTAGGCACGTACATATCGCGGTATTTACTTGAACTGAGAGTTTCAGTATGCTTCATTTTGTGGTTCTAAACACAGTAGCAGTCTTTTTTAGAAAACTTACAATTGAAAATTGCTCACTTAATGCACCATATTCTCACAAATCGTGCTAAATTGCGCAACAATGGACAATGTCACAGAGTTTCAATACTTGTGTTGTATAGTATCCAAAGGTAACCTAGCCACATGTGAATTGAACAATCGAATCAGCAATGCAATGCTCTTTTACAGTGTCGGATCCAGGCCTTGCGGGGCCCTGGGCGATATGATAAGGTGGGGTCCACAACAATAGGAAATTAAAAAATATCAAATCAAATTGAAAATAGTTTGGTATTAATAATAAAATAAAGAATTGTTACAATGTTTTAATACATTACAGTACATTTTTAATAATATGAAAGAAACCTGTAAGTCCCCTTGAAGAAGATTATATAAACTATGAAATATTAAAATATTACTTTACTACTTTTTTCCCAGCTGAAGTCTTCTATTATTTCACTGAAATCTAAACTTGCTAAACGGTCACGAGAGGTCATAGCTGCACTAAAAAGGAATAGGAATTATAAATTAGTTTGAAAAGTATAATTAATTAATTAATTAAATTTTAAAAAATCCATGGCGCGGGGGGCCTGGGCGGTCCTCCCCTAGATCCGCCCCTGCTCTTTTATCACCAAGTAAGACAACTACTCTGGGATAAGCAAGTGCCACACAAAACCAAGGTGACATTGTACAAATTATACTACAAACCAATCCTCACATGCAGCTTGGAATCCACTACACTAACCAAGAAGGACAACTCCAAGCAGCAGAAATGAAGGAAAGGCAAAATCAGAGAAGAGATGAGAATAGTAGATTCTATACTACAAAAGATCCAGAAGGCTAGAATGAAGTCCACGTGAAGAGAGTGAGTGCCAATAAATCTGCAAGAAGGGCGTATGAAAGAGACCTAGGAGGGAGGAAACCAGTTGGCAGACCTGGAAAACAATAGACAGGTCCGGTGAAGAAGGATGTACAGAAGAGAGGCCAGGATTGGGAGAGGATTGTGAACGAAGAATGGTTTATGGATCGACAGAGATGGATGGGCTCGTATACCACAACTGGAGTTGGTCAACGATGATGATGATTCTCAGAAATTATCACACACCCAGCATTTGTTGTTTATTGCAGCAGGAGCCTTGCGGGACAAGCAGGGGGACGCAGTGGTGATGGAATGCCGTCTGCACTTAAACCAAGTCGCTTTGCGCGTCACAGGAACTCAAGTCACCATGGACAGCTCAACGATGACTGAGGCTACTGGAGCTGAGTCATGTCCTACTCTTGCTACTGTAACTGTCAACCAAGCACGCTGAGAGTATGACACAATTAAACAAAGATTAGTTCCCATCTCGACCGCCGGCAAGGCAAATAGCAATAGTTTGTAATATGTGCTTGTAAAATTTGGTTATTCGAAATCAGACAAGCAACCGCTAAAATTTTTAATTGAACATTTAAGAATAAATATATGATTAAGAGCCGGTCCCGTGGTGTTAGAGTAGCTTGCCTGCCTCTCACCCGGAGGCCCCGGTTTCGATTCCCGGCTCCATCAGGAATTTTAGAAACTGACGTCAGGGCTGGAACCGGTTGCACTCAACCTCGTGAGGACAATTGAGTAGCTGTCTGACAGTGAGGCAGCGCTCCGATCACGAAAATCACGATTAACGGCCGAGGGGACCCGATGCGCTGATCACGCGTCACCCCAATATCTGCAAGCCAAATGGCTGAGCAGCGGTCGTTTGGTAGGCCTAGGCCCTTCACGGGTTGAAGTGCCAGGGGTTATTATTATAATTTAATTGATAAAGAAAATATTTTTCCTTCCTTTGTAATCTTTCCAGTACAACAGGTTTAGTACATTGACTCAGACTCTAATTCATAAAATATATACCTACAATTTTTTCGTCACGTAGTTTCTGAGAAAATGGTACAATATGTAAGCCTCTATAGCCTATTTTCATTTATGAAAAATAGGCTTATGAGATCACCTTTTGTCCGTGTGTCTGTCTATGTGTGCGTGTGTGATGGTGTCCCCCCTAATTACTTCTAAACGGCTGGAGCGATTTCAGTTGAACTCGGTAAGTTCATAGCACTATCCCGGGCGACCCCGACCGTGCCTTTCAAATTTTGTTACGTCTCACCAATCCAACATGCGGCTGTGCGAAATATTTCACCAGCATTCAATATTCCGAACTTATTACCTACATCACCCTGGAATTTTGTACGGTAATAAAGGGAACTATAAGAGGTTCACCTATGTGACTTATGAAACCTGGTTACTACAAAACCAACATGGCGGCCAAGCAAAGTTGCGACATTTAAATAGAC
The DNA here is from genome assembly GCA_946902985.2 of Meconema thalassinum. NCBI lineage: Eukaryota > Metazoa > Arthropoda > Insecta > Orthoptera > Tettigoniidae > Meconema > Meconema thalassinum. The sequence continues at coordinate 94,320,994 of OX336395.1, read as the reverse complement.
GTTTCTCGCGATTTAACCAACCAAACGCAATGAAACTTGGTACAATATATAATTATACACATTGTAATGCACCGACATCTAACTTCGTGCAATTGTATACATAACCTCAAGATGGTGGCAGTGCGAATATTTCACCGGCATTCTATATCTCTGAAACTATTACCGGTAACACCATGAAAATTTGTACGGAGATAAAGGACACTACTGGAAGTTCATCTATGAGACTTTCAAAAACCGGTTAACTACAAAACGAACATGGCGGCCAAGCGAAAGTTTCTCGCGATTGAATGATTCAAACGCAATGAAACTTTGTACAGCAAATGTTTATACACATTATAATGCACTGGTATCTAATTTAGTTTAATTTTTTACGTAAGCTCAAGATGGTGGCTGCGTGAATTTCGAAAATTAAGTCTTTATTTCTTATGTTCTATTCATGCGATCCAAATCAAAATTTGCATAATGAACATACACAATAATCATCATCTAATATTACATAACTCTATGGCCTACATGTATTAAAATTCAACATGGCGACCATCCGAAATATTTACACGGTTCTCAATATCTATTAATCTACTATAGCAATCAACCTGAAATTTGGTATGTGTGTACAGGCTATAAGCATTAGTTCACCTATGGGACGTTCAATAACCTGGCAAGCACAAACCCAACATGGCGGCGAAGCGAAATTTAAATTTTCAAATGGACATTTCTTGCGTTTTAACCATCCGAGCGCAGTGAAACATGATAGGGCATATGCTTATACAAATTTTAATCGACTGGCATCTAATTCATTTACATTATTTTCATAACCACAAGATGGCAGCTGAGCGAAATTTTAAAATCCCGCTTTTATTTCTTGTGCCCTAATCATGCGATTGAAGTTTGAATAAAACTCCTGCACAATAATCTTCATGTAATAGTACATAAATCTATAGACCATAATATAAAAATTCAACATGGTGACCATCCAAATTATTTAGACGGTTCTCGATATCTATGAATCTATTAGAGCAATCAAACTGACAATCTGTATGTTGATAGAGGCAATTAATATTAGTAGGATATATGAAAATAGGCTATTTAGTTCTTCACGGTTCTACTTGTACTACGTACAAATTACTTATTTTTAATGAAAATTGCTACTCTGTTTAGAAACTTAGAAAATGCAGCATATTGAAACCATGTAAGTGTCATGTCAGGAAACTTGTTAATGAAATATCTAAAATGTCGTTATACTTTGCCAATTATTGTTAGATGTATATTTTAAATGTCGATTCACAATTCCTTGCCCCCTGAAAACAATCAACTAGTATCATTTTCATCTGAATTTGTTTGTACTATTGTTTTTGCTCAAGATGTTGCCTTCTTTTACTATAGGCTCCGTACGTATTGTACCCGCTGAGCTCATGTCGTCGATATTTCTCCAAGAGCATGGTTACTCTGTGATGCATACTAGTGTAGAACACACTCTGAAACATCCTCATGATGATATTGCCATTTTGACTTTGGCGAGGATAGTTTATTTTCTTCCTGAATATAATTTACTCACAAACTTGCTACAGTATATTATTTTAGGAACGTAAAACACTTAATTCTGCAATATTTACCACCTTACCAGACCTTTGTAAGTGGTAAATTGTATTTTTGGTAAAGGTATTAGCACCACAGATATGCGGAGTTCATGTAAGTAATTGCTCAATGACTTACAATTTATTTGGAACCAGGAAGCAGTTCTTGTGATCGACACAGCGTTTGAGAGTCCGCTGAGACCGGATGCGTATGTCATATTTGTCCGTCATTAGACGAAGACCACATTTTTGTGCAAGTGCACATTATAAGTTGTGTGTCAACAATATCTACAGCCATCGAGCTGAGTGTACTATAGAAAGCCACGAGAAATATATTTTTCGTCCAGAAAAGGCCAATGCTACGATATATCCAGAAGGAAATTTATCGGTGTGTGAGATTACCATTTTTCTATGTCTCACCACGTAAATAACTTGTAATATTTGTGAGTAACCACGCCGTGTGAGCTGGTACACTTCAAGTCCAGAAATACTAAAGCTACATTGAACTACGACAGCCTATTCTACAGCATTTTCAATATAATCACTAATCATGTCACGATTGTGCATATTTTTCATGTGATGGGCGTGATTTCGAGTGATTACCAGAGCTTTGTATATTGTAAATTCTCTGTGTGAGATATCACCCGAATATCTTTAAAATCAGTGGCACGAATTGATAAAGGCCATTTTTGTTTAAACCTGCACCAGTATAGTAGCAGTGTTTTCAATTTTGTACAGTTTAAAACCATTAACTTCCGTGTATTTACGACACAATATCGTGTGTGAGTGACCACGTATTCGTCAAATTGTATTCTACGCACGTGAGGTCCAGTATGGGGTAAGAAATCCTTTATGTGAGGTTAACGCTGATGGAACGACTACCATGAAGGAGGAATGTCCAGCAGAGATGTCGAGGACAAACATTGTGAAGGAGGACGTGATCTATAGACCATGGAGATAGAGAAACGAGATGGACAGGCCGAGTCCAAGACATTCACTATGGAGCCTAATAATCCTTCCACAGGATTGGAATTGAATTACTCCTCTCATCCTGGAAGTCGAGAGGTGATCAACCATGTTTGAGTAACCGTGAGTCCTGTAAATCCTTCATTGTATATAATTTGTCTGGGCAGACATCATTAGTAGTATTTCATAGCCGAAACTTGATAGAGACCACTAGGCAGGACTATGTTTAGCTAGTACTTTCATGCTTGGTACTGGGATCAATCATTGTGAGCCTCCCTATACCGCAAAATCTAAGTGTGGGAGTGCACATGTATAGCTTTTATGTATTTCAGTGTATTATCAGTCATGCCAAGGCTGCATTTCATGGCAGAGAGCTGGCAACCTTCGAAGTGAAGACCAGTTCTTCGTATTTCGGAGACACCCAATATTTAGCCCCTCATTTTGGTTTGAATTCATATTCACGTATCAGTAGGTTAGGCGGGAGATTCTACCATATTTTTCGTATGATTTAGTTAGCATTTGTGGTCACATTTATACCACACAGTTCCGAGTGGGAACCTACACATGAACAGTTAGTGTAACTCAACCTGGATGAGAACCTAGGAGTATCCAGACGTATCATTTAAAACCAACCCAGCAGAGATAGATGTTGTTTTGATTTTGACATGTGCCAGACCGACACCACATAACCCACATTGTTTGGAATAAGCGGAGAGATGTAGTAGAATATATCCGAGCCCAAAGCAGTCAGAACTGCAAAGTGTATAGTCTACGTTTTTGTGTTGTTTGAAACTTTAATATTGTTATATCTCCGAACAGGGTAAATTTTATGGAAGGACACTCGTTTTGAATGAGAACTATTGATTTGATAATCTACGGAACATTATAGGACTGTAGTCAGTGATTTACGCTACATTGAAAACGCACAGTTTTAACACAAGTAATGTGAGGTTTAGCTGCCATGATATGAATGACACAGTTAGCAGCGCAGTGCAGCGCGCGACTAACATAACAGGTTTACCCCCCAGTGGGACCCACTTTTATGGATTGTTTTTATTTTGACAAATGGCGTTCACTTGTCATTTGCTGAATGTGGAGACCTTCAGACTAGGAGTATTATATCACATGCTATGAAGGCAGTTATTGACGGCCGAACATATGATTTTTGTACCACTCTAAGCGAGGACAAATCCCGTCTTAAGATTTTCGCTGGTGAATTAATATCATCTAGCAAGTTGTTACAATAGGTTTATCTTGTAATGTAAATTGACCCAAGTCATGTATAAAGGCTAGTAACCTATGCATTTGTAGTGTCTTAGATCACTGTTATTATTGGTATTCCGACGAAACCATGAGCTGTAGAGCCAGGTCGTCCGATGATTGTAAGCCGCGCAAGTGTCTGTAAGTCGCGCAACGTGTTATTGTTACATAAGCCATTCTTAGCTCAATGTATTAGAGTGACAAATTGTTAGTCGCTATTTTCCGAGAAACTCGGAGGAGATTTCTTAGGCCTTCGACTGGTGTCTTTTTATGATCCAACTAAATATTTACATAAACCTGAACCTAAATCATTATATTCATTCTATTAAATCGACGTGATAATTAATACATAATTTGGGTCTGATAATCTTGAAACATTTGCTTTTGTAATATTTGCTCCGACGCTTGGATCTTCATCATTTCCTTATGGAGGCGAAACTTAAATGAGCTGACACTATTTTGCTATTCGACGACAGGAATCGCTGGAACCATTAGTCAGTAATCTGTGGTCCGCGTGATCGTATGCAACATAAGTCGTAGTGATGACTACGCAATTGGCAACCTAAATGACATGCTTGAGATGACGATTGGGGGCAAACAGCTTTCCCAATTCACGAAGGCAGGCTTGTGTGTGTGTATTTTATCCTATTCTGAGTGCATTATCCAACCTTGTAACCCTGCTAGTTCATTAGAGTGTATTTTTCTATGCAAAGTTATTTCTTTTTGAAAGTCTGTGGTCTACTATCATTAGCTCTTGTTTTAATGTTTTGGTTATCGACGCATCTCGTCGTAACATTTTATTAACTTCAGGATTTAGCTAGAATTTAAATGTAATTGTAAATGTTGACGTGGTACCATCCTAACTTCAGGGATTGGTTTGCCATTATGTTAAATGGAAATTTCACCGAGTCATTTGCTTGTAACTTGCTTTCGCGTAGGTTCTGTTCGTGCCACGAGCCTAGTATTGTTGTTGGTTGTTTTTCTGTGTAACGAGGACCTTCGGGAGGGTTAGTAATTACAGTTAGGGATTTAGTCGACTCATTTTATGTAACTAGTTAGCGGATTAGCCAATTTTGAAACCCTCCGAAGTAGGATAGTGGTTTCTTTGATGAATAAATCATTCACGAAATTGTACTTAAGACTGGATCTCTTTTATTTACAGTTTTGTGTTTTTGCGGGTGTATTTCTTTGGGCGTCTTTGACTGCTTAAGTACATATGACCCAGATCCCCTGTATCAAGCCCCTAGTGCTATGCAAGCCCATTTAGAAATGCATCCGATCCTCTCAGGTATGAGTTCAGAGGAAGGGGTCATTCAAAGTGCCATTCTTTCGGCGGAAGGTACCAGGATAACTAGTAATGTGCAATTAGGCCCAAACATCAACATCCAAAGTAAAAGTTTCCTTTCAGATCCAAATTGTTCTATACAGTCCACATGTTGTTCGGTAAAAAGCCTCACTATTTTGAGCGTCGAGTTTGGGGGGGGGAGGGGGGCAGAATTTGGTAAATAGTAGTTTTTATCAATGTTTCTTAAATATTTCGAAAAATATGCCGTTTAGCGCAAAATGTGACATATACCAAAATAATTTACATTACATTGCGAACAAAAAATGTCCCATGCATAAACGTGCTAAAGTAAACGGCTCCAGAGTTACGGAGGGTGTAAAAGTGGACTTTTTTCGTATTTTTTATTTTTTTGGAAGGAATATGATATTATCACTAAGGAAACTAATTTTGTTGATACAGGATTGTGTTTTGTAAAAGCAAATACCGATTTTATTGACCAGTGGTTTACAAAACAAAATTTTGGTGCTTTTCAGTCGGTCAACACGAATGTACCCAAAAGATTTGGGTAGTACCCTAATACCGAAAAAATTAATTAGATTAATAAATACCTACCATCTCATGTAATTCAACTATTTTGGGTACATTCGTGTTGACCGACTGAAAAGCACCAAACTTTTGTTTACCGAGGCAACACTGAAAAATGGCTTCAAACCTCATAATGACCGGTGGTATGTTAGTGATAAGCCCTTGAAGGAACGTCAACCTCACCACCTTCTCATGGGGCGCTACGTTTTAAGAGAAAAGAGGCTTCCACAGGCCTAAGCTATATAAAGCTGTGGTACGGAGAAACCCATTCTGAACTATTAAAACGAATAAAAATGTAGAATGTTAAATTCCACCTTAAATTAATATAAAGTAGGCTATTCACCAAGACGGTCCGGGTTCGATTCCCGGTCAATGCATGTGAGGTTTTCGAAGTGAAATGCCATATCCTGTGGTTCGGATTCCACGTAAAAAGGAGGTCCCATGGCTCATGATCTCAAGATTAATGGTCACGTTAAACTACAAGCTTCCTTCCGCTGTAATTTGAATGCTCTCGACATAAATGAAGGTATAAAGTAGTGACACGGACTACTGTCGAACTAATCGTTGAAAGACAGACGGGCTGTTAGTGAGACCAAAGGGGACTTTCTTGAACTCGTACTGACCTGAGTGGATAACAAACGATGTATAATTTCCTCTCTCTTCTTCAACGTCTACATGGAAGAAACCATTCTTCAAGTCAAGAGTAGAGAATACACGAGCATCTTGGAGTTTGTCATGCAAGTCTTCGATGAGAGGGAGAGGGTAGTGATCCTTGACGATGATCCTATTTGGAGTTCTGTTGTCCACGCAGACACGATGTGAACCGTCCTTCTTTTTCACGACTACAACAGGACTGGCGTACTCCGATGCACTTGCTTGCACAATTCCATCTTTCAGTCATGTGTGAATCTGCTTCTCAACCACCTCTTTTTCTCTCGATGCCAATTGTCTCGGTCTGCTACATATCGGTTCTTCTGTCTTCACAACTATCTTCATATGGATATTCGTGGATTTGATTTTCATTGGGGTGTAACTCGCTACGATGTGCTCGACTGTTGCCTTGGCCTCGTCAGATACAGTCTTCTCAATGTCCAGCTCGTCTTCACCAGCGTCAATGCACATGACCAACGTCTTTTCTCTCTTCTTCAACTGAACGCCCTCTCCAGAAATCAACACCTCAGCCTGATCCAGTAAGTCGATTCCAATAATCATAGAAACTGGAATAGCTTCGTCGGGAACAACGTGGACGTCGACACAAAAATCCTGGTCGTCAACGGTGATCGTCGTGTTGAACCATCCCAGCACGGACTCTATGCTTGCGCCCAAGCCAGTCAGGATCCGGTTGCTTGGTTACAGTTCTGGGGTGTCGTTTTCCATGTCCATGTTAGCGTCCTGCCCCAACAAGTTGAAATGAGAAGCACTAACTGCCAGGGCTGATAAATTGAGGTCGTAGATTTTGACGTCCTTGTATTTGTAATTACTGTAATTACTTCGACGTGTTCAAGCCCACCGTCTGTTTCTTTAATTCTTCGTCTTTCTTTGGATTGGTACAATCTGTGGAGATGTGTCCCAATTTGTTACACTGGAAACACTTCGGACCCTTGTCCTTACCCTTGCACTCGCTGGATTTGTGACTTGACTTGCCACAGTTGTATCACCTCTGCGCCTTGCCCTTTTCCTTGCCTGCATCGTCATCCTTCTGTTTATTTGAATCTGTTCCACCGGATTTCTTCTTGTTGTGCTGCGACGACGTGGAAGACCTCTTCGAAGTAATCCTTCCCGCGGCACGTTCATACTGACGTCTTTTCTCTTTGAAGTCTCTAAGCTACTGAGCGCCGTACAGTAACAGCTTGGTGCCATAGTCATCCTCTATTCCGTCTCTCACGTACTGCATGAGTGAGTCATCGTCTATATCTTCTCTACCTGCTATATCCTACATTGTAAGGTAATATTCCTGGAGTGAATCGTCCCTTTTTTCCTTCGTCTAAACAGCGTCGAATGGATCTCCACTGTACTCGTCTGCACGTCAAATTCCTCTCGAAGAGATTTCTTCAACGCTGTCCAGCTGGTAATTCCCTTCTCACCCTGGATGAAGAGTTTTGCCAAGCCGGTTAGAGATTTCTTAGCGAAGATCAACTTCTGCAGTTTGTTCCATCCCATCAACGCAGCTGTTTCCTCAATCTCGGTGATCCATCGGTTGACTGGATATCCCCTGCTACCATCAAATGACCTGACGGAACCGTCGATGTCGCGAAACGTCAAAGCAAACTTCTGGGAATACCTCGATGCTTCGCTACCGTCACTTGAGCTTTCCCCTGGTTCACTCTCGTCGTCGTCGTCGAATTCATTCGATTTAGCTTCTTTTTTCTTTTCGCCACTGTCAATTCCCTCTTAATAATGCCTCATATCCTCTTTGTCTCCACTAGATCCGCTTTGGAGAGCGCTGCAGCTTTAGCTTGTGCCTTCTTTTGCACTTGTTCGTCATCGTCCGAAGATTTCTCAATCATCTCAATATACTCTGAAAAACACTCACGTATGATTTGTTGAAAAATAATATTTTGCTTAACAAATGCACATAAAATAGATTACCGATACAATATTAAAATAGAATAAATTGATGCCTTTCCAGCTCCAAGGAACAGCAATCAAATCCATGGCCACTGTTTTCTATATGTCCGTGCGCCCTCTATATCACTCGCGGTAAAAAATCGAAATTCTTGCCCGTCTTCCCACAATAATATATGAGGTAATGGCGCGGACGACAATAAGTAATACTGTGTATTGCTTGATATCAAAATGAGACGATTAAATTAATATAATGATTAATGATAAGGAGTGCCTTTCCAGATCCAAGATCTGTCACAGTATAACCATATAGTTGGCAGAGTATTCTAAAGACGAATAATGAAAAACGACAGCAGAACTTCACTAGAAATAACAAACGCATTCAACAGGTCTCCCAATACCGAATGAGGGAAAGAGAGTAGATGAGATAGTGTGTGCGTGGGAGGGGCGAGCGACCGGTGCAAGGTGGAGGTGGTCGACCGGTCCCTTACGCCGCACGGCTTTGTACTGGCGGCCGCGCTTGTACTAAACCGGTTTTTGTTCCCAGTATTTTAACGCTTCTAACCCTTTGTGGTGCCTGAGCCTCTTTTGAACTACAATACGATTGTACAATATTACTTTTTTAATAAAATTGTTTAGTTATTTCTGTTTACATAGCAGTTATAATTTCATTTTTCCAAAAAAATACGAAAAATTGCTACTTTCGCACCCTCCGTAACCGTTTACTTTAGCAAGATTATGCATGGGACCTTTTTTGTTCGCAATTTAATGTAGATTATTTGTGTAAATGACACATTTTGCGCTAAACCGCATATTTTTTGAAATATTTAAGAAAAACTGATAAAAACTACCAATTTACAGAATTCTGCCCCCCCCCCTCACCTCAAACCCGACGCTACAAATGGTGAGACTTTTTACCGGACAACATGTGGACTGTATAGAACAATTTGGGCTTGGAGGGAAACTTTTACTTTGGATGTTGAGGTTCGGCCGTTTTTAGGACTAATTGCACCGTACTAAACCTCCTCTAACGGGCTCATTGTACAGTTAAATAATATGGGTGCGATTCCATCTCTCTGCCTTACTCCTGTTTTAATCTCATATCAGATGTGTTCCTATCCAATCCTGTGTGGCCTAATCTACATCAGCGGCGGTATTGGCTAAATGGAGTTGGGATTTAAACAAGGAAGATTTTATGGTGTTACTCCGCGGACAAAGTATATTGGTCTTGCACTGCCAAGCTCAGCCCAATACAGTATATTAAACCTAATTTTATTGTCGTGTCATTCGGTGAACAAGCCGCCACGACTGAGTAGCAGTTACATCAGCATTAGTTTCTTGGTGATCTTAGTGTTACGTAAATTGTATCAATTATATAGCCTAAAAAACATGACCAATTGGCGTCGCATCAAATATCAGTTGAATCAGCTTTCATCACGTGACGTCATACGTCTGCAAGAATCATGTTTCGCAGGCTTGTTTCCTGTAACGCGTGCACCTTAAGTCCGGTTTTAACACCTGTATCATGTGACGTCATACGCTGCAAGATTCAACTTGCTTTCTGCAAGAATCATGTTTCGCACGCTTGCTTCCTGTAACGCTGCACCTCGCACCCGTTTGTAACACCTGCATCGTGTGACGTCATACGCTGCAAAATTCTGCTTGTTTTTAAATCACAAATCGTAGACTTACCACACCCTCCATGAGAACAGCATGGGATAGTTGCGTGTGCCCATGTAGTTGGGTGTGCGCATTAGCCCTGGCGCTAGCCTTACCTCACCCTGCACAAGAACAGCATGGAATAGTTGCGTGTACCCCGCATACTTGGGTGTGTGCATTAGCCCTGGCGCTAGGCTTACCTCACCCTCCATAAGAACAGCATGGGATAGTTGCGTGTAGCCCATGTACTTGAGTTAATGCATTAGCCCGTGCTCTAGAACGCATCCACCCACCGGTTCAATCCCGGTTTGGTTCAGTTCGGTTCCAGTTTAATTTGGTCCGATTTAGTTTGGTTCCGGTTTGGTTCGGTCAGTTCAGTTCGCGTTTACGTCGGTTCGGTTTCAGTTTCATTCGGTTCGGGTTTAGTTCGGTTCCGGCTTGGTTCATTTCTGGTTAGGTTAGCTAGGCTAGGTTAGGTTAAGCTATGCTCACCATCTTTATTTGACAAGCGCGGAATGTAAGTGGTTGCGTGCGGCCGCTATGTTGTGAGGAGGGTGAGGAGGAAGAGGTGCTAGAACCATCCAAAAACAACTACTCTTCTCTTAATGCTCGAATTATTCACTTCACTTCAATAAAATTGAGCTAGTCGAAAGGTTAACACCTGGAAATTTTCTATGTCCACTTCACAATTCCAACTATGAAATATTATCAAGGCCTTATATAATTAGGGACCCTGATTTATGTTGATATAAAAGGCTCCAGTGCGGTGAAATAAAATGTTGAAAGTTGTGAAATAAGAAAGTGAGGGTTGACTGTGCTTAATAACTGTGTGTACAGTGCACAGATTTGGTTAACTAATGAACAATATGCAAACATTTGGAGGAATAACAATCATTTTACTGAGGTTAAAACCTAACGTAACATTTACTTCAACAAATACTCTTCATGACTACTTTTCTCACTAACTCATAAAACTTATGTTGTCCTTAAAGTATATAAGCAGAGCATGATTTCAGGACGCAGATTTATAGGTCTATTTTAGTAGGCAGAAAGACTATCTTATCTCATAAAACATTTACATTTAAGATTTACTATATCCTATCACACGACAGATAGTGTAACTATTCCAAATTAATTTAAAAGTAAATATTTAAAGCAACATTAGGCTATCTTATTACCAGCATTTCGTTGGTAATTCACCTTTTAGGGAGAAAGTAACATATTTCGCTACTGTTATTTCGCGATATATCGCGAATTCAATTTCGAAAAGAAATTGCATATTATGGGTAACTATACCATTGTGATAACGTATAGATGTTGGCTGAAAAATGATGCGTTTATCGTTAAAACCAAAAATTCGGGACTCTACTTATAATATGAGCGCGGTTGTGAGCCTTTACTTCGCCCATATTAATAATTTTCAATTCCCGGGCACTCCGATTAATACGTCCGTTCGGTTCGAGCAACACAAAATTATAGCCTCGACTTCTGCTTGTATTCTCCCCTCCTTTACGCCCAAAATAGCGTCCTTTTTAAAACAGCGCGAATATTTTGCAGCCTCGTAGAAATATCCAATTTTTGCTTCTCTGAGCTTTCACATACAAAAATTAAAAATTAAATTGAATTAAAATGCAGATGATAAAATATATTTTGAAAGAATTGCTAATTAGCAATGAACAGCTTCATAAGCCGTCAAAATTTCCTTCATGATTTACGATTGCACTGATCACGTGACCATTATTACGCGCGACTCACTCTAATTTCTATCCTCACGTCAAGTCGTGCTGGTTGGTCTGTCGACCCGTTTCTCACGGCCTCGACGCGACACGCCACTCACTGCTACTGGTGTGGCGTTACTCTGGAAACCAGTTTCCATGAAAACGCCTAGACACTCCTGTTTCGAATATTGTGATTGGTCTGGATTTTTATTTTCTAGCAGAGTTACCTGATCTCCCCTCTAAGCAAGCTTCTAGACAGCAAATATATCACAAAAGAGGCTACATTTCCAGCACTGTCATAAGAACATTTCTTTAACAATAAAATTCGAGTTCACTACCAAAGTTAAACTCAAAGAAAACTTAAATACTAGCATTAAAGTGGTAACTGCTTAGTGTGTACGGAGCCAAGTATCCCGACACAGAAGATATTGCTTGAATGCTACCGATGTGAAGTCATACAATTACTTTTGTGTGGTTTTCAGACAAATCCACGGACGGTACATACTAACAGGTCACTTCATTGGTTAACAATCGCAATCTCTAGTGCATTAAAGTCGTACCATGTTGCAACGTTATGAAAACATGAAGTATACATAAAAGCACTTACTACTATACCAATAAACATTCAATTTTTCATTTTTCTTCATCCAAGTCCACAAATCGTCATTACTATTGTAGTTAAAAACGTATTTGTTAATCATAATCTACATTTCAAAAGACGCTCAAAAAGAGATAAACATTCTACACTGATTGATCTGATATGTGATTTCCATATTTCGATCATACAACTCGGTTTTGAATACTTGGAGATGTCAGAAAATATGCTGAATTGATTGTGCTGAGTTGCTTCATGAATATAAAAGATAAATAAGTCCCCGTGGAAAATATCAAAATCCAGCTGTGAATCATTCCACCAATTATCATAACATGTGTTCAAGCTACATAAAATGACACGAAAACTGTGCTATCACATTCGCTTTCATAAATTCCGACACCGACAAAGTCAATAATTAAATCGCAATTATGTTTCTTACTCTATGTGGTCTAACGCTTGGTGTGAATGACTTGTCAATGAAACCGGTAGGAAATATTTCGATTTTGGACCATATATGGGTCAACACTAGTGCTCGGTAGTGAAAGATTAAGTCAACAACATACGACAAATGGTGTGGTTTAACGCTTGGTGTCAATGCATTGTTCGAAAGAAACAATAAGAATATCGTCAATTTTCGTCTTCTGTTGGCGAGGTTTGCGCTTCATTCATCGTTCAACGATCAAGACGTCATGACTTTGATGCCGACTCGTTCCAGATTCGTCGCCGAAACGTCTGCATTTTCATTTACTGTAATTATTCCACTTTTGAATATTTTGTGTATTAAACAAACACCTCTTACGTGTTGGCGGCAAGGTGACACACACTAAACTGACAAGTACATTTTGCTTCCAATATGCTATACAAATATGTCTTCTTGCCGCCACTATGTATAGGGTTGATAGTAATTTGTCTTCATATTTACCAAATAAATAATGATTCTGATACTGTGAACTAAAGTGACATTATTTTTATTTTCCCTCAAATACAAATTGTCTCTCATGGGCAACTTGAATGTGGTTTCTCCCCGCTATAGATAAACAAGTATCTCTTCAAATATATTCTCGAAAGACACATGTATTTTCATAAAACACATAAATAGTGCATCTCGAGCCGTGGGTCCTGAGCTAAGTAACCTTAGCATATGCCGTTAGGAAAAACGTGTTTATTCAAATATCATCACTGAAGAAAACTGATTTCCCATTTGCCACACAAACATCGGTTATATGATTAACTATGTCCCTTTATACTAGTAATTCCACTCGGAGCAACGTTGGTTTTGCATATAATACACGAATATGTCTTCTTCTCGCTATGGCCTATGATTTGGTATTTCACGTGTGCTTAGATTGCAAATATGGCATGACATATAATGCATGAATTTCGCATATATGGATTACATTCATGCCTGTATGAGTCAATTTGACTTTGTATGTATCATAAGTGGTTTTGTAGCTGTGGGTTTTTAAGTGTGCCAGTGATTCTTTTGAGAAAATTGAATTTCGCATTTGTAAACGGAAAATAGCATCTCATCCCTGTGGATTTACATATGCGTCTTCAAATAAACTTGTTTGGACGAAGTTGGAGTCACAAAGGGCATTAACATGTCTCCTCGACACTATGGGTTAAAATGTGTTTCTTCAAATTTCTTAACAGAGTAAACTCGGCTTCACATATGCTACATGTGTAAGATTTCTTGCCGCAATGTTTTAAGGTGTGTGTCTTTAAATAACTCTTCCGAGAAAAGTTATTTTGGCATACGCTACATGAGTAAAGCTTCACGCCGATATGGGTTATAGCATGAAGCTGCAAATAAGCCTTGCGAGCAAATTTGGCATCGCACATGGGACATGCGTATGACTTCTCACCGCTATGGGTTAACATGTGCCTGTTCAAATCTCCTTTCAGAGCAAACTTCCTTTGACATATGCTACATGCGTGTCGCTTCTCACCACTATGCTTTAACATGTGCGTGTTAAATTTTTCCAACCTAGCAAACTTAGCTTTACATATGTTACATATGTAAGGCTTGGTGACGGTATGAGTCACTATGTGGCTCTGCAACAAGCATTTCGAGGCAAATTTGGCATCACATATGCTACATGAACATGGCTGCGTTTGCATGTGTGTCAACAAACGTCCCATCTGACTAAACTTAGCCTTACATATACTACATGAGTAAGGCTTCTCGCCGATATGGTTTATATCGATGGTCTTCAAGTCTCGTTGGATAGTAAATTTTTTTACAGATAGAGTATTAGTAGAATGTCCTGCAGTATTACATAAACCGTAAGTATTCCTTACAACATGACTCGAAGTATCAGGACGTATTATCCTGAAACCAATGGTATAAATATATTGCAGTGTGCTCTTAAACGTATTGAAATATCTGAGAAAATTGAATAAAACAATCGAGATCCAGTTATCTAGCATATGAAATGATAATGAAAGCATCTTTGAATAATATCACAACCGGAAAAATTGTCCTGATCAAGAACCAGGAACTGATCTCGCTTCAACTCTTCAATATTATTTATGTTCGACCCTCACTATTATGTGTCAGATAACTGTATCATAATGATGGTCATTATAACACTGTTTTCCATTATGATACAGTTTCTCCAGCCAATCAGAGCTCGTTCATTGACCAATTAGGTAACGATAACTTCGCGCATGCACTCAAAATCCAACATGTCGGACATAAACACAACATCGAACTATAATAAATTACCGACATGGAATACCCACCGTCCATATGTTCGCGTAAATAAACTGGCGAATATGAGACAAGAAATAGCACTGTACCTTAAAATCATCAACACTAATTTCTACACAGCGCATTGTCTTCAACTGACTCCGGTGACAATATTACCGAGGGACGGCAGATGTAAACATATGGTTTGCATATGGCATTGCAAATACACAGAGCGCATGCGTCGGTCGTTCAAAGCTCTTGAAAGGCAGAGATATAACACCCAACGCTCGCTCTGCGATCACAAAATTCCAGTAGCTGACTCTCAACAGATATTTATGAATATTTATGTTAAAACATATAATAAAGTTATAATTATCGTCGAACATAAACAGTCGTATGCAACTCGCCTATAATGTTAATTAAGACACTCGTATGGAAATTATAAAACTCGCATACGCTCGTTTTATAAAAAATACTCGTGTCTTAATTATAGCCATTATAGGCTCGTTGCATAATGTACTATTTTCCTTATAGAAGGAATATTTTAAAGTTACTCATATTTTATGCAGACAAAATGGTATATCAAGCCAAGGTATATATGCAGTCATAGCTCTCATGGATAAATATGGTATCCACATGAACTTCAAAAGAAAAATATTACTCTGGCTTAAAGACGCCGGGGTACCGGAATTTTTTGAACCGAAGGGGATCTGTAACGTGCTTGTAAATTTACTGAGACGCCACCCTTGCATTTCCGCACCCTCAAATTGATAAGAATTGTTTATACAAAGTAAAGGGCCAACCTCAGAAAATTGCTGATTTGATTTCCACATTATTTGCCAGAAGTCAACCTCGTCCTTGATCAGTTCAATAATTGAAATTATAATTGAAATTATTGAATGATTACGGAAATATTGTGCAGATTTATACTTCCTGTGCGAGTGTTTAACTTCTTTATTCTGCCACATTTTGTCGCATTAAGATATAATGATTATTTAATAGAAACCGGGCAACTGAACACTGATGACTATCAAAGTACACTACAAGCTTGCACGTATTATATTCCCTACCGAATAGTCATGCTGATTTTATGGATTATGGTGGGTATTTATGCAGGTCGAAACTACATCTGGTCATGATTCTTCAGTGTCGAATACAACACGTATGAATGGTAACCACTATTTAGGGCTACATCAATTGTGTGGAGATGATAGATCAGCTTATGGTCCATGAAATAATCAGATAATTGAATGTATAACGGTGACTTGTAATAAACGGAAAATGGCAACCCTTTAAGATTAACCACAAAACATGTCGCACATTTATCCAAATCTTCACTCAGCACTACCTGAATCCCATCAAACCTCGTACTGCAGTTTTAATAAATTTAATCAGTATTCTGCCGGTCCGAGGCTAACCTCAGCCGGAGTTTACTTGCGGGAGGGTGGCCAGGGCCTTTTCGCTCCTCCTTATGTTGGCCAACAGCGCGCAGTAACCTAGAACCGACATACCATCCAAGTTCCGACCACGGCCAATGCTGCTTAACTGCGGAGTTCTCATGGGATCCGGTGTTTCAACATGGCTAGGCCGTTGGCCGTACTGCAGTAGGGAACACTTAACCCACTTCTTGGAATTAGTTTCATAATATCTCGACCTGTACTTTGAATTCAACAAATTCACATTTTGTAGACTGTTATTCAAAATTAATTACCGATATGTAACATTCTAATATCTGGTCTAAGTATCTCAGGTGTTTGTCAAACCTGGCACTAAACTTTAAAAGTTATGAAATCGTATAAGAGATGTCATTTCATGCACAAACCGACCAACTTGTTTAGTAAATGTATATGGGCTACCGTAAAACTGAAGTGAATTTTAACACAGGGGGCGTTTATGCTGAGTGGCAGGAATACATTGTTGTATTAATTTGATTCATCAGTCTTAAGACTGGTTTATTGCTGACCTTTTAGTCACCCATTCTTCAGCTAATCATTCCATCTCCACATAAATAGCACAGCCTACATCCGAAGCAATCCGTTTACCATATTTATACATTGGTTATCCCTTAGAGATCTTTTCCTTGACCCGCCCGTCCAGAACAACTGTAAGTTTGCTATTCCCGTTGCCTGAGTATGTGCCATAGCAAGCTATCTATTCGTCTACCCTCCTCTACTCGTCTTAATACCTTTCATTTAGTACCCTATCAACCCTTTCATTCTTCACTATTTTCCTACAAAACCACGTTCAAATATTTCTATTTTCATCTTTGCAGCAGCACAAACATTCTAAGTTTCACATCCATTAAGCACCAAACTTCAGGCAAAGACTTCAAGAAAGACTTCATATTACCTAGATCTATAATTCATGCCAGCAGATGTCAACCCAAACTTTGTACCTTTGTCCATTTTGTGCCGAAGAGTCACCAACGTCTTTAAGCGTTCTAACTGCCAATCTATTGAGCCCTTGAATGTATGCCTACATTCAAGTCCTCAAATAGTTCTTATTTCTTCAGCTAAAATACAGCTCAGTTGAGAAAAAGTTTGGTCATGTTTGAAATATCACTCTGTCTGGATGAACAATGCATTGCTACCGTTGTCGCCAGTGAAGCAACGCCAGGTTAAATATAGCCGAATCCAAGAAAAAGAGAAAGGCAGGTGCAGGCGAGGTATCCCTTGACTTGTTCAAACGAGAAATATAAATGTTTTATGGTATTAAATGCTAGAGAAGGAAGAATGAGTTTATGACCAGACATGAGAGTGGGAGAAAGGTCATTACCCTAGTGTCACCGTATTATTTGAAATATAGCCAATGAAAGCAAGGCACCAAATTTGACCGCGCAGATTGTTTGCGCGCGAATTCTGATAAATAGGTGTTCCCACGATGCGATTTTTTGCACGCGAGTGTCATTTATTTGTGCTGATTTTTACAAGCTGAATGAGATGGTTCCGAAGTGTGTGCGAGTATTATTACTATATTTGTGGAGCGAGTTACCCCTTCCACATGATGTTTGATGGAAACATATCAATATTGCTGTCTGTGAATAGTCGCGGTCACAATTTTAGATATCTGCGAGCGAGTAGGGTGTCACTCTGTCTGAGGACATGGCACGTTGATTGACTAACTTTTGCGGGTGCTTAGGCGGTACGAAAGACTTTGAAAATTTTTATTGTGTTGCGTGACGGGCAGCATAGAATTGTGTTTGTGTATTAGGTGGAATATGTCCACATATAGTAGGGAATGTCTACGACACTGCAATTAACTTATGGGTGAATCGGGTAGCTCAATTATGCAGTATAATTAGGAGCCTGAAAATAATAACAATAACTTTATTTCCTTTACCAAGATGATCGTCACCATGGCCTCAGAAGTGGATAGTGTCGTATCCCAAGATTTAATGTCTAGCATGATGGGCTAGGCTATGCAGAAGGAAGATAGCGGGTGCTATCTCGGCACCGGGCAGCATGGAAAGAGATGAGTACTAATTAAATTTATTTAATTTTGACGGGGAGGGATCATGTTTAATTAATTGGGAAATTGTGTTTTTTTGTAAATAATTTTGCTTTGCTGTGATTACATGTAGATTCGTTTCACTGACATGATTTAAATAGCATCACATGACTTTGTGTAAATATTAGATTATTTTTCTTGTGTGTTTTTCTTGGGTTTTAACCCGTTGCTTTGTTTGATACAGTGCTTGCCTTCATGTTGATGCGCACAGGAATGCGAGGCATTAGCGAGATTATTTACGGCTGAAACCTTAGATAAGGGTGACAAATGGGACTGCATTAAAATTTTATGTTAGACAATGGGGGGGGGGGAATTCCTGTCTTTTTGGTTGTGTTTTACCCAGGCAAATGCTTAGATTGTTTTGCTTTGTACAACTTTATGTTGTTACAGAAGGCCGTCCACCTTTCTGTAGTCATATATTATATTTTTGTGTGGTAATTTATATTCGGGTTCTGGGGTATAAATGAGGTCAATTGGTCAGGTATGTAGATGTGTGTGTGCTATATGGTATTCTTCGAAGAGGTAGCAGGATTCGGACATGGCGATCCAGTTTCCGTTGCTCCTCGTGCTTCAGTAAACGTACCTGAGGGACGTGTTGCTGATATGTGGATCTTGACACCCATGGGTGGTTGTTTTATGATGTATTTTACGCGATTTCAGCGGCTTGGAGTTTCTGCTGACACCCTATGGCACATTTGAGCTTGACAGACCTATGTACTCAGATCTATGAGTGAAGATAAGGATGCAGCGTGCGAGCTATGCATTCCTTTAACTAATTGGTAGATTGCTTGCCTGGCAAATTATAACTTGCTTTTGATGTTAATTGGGGTAGATGCCCATGGCCGTATTTAATTACTTCAGTCCGTATAAATCGAAGTGTTACTTGTAAATTTTGTATTCAAACCGCTGGGGCATTTTAATTATGTTGTTGTTGTTGCTTGGATTTATGCCAAGCATTCTAAATTGTCAGTTTAAAGGTCGCAGACGGCGTGCCGATATCCTTGTTGTCACGTGGGTGCTCTGTTTTGTTTTTCATGACTTAAGACCGACTGATCGGCAGTCAAATAAGTGTAAATATACAATTCGTGTATGATTGATTTTATGTAGGGGTAGGCTATGTCAGTGCATTTATATTTTGTATTAGCCATTTAGTGTGTATTCCCATAATTATCATGATTTTCCTACTCGCAGAACGGGGTTCACGACTTAATTGTATGGTCGATTGGAAGTGAATTCCCGTCAAGTACTCAAATCTTTCTTTGTCCGAACGCGCGCACAACACAATAAACATGTTTCATTTCTAAATTTTGTATTTTTGATATTTTGTTGTTTAAATTGTAATATTCTTTGAGGTGATAGTTTTGTATCCCTCGTTGTACAACTGTCTAATTTGATTTAGGAAGTGGCTGTTCATGGACTGGTGCTTGAACCAGTTATTTATTTTACGGCTATCGTGGGCTGGGGATACGTTGTGAGCAGGCGCAAGCGGGGCTTTCAAAGTCCCCAGCTGGCTTGTTGACTTGGTGTTCGCTGTCCAGAGGTCGAATATGGGTTAGTGGGTCACTTGCACGTCACGTGTGGCGGGCCATTGACTCATGGCATCACACGAGGGTGGTTTATTTTACTGTTATGTTTTTAGACCGTATTAAATTGTTTTCTTTTAACCTGTCATATTTCATTTATAGCCTTAAGTTCCCTTATGAATCCTGGAAATTTTTAAGAAGCACATTTTCCTCTTAGTAATTTGTATGTACCGATCACCCCCGAATGTCTGTCTCGTGTAGTGCTTCTTTTCCAAGGATACATAAGAGTAACTATGTCGCGCCACCGTGGGTCGTTTGCAAGGTCACGTTGCTCGTTGGTAGTCATGATATAAGAGTAACTATGGCACTGAGCAACGTGGGGCATCAGGATATTCCTGACCGAGATTTCGTGGTGAATTTGTAGCCTATTTTCATTAAAAAAAAGGCTTATGACATCACCTTTTGTTCGTGTGTCTGTGTGTGTGCCCGTGTGTGATGTGTGTGTCCCCCCCTAATAACTTCTAAATGGCTGGAGCGATTTCAATGAAACTCGGTAAGTTCAAAGCACCATTCTGGGTGACCTCGACCGTGCCCTTAAAATTGTATTGTGTCTCACCAATCCAACATGGCGGCTGTGCGAAATTTCTCACCAGCATTCTGTATCTCCGAAACTATTACCGATATCACCATGAAATTGTGTACGGTGATAAAGGGCACTACTAGAAGTTCGTCTATGAAACTTTCAAGAACTTGGTAACTACAAAACCAACAAGGCGGCCTTTTAAATAGTCTTTTCTCGTAATTTAACCATGCAAACGTAATGAAACTTGGTACAGCAAATGTTTATACACATTGTAATGAATTGGCGTCTAATTTAGTTCAGTTGATTACATAACCTCAAAATGGCGGCTGTGCGAAATATTTCACTGGCATTCCATATCTCCGAAACTATTACAGATATTACCCTGAAATTATGTACGCTAATAAAGGGCATTGGTACAAGTTTATCTATGTAACTTTCATAAACCTGCAAAGTAAAAAACGTACATGGCGGGCAAGCGAATTTGAAACATTTTAATAGACTTTTCTTGTGATTAACTCTCTGAGCGCAGTAAAATGTGGTACAGTAAATAATTATACATATTTTAATTCACTGACATCTAATTTAGTCCAATTGTTTACATAACCTCAAGATGGCGGCTGTGCGAAATTTTAAAATTAAGTTTTTACTTCTTGAGTCGTAATTATGCGATCGAAGTGAAAGTTTGAGTAATGAACCTACGCAATAATTTTCCTTTAATGGTACATAACTCTATGGCCTATACATATAACAATCCAAAATGGCGCGCATCGGAAATATTTAGACGGTTCTCAATATCTACGAATCTTTTACAGCAATCAAGCTGAAAGTTTTTATGTTCATAGAAGCTTTGAACATAAGTTCACCTATAGGTCTTTCAGTAACCTGGTGAGCACAAATCAAACATGGCGGCGACTCGATGTATAAAAATTAAATGGACGTTTCTCGCGATTTAACCATCCGAGTCCAGTGAAACTTTGCACGTTATATGCTTATACAAATATTCATCCACTGGCATCTATTTTATTTCAATTGTTTCCATAACCACAAGTTGGCAGCAATGTGAAATTTTAAAATCTCGTTTTTACTTTTTATGTTCTAATCATGCGATTGAAGTTTGAATACCACATGTACACAATAATCTTTATGCAACAGTACATATAATCCAACCTGGCGACCATCTGAAATATTTAAACGGTTCACAATATCTACGGATCCATCACAAACTTCAAACTTAAATTGTGTATGTTGATAGAGGCAATTAACATGAGTAGGATATATGAAAATAGGCTGTGTAGTTCTTCATGGAACTACTTGTTTTAATATTGGTGTACAAAGGCGCAGGATGTCAAAACTGTGGAAAGCAATATGGAATGGCTAGACCAGTGGAAACATTTTGTACTTGCAATTAGATAACAGGATGTGATAATTTTATTAAAGTAGTTAAAGCGATGTGTTACCGCTATGAAAGATTTGATATGTAAAATCATGGAGATGTGTAAAATATAAATATGGAACATAGTAGTTGGATTGAGATTTTCTGATAAACATTAGACCATATGTTCCAGGCGCACATTATAGTAAAATTAGATTTGTGTAACCAAACAAACTCCAAATATATATGACAGGAAGGTTATACCTTAAAAAACTGATTTATATTTGATTAATTAGTTGTGTTTATTCTGATGCAAGGCCAGAATTTGATACGGAAATGAAGGGTAAAGAAAATTAATAATAATAATAATGATACACAAGAATGCTATTGCTTTGGGGATAAATGTAAATGAATTGAGTAATTAAAGGGGTAATCTGCGTTCGTTTATGTGTATGTGGGTGTGTGCTATTGATAGTACCTATGCTATCTTCCTGTATTACTCTTGTGAATTTGATATTTTGTGCGAAGATGGCTTCCGTATTAAATTGTTTTGTTTTAACCTGTCATATTTCATTTATAGCCTTAAGTTCCCTTATGAATCCTGGAAATTTTTAAGAAGCACGTTCTCCTCTTAGTACTTTGTATGTACCGATCACCCCCGAATGTCTGTCTCGTGTAGTGCTTCTTTTCCAAGGGTACACTATGTCAATAGTTTTATATATTCCTGCTGCAATCAATTCTGTTCTAAATACAATAATTTTATTATGAATTCTTTCCTCAACACCTAGTACACACCGTTTAGTAACTCATTTAAATCCTCTGGAGAATAGGCTAAGATAGCAATGTCGTCAGTAAATCACTGAGTCGAAATTACATTACCTTGAACCATTACTTTTACTTTAAAGTTCATTGTCATTTCCAACGTTACTTGCTAAATGTTTAAAATGAAAAGTACTAGTGATAAAATGCAGCCTTTTCTTGCATGCTTCTAAATATCAGCCTTTCTTTCATGTCCATCGAATCTAATAACTACAAACTGATTGTAGACACTCTCCCACCCATGGATTTTATTCCAAGACTTTTCAGATTGTCAGACAATAAATTTAGCCCAATCAACATTGTCACCAGCTCCTTTTAAGACAAAATGCGCCACAAAAGTTTTCTTCTAATTCTTTATTCCATCCTCTCAGATTAGTATAATATTATGGGGTTTGAAGCCATTTTTCAGTTTTGCTTTAGTAAACAAAAGTTTGGTGCTGTTCAGTCGGTCAACACGAATGTACCCAAACGAGTTGGGTCATACCCTAATCCCTAAAAAAATTACATGAGATTAATTAATTAATTAATTAATAAGTACATTTGGGTACATTCGTGTCGACCGACTGAAAAGCACCAAACTTTTGATTAGTATAATAATAAAGCTGTCCTTATTGCTAAGATCTTGTATAAGCAAAATGGCCTTCACCACTTGTTAATCATTCTATTTCGAAATTTGGAGGGTGAGTCATCAAACACGACCATCAGCTGCTTCCTTGAGTAAAGGGATGATGGATGATATATTGTTTGATAACAATATCTTATAACCCATGACATACCTGTCAAAAAATCCTACCTAATAGTGTAGTTGTTTCAGTCTTCGGTCTTTCGACTGGTTTGATGCAGCCCTCCATGCTTCCCTGTCCTGAGATAATCGTTTCATCTCTACATAGCTACCACACCTTACATCCGAGGCAATCTGTTTATCATATGCTAACCTTGGTCTACCCCTACATTTCTTGGCCTCGACCGTTCGTTTTATATTTAAGTTTGCTATTCCTGGGTGTCTAAGTACGTGTCCTACCAACCTATCTCTTTCTCCTCATAAGCAGTCGCCAGAAACATCTCTCCTCTCTCACTCGTCTTAATACCTCTTCATTTGTAACCCTGTCTACACATCTGATCTTCATCATTCTCCTGTAACACCACATTTCAAACGTTTCTATTCGTCTGTATTCTGCTGCTCCAACAGTCCAAGTTTCACTTTCATAGAGTGCCACGCTCCAGACATAGGTCTTCAAAAATGACTTCCTAATACCTGAATCTATATTCGATGCCAACAGATTCCTTTTCTGTAGAAAGGCTTTTCTTGCCTTGCTAACCTACGTTTTATATCCTCCTTGCTTCGTCTATCACTGGTTATTTTGCTTCCTAAGCAACAGAAGTCACCTGCTTCTTTTAGCTTTTCACCTGCCAATTCGACATCCATATGGGTTTCTGATTTATTTCGACCGCATTCCAATATGTTTGTTTTATATTCATTAATTTCCATAATGAATTATTTTCTGAAGACATAATCCATACCATTTAAAAACTCGTTCAAATCCTCTGGTGTATCGGCTAAGATGAAGATGTCATCCGCCAGTCTAAGAATTAAAATTATTTCTCCTTGTACTGTATCCTTACTCCTACTTTGATTTTTTCTCCAATTTCCTGCATTGCTTCTTCAATGTACAGATTGAAAAGTATGGGTGATAAGTTGCAATGCAGCTTTTCCTTACACCTTTCTGAATACCAGCTTCTCTCTCATGTCCTTCCTCTCGAATAACTGCTGTCTGGTTTCTGTATAGATTGTAGAGCACCCTCATATCCCCCTAATTTATTCCAATCGTTTTCAAAATGCCAAGCAACTTACTCCAATTAAAGTTATCGAAAGCCTTTTCTAAGTCTACAAATGCCATGAACGTTCTCTTATCCTTCCCCATTGTAGCTTCCAAAATCGGCCTAAGACTTAGTACAGCTTCCCTTGTTCTTATGATTCTCCTGAAGCCAAACTGGTCTTCTCCCAACTCTATTTCTATCTGTCCTTCAAACCTCTTGTAAATTATTGTAGTCAGGATCTATGGAACATGAGTGATCGAGCTGATTGTATGGTTATCTTCACATCTGTCAGCTCCTGTTTTCTTCGGTATAGGGATGATAACATTCTTCTTGAAATCAGAGGGTACCTCACCTGTCTCACAAATCCTACACACCAAGTGAAATAACCTGATCAGATCTTCATCACATATGCAGTTTAGCCACTCAATTGGTATAACTTCCTTGCCTGGTGTTTTGTTCCTGCTGGAGTCTTCCAATGCTCTGTCAAATTCTGATCTCAATATTAAATCTCCTTTCTCATCCTCATCAATTTCCTCATCCCATTCCATAACATGATTCTCAAGCTCCTTTCCCTTACATAAACACTCTATGTAAGCCATCCATCTCTCAACCCTTTCTTTCCTATCTGTTAGAGGTTTACCATCCGAGTCATTAATATTACAGCACTTAGTCTTCCATTTCCCAAAGGCACTCTTAATCCTTCGATAAGCTGTATCTAACTTTCCAAAATTCAGGCAATTTCCTATTCCTGCACATTACTCTTTCCACCATTCACCTTTTGCTTCCTTGCACTTCTTGTTAACCTCGCTTCTCAGACATCTGTATTCTTCCCCTCCCCTTTCATCTCTTTTATTCTTGTGCTTCCGCCTTTCGTCCATTAATTTTAGCATATCCTGCGGGATCCACGGTTTTCTACCAATTCTTTCTTTCCACCGAATGTTTTCATCTTTTTTTTCATTCTTCAATAGTGCCCATTCCTCTGCAATTGTAGCATGTTCGGGGTTTTCCTTTATACTCGTCTTGAATCGTTTGTTCACGTCCTTTTCTTTCAGTCTGTCTATTGCCCACCTTTTGGGCTTTTGACTTTTCTTCAATTTCTTCAACTTAAGTCTGCATTTCATAACACCCAGATTGAGGTCAGAGTTTATGTCAGAACCGGGATATGTTTTGCATTCCAAAATCTGGTTACGAAATCTCTCCTTGACCATAATGAAGTTGGTTTGGTAACGTCCTGTATCTCCTGGTCTCATCCATGTGTATTGTGGATTTTGAATAAGGTGTTAGCTATGACCAAATCATGCTTGGTACAGAATTCTATCAGCCTGCTTCCTCGATCATTCCTTTGACCTAACCCGAAATCTCCTAGAATTTTCCCTTTCCTTTTCCTACCACAGCATTCCAATCTCCAATTACCAGAACATTTTCATCATCCTTGACATTGCTCAGAACTTCATCTATTTCTTTGTAGCTCTTTTCAAAATCTTCATTATCAGCTTGACTGGTGGGCAAATAGACTTGTACCACTATGGTACACTTTGGGTTTGTATTGATTTTTGCTGCCATAATCCGTTCACTTTATTGTTCATAATATTCTACCCGCAGTGCAAGTTTCCTAGTCAATTTGAGACCAATCCCTGCTTGGCTACTGCTTGATTTAATGTTAATGATCCTATAATCTCCTGACCAAAAGTCCTGAACTTCCTGCCAGCGCATTTCACTAATCCCAACCAAATCCTACCTCAACCTATCTATTCCTCTTTCTAAGTTTTCTAACCTTCCACTGCCTATCAGACTTCTAACATCCCACGCTCTGATCCGTAGAATATCAGAAACAACACATTTTGACAGCAACCCTCGGCGCTTATTCTATATTGCGCGGCGCAATTTCCTAAGTGTCTCGCAATAAGCATCTGCGTTGATTGTTTGACCTCGCGGTAAGAAATCAATGAGTTAGATGCGTTTCCAGTCCCAGAACACTGTGCACATCATTTTCCGAGGTGTCAAGATTTGTTTCGGCTTAACCTTTGCTAGGGATGAAGTGTGCCTCCATTCCATTGATTGCCACTTACTTTCAGGGGTGTCGTAAGAAACCCAAGTTTCATCTCCTGTGACTATCTGTGTCAGAAATTCCTCGCCGCCTTCATTGTAACGGGTCAAAAACTGAAGTGCACTACCCATCCGTTTTGTTTTGTGTTGCTCCGTAAGAAACCTTGGTACCCATCGTCGGCAAAGTTTACGAAAGTTCAGTTTTTCGGTAACAATTTCATGAATTAGTGATTGTGAGATCTGGGGAAATTCCATAGCGAGAGCACTAATTGTAAACCTGCGGTTTTCCCGGATCTTGTCATCAATCGCGTGAACCAGTTCTTCTGTAATCAAAGATGGACGCCCACTTCGTTCTTCATCGTGCACTTCACTACGTCCTTCATTGAACTGTCGGACCCATATTCTCACCATTGAATCACTCATCGCATTTTGTCCATACACTTCGCAAATTTGCCGACAAATTTCAATTGGTTTCACTTTCCTAGCATTCAGGAAACGAATCACAGATCTGATTTCACAAGCGGCGGGATTTTTCTCAACACCGACATTGTACGAGTAAACATGCACAACAACGCGTACGTAGCTGACAGCGCTCTCCAAATGGCGCAGGTTTCTTATCCTTGATACAGAGCGTCTACCGCGCATATGCGGAACTGCGCTGCAGCGGAACATACAACTAGTTGAAGACACAGGCGGCACACGTCTATGAAGAAGGTATACAAAAACTCGTGCCACGCTACGACAAATGCCTGCAACATTTCGGCAGTTACGTGGAAAGGTAGTTTAAGGGTTCTAGAATTTTGTGCAATAAATAATTTTTCTGTATCTGTACACAATTTAATGCTATTACCAAATGGAACTTACTTTCTGGGCGTACTTCGTATATAGATATAAAAATGAATTGCTGTTCGTTAGTCTCGCAAAACCTCGAGAACGCCTGGACCGATTTGGCTAATTTTGGTCTTGAATTATTTGTGGAAGTCCAGAGAAGGTTTAAAAGGTGAATACATATGAAAGTTGTAGCGCCCGAGTAGATTCAACAAATGAGTGATGGCACGCGAATCGCTTAAACAAAGTCCCGAATGCGTTCATATACCATTCATCCGATTGCTGTGAAACTTAGGTGAGTTGTTGTGCATACACCAGGAGAAGTTATAGGCATAGTAAATCTAATGTACAATAGAGTTACTTCAACAAAAAGGCGTGCGTTTGTTTCAACAAAGTCCCATATGCGCTCATATTTTATTCACCCCATTGCCATGGAACTTGGGTGAGATGTTGTGTACACTTCAGGGAAGGTTTCTGGCTGAGTAAATCCACTTAACAATAGGTAGCGCTCGAGTATATTCAACAAATGAGCGACGACAGGCAAAGCGTTTCAACGAAGTCAGTAGTGGGGTAGTGGGGGAGCTGCTTACCTTTTTATTGAGCCACCCTCGTATCGGCCCCGAACTTGATATCTCGCTAACCAAACATGGGATTAGAACCTACAGGGTGTCCTAGCACTGCTAGTAATGCCCCCTACTTTCCTATAGCCTCTTTATTTGATTAAAAGACCAAAACTAAAAGGTCATTCGCGAGTAGTGGGGTAGTGTTGGTTTTCTCAAGTCGCGCTCGTGCTTGAATATGTATGCCTATGTTGGCAAAGGGTTAGGTGGTGGGGGAGGAGTAGGGTCGAGTGAGGGATCGTTTAGATGGTATTTTTTTCGCTCTAGATGATGGTGAGGTTATTTTTAAAAAATGGATGGAATTGGGAAACGCCATTTGGGGTAAACATGTTGTTTTTTAACATTTTGGCGATGAATGTTTTTATACGCATGCGCACTTGAGGAGTTTTGTAAGAGGGCGGGCTTTTTAAATGATGATTTACCAATGAGTGTTTTTTTAATATGTATTGAAATAAACCAAAAAAAACTAATAGGTCATCGGCTTTTTACTATCTCGCTAACCAATAATCGGACTTAAACGTATGAGGTGTCGTAGGACTCGTGGTGAACTCCCCTTTTCTATGGATGGGGTATATTCACCCCAAAATAAAAACTACCCTTACCCGGGGGTTGAAATAGTAATATTTTTTGTATGTGCGCGCACGGTCGGCCTTTGTCAAAAGGACCTAACTATACGTTTGTTAATATTTTCTGAACCCCTCATGGGATTTTGCCATAGGCAGTATCCTAACCCTCGGGGTGACACCCCGTTTTTGAATGTAGGATTCATTTTTGTCGAAAGGGCCTAACGACACTTTTGTTCATATCTCGCGAACCAATCATGCTAGGGACTTGTATGAGGGGTCCTAGCACTTGGGGGCAACATTCCCTGTTTGGGGATGAAACTACCCCCCAAAATTGAAAAATCCATATCTTGGAAACGAAGAAGCCTAAAATTAGGTGTGATAGCTCAAAAAATAGGGGATGATATAGGCGTTTACCTCGATGGATCATTTCACCCCTAAAACAGTAAATAGTCATGTTATGGGAGAAAAACGTGTTAAACACCTAAAAATGATAAATGAACCTAAGATCTTTTGTTTTTGATGAAAAATAGCAGGGGGGTGAAACTACCCCCCAAAATTGAAAAATCCATATCTAGGAAACGAAGAAGCCTAAAATTACGTGTGATAGCTTAAAAAATAGGGGATGATATGGGCTTTTACCTCGATGGATCATTTCACCCCTAAAACAGTAAATAGTCATGCTATGGGGAAAAAACGTGTTAAACACCTAAAAATGATAAATGAACCTAAGATCTTTTGTTTTTGATTAAAAATAGCAGGGGGGGTGAAACTACCCCCCAAAATTGAAAAATCCATATCTCGGAAACGAAGAAGCCTAAAATTAGGTGTGATAGCTTAAAAAATAGGGGATGATATGGGCTTTTACCTCGATGGATCATTTCACCCCTAAAACAGTAAATAGTCATGTTATGGGGAAAAACGTGTTAAACACTTAAAAATGATAAATGAACCTAAGATCTTTTGTTTTTGATGAAAAATAGCAGGGGGGTGAAACTACCCCCCAAAATTGAAAAAACCCTATCTCGGAAACGAAGAAGCCTAAAATTACGTGTGATAGCTTAAAAAATAGGGGATGATATGGGCTTTTACCTCGATGGATCAATTCACCCCTAAAACAGTAAATAGTCATGCTATGGGGAAAAACGTGTTAAACGCCTAAAAATGATAAATGAACCTAAGATCTTTTGTTTTTGATTAAAAATAGCAGGGGGGTGAAACTACCCCCCAAAATTGAAAAATCCATATCTCGGAAACGAAGAAGCCTAAAATTAGGTGTGATAGCTTAAAAAATAGGGGATGATATGGGCTTTTACCTCGATGGATCATTTCACCCCTAAAACAGTAAATAGTCATGTTATGGGGAAAAACGTGTTAAACACTTAAAAATGATAAATGAACCTAAGATCTTTTGTTTTTGATGAAAAATAGCAGGGGGGTGAAACTACCCCCCAAAATTGAAAAAACCCTATCTCGGAAACGAAGAAGCCTAAAATTACGTGTGATAGCTTAAAAAATAGGGGATGATATGGGCTTTTACCTCGATGGATCAATTCACCCCTAAAACAGTAAATAGTCATGCTATGGGGAAAAACGTGTTAAACGCCTAAAAATGATAAATGAACCTAAGATCTTTTGTTTTTGATGAAAAATAGCAGGGGGGTGAAACTACCCCCCAAAATTGAAAAATCCATATCTCGGAAACGAATAATCCTAAAATTAGGTGTGATAGCTTAAAAAATAGGGGATGATATGGGCTTTTACCTCGATGGATCATTTCACCCCTAAAACAGTAAATAGTCATGTTATGGGGAAAAACGTGTTAAACACTTAAAAATGATAAATGAACCTAAGATCTTTTGTTTTTGATGAAAAATAGAAGGGGGGTGAAACTACCCCCCAAAATTGAAAAATCCCTATCTCGGAAACGAAGAATCATAAAATTAGGTGTGATAGCTTAAAAAATAGGGGATGATTAGGGCTTTTACCTCGATGGATCATTTCACCCCTAAAACAGTAAATAGTCATGTTATGGGGAAAAAATGTGTTATACACCTAAAAGCATAAGCATCTTTGTGAAACCATGCATTAATGGACATGTGTATGGAGGATGGTTGTTATTATTATTATTATTAGGTAATTATGGATTAATGTGTGTATAGATAACTAACCTGTGGGGAGCGTGATGGCGCAGGTGCTTAGCAGCTCGTCTTTACCCGGACGGCTGGGGTTCAAATCCCGGTGACAGCGGGGGGTTGGAATTTTCACCTGAAAAAATCACGTGGCATTCGGCCTTAAATCCCAGGCCAAAACCAAAATGAGCCTGGTTGGCTCCGGCGACTCAAACTAATAGGGAAAAGCCGAAGAAAGAAAGGTAACTCACCAGTAATAGTAAACATTGGTTGGAGGTGTTGAAGAAGTCAGGATGGGCAACCCTTTGCCATGGTTCACGAATGCACCCCAAAAAGTTTTACCTGTCTAGACACAGTCTACCCTGTTGCAGCCTTTAGAAAAAAAATCGAACCGGGGCCTCTGTGGTGACAGTGGACTTATTTTCATGATGATTTTTAAACAAACCTAGGCTTGCCTACTACCGCTGTGTTGAATCTGCACAGAGACTCTGGCTTTGGTTTGCGTAGTGTGCCTTGCTGATAACAGCACAGCGACCTTGTCAGTAAGTTTCATATTACTCATTTGCTTGATAGCGGACATGCTATGCACATGACTAGATCGTTGTTAGGTTTGACAAAGGCTTAGTGAAGCTTATGGCAAGCTTGAAATGAATGTCATGGTATAGTCGGGCTTGGAAGCCAAGACCTTAGGGTTGACAACCAAGTAGGTTAACCACTACACGGTGAGATGGTGAAATAATAATGTAACAGAACATATAGAAACGTTTTCTATAGTTTAACGAATTGGCATACCATGAGAGGTGTAGGTAATGGAAATTGAATCCTTAGCTGATGATTATACTACTTTCCATGCCCACGTATAAGCTATCATGTTAGAAAAAGAATGGTATGGCTTGTTTTAAACGGAGAATAATCATTGTGTTTACTGTGAAACACAAATCTGAATTTAAAATAATTAATTTAAAATTAACTAATTTAAAATTAGTTTAGTACGCTGAAGTTAAAATGAATAATGATCACGTTACAGACAGCCAGTTTCAAAGCCATGAGAACTAAGTGAACAAAGTATAAAATTCATGAGCCAGTGAGGAATTCAACATGCTGTCCTTTGGACAAGAGAGAAGCGTTCTACAGCGACCCTCAATGGTTTGGGTCATCGTAAAGATGAAAATTAATTCTAAGCTACTACACGCTTATATACTAGAAGAAGAAATGGAAAACAATAGGTCAAATAAAGAACAGAAGGAATAAAAAATGGCCCTCAACCCTCAAGCATGTGGATTGAGGGAGTTGGAAGGAAGGAGAGCCATGAAAGGCAGATAAAAAAGTATACTAGGAGAGGCTTTGCCCCAGAGGTAATGGAGGTAAACTGGACTCAGCTCAGAAATCCCTTGGGGTTGCCAACTTCCAAACTGATCAGCCCTTGAGGGTGTAGCCATAGGCAGAGTGCACTGCAAGTAGTGGGGCTAAATACACCCTACCTTCTTGAGGGGGGCATGAGCAAAAGACAGGAAATAACATGAAAATAAAAACAAGGCTGCCTCCTCAGGATATCAGAAAAAATAAATAAACCAGGGCCAATGAAGTTGCAAAAGGAAGAGACTCCCTAGGGCTCGGATACCCTAATCATGTTGGGGTCGGTAGAGAACAAGAGTTGAGCAAGTGTGGTCGACAGGAAATAAGACAGAGAAGAGCCTAGCACAAGTTAGTGGAAGCAATGACGGTCTCAGCTGGGACTCCGTGATCGTCAACCTACATGACACTAGATATGACGCCCAGGGGTGGAATTAAAGACCTCTTTTGTTTTTTATCACTGGCTTTTAAGAACGCTAACACATGGCATGCCTTATAATGCAATACTGGTCCTAGGGTATGCAAAATTGTATTAGAAACTCAGCTAATAATAGTGTGCTTGCCCATGATTTACCTTAAATTTTCCTAAAATCCACTACATTTTCCGCAAATTGACCAAATGACACAACATTCCAGCAAAATTCAACAAATGACTACCAGATTTATTGAAATTCCATTGATTTACCTAAGCATGGTTTAAACTACCTCAAATTCATATAAAATTAGACGAATATAGATGAAAATTCACTAAAATTTACCGAATTTAGCCAAGTGGTGTACAAACCATGAAATTTATCCAATTTTTTTAAATTAAAATTGACTACATGTACTCGAAAATTTCATAATATTCCCTTTATATGTATGCTTTTTGTTGTTGTTGTTGTTTCGTTTACCATACTCTCTGCAGACAAATACCTCAACATGACTTTCTCCTAGACTAGGAGCTTCACATTCGACATGATAGCTGAGTTTCATTTCCCATAAACTTGTCTCTGAGGTGGGTGTCAGGAAAAGGCATCCAGCTGTAAAAACCACACCCTCACGTAGACTTTCATAACCTCTTACGTTGAGGTTCCTTACACTAACGACATTAAATGATTGAACGGTTTCCTTTTCACAATTCCTGTCTATACTTTCCTCTTTAAGGTTGCAAGATGTTTGCAAGATTCCTAAAATGCAATTAAATGTAATAAATACCTTAAGATGGTTTCATTTGTTTAATGATATGGTGTTGATGATGGATATATACGTTAAGACTAATTTTTGTTAGGTCTTGACTGGCCTTGCAATTAGAAATTGACAAACCAAACATGGGTTATCTACCAGGGGAACACTTTGACCTCTATGTTGGTTATTGACCAGTAAGTACAGTTCTAGTAATGAGACAGAAATCCAACACAAACAATGAGCGCGCAATGCGGCGGAGATTGGTACCACGATGTACTGTTGGTTATGTAGCTATGTGGAATGTACATCACATATGGTTTACTTAAAGGTTTGGATATTCCATTAAAGATATATCTACAATAAACCATTTTCAAATGGTCATTCGTTGGTGTGAAAATATTTATTAATTGGTATTTTATGAAAACAATTATGATTTATAAAAAATTTATACTTTTACTGTATTCTTATTTAATGTAAGCACTGGAGGCACTATCGACCAAAATACAGCACTATCTGGAATGTATATTGCATACTTGAAGGTTTGGTGATCCCATTAAAGATATTCCTACAATAAATGATTTTCAAGTTGTCGTTCTATGGCGTGAAAATATTTAATATATGATATTTGCTAAAAGGATTTACCACTGGAATTATTTTACAAGTAGTTATTTTAATGACCAACAGAGTTCACTGTTAAGAAGGTAGAGCCCTATGTGGAATGTAGGATAACATGATATACATGATACGTGACAACTGTAAGGCTTGTGATTTTTAAGATGCCTTTATCCCTATATTAATCACCCAGTTTGCAATACTGATAACTGCAATGTTACTGAAAAAAAAATTGAAACAAAACAAAAATCAGCATTGAAAAACCAAAAAGTGGTTGAGCATATATATAGTGGGGAAAAGAAAAGTTTTGTAAACACTAATGTCCAACAATATTAATTAAATCAGTAACTGTCAGGGTGGCCGAGTGGTTAAGGCGTTTGACTTAAGATCAAATTTCCAAATATATAAGGAAGCAAGGGTTCGAATCCCTTCCCTGACATAACTATTGCTTGAGCATGCAAGAAAACAAGAAATGTACACAAACTATGTTTATCAATTTAATCATTTTTTTTTACAAGAGATAGACACACAGAATACAGGTCTTTTGGTTTATCAGTTCTTTTAAACATAACACTTGTTGAAAATTATTTTTTAGGGGATGGGGGGTGTTGCTACGTTGACCCATTACACAATAATAGCAGCTTTACGAAGTTCATTTTCTATATTTAATAGCTCTTTCTCATAACCAATATGACCAAGCTGTTTACAGGCATGCAAGAGCTGTAGACGTTCGACTAATATATTAGGATCGTTCCATTTACTATTTTTTATGAATGGTTTCAGAATCTCGGGAAGCAGTTCATCATTATCACCATCATTATGATTATCATCCTCATTATTATAATCATTTTCATAATGATGATCATTATCATCGTTATCATTACCATCATAATTTCCACTTTTGTCCACAGACTGTTCAATGGATTGAGTTGCCTTTGATAGTGTTGAAAGCTTCTTTTTAGATGTGCTAGAATGCTTTAACATTGTTATGTTATTATTACCACTATTACCTTTCCCCACTAACTTCTTGATGGGGTATATTGTCTCTGATAGGGTTGAGGGCTTTTGAGATGTGGGTGCATGTCTGAACATGGGTTTCACAGGAGGTGTCGAAGGTTTCTCATTAAACAACTCGCTAACAGTATGAGTGCGTTGTAGTGTATTAAACTTGAGGTTAATATTATCTTGAGCAGTACTATTTTTCTCTTGGACTTGGTTTCTTGCTTTGGTTTGGGTTTTCCTTACATTTAGACTAGCGTGATTATTAAGTTTACATTCATGATTGTTTGAAGAAAGTACGTCGAATTCTTTTGTTTTAAGCATTCCTCGACACTGTTTCGATCGTTGCTTTGAACAGCGCCAAATAATAGTTCCATTTTTATTGCTTCGTTTCACAATATATGAATATCCTTTATAGTATGCATAAGGCTTACCATACCTAGTCACTGATACTTCCATATCAACTGTCAAGCACAAACTAATCTCTAGTAAAGACAACTCGGTAATAACAACAATAGTTTAATGTGGGAGCATATATACATGCAAAAAGTGGGAGCAAAGGTGGGGGGTAAAAAGTGGGAGCAAAAGTGGTAGCAAATGTGGGAGAAAAAAATAACTGTGAGCAAAAAGTGGGAGCAAATATGGGATCAAATGTGGGAGCAAAGCAAATATAAAAAGTGGGAGCAAATATGCTAAGAAATATGTCAACAAATATACCAGCAAAAGTAAATACACAAGTCAAGATAGATTAAAGTGCAAAGAAAATATGGAAGCAAATATGAGAGCAAAAATTGTGTTTTTCTAAAACAACTAGACATAACAAACTTAGTCATAACCTAACCTAACCTAACCCAACCTAACCAAACCTAACCTCACCTAACCTAACCTAACCTCACCTAACCTCACCTAACCTAACCTCACCTCACCTAACCTCACCTCACCTAACCTAACCTAACCTAACTTTACCTAACCTAACTTGACTGAACTTTACCTAACCTAACCCATCATAACTTCACCTAACCTAACTTTACCTAATCTAACTTCACCTAACCTAACGTTCAACTCTCAGATCAAAATTAAATTCTAGGCATAGTTGAGTTGGAACCCAAGACTTCAGGGATAACACACAAGTATACTAGCCACTACACCGCAAAATGGGCAAATTATCATGCAACACAACATAAAGTAAAAGTTTCCTGTAGTGTAACTCATTGGCTGTCAACCATAGTTTGGGAATTCAAACCCAAGACCTCAAGACTTTTGTTTTGAACATTATCAGAAATATTATTCCATTTACATTTTGCTGCTGCTTATAGTTATAAGAGTTGGCATTAATATGGGAAGCAAAAAAAAAGTGGGAGCAAATGTGGGAGCCAATATGGGAGCAAATATAGGAGCCAAGATGGGGGAAAAAGTGGGAGCAAATGTGGGAGCCAATATGGGAGTCAATATGGAGGCAAATATGGGAGCAAATGTGTGAACTAATCATCTCACCTCGGATATCGCCAGTGAGTACTCATATCCACCGCAAGGTAGCGGAAACATACTTTGTGTGTTGTATGTATCTATCTTACAAAGTTTGACTGCATGCAAAACGTCCTTGTATAAGCTGTGCATATAATTTTCATATACAATTAAGACCAAGTGTTCAGTACTAACATGTATAGCCTTGTCTAGGGTATATAGAGGATCGTTAGCAAGAAAGACTGACTAACCCAGGAGTGTAAAGCCTTGCCATATGCAGTAAGCATCTGTTGGCAGAAATGGTTCCTAATAATAACGGACTTAATGAATATGAAACGTGTTTTGAGTGTCGTCTTAAATCCTATTTTATACGTTGTGATACGTGTAAGGATTTAAGACGACACAAACGTATTTTGGGTGTTGTCTTTTGTGTGTCGTCTTAAATCCTTACACGTATCACAACGTATAAAATAGGATTTAAGACGACACTCAAAACACGTTTCATATTCATTAAGTCCGTTATTATTAGGAACCATTTCTGCCAACAGATGCTTACTGCATATGGCAAGGCTTTACACTCCTGGGTTAGTCAGTCTTTCTTGCTAACGATCCTCTATATACCCTAGACAAGGCTATACATGTTAGTACTGAACACTTGGTCTTAATTGTATATGAAAATTATATGCACAGCTTATACAAGGACGTTTTGCATGCAGTCAAACTTTGTAAGATAGATACATACAACACACAAAGTATGTTTCCGCTACCTTGCGGTGGATATGAGTACTCACTGGCGATATCCGAGGTGAGATGATTAGTTCACACATTTGCTCCCATATTTGCCTCCATATTGACTCCCATATTGGCTCCCACATTTGCTCCCACTTTTGCCCCCATCTTGGCTCCTATATTTGCTCCCATATTGGCTCCCACATTTGATCCCACTTTTTTTTTGCTTCCCATATTAATGCCAACTCTTATAACTATAAGCAGCAGCAAAATGTAAATGGAATAATATTTCTGATAATGTTCAAAACAAAAGTCTTGAGGTCTTGGGTTTGAATTCCCAAACTATGGTTGACAGCCAATGAGTTACACTACAGGAAACTTTTACTTTATGTTGTGTTGCATGATAATTTGCCCATTTTGCGGTGTAGTGGCTAGTATACTTGTGTGTTATCCCTGAAGTCTTGGGTTCCAACTCAACTATGCCTAGAATTTAATTTTGATCTGAGAGTTGAACGTTAGGTTAGGTGAAGTTAGATTAGGTAAAGTTAGGTTAGGTGAAGTTATGATGGGTTAGGTTAGGTAAAGTTCAGTCAAGTTAGGTTAGGTAAAGTTAGGTTAGGTTAGGTTAGGTGAGGTGAGGTTAGGTGAGGTGAGGTTAGGTTAGGTGAGGTTAGGTGAGGTTAGGTTAGGTTAGGTGAGGTTAGGTTTGGTTAGGTTGGGTTAGGTTAGGTTAGGTTATGACTAAGTTTGTTATGTCTAGTTGTTTTAGAAAAACACAATTTTTGCTCTCATATTTGCTTCCATATTTTCTTTGCACTTTAATCTATCTTGACTTGTGTATTTACTTTTGCTGGTATATTTGTTGACATATTTCTTAGCATATTTGCTCCCACTTTTTATATTTGCTTTGCTCCCACATTTGATCCCATATTTGCTCCCACTTTTTGCTCACAGTTATTTTTTTCTCCCACATTTGCTACCACTTTTGCTCCCACTTTTTACCCCCCACCTTTGCTCCCACTTTTTGCATGTATATATGCTCCCACATTAAACTATTGTTGTTATTACCGAGTTGTCTTTACTAGAGATTAGTTTGTGCTTGACAGTTGATATGGAAGTATCAGTGACTAGGTATGGTAAGCCTTATGCATACTATAAAGGATATTCATATATTGTGAAACGAAGCAATAAAAATGGAACTATTATTTGGCGCTGTTCAAAGCAACGATCGAAACAGTGTCGAGGAATGCTTAAAACAAAAGAATTCGACGTACTTTCTTCAAACAATCATGAATGTAAACTTAATAATCACGCTAGTCTAAATGTAAGGAAAACCCAAACCAAAGCAAGAAACCAAGTCCAAGAGAAAAATAGTACTGCTCAAGATAATATTAACCTCAAGTTTAATACACTACAACGCACTCATACTGTTAGCGAGTTGTTTAATGAGAAACCTTCGACACCTCCTGTGAAACCCATGTTCAGACATGCACCCACATCTCAAAAGCCCTCAACCCTATCAGAGACAATATACCCCATCAAGAAGTTAGTGGGGAAAGGTAATAGTGGTAATAATAACATAACAATGTTAAAGCATTCTAGCACATCTAAAAAGAAGCTTTCAACACTATCAAAGGCAACTCAATCCATTGAACAGTCTGTGGACAAAAGTGGAAATTATGATGGTAATGATAACGATGATAATGATCATCATTATGAAAATGATTATAATAATGAGGATGATAATCATAATGATGGTGATAATGATGAACTGCTTCCCGAGATTCTGAAACCATTCATAAAAAATAGTAAATGGAACGATCCTAATATATTAGTCGAACGTCTACAGCTCTTGCATGCCTGTAAACAGCTTGGTCATATTGGTTATGAGAAAGAGCTATTAAATATAGAAAATGAACTTCGTAAAGCTGCTATTATTGTGTAATGGGTCAACGTAGCAACACCCCCCATCCCCTAAAAAATAATTTTCAACAAGTGTTATGTTTAAAAGAACTGATAAACCAAAAGACCTGTATTCTGTGTGTCTATCTCTTGTAAAAAAAAATGATTAAATTGATAAACATAGTTTGTGTACATTTCTTGTTTTCTTGCATGCTCAAGCAATAGTTATGTCAGGGAAGGGATTCGAACCCTTGCTTCCTTATATATTTGGAAATTTGATCTTAAGTCAAACGCCTTAACCACTCGGCCACCCTGACAGTTACTGATTTAATTAATATTGTTGGACATTAGTGTTTACAAAACTTTTCTTTTCCCCACTATATATATGCTCAACCACTTTTTGGTTTTTCAATGCTGATTTTTGTTTTGTTTCAATTTTTTTTTTCAGTAACATTGCAGTTATCAGTATTGCAAACTGGGTGATTAATATAGGGATAAAGGCATCTTAAAAATCACAAGCCTTACAGTTGTCACGTATCATGTATATCATGTTATCCTACATTCCACATAGGGCTCTACCTTCTTAACAGTGAACTCTGTTGGTCATTAAAATAACTACTTGTAAAATAATTCCAGTGGTAAATCCTTTTAGCAAATATCATATATTAAATATTTTCACGCCATAGAACGACAACTTGAAAATCATTTATTGTAGGAATATCTTTAATGGGATCACCAAACCTTCAAGTATGCAATATACATTCCAGATAGTGCTGTATTTTGGTCGATAGTGCCTCCAGTGCTTACATTAAATAAGAATACAGTAAAAGTATAAATTTTTTATAAATCATAATTGTTTTCATAAAATACCAATTAATAAATATTTTCACACCAACGAATGACCATTTGAAAATGGTTTATTGTAGATATATCTTTAATGGAATATCCAAACCTTTAAGTAAACCATATGTGATGTACATTCCACATAGCTACATAACCAACAGTACATCGTGGTACCAATCTCCGCCGCATTGCGCGCTCATTGTTTGTGTTGGATTTCTGTCTCATTACTAGAACTGTACTTACTGGTCAATAACCAACATAGAGGTCAAAGTGTTCCCCTGGTAGATAACCCATGTTTGGTTTGTCAATTTCTAATTGCAAGGCCAGTCAAGA
This sequence comes from Meconema thalassinum, assembly GCA_946902985.2. Classification (NCBI taxonomy): domain Eukaryota; kingdom Metazoa; phylum Arthropoda; class Insecta; order Orthoptera; family Tettigoniidae; genus Meconema; species Meconema thalassinum. Next base: position 94,280,882 of record OX336395.1, on the reverse strand, counting down.
CCTAACAAAAATTAGTCTTAACGTATATATCCATCATCAACACCATATCATTAAACAAATGAAACCATCTTAAGGTATTTATTACATTTAATTGCATTTTAGGAATCTTGCAAACATCTTGCAACCTTAAAGAGGAAAGTATAGACAGGAATTGTGAAAAGGAAACCGTTCAATCATTTAATGTCGTTAGTGTAAGGAACCTCAACGTAAGAGGTTATGAAAGTCTACGTGAGGGTGTGGTTTTTACAGCTGGATGCCTTTTCCTGACACCCACCTCAGAGACAAGTTTATGGGAAATGAAACTCAGCTATCATGTCGAATGTGAAGCTCCTAGTCTAGGAGAAAGTCATGTTGAGGTATTTGTCTGCAGAGAGTATGGTAAACGAAACAACAACAACAACAAAAAGCATACATATAAAGGGAATATTATGAAATTTTCGAGTACATGTAGTCAATTTTAATTTAAAAAAATTGGATAAATTTCATGGTTTGTACACCACTTGGCTAAATTCGGTAAATTTTAGTGAATTTTCATCTATATTCGTCTAATTTTATATGAATTTGAGGTAGTTTAAACCATGCTTAGGTAAATCAATGGAATTTCAATAAATCTGGTAGTCATTTGTTGAATTTTGCTGGAATGTTGTGTCATTTGGTCAATTTGCGGAAAATGTAGTGGATTTTAGGAAAATTTAAGGTAAATCATGGGCAAGCACACTATTATTAGCTGAGTTTCTAATACAATTTTGCATACCCTAGGACCAGTATTGCATTATAAGGCATGCCATGTGTTAGCGTTCTTAAAAGCCAGTGATAAAAAACAAAAGAGGTCTTTAATTCCACCCCTGGGCGTCATATCTAGTGTCATGTAGGTTGACGATCACGGAGTCCCAGCTGAGACCGTCATTGCTTCCACTAACTTGTGCTAGGCTCTTCTCTGTCTTATTTCCTGTCGACCACACTTGCTCAACTCTTGTTCTCTACCGACCCCAACATGATTAGGGTATCCGAGCCCTAGGGAGTCTCTTCCTTTTGCAACTTCATTGGCCCTGGTTTATTTATTTTTTCTGATATCCTGAGGAGGCAGCCTTGTTTTTATTTTCATGTTATTTCCTGTCTTTTGCTCATGCCCCCCTCAAGAAGGTAGGGTGTATTTAGCCCCACTACTTGCAGTGCACTCTGCCTATGGCTACACCCTCAAGGGCTGATCAGTTTGGAAGTTGGCAACCCCAAGGGATTTCTGAGCTGAGTCCAGTTTACCTCCATTACCTCTGGGGCAAAGCCTCTCCTAGTATACTTTTTTATCTGCCTTTCATGGCTCTCCTTCCTTCCAACTCCCTCAATCCACATGCTTGAGGGTTGAGGGCCATTTTTTATTCCTTCTGTTCTTTATTTGACCTATTGTTTTCCATTTCTTCTTCTAGTATATAAGCGTGTAGTAGCTTAGAATTAATTTTCATCTTTACGATGACCCAAACCATTGAGGGTCGCTGTAGAACGCTTCTCTCTTGTCCAAAGGACAGCATGTTGAATTCCTCACTGGCTCATGAATTTTATACTTTGTTCACTTAGTTCTCATGGCTTTGAAACTGGCTGTCTGTAACGTGATCATTATTCATTTTAACTTCAGCGTACTAAACTAATTTTAAATTAGTTAATTTTAAATTAATTATTTTAAATTCAGATTTGTGTTTCACAGTAAACACAATGATTATTCTCCGTTTAAAACAAGCCATACCATTCTTTTTCTAACATGATAGCTTATACGTGGGCATGGAAAGTAGTATAATCATCAGCTAAGGATTCAATTTCCATTACCTACACCTCTCATGGTATGCCAATTCGTTAAACTATAGAAAACGTTTCTATATGTTCTGTTACATTATTATTTCACCATCTCACCGTGTAGTGGTTAACCTACTTGGTTGTCAACCCTAAGGTCTTGGCTTCCAAGCCCGACTATACCATGACATTCATTTCAAGCTTGCCATAAGCTTCACTAAGCCTTTGTCAAACCTAACAACGATCTAGTCATGTGCATAGCATGTCCGCTATCAAGCAAATGAGTAATATGAAACTTACTGACAAGGTCGCTGTGCTGTTATCAGCAAGGCACACTACGCAAACCAAAGCCAGAGTCTCTGTGCAGATTCAACACAGCGGTAGTAGGCAAGCCTAGGTTTGTTTAAAAATCATCATGAAAATAAGTCCACTGTCACCACAGAGGCCCCGGTTCGATTTTTTTTCTAAAGGCTGCAACAGGGTAGACTGTGTCTAGACAGGTAAAACTTTTTGGGGTGCATTCGTGAACCATGGCAAAGGGTTGCCCATCCTGACTTCTTCAACACCTCCAACCAATGTTTACTATTACTGGTGAGTTACCTTTCTTTCTTCGGCTTTTCCCTATTAGTTTGAGTCGCCGGAGCCAACCAGGCTCATTTTGGTTTTGGCCTGGGATTTAAGGCCGAATGCCACGTGATTTTTTCAGGTGAAAATTCCAACCCCCCGCTGTCACCGGGATTTGAACCCCAGCCGTCCGGGTAAAGACGAGCTGCTAAGCACCTGCGCCATCACGCTCCCCACAGGTTAGTTATCTATACACACATTAATCCATAATTACCTAATAATAATAATAATAACAACCATCCTCCATACACATGTCCATTAATGCATGGTTTCACAAAGATGCTTATGCTTTTAGGTGTATAACACATTTTTTCCCCATAACATGACTATTTACTGTTTTAGGGGTGAAATGATCCATCGAGGTAAAAGCCCTAATCATCCCCTATTTTTTAAGCTATCACACCTAATTTTATGATTCTTCGTTTCCGAGATAGGGATTTTTCAATTTTGGGGGGTAGTTTCACCCCCCTTCTATTTTTCATCAAAAACAAAAGATCTTAGGTTCATTTATCATTTTTAAGTGTTTAACACGTTTTTCCCCATAACATGACTATTTACTGTTTTAGGGGTGAAATGATCCATCGAGGTAAAAGCCCATATCATCCCCTATTTTTTAAGCTATCACACCTAATTTTAGGATTATTCGTTTCCGAGATATGGATTTTTCAATTTTGGGGGGTAGTTTCACCCCCCTGCTATTTTTCATCAAAAACAAAAGATCTTAGGTTCATTTATCATTTTTAGGCGTTTAACACGTTTTTCCCCATAGCATGACTATTTACTGTTTTAGGGGTGAATTGATCCATCGAGGTAAAAGCCCATATCATCCCCTATTTTTTAAGCTATCACACGTAATTTTAGGCTTCTTCGTTTCCGAGATAGGGTTTTTTCAATTTTGGGGGGTAGTTTCACCCCCCTGCTATTTTTCATCAAAAACAAAAGATCTTAGGTTCATTTATCATTTTTAAGTGTTTAACACGTTTTTCCCCATAACATGACTATTTACTGTTTTAGGGGTGAAATGATCCATCGAGGTAAAAGCCCATATCATCCCCTATTTTTTAAGCTATCACACCTAATTTTAGGCTTCTTCGTTTCCGAGATATGGATTTTTCAATTTTGGGGGGTAGTTTCACCCCCCTGCTATTTTTAATCAAAAACAAAAGATCTTAGGTTCATTTATCATTTTTAGGCGTTTAACACGTTTTTCCCCATAGCATGACTATTTACTGTTTTAGGGGTGAATTGATCCATCGAGGTAAAAGCCCATATCATCCCCTATTTTTTAAGCTATCACACGTAATTTTAGGCTTCTTCGTTTCCGAGATAGGGTTTTTTCAATTTTGGGGGGTAGTTTCACCCCCCTGCTATTTTTCATCAAAAACAAAAGATCTTAGGTTCATTTATCATTTTTAAGTGTTTAACACGTTTTTCCCCATAACATGACTATTTACTGTTTTAGGGGTGAAATGATCCATCGAGGTAAAAGCCCATATCATCCCCTATTTTTTAAGCTATCACACCTAATTTTAGGCTTCTTCGTTTCCGAGATATGGATTTTTCAATTTTGGGGGGTAGTTTCACCCCCCCTGCTATTTTTAATCAAAAACAAAAGATCTTAGGTTCATTTATCATTTTTAGGTGTTTAACACGTTTTTTCCCCATAGCATGACTATTTACTGTTTTAGGGGTGAAATGATCCATCGAGGTAAAAGCCCATATCATCCCCTATTTTTTAAGCTATCACACGTAATTTTAGGCTTCTTCGTTTCCTAGATATGGATTTTTCAATTTTGGGGGGTAGTTTCACCCCCCTGCTATTTTTCATCAAAAACAAAAGATCTTAGGTTCATTTATCATTTTTAGGTGTTTAACACGTTTTTCTCCCATAACATGACTATTTACTGTTTTAGGGGTGAAATGATCCATCGAGGTAAACGCCTATATCATCCCCTATTTTTTGAGCTATCACACCTAATTTTAGGCTTCTTCGTTTCCAAGATATGGATTTTTCAATTTTGGGGGGTAGTTTCATCCCCAAACAGGGAATGTTGCCCCCAAGTGCTAGGACCCCTCATACAAGTCCCTAGCATGATTGGTTCGCGAGATATGAACAAAAGTGTCGTTAGGCCCTTTCGACAAAAATGAATCCTACATTCAAAAACGGGGTGTCACCCCGAGGGTTAGGATACTGCCTATGGCAAAATCCCATGAGGGGTTCAGAAAATATTAACAAACGTATAGTTAGGTCCTTTTGACAAAGGCCGACCGTGCGCGCACATACAAAAAATATTACTATTTCAACCCCCGGGTAAGGGTAGTTTTTATTTTGGGGTGAATATACCCCATCCATAGAAAAGGGGAGTTCACCACGAGTCCTACGACACCTCATACGTTTAAGTCCGATTATTGGTTAGCGAGATAGTAAAAAGCCGATGACCTATTAGTTTTTTTTGGTTTATTTCAATACATATTAAAAAAACACTCATTGGTAAATCATCATTTAAAAAGCCCGCCCTCTTACAAAACTCCTCAAGTGCGCATGCGTATAAAAACATTCATCGCCAAAATGTTAAAAAACAACATGTTTACCCCAAATGGCCTTTCCAAATTCCATCCATTTTTAAAAAATAACCTCACCATCACCTAGAGCGGAAAAAATACCATCTAAACGACCCCTCACTCGACCCTACTCCTCCCCCACCACCTAACCCTTTGCCAACATAGGCATACATATTCAAGCACGAGCGCGACTTCAGGAAACCAACACTACCCCACTACTCGCGAATGACCTTTTAGTTTTGGTCTTTTAATCAAATAAAGAGCCTATAGGAAAGTAGGGGGCATTACTAGCAGTGCTAGGACACCCTGTATGTTCTAATCCCATGTTTGGTTAGCGAGATATCAGGTTCGGGGCCGATACGAGGGTGGCTCAATAAAAAGTGAGACAGCTCCCCCACTACCCCACTACTAAGAAAAAGTGCTAATAAGTTCAAACGGGCTCCTTAGTTCGGCACAACGAATCAAAAAACAAATGTTATTCGTGTTACGTCACTTTTAACTACTGTAGCTTTTAGAGACGACGGGTGCCGGAATTCTTCCCTGAAGTGGATCTTTGACGTGCCTGTAAATCTACTGACACGGTTCACTCGCATTTGCGCACCCTCAAATGCCAACTGATTGCTACAGGATTCGATTCTGCAACCTCGGGAACAGCAGGTGAGAACGTTACTGCTGCACCATGCATCCTGTCCTTAACAAAACAAACGAATAAAATAAATAAATAAATAAATAAATGAATAAATTAAAAGATCATTTAAGTGAATGACAAACAATAGATAAAACAAATGTTGAATTAACGTGGAAATATATTTTAAAAATGTAAACATGTCAATATCGCAAAGACGAGTTATTACAAAGAACATCAATTTATAAACGGTGATAAATTTCTTACCAAAATGTTACTAAGACCACGGCCGCTTCCTACCCAAAACAGTAGACCGTATTAAAAATGCACAGGTTAACAGACAGATTCCACACACACACACTCTCAAGTGCACAGGAGTACATGACCCCCAATTGAATTAACA